>CM038712.1:21811798-22556798 GCA_021613375.1 Megaleporinus macrocephalus
ACCTGTACACAGGTAGGTGAAGGTAGTGTTACAGCTTATCTGTACACAGGTAGTTGAATGTAGTGTTATAGTTTACCTGTACACAGGTAGGTAAAGGGAGTGTTACAGTTTACCTGTACACAGGTAGGTGAAGGTAGTGATACAGTTTACCTGTACACAGGTAGGTGAAGGTAGTGATACAGTTTACCTGTACGCAGGTAGGTGGAGGTAGTGATACAGTTTATCTGTACACAGGTAGGTGAAGGTAGTGTTACAGTTTACCTGTACACAGGTAGGTGAAGGTAGTGTTACAGTGCATCTGTATACAGGTAGGTGAAGGTAGTGTTACAGTTTATCTGTACACAGGTAGGTGAAGGTAGTGTTACAGTTTACCTGTACACAGGTAGGTGAAGGTAGTGTTACAGTTTATCTGTACACATGTAGGTGAAGGTAGTGTTACAGTTTATCTGTACACAGGTAGGTGAAGGTAGTGTTACAGTGTATCTGTGCACAGGTAGGTGAAGGTAGTGTTACAGTTTACCTGTACACAGGTAGGTGAAGGTAGTGTTACAGTTTACCTGTACACAGCTAGGTGAATGTAGTGTTACAGTTTACCTGTACACAGCTAGGTGAAGGTAGTGTTACAGTTTACCTGTACACAGGTAGGTGAAGGTAGTGTTACAGTTTACCTGTACACAGGTAGGTGAAGGTAGTGTTATGCCTCTTACACAAAGACTCTTATTGGTATAGTGTAATGTGGCTACCTGGAATTGAACCCTGGTCTACAGCATGGAGGGCTGCAGTGTAACCCAACACACTATAGCAACAATAATTTCAGATATTTATAATTTTAAATATGTTTTTCAAATGGCATGGACTTTCCCCATTCAAAGCCTATATATATATCATTATATATTTAAATTGAAATAGGCTGTTTGTTTAAAATATTTGTTATTGCTTTATTTTCCTAATCCAAACTGTCCTTTGTGGATTTGGACCTCTACTGCACATATTGACCAAATGGCTGAAGAGATGTAAATTTTCAGCCTAGCTGTAGGGGCTGCTGTTTTGATTTTCATTATTATAAGTACTGGTGTAGACCCGGACCTTGTGATCGAAGGAGGAGGATCGTAATAGTCAATGAGTTCACACAGATATGGTGGGAGGAAAGCATTTAGGGCTTTATGGGCCAGTAGTAGTGGTTTGGAATCAATAGGGAATGTAACTAATGTGGAGCAAGGCTAATATGATAAGGCTTTTTAAATACAGGTGGCAAAAAGAGTTCATTGGAGCAGTGACATAGAAGCAGCGTATTATTGAACGGTGGAACGAGAGTAGCAAATAGCTTTGAACTACTGTATCTAGCAGGTCCAGTTCAGAATACAACAGGAGCTCAATGGTTTTCAGTCAAACAGTGCCTTAACTGTAAGGGGGTTTGCTGGTTGAGGCAGAGGCATGTATAGGTTGACAAAGCAGATTGATAGGTATGTTTGAAGAACAATGCTTGACACAAGGTGTATCTAGCGGTTATAGTGATGATCTCTGTGCAGATAGTCTCCAGCAGGCCTAGCCAATTTGATGCACTATTCTGAGTACAGAGATACCAAGAATGCAATTTAAAACCTTTTTTTATTCGAGTCGCAACCGAAATTGGAGTTTGGGAATGGGGATTGGGGGTGTATTTGGTGGGGATTGGGAGTGTATTTGGTGGGGTTTGGGAATGGAGATTGGGGGTGTATTTGGTGGGGTTTGGGAATGGGGATTGGGGGTGTATTTGGTGGGGTTTGGGAATGGGGATTGGGGGTTTATTTGGTGGGGTTTGGGAATGGGGATTGGGGGTGTGTTTGGTGGGGTTTGGGAATGGGATTGGGGGTGTATTTGATGGGGTTTGGGAATGGGCTGTTACGGGTGTATTTGGTGGGGTTTGGAAATGGGCTGGTGCGGGTGTATTTTGTCTGATTTGGGAATGGGCTTGTATGGGTGTATTTGATGGGGTTTGGGAATGGGGGTGGGGTGTATTTGGTGGGCTTTAGGAATGGGGGTGGGGTGTATTTGGTGGGGTTTGGGAATGGGCTGTTACGGGTGTATTTGGTGGGGGTTGGAAATGGGCTGGTACAGGTGTATTTTGTCTGATTTGGGAATGGGCTGGTACGGGTGTATTTTGTGGGGTTTGGAAATGGGCTGTTACGGGTGTATTTGGTGGGGGTTGGAAATGGGCTGGTACGGGTGTATTTTGTCTGATTTGGGAATGAGCTTGTACGGGTGTATTTGATGGGGTTTGGGAATGGGCTGGTACGGGTGTATTTGGTGGGGTTTGGGAATGGGCTTGTACGGGTGTATTTGGTGGGGTTTGGGAATGGGCTTGTACGGGTGTATTTGGTGAGGTTTGGGAATGGGGGTGGGGTGTATTTGGTGGGGTTTGGGAATGAGGGTGGGGTGTATTTGGTGGGGTTTGGGAATGAGGGTGGGGTGTATTTGGTGGGGTTTGGGAATGAGGGTGGGGTGTATTTGGTGGGGTTTGGGAATGGGCTGTTACGGGTGTATTTGGTGGGGTTTGGGAATGGGCTGTTACCGGTGTATTTGGTGGGGTTTGGAAATGGGCTGGTACGGGTGTATTTTGTCTGATTTGGGAATGGGCTTGTATGGGTGTATTTGATGGGGTTTGGGAATGGGGTTGGGGTGTATTTGGTGGGCTTTGGGAATGGGATTGGGGTGTATTTGGTGGGGGTTGGAAATGGGCTGGTACGGGTGTATTTTGTCTGGTTTGGGAATGGGCTGGTACGGGTGTATTTTGTCTGGTTTGGGAATGGGCTGGTACGGGTGTATTTTGTCTGATTTGGGAATGGGCTGGTACGGGTGTATTTTGTCTGATTTGGGAATGGGCTGGTACGGGTGTATTTGGTGGGGGTTGGAAATGGGCTGGTACGGTTGTATTTTGTCTGATTTGGGAATGGGCTGGTATGGGTGTATTTTGTCTGATTTGTGAATGAGCTTGTACGGGTGTATTTGATGGGGTTTGGGAATGGGCTGGTACGGGTGTATTTTGTGGGCTTTGGGAATGAGCTTGTACGGGTGTATTTGATGGGGTTTGGGAATGGGCTGGTACGGGTGTATTTTATGGGGTTTGGGAATGAGCTTGTACGGGTGTATTTGATGGGGTTTGGGAATGAGCTTGTACGGGTGTATTTGATGGGGTTTGGGAATGGGCTGGTACGGGTGTATTTGATGGGGTTTGGGAATGAGCTTGTACGGGTGTATTTGATGGGGTTTGGGAATGAGCTTGTACGGGTGTATTTGATGGGGTTTGGGAATGAGCTTGTACGGGTGTATTTGATGCGGTTTGGGAATGGGCTGGGTGGGGTGTATTTGGTGGGGGTTTGGGAATGGGCTGGTACGGGTGTATTTGGTGGGGTTTGGGAATGGGCTGGTACGGGTGTATTTTGTGGGGTTTGGGAATGGGGGTGGGGTGTATTTGGTGGGGGTTTGGGAATGGGCTGGTACGGGTGTATTTGGTGGGGTTTGGGAATGGGCTGGTACGGGTGTATTTGGTGGGGTTTGGGGATGGGCTGGTACGGGTGTATTTGGTGGGGTTTGGGAATGGGGGTGGGGTGTATTTGGTGGGGGTTTGGGAATGGGCTGGTACAGGTGTATTTGGTGGGGTATGGGAATGGGCTGGTACGGGTGTATTTGGTGGGGTTTTGGGGGTGGGGTGTATTTGGTAGGGTTTGGGAATGTGCTGGTACGGTGTATTTGGTGGGGTTTGGGAATGGGAGATAAGGATGTATTTGGTGGGGTTTGGGAATGGGGGATAAGGATGTATTTGGTGGGGTTTGGGAATGGGCTGGTACGGGTGTATTTGGTGGGGTTTTGGGGTGGGGTGTATTTGGTAGGGTTTGGGGGTGGGGTGTATTTGGTAGGGTTTGGGGGTGGGGTGTATTTATTTATTTTTATTTTATTTTTTTTTTTTTTGAGAACCCCTGTTCTAGACATACATAAAACCCATAAGCATAATTTAACCACTGAACAGGATGGTACAGAAGGTTTGCTGGATATGATCAGCTATTGTTGACAGTTGTTCCTCATGAATCTGCTTAATCTGATTTGATTTTATCTGTTTTGTTTACATTTTTAGCTTCAGTGTGAAATATTATGTCTGAATGTGAAAGCTAACCAGCAAAGCAAAACTAAAATACAGCTACGTAAAACGCTTTTCTTCTGTGGTCCAGACCCACCTAATCAAACTAATATTATAAAAGCTCTGCATAGGTGTGTATTCTATGGCATCACTCTGAGAAAAAAAACAAATCTCTTTTATTTTTAAGAATTGTTTTTTTTTTTTTTTTGTAGATGAAAAGCAGACAATGCAGTGGACAAAACCTCCTTATTCTTTCAGAGGAATGACCAATCTAACCAAGGTCATACTCCCCTGAGGCCATGACACTCTGATCCTTCACAATGTCCGTACCATTGACTACAAGGCCCTTATTCATATGCACATTCTAAAAGGTCCTCTTCTATTTGTTTAGATGTGGAAGCATGCGGCCATTCTGGCTGGTCTGAGGAGCGTCACGTGAAGAGCGGATCTGATTGTGAGGTTGATTGTATGTTTCTCTTTTGAAGCTTTGCTGTAAGTCAGATTTGATCATTTCTTTTCTGTTGAATTAAACCTACATGTATCTATACCCTCTACATTTTCATCTCCAGCATCACATTGTCTGTGTTTTTTTTTTCCTGTCTCTTTCTTTGTTTCTCGCTCCCTTTTTAGATGAAAATAAATTTCATTCTTATTGTGTTCCTATTTATTCTCGCCGCCCCCCAACCCCCCTACCCGCGGCCCGCATCCCCTGAACGCCCGCGCGCAGAGAAATATATAGCCTGATTTTAGGTAGTAGACAGAAAAGGCTCTTTCAATGCAGTTATGGTACATTTGCGATTCTAGTTGTGTGTAAATATTAGAAAACAGCAGGTTCTCACATTCGTAGAAGCGAGGCGTAGCAGTGGGGCTAAGAGACGCGTTCTTATCGGTATTGTATTCACACTACACCATCCTCCTGCTGTTTCTAATCTGCTGCTGCCGCTGCGAGCAAAACTGGACAGGCATTTATTGTCTCAGCAGGGGTATGCTTGACAAGAGAATGTTAAACACTCCACTACCTGCAATTTTCAAAGGCGATACCAGACATGATAAAATGTAGATACACGTTTAATTTCTGTTTTGGGTGAAACGATGGAGAAACTCCACCGAAATAAGCAGGTAGACCTGTTTTTTTCCCCTCCCTGTGAGTTTATAGTACACTGTTAGTTTGTGGTTTGTGTGTAATTTCAGCAGTCTTGCCTTCTAATCCTGGCAGGGATGCCTGTAGGAATTTTGGGCCCCCCGAAAACATTATGCATGGGCCTCTTGCTTCACATCACTAGGCTTAGCAGAACCTGTCAACACTACATGTCGAGATTTAACCATACTCTTAATTTTGTTATAGCTACATTATTCAATATAATATAATCCAATATAAGCAACATGACTGCATATCGATGTATTGTGGCCACCCGCTCTCGGCTGGGGCCTACAAGGAGGATCTCAGGAGGTTAAATGTGGTTTGTGTTGCTTGTTCTTTAAGTTAAGCTTCATTTTTGACAGAAGAACAGAAGCTACAACAATGGTTCAGTGTAAAAGGTGTTTTGAAGCTTGGATGTTTTCCAGAGAACAGATATCACTGGACCTCCTGAAAACTGAGGTCTTGGTCAGTGGACCTCCTGGAATCGGAGGTCTGGATCCACTACAAATTTGGAAGCTTGGCTCCTGTTGTAATGTGAGTGATTCTACTATGATCACTGTCCAAAGAAAAAGAAGTATTTCCAAAATGAGAACTTTACAGGAGAGGATGAAAACATTCTATAGTTTCAGTGGAACTCAGTGGAACCAGATTTTTTCCCAAGCTGGTTTGGGGCACTTCTATTGGTCCAATCATCATGGAATTGTTATACAATGTAAACAGCAGCTGCTGCTATCAGAAGATGTATATCAATTTTTTTTTGACTGGACTTGTCAATGGTTGAAAAAAAGAGAAGGCAACAGTGGTTACACTCTGTGCTATGCTGAAGACTTGGTTCTTGGGTAATCCAGGGCTGCCTTTTGGATAAAAACTAACAACAATAACAGCACAAATGCTTGCGGGTAAGCTATGTGCTCTGTTATCTTGTTACTACAGTTTACTACCACTGTGCACCGCCCCTTTGCTGATGATGTATCCTTTCATGTTTCTTGGTTCCACTAAAAAATAAAAATGGGTGCAAATGTAGGCTTTTTACCTGCATAGCACCAAGGTTCTAAGAAGCCTGAATGGAACCAGTTCAAGAACCAGAGTTGTTTTGGTCAAAAAGGGCCCTTTGTGGAGCCCATGTCTCTTTGGGATGCTTGGTATCGTCATATCTTACCACCCCCCCACTGGTGCCCATGAGACTCCTTCCAAGAGCCAAGTGCCAGAACCTGAGTTTGGGAGGCCAAGTTGAAAGGCTGTAATTCGTTTTGCCCTTGGCGGCGACGCCAAGAAGGTTTAGTGGTCATCAAAACGACGTGTTCATCAGCGTGAGGCAGCCACGCTTACTCCGAACAGTCCATGCCCACTCACTCAGCCTTCTCTTCACACTCCAGCCCTCCTCCCCCACTCCTCCGGATGACATCCTCTCTGTTTCTCGGACAAGCGCGAGAAGTGCCAAACACGGTCCCGATATCTGTCGGCGACGTCGCTTCGGCTGCTGAGGAGCCGGCGGTTCTTAATTAACGTGACACTGACACGTTTCCCCCGCACACGCGCAGATTGCTAATGTAGTGTTGGTGGACGTTCTAATGAACTCTGAAAGGGTCCTAAAGAGGATGTTCAAACTTGCGTTCCACCCCGTTACGCCTGGATCATCGTCGCGCCACAGTATCAAAATCGCGGCGCTTAAAAAGAGTCAGCTCGGATGCTTTTGCGTGTTGAGTGATGGGCCTTGAATTAGGTCACACTGTCTAATGGACGCCACGCTGGGAGCGCCATTAAGAAAAAAGGGGAAATGCTTTGTGGACATATTTATTAACTAATTTACTGGGCAGCGAATACCATTTTATTAACTGGGAATCAATTATGCTGTTGATAAAGGGCTTTTAACGCGGCTCTGTCAGCACGGCCCTCATCCGGCACAGTGCAGCTACTTAGCCGCTGCAGATAATGCCCAGTGAGCTGAGAGGGAACGCTGGATCCATTGTCCTTCATATCCGAAGCTGAGGCCACCTGACTGCCCCGCAGCGACAAGCTACTCCTGAGGGTATTTCATGAAGCGTGATTTCTCGGTTAGCCAGGTCACTGACCGTCCAGCAGAATAAGAGGTTGAGGTACGTTCCTATTGCCCACTCTTTAGTTGACTGAGGAGTCCTGTTTGGCGAAATAGCCCCCCGGAGCAGTGTCGGGGCAGCAGGCCAATGGGGAGTTTTGCTCTCTCTCGCTGAACACGAGGCCCTACGGCACGCCCTGGGCAAAGTCCCACACATGCCCCATGGAGGACTGCCACGGCATGTCTTTTTGTGGTCTACAACACCACCACTGTGGTCACTTCAGCAATCGGCCTTACAGGGAATGCATGGTTTCTCGTACTCAGCCTTTTGTCTTCAACTCACCACAGAATTCGCTCACCACAGGTGAAACTGCTTGTGGTCGCCGTTTTCCACAGGAGGCACAAGTACATTGAGCAGAATGCTTTCACAAGTCTTGGATCTTTAAGATCCTTCAGATCTTTTCAGTCTTTATAGGTTATAAATGTCTTAATTGTTAAAGTTAAACTGTCAGATAATACATAAATTACCACCAAATTTAGCCAAATCAAAGCAAATAGGGTTCTTTGTGGTGAATACCATATAACCACTTCTAAAGCTCTTCAGCACTTTTAATGTTTCTTGGATATACGGTTCTGGTATAGAACATTTTCCTTGTTCCTTCAATGTAGAGTATTTCTTTCTATTTTTAAGACTCTATTCATGAAGAACCATCCATTTAGGGAATCAAAGGTGGTTCTTCTATGGCATCTCTCTTCAAAGAACCCTTTATGGCATCCTTATTTTTGTCAGTTCTTCTGTTCTCCAATTGATATTCACTTTCGGTACCGCTGAAGAATATGACTACCTTTATTAAGCATCTATGAATGGTTTAATATTCATTTATTAATTGTTATTAATGAACACTTTACATAGTATTAATGAACAGTTATAGTACAAGGGCAAACGTGAGCTCTTGCAAATTATGACTATGAACATGTGTTTATGCGAACAGGTTTAATTCTGAGAAAGTAAGATCAGTAAATCTGTGCTTAGAGTGTGAATGATGGGCTTAGTTAGACACTGTGTTGTAACTACTTCTTAATGGTTTTAAGGTATTAACGACCTACTAATAACCATTATTGAACTATTTATAAACCCTTTATAAGGGTAGTCTTATTCCAAAGTGGTACCTGTGGTACATTTCGTGTTTCATGCTTTCTGTTTAATTAATTAAGCATTTTCTTACCTCTGTTTTCATATTGGTGTTTTTATTCATAGAACAGGGACATAATAAAAGCCATAGCTTCATCCTGATTAGCAGCATTTATGAGAACACTCGTTACGCAGTTTGCTTTATGTGTTTATTTATTTATTTATTTATTTTTTTGCCGCTGCAAGAATTTAATTTGTCCCACTTTCTTTTAAAGCAGCTGTGAACATTTGATGTATCTGATATACTTAGTTTAAATGAGCTCTGGCTGGTTCTTGCTCTGTAAAGCAGCTCTCTGGGGTCTGATAGTACATAAACGTCTGTAAATCTAGCTTCTGCTGCCTGGCATGCATGTGTTTGTATTGCCCTTGGCGAAAGGAAGCTGAAGATTGTTGGAAGCTTGTTGTTGCACATTAATGGGGCTTTTTTCATTGATTGCGTTCCATGTAGTTAGTCTGATTTCTCGCCTGTTCTGTATTGATCCTCATCCATATAGGGAAAGGTCAGTTTGGGCCCTAATGGGTCCTAAGAAAAATTATGTTCATGCCATGTGTTCAGTCTCACTTTTTGTCTTTGTTGATTGATCTTTATCCTCATTATGTAAGTATCTGTTTAGGGAAATACACTGTTAATCTTACTAAGATAAAGGGTTTTAAATAATGAGCGTATGAGCAGCCAGAACATTAAAACCACAATTACAGACTATAGCTTAACTGAGTCACTACATACATGGTTTATTCCCTTTTAGTTCTTTAATGGTCAGGACGCCCACAGGACCACCACAGAGCAGGTATTATTAGATAGGTGGAGGACTCTCAGCACTGCAGTGACACTGACATGGTGGTGGTGTGTTAGTGTGTGTTGTGCTGGTGTGAGTGGATCAGATTATAAGTGCTTAAAATATATATCAAAAATATGTATCTCTAACATAGTAACTACAGAAGAGGACAAAAACACATTTTACTTTTAATGTAAGTCAATGTTAAGGTGGTTTATTTTTTTTAAAAATGAGCGTTTCTATTGGTCCATTCATCATGATGTGTTAAAAAATGAAAATTGACAGAAATGGAGATGCATGTTTGTCTTCAGACTGCGACGATATGCAGTACCAAGTACTTACTATAAGATTTTACCTCTTTGTTTGCATCCTTGCTTTTACTGTGGAAATATGTGGATGCTACGTATTCATATATATATATATATATATATATATATATATATATATATATATATATATATATATATATATATATATATATATATATATATAAATTTGCCTTCATTTGCATTTATGTTTGGCCTTATTGTGTGTGGAAAATATATCGTTGCTTCCCAATAAAAAAACAAAGCATCTCTAAAATGGCAAATTTACAGGAGAGGTCAAAAACAGTCTTTACTTTTAATGTAAGTCAGTGGAACCAGAACTTTTTAATAGTATTTTGGAGCATTTCTATTGGTCCATTCATCATTTTCAAATAATGTAAATGTCAGCTGTCGCATTCAAATGATGTAGAAAAATAAAAATCGCCAAAAAATGTTTTTCTTTGGACTCTGAGGATATATACAGTGTTTTAGCACAGTGTTCAGTGTTCCTTGGCTATATATTGTAAAATCAGTTTGTGGTTTAACAATGGGCTTTTAATATGTGCATGCTGCATATTATTGCCCCCTTTATTTATTTATTTATTTATTTGATATCAATTTGTGACCTAACAATGTGCATGTGCATATTTCCTCCTGTTTTAATTAATTAATTTATTACCAATATGTATTTGTCCATATTGGGGAAGGCTTGTCGTTACCCCCCAAAGAAAAAGTGCATGGACCCTAAGAATGTTCCTACTAAAAGAAATTGCTTTTGTATTCTTTTTCTTCCATTATTCATATTTTGGCCTTTCTATAGTTTATATTTTTATATACTATTTACTTTTACCTATATTCTATGTATTCATGATGTGTAAGGCTTGTATTTGCCCCCTTAAGAAAAAGTGCGTGGCCCCTAAGTATGGGTCTTATTCCCACCATGCATTTGGTCTCATTTTTGGACATTTTGTCTATGTCCTCACCCGCATTGTGCGCGGTCCGCGTGAGCCCCTAAGAAAAAGCGGTTCTCATGGGATGTCTTCATCTGTCACTTCACCTCCCATCGGTTACTGTTGGAGGGCTTCAAACAGCCCACGCAGGTTCTATTGTGGTGTCCGGACTGTGGGGAGGAGAAGGAGCTGCCCGTCTCAGCTCAGGTTTCACCGAGCACCGCTCCCCTGATTCAAAAAGAGAGCTAACCTTGCCGCCCTTCTGCCCTCTCCCACCATTGTGTCTCTTTCCCCGTAGCTGCGGCTCCAGCCACCAGATTGGCTTGCTCAGGAATGGGAGAGGATGTGGCTGCCTCTCCATCTGTCAGAGTGAGGATCAAATAATAGGATTTTCTGTCCTGGAATTGAAGATAATTGCAGTCTCTATTCCGCTCCCTAACTGTATGATATTAACCTTGTGCTCCTGAGCCCACACTGGGGCACGGCTGAGGCCAGATGGCACGGTGTTTTGATATCTGATCCGGGGCTCGCAGGTCAAGTTGAAGTTCAAGTCCAAAAGGGCCGCGCCGTCCCTCCCTCCGTGGAAGTAACAGAGGTGTCATTCAAACAGGACGTCCCCACCATTTGTGGATCTTCGTGGGCCGGTGCAGTGGTGGTAAAAGCAGTTATACATACTCTGGTCGAGGCAGGTTGCGGCAGTAACTCGTTTATACGGACTGGGGTCCCAGTAGGAAGGCTGTAGGTGAGAGAGAGGGGTCAGAGTTGCCTTGCTTTTAAAGGACGTGCTCGGTATCGTAGAAGAGCTCCTGTATCAAAGGCCTTCGTTGGGGCCCGATTCAAAAACACTGAAACATCATATATTTCCTTAGACAAATATGAACGTTCCACAAAGCTCACACTGTTTATAGTCATACAAGAACGATTTTTTGGTTCCTTGAAGAACCTTTCAGTGGGTGGGGTTGTCAAAGCAGCTTTATGAAGAACCACTATGTTATGTAAAGTTCCTGTTTATACTGATTATACTGGTTTCCTGCTCTCTTAAAATGAAGACTTTTAAGACTTTAAAAAGAACCTTCACATGATGTAATGATACTAAGGACTCTTCCTTGAACATGAAGGTTCTTTACACTCACATCTTGTTTAGAAAATATGTTCTGTAAAGAACCAAACCTAGTTATTATATGGCTTTGCATTATTAACATATTTTAGCATGTTTGTTTTTAAAATATGTAGAAAAAACACTTGGTTCCTTGGAGAACCTTTTTAGTGGGTGGGCTTTTCAAATCAGCTTTATAAAGAAAACTTTTTAAAAGTTTAAGAGCCTCTATGTAATGTACTGTCCTATTTATACTGATTATACTGTTTTCTTGATCTTTTTTAAAATGAAGACTTTTAAAAGAACCTTCACATGATGCAATGACACTAAGGGCTCTTTGAACGTGAAGGTTCTCGATAATCACATCTTGTTCAGAAAAATGGTTCTGTAAATAACCAATCCTAGTTCTTATATGGCTTTACATTATTAACATATTTTAGCATGTTTGTTTTTAAAATATATAGAAAAAACACTTTTGGTTTCTTGGGGAACCTTTTAGTGGGGGGGTTTGTCAAAGGAGCTTTATGAAGAACCTTTTAAGTATAAAGAACCTTTATAAAAAATTTAAAAATCTGAATGTGATGTACAGTCCTATTTATACTGATTATACTGGTTTCTTGCTCTCTTTTTATGATGCAATGATACTAAGGTCTCTTTGAACCTGAAGGTTCTTCACACACAAGTTATATTATGGATTTACATTGTAAACCCTTTGTAGCACCTTTGTATTTTTAAAATATGTAGAAAATACATTTTTGGTTCCTTGGAGAACCTTTTAGTGGGCGGGGATTGTCAAAGCAGCTTTATGAAGAACCTTTTAAAGTTTAGGAATCTAAATGTAATGCACAGTCCTATTTATACTGATTGTACTGTTTTCTTGAAGAACCTTCACATTATGCACTGGTACTAAGGGCTCTTTGAACCTGAAGGTTCTTGACAGTCACATCTTGTTAAGAAATATGGTTTCCTAAAGAACTAAACATAGTTGAGTTATGTCATTGTATCTTTATTTATTGAAAGGGTTTGGTTCCTTGGAGAGCCTTCAGTAGGTGGGTTTGTTAAAGCAGTGTTTTTGTAAAGGAGATCAAACTGTTAAGAACCTTTGTTTAATACAGATTAAACTGTTTTCTTGCTCTCTTAAAATTAAGACTTTTTTTAAAGAACCTGCACATGATGCAGTGGCACTAAGGGCCTCTCCTTGAACCTAAAGGTTCTTGACACTTAGATCTTAATTCTCTAAAAAAAAAAAAACACTTATCAATAATCAATAAGATGCTGGATGTTTTTTTAATCTTGTCCTGGTTCTTTAAGGAAGGCTGCCTGTTAATATGCCACAAAACCTTTTAGGAATTTAGGAACCTTCATATAATGTAATGGGTTTACTTTCAACGAATGGTTCTTCAGAGAACCGGTTAGTAAATAAGCTGTGTGAATTATGTGCCTAACATAATTCCAACATAGATTCCAAGAAGAACCCCTATAACATCCATATAAAAGCCTTACATTATATGAACTTTAAACTTTGAAATGTTCTGTCTGGCATCTTTTTTTTTTTTTGAGAGCGCAGTTCAAGTGCATGTTCAAGCCAAGAACCCTGTAGGAACCTGTTTTTTAAGGAGTTAGAACGCACTGCAGTAGGCAGCATATTGCACTGTTACGGAGATGAAGAGTGGCTGAAGTCGGGCTGATATCAGAAGCGAGACATTTTGCTTTGTTTGATCGACTAACACTGTACCGCATGTAATGAATGAGGCATTTGAAACGCTTATGATAAACCTGTCTGCATGCGGTGTGGTGGGCTCCTGTGGCGCACCAAACTGAAGCCATGGTAATAACGTTCCCTCTCCCGCGGCCCCCGTGACCCTGCACTGGTTACTGTCCCCTTGGAAACACATTCCCATTTTGAGAGCTTTAAATACACACGTATTGTCATCAGTGTGTTTTAGAAAACGGTGGTAAACACAGGCTGAAAACACTAACTATACACATTTAGTCGAAGAAGCCGTCTCGTTTCTGTATTACCAAAATTAGGAATTCCATGCCCTCCAGGCCGGCTCCGAATGCGAGTGAGTAAGCGTTTCCTAATTGAAAACAATTATGAGGTGTTTTTCTTGGCAGCCCCGCATATTTTACATATTAAACCATCCTATTTTATATTTGCTTGCTTTCTTTTTGCTTGTTGCCTTAACCCTTGTAGGTCACAGCATATTGTAATTTAATAGTATTTCTCACTTAAGTAACCAAAACAAATCTGTCAATATTTTTTTTAAGCCATATGTACCATATTTGTGTGTTAGAAGGAGAGGAGATACACTATTTGGCTAAAAGTGTTCTCTCACCCATCCAAATCATTGAATTTAGGTGTTCCAATCTCTTCCATGGTCATAGGTGTATAAAACCAGCTCCTAGTCATGCAGACTGCTTCTACACACATTAGTAAAAGAATGGGTCGCTCTCAGGAGCTGAGTGATCTCCAGCACGGTACCGTGATAAGATGCCACCTGTGCAGCAAGTCCAGTCGTGAAATTTCCTCACTACTAAATATTCCACAGTCGCGTGTCAGTGGTATTCTAACAAAGTGGAAGCGATCGGGAGGGACAGCAACTCAGCCACAAAGTGGCTGTTTAAAAGAGGCTGTAGGGTCAGTCGCCACAGACCTCCAAACTTCATGTGGTCTTCAGATCAGCTCAAGAACAGAGCGTAGAGAGCTTCATGGAATGGGTTTACATGGCCAAGCAACTATATCCAAGCCTTACATCAACAAGCACGATGCAGAGCTCAGATTTTGAAGTGTGTGGATCTTATTCAGTCATTTCCATCAGTCAGCATTATAACGGTCAGTTTCAACACAGTAATATTCGTCAGATAGAAGAGTTTGCTTTTGCCTGTTTATTATTGTGTTGTAACTAGTTAGTAAACTAGCAAGTAGAATATATGTTTATATATCACTTTTTCAGGCAAAGCTACAGAGTGCTTCACAGCTAATACAATCAAAGCAATAACATAATGAAATAAAACATGCACACTACCTATGACCACCATTCAAATAAAGCTAGAGAATAAAAGAGGACCTTGTAGTTGTTTTTACATAAGTTAGCAAAATCATGTTCTCTGTTTGCTAATAATTAGTAAAAAATATATATCTGTTAGTAGACTGTTCCACTGTCTGAAGTAGTATCTTTATATTAAACGTGCACTTCTTTTCATTGAACTTTGCTTGAATCATGCTGCTACATGCAAGCTGACACTGCTGCCCGTTCAATTGATGTCATAGGGCTGACTAACTGTATTCTAACCAAATACCCCATTCAAAGCAGCAAGCTTTACCAAATGTGGTAGCTGAGTTGCTCAGGTATAAAAAAATTTATGATGAGTGGACCAACAGAGGGTGGCATAGTGGTGTAGTGGTTAGCACTGTCGCCTCACAACGAGACCGTTCTCCCCGTGCTTGAGTGGGTTTCCTCTGGGTACTCCGGTTTCCTCCCACAGTCCAAACACATGCATCTTAGATCGATTGGTCACTCTGGATTCTCAGTAGTGTGAGTGTATGTTGGCCATGGACTGGTGACCTGTCCATGGTGTACTGCACCTTTGCTCAATGGTGCTGGGTCTGGCTCCAAGACGATCCGGGTTGGATTCCCGGTCCGGGCCGTTCTGTGTGGAGCTGCATGTTCTCCCCGTGCTTGAGCGGGTTTTCTCTGGGTACTCCGGTTTCCTCCCACAGTCCAAACACATGCATTTTAGATTGATTGATTAAGTATGTGTTGGCCATGCAATGGACTGGTGACCTATCCTTGGTGTACCCTGTCTTTGCTCGATGACACTGGGATTAGCTCCAGCTCCCTCATGACCCTGACTAGCAGAATAAAGTGGAAGTTAAGGTATGAATGGATGGACCAATAGAAATGCTCTAAAAAAAAACATAGGAAGTTTTCAGGTTCTATTGACTTGCATTGAAAGTAAAGACAGTTTTTGTCCTCTACTGTAAAGTTCCCATTTTGAAGGTGCATGTTTTTCTTTGGAGAGCGACAATAGTAGTATTTAAGCCTGATAGTAGATTTCCGACACTGTGAGATTTCTATGATGTGCTGAAACGCTCTCTCTCCTATAGTACGTATGTGTTCTTGACTACTAAGTGTTAATATAAACTGTTGTAAATGCCTCTCTCAATTCTTTTGGATACCTGTGGTGAACCTCTCTGGTATTCCCTCGCTGGCCTAGCGTGAGCTTATTGTAATTTAGTGATGATTTGTCACTGTCATCCTCCTGGTTCCTCTGCTTTGGTGAGACTGGACCACAGCGTGCGGCAGAGAGTGCAGCGTCATCCTAACAGGGACTTTATTAATAAGGGTTAAATCTGGCTAATTGTAATCCAATTAATAACAGACACAATGATGTACCGCCTGCTTGTTTTTTTTTGGTTTTTTTTGGAGGACCCAGCTGTAAAGCTTTTCAGCCTCACACCCCCCACCCTCTTCCGTTCACATGGCTTTGCCCACCCTTCCATTGTTTCATTTAATCATCTGTGTGTGTCGTCAGTAGGTGTTATTTAAAAGAAAGGCTTGGGCTGAACAGTGAGGGGCCTCAGAAGCCTCATCATTTGCTGCCAACGGCTTCTCAGGAGCGATACAAATGATACATACATTGTTCTGTAAACAGGCCATGCAGTTGTAGAGAACCTTTTGTGTTCCTCCACACACTTAAATACCGAATAATTGCACCAAATGGAACCAAAGGGCCACTTTTGGTTCTCACCAATACTTTTGAATGCTTCTTGGCTTGGATTCAGGATTCTAGGACAAGTCCTCGTCGATATAGAGCCTTTAATGTATGTGAAGATTCGTTAAACTTCACACTTAAACATCGCTTTAATCTGTTCCTAAACTGATCTCGGCTATAAAGACTTTACTTAGTATAGAACCTTTACATTACACTGTACAGATATAGGAAGACATTTCAGATGTAGACCTTTTACATTATGTTAATGTTCTTTTAAAAAAGTTATCTTAAACATTTTGTTCTCCTTGTTCTTCCATGTTCCTTGAATCTCAACAAGGTTCCTAAAGTGTAAATGGCTAGGAAATACCTTTAGTTACACTATTCAGGTTCCTAAATTTTTCTTGGTTTGAATATTCGGTTCTAGAAAAGACCATCTGTTGGCATGGAACCTTCACATTATGTCAAATTTCTTTGAATGTTTTACATGCTCTACAGCAAAGGTTCCTAAATGTTTATTGGCTGGAAAAGGTCTTTAATTGGTATAGAACCTTAACATTCCACAATTATAATATGTTCTTAAACATTTCTGAGCTTAGATGTATGCTTCTTAGATCACTTAATTGGTATAGAACCTTCACAGTAGTTTGGGGTTCTTCAAACTTTAAAAAGGTATACTTTGTTTCGAACATTTCCGTTACTACTCTTAAAATAGTTTTTATAAATACTTCTTGGCTTTGATGTACGGTTTGAGGGTTCTAGGAAGAAATTATCTGGAGTGTTCTTTAAATGGGTTCCTCATGCTCACACATCTCTTTAACCTTATGTTCTGTAAAATATAGTTTACTAAATGGTTCTAGGCTTAAGTGAATGGATCTAGGAAGAACCTTTGATTGATATATAACTTATTTAAATAAGATCCTAAACAGTTCTTGGCTCGGATGTACAGATCTAGGATGTTTATGTAAAGTCTTGTTCTTTATGCTTTTAAAGGTTCTTCATTCTTGCACATTTTTATTTACCTTACTCTTTAAAATTTGAATAGAATATTTACACATTTCTCTTTTAAAATAGGTTATTGGATGCATATTGCCTTTGATGTATGGTTCTAGGAAGGACCTCCAACTGAAAATACTGGTATGGAACTTTTATATTATGCAGATATTTGTAGAATATTAAAAAGGTTCTTCACACATGCACATCTCAGGTTCCTTAATGGTTCTTTGGCTCAGATGTAGGGTTCCTTCAATTGGTATAGAACCAACTTTATGTGAAGGCTTTCTCACGCATTTAGGAACTGGTGTGTACCGTGAAGGCCTTTTTGGCAACATTTTCTATGAATCCTGTACCCACAATGCTTTATACATGCACTTATAAGATGTTATATTATACAGTATATAAATAATACCTTATTATTGATTGGCCTACACCTGTATAATTGTTTATAAGTAGTTATAATTGCATGCATAACGATCAAAATGTAACAATTTTTGGTTTCATAACCCATTTCATTATTTACTTATTAGGACACTGTAAATATAAATACATTAATGCACTACAGCAGGGTCCTAAGATATTTCCTGTATACCGCCCAAGCGCATCACAGCAGTGGTTAACAACCTAAAGCAACATGTTTTGTAATAAATATTCACTTTTTCAAAACTTTAATAAAACATAACTTTAACTATCTGGTTTATAATACATATTAAAGTCCAAAAACTCTATATATCACGACCACGTCATGAAAAACCCTTGTGCTGTTAATAGAGTCTTTGACTCTAACGCTGCTCACATGGACCACAAAGAGTACTGATGTAGTAACAACCCAAAAGGTCCATCACTGATATCATGGGCTTGAAATAAAGTACTTATGATTGACTGTAAAACTACAACACAAAAGTCTAAAGAACATCAGTTGAATATCTTACATGCTGAAATGTTTGTTTTTCAGTCAGAAGTCGCATCAAACCCAGGCTGAGTCTCTGTACTACCTAAATAGTGCCCTATGTAAGTTTGTAGCCTTATGTAACTTTTTTAATTGTAGCTTCTGTGCACTATTTGAGGAGTCTGGATGTGTCTGAACCCCAAAAGTGTAGAAATTCAGCCCCAGTGTTTGAAGAGTGGCTGTACTGGATTGATACTGTACAAGACGAAAGTGAAGGTTTAGCTTTAAACAGTTCTACAGAGTCAAGTCACATTATTACGGCCACTTCTTAGTTTAATGGCGGCAGGGTGTAGGTTGCAGCATTATGGTCTGGGGAATGTTTATGTGACACTCTCTGAACCCACAATCAGACCCACAAAAAACGATTTGGGTCTGAATCCATCCTTGCAGATCATGTACACCATACATGCTGATTGTCTTCTCTGGGGCGGACGGGATCTTCCAGCAAGACAATGAGAAACGTCACACGACTAGAAATATCTTACATTGGTTGAAAGAGCTGACCCAGACTTCCAAGCACTACCCTGGACCCCTAATTCCCCAAACTTGCACCCAGCTGAGCATCTGTGAGGCCAACTGGATGGTGGTGTTGGCTCTATGGATCCTCCTCCAGGCTACCTCCAGCAGCTGTGGGATGCACAGCAGTCAGCATGGCTCCAGATACCTGTGACCACCTACCAGGACCTTATTGAGTCTCCCAGTCCGTCTAGCTGCTGTCCATGCAGCACACGGCGCTTACTCTGGATATTAGCTGGTGGTCATAATAATGTGGCTCGACTGTGTAGATTATCATATGTTTATTATTTTATGACACAAAATGGATAATGTAATCTGTCCTTCATTTCTTAGTGGAATACTTGTTTATGTTGGTTATTGTTAATAATACATATTTTTTTTTCTTATAACTTTTTTGGACAAATTGTGTATTTTGTTATATTCTGTGTTGGCCCTGGAGTCACTCGAGGCCGAGTCCTGCTGCATTTTACTGCACTTATTGCTTTATTATAATATACTAGCTTTATGAAGTCATAGACTCTTGCTTTTATGAAGTGTTATGCATGTAATTATAACTACTTAAGAGCAATTACACAAGCTTATGTGTGGCACAATAAGGTGATACATATTTATAACATATAATGTCTTATACGTGCATGTATGCAGCATTACGAACACATGCAGAGTTCACAGAAGGTGTTACCATCGTTTCTCAGGAAATAACTATTTCGGATCCCTTATTTTTAAGCGTGTCGAGTATCTTTTCTTCTTCTTCTTCTTCTTCTTCTTCTTCACAGAGGGGATGCTAAGGGGATCGTAACCCCTGTGTCATTATTTACACCATATTTCTTCCAATTACACCCCTTATCCGCTCTTCCTTTACATTCCAATTTAGTACAGTGAATCATGGCGGCTAGACTTTTATTGTCAATGATGTATGCTTACAGCGCTGAGTGAAAGAAAAATAGGCGAGTGAACCTATTTGTGTTTATGGCTTTAGAGGGAAAGAGATAAATGACCCGGCTTTTTTTTTTATTTAGTTTTAATGAAGAAGGGATTGAGGGACTCCCTGTCCCTGCGGCATTAATGTGATTTCGCCTCTCTCTCCGTAGACGCCGCCGCCGCCTCGCCAACATTTGTTTGTGACCTAGTTGCTGCCGGTTCTCGGGGAAGGGGACGTCGTCCGGCTTTGATTGGCTGGAGCAGCCAGCCGAGTGTCCTGCCTCGCTCATAAGCGCACTAATGCGTTTTTTTTTTTCTCCTCTGGAGCAGCTGGACAGGCTCGGTGGAAGGAGAAGGCCAGTAAACGATCGGCGTCCCTCCGGCCACCGGGGCTTAAAGGATGGTTCCATTTAGATCCTCCTCACAGCGTCCTCCTCCTCCTCCCGTCCCCTCCTACCATTACGAGGCTCCGGCCAAACGATATTAGCAGAGTCACCTTATGCTCTCCACATGAGCCCCCTCCGATCGTTCAGCATTAATTGGATACTCAAGTCCCCAATTACGTTCCTGGCCCAAAAGGCGAGCTCGGGAAGAAGAAAAAAAAAAAAAAAACAAGACAGGTTTCGCTCCCTTCTGTGGGACTTCATTA
Organism: Megaleporinus macrocephalus; assembly: GCA_021613375.1. Lineage (NCBI taxonomy): Eukaryota > Metazoa > Chordata > Actinopteri > Characiformes > Anostomidae > Megaleporinus > Megaleporinus macrocephalus. The sequence continues at coordinate 21,832,155 of CM038712.1, forward strand.
AGCGGCCAGGCTACTTGTGCTGGAGCTTCCTCGGGGAAGGAGGGAGGGGGCGGAGGGGACGCTGCACAATAGCCCGGCGTCAGCGCCCAGACAGGGCCTGTAGCATGGGGAGAGTTAAAGGAGAGAAAAGTTAATTACACACAGTGGGTGCGAGGATGTTTTTTTTTTTTGTACTCCCTCACTCTTGCGAAATATTTGGAATTAATTAGTAGAATCAATATGCATTTCAAATGATATGACATCCGGAGCGGAGAGGGTGGGTGTCGCGCTGTTAAACGCGTGTTATATTTGCCCTCCGCGGATGGAAATGTGGCCTCCGCTTGTCTCTCTCCCAACACCGCCCCCCGCCCCCCAGCCTCTCCGCAGAGAGAACAAGGAATGAGGCTGTAGTTTACTCATAAATTCATCAGTCGCGAGGCCCGCACGTAGCAATTTGCGACTCGTGCGTCTTTCTTCGTCGCAGCCGTGCTTGGACACGGACACTGGCGCGAAGCAGCACGAGGTATTTGGTAATGAAGTTGATTTTTTAATGTTCCTGCCACGCAGGATAAAAGGCAGTCTAATCACGGGGCCCAGGTCTGGGCCCCCGCTTCCCTCCCCCGCTTCCCTCCCTTCTTCCATCGCTCGCTATTTATTTCGACAACTGGCGATGAGCGAAGAACGACCACGCCGCTGTCTGCGGGACCTCTCGATGTTTCTGAGAAGCCGCGCTGATGTTAAACAGTTGAAGGATGCCGCGTGCTTCAATTCTGGCTCTCGCTCGCAGGACCGAAATGGAGTGGCTGGAAATAGTTATCAGGCTAACGTTAACTTTTAATGGTGCTATAAATTTACAATTAGATGGGCTCTTAACTGCGGAGAGTGGCTCCTGCGCAGACTGTTTATCTGTGCACCGGTGATAGCGTGTCAGTGTTGTCCTGAAGCTCGCCTGTAGACTGCCCTGAGGGGAACTGGCTCACTGGAGACCACAAGCCTGAACCTCTCTTCTTATGGCAGCCAATCAGGGTGCAGTGTCACTAAACACTCGGCTGTCTGCTTTACACTACCTTACTTTGTGTTTTGCCACTTTGTTTGAGATGCTCTGTAGCTTCTCTACCAATGTCCACTGATACAAGTATTGTTTCTCTGGAATGAAGAAAGTTTGGGGACATTATTATATTTAAAAAGCTGTTTTCCCGCTTTTATTTACTCAGTAAAATACTCTTTATAGTAAACATATAGTATAGTAAACAGTATGAATACAGTAAGTAGTGCTTTTACCTAACCCTAACCCTTTCCAAGCTTCTTCTTGTGGAAACAACCCAGTATTGTTTACAGTTCTCATCTAATACCTGCTTTAACTGCTCAGTACTTCATTAAGCTAAATCAAGATTGCTGCTGAAGGAACTGAATACATTCATACAATGTCTGGGGCGTCCAGGAGAAATCTGGAACTACACTTTGTTCTTCAAACTGGAGCTCAAGATATGATCTACTTCTTTCACAATAAGATATTCATGTTACTTTATATTGTATGTAGGATTATTTACATCTGTTCTAATCATATCTGGTGTTCTTACTGGAGAAAATATACTTATTGATCAGATAAAGGATTTTAAACTATCATCTTAGGCGCCTCTGGCACTTTTGCGCAGTAGTGTATGTGGGTGTGCAAATTAATCACACATCGTGTGGTGCGTTCAGATACTGTAAAAACTTTTTCTAGGCCTGTACTACAGTTACTACTAGTTATTTACTAGCAGTGTGAAACTAATATGGAAGTCTAATCTTAGTCTGAAGCCCTATTTGGATGGGATTAGTTGTACATATGGGAGGTGGAGTAATGTGTAATTTTACTACAAGATGTCTGTAAAATTAATGACCGATTTGCATGGAAGAAGGAATCTCATCATAAATGACTGAGATGGGAGCAGTTACTAGATTTACACTCAATAGTCCACTAACCAAATATATCCTTACAGGAGTGTCCAGTGATCACTGATAAAGTAGACGATGATAACCAACCCTTAATAACGTACTTAATAACGTAATAAATTAATCAATAATTATTCAATTTACCTTTATTTATACTCTGAGTACGTTGAGGGTGACCCTCATTTAAAATGCACCCAAGATACATAGAATATTGATTAATAAACAAATGCAAAGCTTATAAAAGGCAAATGAAATATAAAACAGGATTAGAACATTATAATACTTAAATCTAAGTGTAAAAATGAAATTTAAATCAATACAAAAGTTAAGAAACAAAAATATTAAGAGTTAATGATATTAAAAGTTAATAAATGATAGATAAGAAGTAACTAAAAAATAGTGTGAATAAATAAAGTATGATAAAAAGTTTCAGTTTGGAAATACAGTTCATAACATGTATGTAGGCTAAAGGCTACGCTACATGGTGACTTACCTAAAGGTCCCAGAAATGTCAGGTCCTTTGGTTCGTCTTTTGGATACAAGTGTTTTTCGTTAGACAGCACCTGAGGTTCGACTCAGAGGTATCTGTGCCGTGCCTCCCCAAGTGTCTCCAAATACAATGTAGAACAAGGGGTGATAGAACATTCATTCCATTACCTGCCGTTTTCTTGGCAGAATACTTGTTTATGTTGGTTACTGTTAACAATAATCTTTTATCATAGCTTTTTTTAAAAATTGTGTGTTATATTATATTATAAAATAAAATACAATTAAATGAAAAGTGTAAAGCTCCATTTTCCAATATAGCCAATAGTCACTTCTTTACAGTGAACAACACTTTGAATATACGACATATAGTGTAAAGAACAGTTGCCTCTAATTATAACCTTGGCAAATAAAAACAGTAAAACCCTTGTATACATTTAGAATCATTGAGTATTAATATATTATGAATGTGTCATTTGAAACTCATTTAAATAGAACAAATCTGGTCTGTTTTGCATATTAGCATGCAGCCTCTGATTAGATACTTTGACAGGTTGTTACTTAAAGCTTAGGCATAACTTACACCTCACACGTGCAATGAATTCCAAATTACGAGACATCGTTTTTCTCAAAATTTCTGTTGCCTCAGGTAGTGCATGCTTGTACAGTGTATGTAAAATGTATAGACAGAACTTGTGTGTTAAGTGTGTATGACTGATTTGCATTATTAACATAGAAACTTAAAATTCTAGATTTTGCCCAATAAGCTTCCTAACAGTTATAAATGTGATGTCAGTGCAATGTTGACAACTTCTTATAGCATATTAAGTCAGTGGTCACCAACCCTCTTCCTTCAAGGCCACTTTCCAGCAGAGTTTAGTTCCAATAAGCTGAAGCACCTCTTTCTAAACTCTACCACATCAGGTCTGGCAAATCAGGACTTGGCAAGAGGTTGACCTCATCACACAGTTTCTGAGATATCAACACATGATATCCAACTCCACACTGTACAGTCTGTTCGAGAACAGCACACAACATGGGGCAGAATTAATCCTTATGTGTTCACTATGGAATGTGATAGGAACTGTTGACATTTGTTAATATTTGCAGTCTGGAACATATTCACAGTAGTGTTTTGGTTCATGAAGTAAGTCAATACGAATTAAAATAATGATTAAAGACCAAAAACAAGATTTTTAATAAACATTTGGAACATTAAACAAAGAAATACACTGATTTTTACAAGATTTACCAAAGAAATACTCAGCAGTACATACAATAACATAGGAGATGGATATGGGTCATGTTTGAGCCATGTTGTACATTAGAAGGGGTTTGCTGAGCTTGGGTGTAAAGGGTTAAGAATGAATGGAATACAGAAGCACATGCCCATCTATTGTACTTCTGCTTGATTGACAGATACCATTTTGCATACACCATCTCAAGGCAAATCCCCAGTCAATTTTGGTCTCACCTGCACTCGTCTGTTTGTTCATTTTTATCGTCTGTCCATAGAGTCCTGTTCATTTTTGCCCCACCCAAACCCTTTTGTTTTATTATCCAACAACCTCCAAACTGCATGTGCTAACTTACAGTATATCAAACTCTAATCCACAGTCATACTGACCCACACTCCTCTGTGTGTCTTTTTTCATACCTTATTCCTCCCCTAGACTTACATTCTTTTTTAGCAACCCAGCAACAACACCCAGTAAATAACCCTTGTACAGTATAAACCAGCTAGCTTGACCAAAGTCCTTAAAGAGCTACAAGCTTCAGCTGTCCAATCGCGGTTCTAGTTTTGCTTCACCCTCAACACATTGTCTCAAAACCTACATAGACAGTTGTTGTGTTGTACTATGCAGCTTCAGACACGTAGACTGTCCCAATTCTTTCATCCCTTAAGCATACTGAAGTATGAGGAAGCATGAAATGGTTCCTAAGCCGTTAAGACAATCTCATGACGCAACACAAGCAGAACTTTTTCCAGCATGGCGAACACAAGTGGAGCTCAGAGCGATGATGTCATTTTCTAATGTAAGTTATCAGCAGCGCTCGTCTTCCTAAACGTGGGTGTCTGACTGTAGTGTGTTAAAACTCATGTGTACTTCAGTCCTCCAGAGCAACGACTCATCAAACCTGCAATAAAACCCACAAGTGGAGAACCCATGGAGCTGGAACGCTGAGGAGATGCTGCAGCTGAGGTCAGTAAACACTGGTTACAGGCAGTGGGCGGGAACAAGCTGTGACACAGTCTCTCTCTTACTAGAGCATCTCAGTTATCTGTCTTATGAGGAGAGATCGCTGCCTACAGAGTCAATGCACTACTTAGGCAGCTCACTGGGACCAGTATGATACAGACTTTGAGATAGAAGTTAAGCTGGAGAATTGGAGAAGAGCTATGCAATGGTGGACCATTAAAAGAAAGTTTTTTCAGCTTTGCTAGTGCTCGAGAAGTTCAGCCCAAGAACCAATTCTCACTGTTTTCTCTTATGTTTGTTAGGCCCGCTGTGAACATGCGAACGCACATGTGTGTGTGTGTGTGAGCGATCCGCGAGCACGGAAGCCACTCCCTTTGGTCCCCAGGCCGACATCAACAGCTCTGCGTGATGACACGTATACGTGTGATCTCCCACGTCTGTTAATCACCTCTTCACACACACATCCATACACAGCTCGACTGGCAGCGCAATCACATCCGCTGTAACAGCCACGCTCATCTCTCCAGGCACAACCAGCCTGGCATACGACCAGCAGCATCCGCTGCTGCAGAATAAAAGAAATAGAAATAATAATAAAAGAATAAAAAGAACTGGCTAGCACGTTAAACTGCATGGAATGACCTTGTTATGGTCTATATTGAATTACTATATTGTTATTCTGCCAGATCTTTGCCACGTAACTCGTCCCGCACTTTTCAAAACATTAACTCTGTTCCAACTCCAGATTGGCTTGTATACAGATTTTTGACCGGATGCACGGATTCTGGTAAACAACAGATTTTTTCCGTAATTTCTTCCCATAGATAATGAATAGGATGGAAAATTGCACACCAATCTATTAAACTTCTGCTCGACCGACAGACACAGTTTCACACACACTGACTCAGAACAGACCCCCGACCACGACTGTAGTGACTGTGTCGACCCACACTCGTCTGTTTGTAATTTTTTTCATCCCTTTTTTCTCCCCCATAGAGTCCCATTCATTTTCAGTCACACCCAAACCTCATGGTATCAGTTAACCTACATCCTCCAAACTGCATGCACTCTTTTAAGGCAAATCCCTAAGCACTAATCTACAGACATACTGACCTGCACTCGTCCATTTGTCATTTATTCATCCCTCATTCCTCCCATAGGATCCCATTCATTTTCGGCCAAACCCAAATGAACCCATTATGCTTTCGTTCAACCTACAGTCACCAAACTGCCTGTACTCACTCAGGGCAGATCCCCAACCTCTAATTCACAGACATACCCACCCGCGCTCCTCTATTCGACACGCAACCATCCTGCGTTTCCTTGAGGAAATGCACTTTTCTAGTTTACATCTTAAGAACTGAACCATCATCCAGGTCAATAATAGAGTGATAGATGTGAAGATGCTGTCATATTGGATTTTTACCAGCGCTGCCGTCTGATTCTAAGCAAAACAAATGGAAGCAGAAGGCTCACCTCTGCACCGTGGCTTTAGATCATCCCCTGTAAACATCAGGAGGGACACGTGTCTGCCATAAATCTCATTTATATCTTGCCGAACATCTCCCACAAACCCGGAGCATGTGTTAGAAAACCTGGCGCTTTTGGTGAAGGCCTAGGCCTCAATTAAAACCCCATTACCCCAGCGTGTGGGTCTCGAGGCCTTGGTCAAACCCATTAACTGCCACGGGGCGCCACTGCCAGGATACCTGGAGGCATGTCTTTAGGGCTTCTAAGCAGGCTCTTCCGCGTGAGTGTCGAGGGAATAATGGACAAACAGGCGATGGGTCACTAACACGCTCACTAAGCCTTGAATTTTTTCCAAAAGCTGCTGTTCAGTCACTTTCACAGTAATTGGCCTTCCTGCATGTCCAGACCTTTGTTCTGTGTTTATAGATGAGCTAATCTGGTTTTTGGACTTTGTTTCATTGTTTTTCTGCCCTATACTTGTTAGATTTTAAATTTTGCTACTGGATTCAGGATTCTGCCCTGTTGGAACATCATCATTCACAATCTTAAGAAAATCTAAATTGACAGTCAAATCTGGCTGATCTGAGACCTGATATTATACCTGAGTGGTGTTTTATATGTGTCTGTTAAGAGGTGTAGTCCATGTACTCTGCAGGTACGGTAGCAATCAAAAGTCTGGACACACTGAGTCATAGGAGGTTTTCTTTGTTTTGTACTATTTGCCATATCTTAGAATATTTGTACTATGAAGTCAGACTAAATCACACACTGTATTGGTATTGTGTTGAATATGATTTTCAGAAGAGTGAACCCGAATAGGAGCTCTTGCTCTGTGTGTTCCATGATTTTTGGGGCAGTCCTGGTCTACAGATTGGGAAACAAGCCTTGTGACCAGAAGGCTGTGACAAACCTTGTGATCCCCAGGCCAGAGAGGCTTTGACCCAATGGGGTTAGTGTGTGTGTGTGTGTAAGCAGGCATAAGCTTTGTCTTTAATGTAATGAATTAGCATATGCGCAACTTGCCACTTACTTACCAGTTTCAAGTGACAAGAATAACACAACATTATTATATACTATAAGGTTTTAAATGATGTATGTGTGAGTAGCAGTGTAATCTATATAAAACAGTGTGTACAGACATCAGAATAATAAGTACAGCTGCATGTAGGTTTAAGTCTCTTGTGTTCAGCTGCCTTAATTGAATGCAGTCAAGTTTTTAAATGTTTGGGTTTTTTGGAAATTATATACATTAAAATGTCAACATATACTTTAAAATGTATATGCCGTATAATCAATCTGGTTGACTAGAGACCCACTGGGAACCCTTTCAGTGGTTTTTCATCAAGGTCCTACAGAATTTCCTGTTGAGTCTTGATTCTTCTCAGTGGTTCTTCCTTATGATCTTAGGAAGATTATTTTTTTGAGTCCTGGTTCTTCTCATTGGTGGTTCTTCATGATTAACAAGTTCTTAATTAGTTTTTTTTCTTTCGAGTTCTGGTTCTCTTAGTGGTTTTTCATGCTCTTCAGGAGTTTCTTCTTTTGAGTCCTGGTTCCTCTCTGAGGTTCTTCTTCATGATCTTGAGGAGGTTTTCCTTTTGAGTCCTGTTTCCTCTCAGAGGTTCTTCCTTAAGATCATAGGGAGTTTCTTCTTTTGAGTCCTGGTTCCTCTCTAAGGTTCTTCTTCATGATCTTGAGGAGATTTTCCTTTTGAGTCCTGGTTCCTCTCAGAGGTTCTTCCTCAAGATCATAGGGAGTTTCTACTTTTGAGTTCTTCTTCATTCTCTTAAGGAGATTCTCCTTTTAAGTGTTAGTTCTTCTTAGTGTTTTTTTTCTCAATATCATAGGGAGATTCTCCTTTTAAGTTTTTCTCAGTGGTTCTTCTTCATGATCTTAGGAAGATTCTCCTTTTGAGTCATAGATCCTCTCTGTGGATCCTCCTCATACCTTTATGGAGCTTTTCTTTTTTGAGTCTTGAATCTTCTCTGTAGTTCTTATTCATTCTCTTAAGGAGATTCTCCTTTTAAATCTTGGTTCCTTTTAGTGCTATATTCTCCCAATCTTAGGAAGTTGTTCCTGACTCTGTTGCCCTCAGCAAAGCTCATTAAATGTCTGCACCTGCATTTCTGGAAAGCTGCTGGCGACAACTTTTCTCTCTGTAATAAAAAGTGCTATAGAATAAAATGGAACTGAATTGAAGAGCAGATAAGAGACAGACAGTTACTGCAAGTCACACGTTCATTAAGAGTCCTGATGCAAGTCTGTTGGGCACTGCTGATGTAATCATACGCTGTGCTGTGGCTCAACGTATCCAGGTCACATCATATTTAGCAAACCGTGCATTGTTTTTCCCCAGCCTGGGCTTAATTGCATGCATGCTCATCGTTTTCTCCGGCCTGGCCTTTTGTCGTTGTTTGTGTTGTTGGTGCGGTAATTGTTGTGTTTGTGCGAGCATGTGTACGCCATTGGGGGTGGGGTGGAGGGGGTTGTGATGTGTCCATGATGTCCTTGGAGATCAGTCTCCTGCATCTTCTCTTTAATGAAGCCCCATAGAGGGCAGATGGAGGGAGCGGACCTGGCTCCTTTGGGTCACCCACCTTTAATTGGGCCTTAGTAGCCTATTAATGTTGGAGGCTCTCTGACCTCCTGTGGCCACTTTACAGTCACTTTGCAGGCGCTAAACTGGTTTTGCGCATTGGCCTGCCCAAAACATGAGGGACCTTTTTAGCCTCCGTGCAGCGTGCATAAGGGTCTTTGTTGGTGCGATGGTCATTATTCTTGTGTGGAGAGGCTGTGAATAGCCTGTTTCAGGCCACGTTGTATTAATTTCTATATCTGCGCGGTTTAATAGCTAAATAGTGTTGGTTTAAAATTCTGTACTGTATTCATCCCTTTGAACAAACGTAAGATTTAGTATCATTTTTGTCTACCAATTATTTCTCACTACAATACCCAAGCAGCATTGTGCAGTTGCAGCAATAAATACAACCACCAAAGAGCAGGTCTATCTATCTATCTATCTATCTATCTATCTATCTATCTATCTATCTATCTATCTATCTATCTATCTATCTATCTATCTATCTATCTATCTATCTATCTATCTATCTATCTATCTATCTATCTATCTATCTATCTATCTATCTATCGAAACAACAAAATGATACAAGATTTTCCCAACAGCAACATACATATATACACACTATACAACAGCCACACACACATATATATATATATATATATATATATATATGTAGTTATAAGACTTTGATTTGAAAGCAGCAGTAAATGGATATGTAGCTGATCTGAGATCAAATTTAAAAAAGATCAGCTCTGGAGAGAAAACATCACATTTGAATTGTGCCACTTCAGCCTCACAGTGTGAACACAGCCCGGTCGTCCACTGCTCTGAATGTCGTGCATATTAACCACCTCTTCGACATGCCTGAGTATTGGAACAGGCTTAGAAGATTAAAAAGTGCCAGTCAGTCCATCTCTCTCTCTCTCTCTCCATCACATGTACAAAACTGACACCGGTTCAGTTCATTTCCACACCACTCACATAAAGCAATAGCATTCTGACGGCTGTTTTCATATTTCTGCAGCCGTAATTTAGGTGACGTGGCAGGGGCTCCCTTAAAGACATCTCTTTTTTTGCGTTTCATGTTGATCAGGCCCTCTTCAGACAGCGCGGAGCGAAGGAGAGCGAGGCTGAGAGGGAGAGTTGATCGCAGCATCAAAGCCACCTGTCAGCTTAAAGGTAGACGACGATAGGTTTTTTGTTTCGGGACGACAGACGGGAGCTGGCAGCTTGTCTAATTAATAGAAGAGTGCATGTTCTTGACCTAAAATTTTACATCAACATATCACCATAATAACAGAAAGAATCCTTTTGTTCTTTTTCTGTTCTATATGAAGGTAAAAAGTATGTGTTGACCTCATGTGACTAACATACTTCGACATCAAACCATATACTTCCTACTGTAGACTGTTCTGAGCGGATGATCATGTTTCTTTTATAATTAATAACTGTGTGTAATATAAATATACATAGTAAGAAGTTTATTTCAGTCCTTCATTTACATTTTATTCAGAGAAATATGAGTAACACTTTATATACAAGCTACATACGTAGACAGGGGCTTCATTACACATGCATATGTATTAAAGGTATTTACAAAGCAGTACTCAAGGCACTGGCTGTGTATCAGTTTAATACTATATAAATATTCTAGATACATCTAATTATGTTAAAGTATAAAAAAACTAGAGCTTCTTTTAATGAGATCTCTAAATGACATAGCAATTAAGTCCATAGTTTATATGGATAGCCCCCAATAGATTACATCATCGCTGTCCAAAGAAAAACATCTCCATTTTTCTGTTGATTTTTATTTTTTTTCTGCATCATTTGAACACATCAGCGACCGTTTACACTGTATAACATTTTATGATGAATAGATAAATGGAAAGGCTTCAAAATAGTTTGGAAATAATTCTGGTTCCATTGGCTTACATAGAAAGTAAAGCCATTCTAGTAATTCTTGGTTTTCTTTGGACACAGATGATATGAAGATACGAAGATATGAAGATGTGTTAGCACTGTTGCCTCACAGCAAGATGATCCAGGTTGGATTCCCGGTCCAGGCTGTTCTGTGTGGAGTGTGCATGTTCTCCCAGTACTTGAGTGGGTTTCCTCCGGGTTCTCCGGTTTCCTCCCACAGTCCAAACACATGCATGTTAGGTTGATCGCTCACTTTATATTGGGGTGGATGTGAGTGTGTGCTGGCCATATGATAGATTGGCGACCTGTCCACGGTGTACCCCGCCTTTGCCTGATGACGCCCTCCGTGACCCCGACTAGCAGGATAAAGCGGAAGATAACAGATGAATGGATATATAGATGTTCGAAGTATTAAAAATTTATCTGCCAAAGCTCACAGTGTTAGGGTTGGGGTTAGTATTAGTAGCAAGGTTAGGTTTAGTACCAGCTAATGGTTATCTTTAGGTTTTGGATTAAGGTTAGGGTCTGGATTAGGGTCAGGATGAAGGTTAAGTTTAGCTTTTGGATTAAGGTTGAGGTCAGGAATGGGTTAAGAGCCAGGGTCAGTATAGTTAAGTTGAATTAAAGATGTATTTAGTCGAAAATAAGTTGAATCCAAAGTATCTGCAGTGCAGTTCAAATACAGGGTTAATGTACTATTAAGAAGTAAAATGGTTCTTCAGTGGTTCTTTAGTAAAGAGTTTAGAATTTATTTCATGCTTACATTGTTATTTTCATGGTGAAACCATTCTGCAGATTCATGGAAAATGTTTTGTGCATGGTTTTATCTAATCTAACACTAGATTCTTTAGTCAGAGTTCTATTTAGAACCATTTTATGTTTAATGGTTCTATATGGTGAAATGGTTCTTCATGTTGATGGAGACTGTGATGTATATAGTTGTTTGTATGTTGTATTCGGTTCTATAGAGTATCTCTTTTTTAAAAAACATAGTTCTTCAAGAGTTTTTAGTTCATAGTTCTATTTAAAACCATGAAAATTGTATTATGAAATGGTTCTTCAGATTGGTATACAATTTGTTGTATATGGTTGTATATAAAAAAGGGGCTTCTCATGTTGTAACAATCTTAAAATGATGGTTCTTTAAGAGTTCCTTAGTAAAGTAAATGATTTTATTTAGAACCCAGAATACTGTATAGTTTGAGAGAGAATGTACTGGGTATGTGTTGTATATGGTATAATATTTTTTAAATTGGTTCTGTACAGCCCCAAGCCTGACAGCAAAACAGTTAAATAGAACCATTCCCTTTACTAAGGAACCATTGAAACACCATCCTTTCTAATAATTTACATTTAATTGCAATAATTTATCAAAAGATTTTCTACTTTCATGCTGAAATAGACCTGTAGACCTGTTACTCAAGAAGTACATTTATATATATATATATATATATATATATATATATATATATATATATATATATATATATATATATATATAATATTTATCTTTATTAATAATAAGGTGTTAACCCTCTATGTATGTATGTATCCTTTAAATAAAGTGTAATCAGTTAAAGAAGGACTGAGATGAACTTAATTAGACCTGGAGATATTTCTGTTCTGTACAGCACAAGAGGTCATGTGCTCATGTAACGACTATTGTAAAGAAATACTGATCTGCTGATGGGACTTTATGGAAGGTCAACAACTATTACATATGTTTACTTTGGGCATGCTCATTTTTTATTAATAATGTTTATTATTATTTATTATTAATCATCCACTAGATGCAGTATACAGTATAGTACGTTCTGTTGAAAGAAGTTAGTTACATAAGCTCAGTAGTGATAGTCTAAAGCCTATAAATATAATAAATAAAGTGTTACCTACTTCCTAAAACTTCCTACATCATCATGCGATTAATGGCATGAAGCTGTTTATTAACACAGTCATGAATGTGTTGCTCAGTGTGGATTTATGTGCAGGCAGCCTTTGAACTGTTATCAAAATATCAATATTTATTTCAGCAAACAGTGGCCAGTTCAGGATTCAGTACCTTTAAGGGCTCGAGTTTCACTTTTGGGAACGCTGCGGCTGATCACATGACGCCTTTGTAGCCAAAAGGGAGCGTGCCTTTGTGTTTGTGTGTGCTCCGCCTTCTTTTCCTTCCTCTCTCCCTCCCTCTCTTTTATTGTTTATCATCTCCAGGCTCCCTCTCAGTGTGGACGTCCTGTCTGTCTCCGGCTGCTTGGAAAGGTTGGAAGATTAGTGATTTCCCTGTAGAACTAACGGTACCTGCAGGCCCCATTAAAGCCATCTGTAGCATGTGTCCTTGTTTATCTGCTCTGTGCTCCATCGGGACTCTCCCTCACCCCACTCTCTCCCCTCCCCTGCCCAACACCACATTACCCCCCCTCCCTTGCCCCCCCACCCCTCCGCATCACTGGACCCCAGCTCCTTCCCAGGACCTTTGGCTCCGGTCCCCGAAGTGCTTGGCCCCCCGTAGGTTGCCGCCGCGGTGTGTGCCAAAGCCCCCGCCCCCCCACCCACCCCCGCACCGTGCCAGCCACCTTCAGGTCCATTACCGCATCACTATCAGTGGGGACCAAAGCTGGGGGAGTCGACGAAAGTGGCATTTCCAGAGCGCATCAACACATCATCCCTCCAGCGCTCCAGGCCCTCGTAAAATTGGACTTATGGCTTGGTTGCCAGCATAAATAAGTCCCTTTGATAGTTAGCGGAAGAAGTTATGACACTCTTGGGTACGCGTGAGGGACAGTGGCACTGTCGTTTCATTCCTGCTACCCTGGCACCCTGGTGCCTCTGATCTTTCTGCCGATTCAGGGCACGCTCTCTTCATTACCGCCGGCCACCGGGGACTTGTTTTTTCTGCAAGATTAATGAGTGCCGCGGAAATTCTCCAGCGCATCTCGATAATTAAGTCTTTGTTTATCAAAAAACAAGTTATATTAGGAGCAGGAAATTCGCAGTAATTATTCATAATCCTAACAATTCAAGTGTAGCTACCTCATTTGCCTGTGTAATTCTGCTTTTTAATTTCTTGCATACATTTGCATATTAATTTTGCCCGTTGGCTGCTGCAGGCCTCTGACAGTACTTCTTCTCTCTTTTTTTTCCCTCCCTCTCTTTCCTGCATGATGTTTTTCACAGGGTGAGGCTCAGTTGGGTGGCATTTCGGCTGGGTGTAATGATAAATTATGAATTTTTCTAATTTGCTGCATAATGAAGTAACCCCTTCCGATCCATTTCCTCTCCCAAGCTCGCGCCGCGGCCCGAGTCCGCGTCAGATGGCTGTCGGAGCGTGTTTCTTTTGAAACGGCCGCGCGGTCATTAGGGATGACGATGCCAGGCGGGTGTTGGGGTGAGACTGCCGCTCGCTCGCTCCAGCCCGTGCGCCTCTCCCAACCTCATTTCCGCTCCGCAAATGGTGTCAGCTCACATTTACATGATGCCTCCCTGATGCATTGTCCAGGCAGGGGCCCCATGTCCAGCGCTGGCCATTTACATATGCAGCGTCCGTGAAAACATCTCGCAAACACACGGACGTCCTCTAATTGTGCACTGCAGCGGGTAAAACATTTGCTATTACGCATAGACGACTTTCATTAGAGAAAATAAATATTGATGAACTATAAGATGGTTGGGCCCTCAATCAGATTTATATGTACAGTTCTAGCTCTGGTAGTCCATCAATCAGGATGTAGGCTATCTGAGGTATAAGGTTTTGCATTGCAGCTAAAATAGACCTTTGTGTTTCTGTATGATGTACTGTAATCCTTATGCACAGTCGAGTCACATTATTATGACCACCAGCTAATATCCAGAGTGATGGACTGGGAGACTCAATAAGGTGCTGGTAGGTTGTCACGGGTATCTGGAGCCATGCTGACTGCAGTGCTTCCCACAGCTGCTGGAGGGAGTGTTGAGAAGGGTCCATACAGCCAACATCACCATCAAGGTGGTCCCACAGGTGCCCAACTGTGTTCAAGTTTGGGGAATTAGGGGTTCCGAGTAGTATTTGCAAGTCTTGGTCAGCTCTTCCAACCAGTGTGGGACATTTCTAGTCGTGTGACGTGGTGCATTGTCTTGCTGGAAGATCCCATCCATCCCGGAGAAGACAATCAGCATGTATGGTGTACGTGATCTGCAAGGATGGATTCAGACCCAGATCAGCTGAGAGTGTTTTCCACATGGATGCTATGGAAACATTCCACAGACCATAACGCTGGCACCTGTGCGCTGCCACTGTGGTCATTATGATGCGACGCCAGTCCAACGTTAGTTAACATAGCCAAAGACATCATCAGCAGCCACCTTGAAACTCGAGGCATGTTCTTTTATACATCTTTATATATAACTATGTTATGCAAGTTAGCTTCATAGCTCCAGTGTAAAAGTGTAAAGCAGCATGCTTCAGAAACCAAACATGTGAGGGCTAATCTTTATACTTTGAGGTGATAGGGGGGGGGGGGGACTGCAAACACATGTGTTTCTTCTGCAGACTGTCGCTTTAAGGCATTGTTATATCTTTTCTTATGGACTGATCTCCACGCAGTTAGGCCTCCGTCCCCGCAGGTTCCATCATTAGGTGTAGAACGAGTCTATTTGAGTGTGTTTAGCACGTTTAGATGGTCCGTGTGAGACCCTCAGCTACATCCACACTGATAATTTGCCAACATCTTTGGCTGCAAACGCTGCTGGCCTGTCGCTGAGCATTAGCCTCTCACAGTAGAGAAGTGTTTCAGTAGCAGGAGAGAGGTGCGCTGTCACCAACCTCATGTGAATCTGAACCTGTGAGCGTGTGATTTCAGACCTTTTTTTTAATGAGCTTGACACCGCTGCAAAAGAAAATGTAAAAGAATGATGTATTGTGGAGGCTGTTGGGGATTGTGAGATGGTTGTGAAAGAAGTACATAGCTAGAGCTACAAAAGAACTAAAAACGGTTGGTGTAGTGTGTAGTGGGTTACCCCACTGCCCTCAATGCTTTAGACTTGCTACCCATGTAATCACCACACACTATACCAGTCCTTGGCCAAGATTCCTACACCTATCTTCACCTACCTGTGTACAGGTAAACTGTAGCACTTTTTTAGAGAACGGTGATAGGTTTGTGCTGTTTGTTAATTTTATGTATGTTAATAACTCCTTTAGAGGGTGGTGGTGAGTGATGTTTGTTTATTTGATGTTTGTTAATAACTCCTTTAGAGGGCGGTGGTGAGTGATGTTTGTTTATTTGATGTTTGTTAATAACTCCTTTAGAGGGTGGTGGTGAGTGATGTTTGTTTATTTGATGTTTGTTAATAACTCCTTTAGAGGGCGGTGGTGAGTGATGTTTGTTTATTTGATGTTTGTTAATAACTCCTTTAGAGGGTGGTGGTGAGTGATGTTTGTTTATTTGATGTTTGTTAATAACTCCTTTAGAGGGCGGTGGTGAGTGATGTTTGTTTATTTGATGTTTGTTAATAACTCCTTTAGAGGGCGGTGTTGAGTGATGTTTGTTTATTTGATGTTAATAAATCCTTTATAGGGTGGTGTTGAGTGATGTTTGTTTATTTGATGTTAATAAATTCTTTATAGGGTGGTGGTTAGTGATGTTTGTTTATTTGATGTTTGTTAATAACTCCTTTAGAGGGCGGTGTTGAGTGATGTTTGTTTATTTGATGTTTGTTAATAACTCCTTTAGAGGGTGGTGGTGAGTGATGTTTGTTTATTTGATGTTAATAACTCCTTTAGAGGGCGGTGGTGAGTGATGTTTGTTTATTTGATGTTTGTTAATAACTCCTTTAGAGGGCGGTGGTGAGTGATGTTTGTTTATTTGATGTTAATAACTCCTTTAGAGGGTGGTGGTGAGTGATGTTTGTTTATTTGATGTTTGTTAATAACTCCTTTAGAGGGCGGTGGTGAGTGATGTTTGTTTATTTGATGTTTGTTAATAACTCCTTTAGAGGGCGGTGGTGAGTGATGTTTGTTTATTTGATGTTTGTTAATAACTCCTTTAGAGGGCGGTGGTGAGTGATGTTTGTTTATTAGATGTTTGTTAATAACTCCTTTAGAGGGCGGTGGTGAGTGATGTTTGTTTATTTGATGTTTGTAAATAACTCCTTTAGAGGGCGGTGGTGAGTGATGTTTGTTTATTTGATGTTTGTTAATAACTCCTTTAGAGGGCGGTGGTGAGTGATGTTTGTTTATTTGATGTTTGTTAATAACTCCTTTAGAGGGCGGTGGTGAGTGATGTTTGTTTATTTGATGTTTGTTAATAACTCCTTTAGAGGGCGGTGGTGAGTGATGTTTGTTTATTTGATGTAAATAACTCCTTTAGAGGGCGGTGGTGAGTGATGTTTGTTTATTTGATGTTAATAACTCCTTTAGAGGGCGGTGGTGAGTGATGTTTGTTTATTTGGTCTTTTTTAGTTACTCCTTTATAGGGGGCGGCAGTGAGTTTGTTGAAAGTTTTTGATCACAGTTATTAATATGGTATTTATTTGATGTTAATAAATCCTTTATAGGGTGGTGGTTAGTGATGTTTGTTTATTTGATGTTTGTTAATAGCTCCTTTAGAGGGTGGTGGTGAGTGATGTTTGTTTATTTGATGTTTGTTAATAACTCCTTTAGAGGGCGGTGGTGAGTGATGTTTGTTTATTTGATGTTTGTTAATAACTCCTTTAGAGGGTGGTGGTGAGTGATGTTTGTTTATTAGATGTTTGTTAATAACTCCTTTAGAGGGCGGTGGTGAGAGATGTTTGTTTATTTGATGTTTGTAAATAACTCCTTTAGAGGGGGGTGGTGAGTGATGTTTGTTTATTTGATGTTAATAACTCCTTTAGAGGGCGGTGGTGAGTGATGTTTGTTTATTTGATGTTTGTTAATAACTCCTTTAGAGGGCGGTGGTGAGTGATGTTTGTTTATTAGATGTTTGTTAATAACTCCTTTAGAGGGCGGTGGTGAGTGATGTTTGTTTATTAGATGTTTGTTAATAACTCCTTTAGAGGGCGGTGGTGAGTGATGTTTGTTTATTTGGTGTTTTTTAGTTACTCCTTTATAGGGGGCGGCGGTGAGTTTGTTGAAAGTTTTTGATCACAGTTATTAATATGGGAAATAATCTTCAACCAGCATCACTTAGTACTGCATTTGAGCCAGAAATCTGTCTTCATGTTCTTTATATTCTCTATTATTCTTCTGTAGGTGAGTATTGAGTGTTGTTAGGATCTGGTCCCATCCATGATGCTCCCAGATAGCCAATCACTCTGCAGCTTCACATGTAACACAGCGGAGATTTTGTTGATGTGCATGCTGTGGCCTCGGTGTTCCTCTGTGATGTATGCTTACCTTCTCAGATATGTTCACCTGCATGTTTGCAAAAGTGTAAATCAGCATCGAGAGCTGATCTTTGAGCCTTGAATCGCAAACGCAGTTGTTCGTGCTCGCGGAGAGCTTGACCATTAGCCGGCTGGAGTGCTCTCGGGCTCTCCTACATGAGCAGAAATCTCCCAACACTTTTCACTCTGTCAAACCTCCTGTCAGGCAGCGAGATTTATCTTCTATTGCACTGTTTTCAGTTTTGGCTCCGAGGCAACAGATGTGCAAGGCGGCTGAACCGCTGTGATGCGATGATACTGCAAGAAGAAGAAGAAGAAGAAGAAATAGGGAAAAAAAGCGGGTCCTCAGAGTGCCGCTGGTGTTTACACTCTGCTCCCCGTCTCTCTCTGCCCTCCACATATTCCCATCTTCTGCCCGTGTATCTCCCCCTCCGCTGTGTGTATTGCACTCAAACAGATACAGAATCTACTCCCTCTAATCTAGTTTCCCAGCGCCTTTGATAGTCTGTCCACAGGGGGATACTCAGCCCCTGTTTTCACTGTAATGTACTGTTTGTGTCCACATAGCTTTGCTAAATGCAAATTGCAGAACAAAATAAATAAATAAAAAGGGCTTCGCTGCTCGTGTTGTGCAGCCCTGCCTGGTTAATTAGATAGCTCTTAAAGGGTAAATAGCTAATTGCAATACAAATAAGTGAAAATACGTGCGATTGAAGCTGAATGCTTCTTGTATATCCATAATACCTGTGTTTACCCTCTCAAGTCCCCCATGGCGTACGTGCCTTGAAAGCCCTCTTCTTAAATATTGCTGCTTTTTTAAAAATCTGATTTTTGAGCGGCTGAGCAGCATTCGGAGCCATTGTAAAATAGACATGTATAACATATATATAAAATACATGTATGAGCCTGAACCATAAAACGATTACCCAAAAATTGGAAGACATTGAAAATGAGATGCATTCAATGAATAATAATAATAATAATAATAAAGACCATATTGTACAACAGTGTTTTACACCTTCTGTATATATCACAATCTTTGATTCTCTGGTAAAATTTAATACAAAGTGTGGGTTTGAGCAAAGTTCAGGTAAATATCAGGTTTAATAGGGAAAAATGAAAACAGTGATGATTTGGCGTTAAAGTGTTAATAATGATGGCAGCAGAATTAATTCTTTACATGATGCTATAAAAGCCCCTGTTTTGCTTTTATCTGTATAAACTTTCAAGATTAAACAAAAACACTAAGACTGTAAATGTAAAAACGAACAACAAACAAAGAAATCCAATATATATATATATATATATATATAATATATATATATATATATATATATATATATATATATATATATATATATATATACATTCTACATACATACATAAATACTAGAACAGGTTAACATTCACCCACAAAGCACAACTCCACGAATGCCAGACCAAGACAAGGAGCAAGGGGTATAAGTACACAAGGGCACACTTGGAACAGGGAGGTGCCTCAAAGTAGCTACAGGGGAGAGGTGTGACAAGAGAGTGAAGACTGGGAGGAGCTAGGAAACCAAAACAAACAGAAGCACATGGAAAGAACATTAGGACATGATAAAGGCAGAGAAAGACACAGAGAGTAAAAGGGCAAAGTATGACACATATAGTCTTCAATATGTTGTTTCCCATGTGGTTTAGATGTCATATTTGTCATATAGCATTGGATGTGTACACTGTATTAATGCATGTATGCCTTAACAGTCAGGATTTGTTATAAAGATCATTTTAAGTGAATGTAGATATGTGGGTTTTTTAAGATTGAAGAACCTCCACATAGTGTAAAGTTTCCTGGACTTACAATTAAATTGGTTAAAAACTTCTACCTTGGTCATCTCTGGTCCAGCTCTGGAGAAGTATCTTCCTGATGAGCCTAGTTCCAACCACAGTTTACAACACGTTCTTCAGGTAATCAACCTCCTCCAAAGTCCCTCACTAGAAATGTATGGGTTTAACAAAGCAAACAAATCTGCTAGACCTTATAAACCAACTGACTAGTTACTGCTAAGGCTAAAGCAGTCTTTTATTTTTATATATTAAAGGGAGAGCTACAACCTGCGTCCTCTAGTCCTTCATTAGTTTCCACAGGATGCTGCCCACAGGACACTGCTCACAGGATGCTGCCCACAGGACACTGCTCACAGGATGCTGCCCACAGGACACTGCTCACAGGACGCTGCCCACAGGACACTGTTGGCTGGATGTTGCTGGTTGGTGAACTATTCTCAGTCCAGCAGTAACACTGAGGTGTCTGATCCCCTCACACCAGCACAACAAACACTAACACACCACCATCATGTCTGTGCTATGCTGAGAATGATCTACTTTCCTAATTGTACCTGATTTGTGGTGGTCCTGTGGGGGTCCTGACCATCAAAGAACACTGTACAAGGATATAAACAATGTATGTAGAAATCAGATGAACTACAGTCTGCAAGTGTATGTAGGTGAATATATGTATATATGTATATATACACACACAACAAAGTGTTGAAAAGCACCCACCCACCCCCAACTGTATCTACCCATTTATTGCCTATGATCTTTGCAGTGTTATAAAAGCAATAAGCATAGAAACTTAATCTGCTTCATGCCTAAGAACACTTATTACCTGTGGTAAATCCACAGTACTGCTCAGTCTCAGGTGGCTTATTGCTGTAATTTGTAGGTCATTAAATCAGAGACATTGGCTGCGTTCAAAATCCCTGACTAGAAGCTCACACTTCAAATTTCTTACCACATTTTTGGCGTTTTGAGATCACAGAAACACACCAGGCCTGTTGACACAAGTTTATACACCTATATAGTCTTTATAGTTATTTTGTAATTGCATTTAAATACCATAATCAAATGACAGCTCTGGACTGAAGGCTTAAAACGGCCTATTATAACGTTCGAATGAGCGAAAAAACTTTTATTAACCTTATGACAGCGAGGGGATGAATTCAGTGGCCTTTATGCAATGCTCGGCTGTCCTTGCATACATTCAGAGTGACCTGTCACCCTCAGTAATAGTAGCCACGTACACACAGGCCGGCTCAGCGTGGTGTCAGTGCTTTTCCCTCTTTAACACCAAGCTTTTTAAAGATGTACAATGGATGCGTGCATATTGTCCTCTAACAGGGTCTCTGGCTAGGAGACACGGCGAGACGCCAAGGAAGGAAAACAGAGTTCGGTAACAAGACGGACAGACAGTGGAGGCAGAGGTAAAAGGGAACGAAAGCGACTAATATTGCCTGATCATGGGGCGCCATCACGGCCTGCTGATTATGAGGTGTGGATCCACGCAGCTGTTTGCATCCTGCCTGCGCCGAGGACACGACACCCGACACCAGACAGGCCAAAAGCTCACAGGACTCTGCCGACACCCCCGGAGTCGGAGTGCATCTGACGTCCTAATGCAAATGTGTTTATGAGGCTTTTACATACTTTAAGAGCCGCAGTGACTAATAATGTCATGACTAATCCCATGATTGGTGGGACGGTATGGAAAACACTGGATGCTAATGAAGAGAACCGTAAGCTGATGGATCCATACATATAGTCGCTGTCCAAAGAAAAACATGTTGCTCTCTTTTTGATGATTTTTATTTAGATACATCATTTGAATATATATTTATATATATATATAAATAATAAGCAGAATTTGGTTTAAGTTTATTCACTGTTGGTAAACGTCTAAGCCCCATTTATTACATGCTCTATAATGCTTTATTACAATGGTCAGATTATGTTAATTCCAACAGGGAATATATTGGCATGGTAGTCGGTATAATCTTTGCTTTTATCACAATAATACACTATTTGTTATGCTATACAGTGAGATATTGGTGCTGGCGCTGTCTGGTCCAGTCATAGGCCGAAGGGTGGTGCCATATATCAGCTTACCAGCACCAGTATCTCACGCAGAATGGTTCTTTATTGCACCGGAAAGGGCTCTGCTATTGTCACGATGGCAAGCTTATAACAGTTGAAGAATCCCATTGTTATAAGCTTATAGACAACACATTCTCCATTAATGTGAAGGACCATTCCAGCATGCAGTTGGCTCTTTGAGTGTCCATGGAGTGTCCATGTGCCATTATCTTTACTAAAGAACCATATTTTTTAGGAGTGTGGGTGAGCACAGTAATAGCGATTGACCCGCCGGCCTGTTTTATACTCTGCTGGAGTTAGTGGTCATTTTAATAGTGGTCAATGACTTTGTCTTCACCTGGAAGAGAAGCAGAATTGTTAAATTGTTGTTGGTTTTAGCTGTAATGGTGTTAGTGACAACAGGAGGACCTGTTGATATGCCCTTCTAAAGCAGAAACCATATATCTGGACTAGGGCTGCACAATAAATCCTATTTTATCATTATCGCAATATGAGCTTCTACGATAAACACATGGTCAGAGAGGTGATGGCAGAACTGATCAAATTACCTAGATGGCACAAACAGGAGACAAGTAGCTTAAGCCTCCTATTACGTTAAAAAAACGGATGGCATTCATAATGTTATGGGTCACATTGACCCCCACAATATAAATACACTCAAAAACAAGGTCCAGTCAAAACAGTAAAACTCAGAAAATTCAGAAAGATAAATATGAGAACATGTGGTATATATACAATTTTAACAACTATTTATATATATAAACATTTTCCTCAGAGAAGGTAACTAGAATTTCATACAACACAAAGAAGGAACGGTTCAAATTGACCCATAACATAATTAGAGGGTTAAACATTCAGTCAAAGAGCCAATTACCAAATACACAGAGACCATACCATGTGGTTTAAACTCAAGTTTAAGGCAAACTCAACCACAAACCAGAGCCCTGAGGCACTCAGCACACAGGCTCTACTCTTTTTCTTTTAGCCAGCTCGGCTACAGAAGCTTGACACGCCCACAACGTCCTTCAAAATAGGAGTCCTGGAATAACTAAGACCACAGTGCTTTAACTACACTCAACCAAATGCATTAACAACATTGTTTTGAAGCTAAATGCAAAGCAACTTGTCTGACATTATGATATTTAATAACTAAACCCAAAAAATAAATATTTGTTTGTGTGCATTAAAAAAGAGATTTATTTGGTTTTGCCGTCTGTTAAGGTCATGCTGACTGCTCCTCAGCCAATCAGTGCCCAAAGAATGTTCTTGCAGTTCTGCCAGAAAGAATCAGGAGGGAGGAGTGAAGAAATACAATCCTGGATATGAGTAAAGAATGTGAAGGGAACAAATATTTATTAAGAACGAGAACGTCAAAAATGTCCACACCTTAAATCAGCCAGAGGGATCAGCAGGTAGGGTCAAGACAGGTGAAGACCAGCTATTGCTTGGGAGTAATGAATAAATGAATGATGCAGTTTTAGAGTTTTCCTGGCACAAAATTCACTAAAGCTTCCCTTTTTAGATTGAAGATGATATCGGACAGCTTTATCGAGCATCCCCCTTTACATCAATATCATGCAGCCCTAATCTGGACCCTTCTGAATGTTTAACCGATGCCCGAAGTTACCATTCTTTTGTGTGGCGGAACCAAAAGCCTTCCGATTGTCTGAACATTCTGTACGGCATTCATAATTCATACTACAGCCTCTCAGGCTTCAAGGAAAGTGTCGATGCTGAAGTCGCTGTTAGAGAGTTGTGCAGTTCTGGTTTACGTAACAGGCCCTTCAGTACGAGCAGGAGGTGAAAAGGTCCCTCAAAGGAGGTAGAGAAAGAGAGAGAGAGAGAGAGGGAGAGAGATGTTGAAGTTGAAGCCTGTTCTTTTGTGCTCCCGCTCTCGATCATTTACATCAAGTTGACATTCGGAGAGTTTACTCTGGGGTCTGTAATTGTATTCTTTCGCCAGTTCTGCATTGCCAACCGTGAAAATGGAATCTTATCAACCCTGACCAATTTTTAATGTACAAAATGAATTGGCAGAGGTTCAAAAAAAGGGAGCTACAATTCAAATCAGGTGAATGATACATGTATTTTTTTCAAATCCTCTGAGCTGTGCGCTCTCCCCCTCTTCACCACCACTCCTGCCTCCCCCCCCAACACTCGCCCAACCTTCTTCCTCACCCCTGCTCGCTGCTATCATATTACAATGGATTTAGTTTTTTCTTTCAGGGAAGGCCGGGAGCCTGGAGGGTTGCGGGCATGCCGTCGGGAGGAGGTGTTTGGGAGAGAAGTGGAAGGATTTATTGCAATCCTAGAGGTGGACGAACTAATTGAATTGATGACCTAAAACAAGGATGGCCAGTCGGCGATTTGTGCAGAGATCACTCCAGCAACTCTTCGGCGTTCCATCGGATGGGGCTTTGGGCCTCTTTGCACATGTTGAACTGGTAATCCCGCTGTCTTTCTTACCAACGGGCGCCCATGCCATACTCTATGATTGCTACGTCATCTCGATATCTAATTAGTTTAATGTGGATGAAGAGGATTTGGTTATTCCGATTTCTCCAATAAGGGATCACTCCCAGTGAACATTTCCCAGTTCAGTCACACCTCACTTCAAATCATACATACATCCAAAATTTGCCATCGCACGTTCCTTCAGAAGTCGAAGGATTGGTATAGTTATTGTTATTTTCTTGTTTATCCCAAATCTCAGTTAACCTTTCATTTGTGGGCAAACCAGGAGCAAGGAGGGATGGGGAGGTGGTGGTGGGGTTTGGTGGGTTGGCGAAAAAACAAAGGGAGCGAAACGAAAGCCATACATATGTTAAAATCAGAGCGGTAATAAAGATTAAGTAGAAGTTAATAGCATCCTCAGTCATGCTTGTGAAGGTAATCTCTCTTTTTTAAATCAAAATTAGATTTGGAGGAATGGAACAAACAGGGGGCGCGACTTTGGCGTAATATTTTAATCAAATTGTCATGAATGAGTGGATACAATTAGAAAAGCTGTCAGTCAGGGAGCCACGGAGGCTTTTGTCGCTCAGCTGTCGGAGGCCGCGATGCGGGCAGGGTGGGATTAGACGTGACCTTTCCCAGGGTCCGCATATGTGACCCCTTCGGCTACTCTCTCTTTTCCTCTTCTTTTTTTTTAACTGTCCTGTCTCTTGTTCTCTTTCATGTTGGCTCGGGGTGGGGGGGGATAAGGGGTCTGTTTTTTGGCTTCTCGCAGCTCTGGCTCGTGGTAGGATGGCTGCGTCGGGCTCTTGCGTCGGCAGACAGCGCTGAGAGACAAATCTGCTAATCTCTTTAACTGATATTAAAGCTCAGGCTGGGCTGTATAGGCACGTCTGAGCAGAAACACCATCAGAGGAATGACTGCCATGGATGACATGCATGGCCTTATTAAAAAGAATGGCTGCAGACTCTCCAGAAGCAGCAGCAGCAGCCGCCGCCGCCGCACCCCAACCCCCCACAACTGCCACCCCCCCCTTACGTCTAGCCTTTTATTGTATTTTGCATGAGCACTTTCAAAACTAAACAAGTGTGAAAACGATCACTTATTAGAGTGGTTTGGGCCTGAGAGTCCTCGGCAGTGTGGAGGAACGCTCTGATTTGAGCTTAACGGCGGTAATCTTTGAGCATTGGGGTGGCTGCTCATGGTGAGATAATCAATTTCTGACACACCTAACGAAAACAAGCATTTCCCTGCCTTAATTGGCCTATTAGAAGCGCATGAGGCAGAGATAAATGATGAGGGTCTTTTATTTTGAGAGACGGCTGCGAGGTTCCTCTCCTCCTTCCATTCCTCCGGTTTTTCTACTTCAATAGAAGAGCACCACTTTGTTGTTTTGTCGTTTTTTGGTGTTGGAAAATTATGAGCAATGTTCTTGCAACTAGGACGCGGACTAGAATACAGCAGCAGCCTCCACCTAATGGATCCCTCTCTCGCCAAGATGTACCGGTCCTCACTCCAGAGGCTGGACTACCTGCGCTCTCCCGAGCACTAATTCGATTTATTATGTTGCCGTTGTAACACGTGCTCCCGCGAACAACCGCCCTTGAGTGTAATCTCGAATAATTACGATACGGCGGATGAAATTAATTTGTCAAAATTCCAGATTCGATCCGACATGACGTGCGGTTCTAAAGACCAGAGTGACATGTTAGCACACATGTTTATTTAGCAGACAGCTTCACACCACTACGTTTTTGTGCAATTACAGTCTGATGCCATACATAATGACATGCACTACTTGAATTAACTCAAGCACAAGTGAGCCCGAGCAGCCATGTGACAACGCTGCATTAGCATGCAGACAAATTCACTACGGCAGGGCGCTTCTCTTCACGCCGCTGAGTCGCCGCTGGCTTTCGGGAAATATGCTGTTATTGATACCGTGTCGACTGTACAGTTGTTTGGTCATGAGTTACGCATAAACACTCACTTTACTTTGCATGTGATTTGAAATGTCACGAGTAATGGACCAATGGGAATGCTCCAAAAACGACACAGAGCTACATTGTGTTGTTAATTTACATTAAAGCAGCAACGGTGACGAAGTGTGTAGTTTAGGGTCAGCGATTAGAAATATGATCACAAATGGTGGTCTAATGGTTAGAATTCGGCGCACTCACCGGGGCCCAGGTTCAATTTCCGGTCAGCGACAGTCTGGTTGAGGGGCAGTCGTGGGCTGGAGGTTAGGGAACCAATTTTGTTATCAGAAGGTCAGTAGTTCAATTCCCTGAGCCAACAGGACATGCCTGAAGTGCCCATGAGCAAGACATCTAGCACCCAACTGCTTCCCAGGCTCTGTGGATAGGGCTGCCCACCACTCTGGACAAGTGTATATGTGTGTTTACTAGGGTATGTGTGTGTATGTGTGTTTACTAGTGTATGTGTGTGTATGTGTGTTTACTAGTGTATGTGTGTGTATGTGTGTTTACTAGTGTATGTGTTTACTAGTGTATGTGTGTGTATGTGTGTTTACTAGTGTATGTGTGTATATGTGTGTTTACTAGTGTATGTGTGTGTATGTGTGTTTACTAGTGTATGTGTGTATATGTGTGTTTACTAGTGTATGCGTGTAAATGTATTATTACTATTGTATGTGTGTATATGTATTATTACTATTGTATGTGTGTATATGTGTGATTACTAGTGTATGTGTGTATATATATGTGATTACTAGTGTATGTGTGTATATATGTATGATTACTAGTGTATGTGTGTATATATATATGTGTGTTTACTAGTGTATGCGTGTATATATGTATGATTACTAGTGTATGTGTGTATATATATGTGTGTTTACTAGTGTATGTGTGTATATATGTATGATTACTAGTGTATGTGTGTATATATATGTGTGTTTACTAGTGTATGTGTATATATATGTGTGTTTACTAGTGTATGTGTGTATATGTGTGTTTACTAGTGTATGCGTGTATATATGTATGATTACTAGTGTATGTGTGTATATATGTGTGTTTACTAGTGTATGTGTGTATATATGTATGATTACTAGTGTATGTGTGTATATATATGTGTGTTTACTAGTGTATGTGTGTATATGTGTGTTTACTAGTGTATGTGTGTATATGTGTGTTTACTAGTGTATGCGTGTATATATGTATGATTACTAGTGTATGTGTGTATATATGTGTGTTTACTAGTGTATGTGTGTATATATGTATGATTACTAGTGTATGTGTGTATATATATGTGTGTTTACTATTGTATGTGTGTATATGTGTGTTTACTAGTGTATGCGTGTATATATGTATGATTACTAGTGTATGCGTGTATATATGTGTGTTTACTAGTGTATGTGTGTATATGTGTGTTTACTAGTGTATGTGTGTATATGTGTGTTTACTTGTGTATGTGTGTATATGTATGATTACTAGTGTATGTGTGTATATATGTATGATTACTAGTGTATGTGTGTATATGTGTGTTTACTAGTGTATGCGTGTATATATGTATAATTACTAGTGTATGTGTGTATGTGTGTTTACTAGTGTATGTGTGTATATGTGTGTTTACTAGTGTATGCGTGTATATATGTATAATTACTAGTGTATGTGTGTATATGTGTGTTTACTAGTGTATGTGTGTATATGTGTGTTTACTAGTATATGCGTGTATATGTATTATTACTATTGTATGTGTGTGTTTACTAGTGTATGTGTGTATATGTGTCTTTACTAGTGTATGTGTGTATATGTGTGATTACTAGTGTATGTGTGTATATATATGTGATTACTAGTGTATGTGTGTATATATGTATGATTACTAGTGTATGTGTGTATATGTGTCTTTACTAGTGTATATGTGTATATGTGTAATTACTAGTGTATGTGTGTATATGTGTGATTACTAGTGTATGTGTGTATATGTGTGTGTACTAGTGTATTGTGTATATGTATGATTACTAGTGTATGTGTGTATTTGTGTGTTTACTAGTGTATGTGTGTATATGTGTGTTTACTAGTGTATGTGTGTATATGTATGATTACTAGTGTATGTGTGTATATATGTGTGTTTACTAGTGTATGTGTGTATATGTGTGTTTACTAGTGTATGCGTGTATATGTATTATTACTATTGTATGTGTGTATATGTGTGTTTACTAGTGTATGTGTGTATATGTGTGTTTACTTGTGTATGTGTGTATATGTATGATTACTAGTGTATGTGTGTATATATGTATGATTACTAGTGTATGTGTGTATATATGTGTGTTTACTAGTGTATGTGTGTATATGTGTGTTTACTAGTGTATGCGTGTATATGTATTATTACTATTGTATGTGTGTATGTGTGTGTTTACAAGTGTATTGTGTATATGTATGATTACTAGTGTATGTGTGTATGTGTGTATATGTATGATTACTAGTGTATGTGTGTATATGTATGATTACTAGTGTATGTGTGTATGTGTGTATATGTATGATTACTAGTGTATGTGTGTATATGTGTCTTTACTAGTGTATGTGTGTATATGTGTGTTTACTAGTGTATGTGTGTATGTGGGTGTTTTACCGGTTAAAAGCAGAGGTCAAATTCCTCTGTGTGCAAACACATGGCAAGTAACTCAAAATATCTGAACTGCATAAACTTTAAAATATGTAAAAAAGTTCTAAAAAGTTATTTTTTAAAACTGTAATGAAAAGTTCTAAACAGTTATTTTTTAAAACTGTAATGAAAAATTCGAAAAAGTTATTTTTTAAAACTGTAATGAAAAGTGTAAAAAGTAATTTTTTAAAACTGTAATGAAAGTTATTTTTATGGGTAGCAACTGTTTGTGTACTCAAAAATAACCCATGGAACTTTCAGGGGCACTGATTTCTGTCGGTGGTGGACAGTCTATTCAGGTTCATGTTATCACAGACTTTTCCGAATACCAGCAGAAATACAATCCAAACCTGACTGTCTCAGCCGGGAAGCTGAAACTGAGTTAAACGTAAACTTGGGCAGGGTTGGGTTTTCCAGCAGCACAGGAATCATCTCAGCACCAAAATGGTTCACTGACCACAGAATCAAGGTTTTGCCATGGCCTTCCCAGTGCCCTGACCTAAACCCTGGATCCTTTAGATTCCGAAGTCCTGGAGAGGTTCTGTAAGGAGCAAAGGATTTAGATCTCTTGTTGTTTGTTCTACAGGTTTCATTAAGGATTATAGGAGATGTTGTTATCTTTGCATTTCCTGCACATTTTTCAGGGGTGCACAAATCTTCTGTCCTACCACATCAATAAGCTGTTCTGTTGGATTTAGTTCCAGTGATTGGGAAGATTACTGAAAAACAAACAACTCAGTGTCATATAGTCGCTGTCCAAAGAAAATCATATATCTTCATTTTTCTGCTTTGTGTGACATTCTCACGCTGGAAGTAGCTGTTAGAAGATATAAATTGTGGCCAACAAGGGCTGCAAATGGTCAGCAACAGGCTGTGGCCTTCAAGCGATGACTGACCTTATAATAACCATCCCAAAGTGTACCAAGAAAATTTTCCCCAGCCCATTACACCACCTCCACCAGCCTGGACTGCTCACACAAGACAGGTTGGTTTTATGGATTCATGCTGTTGGGGCCAAATTCTGACCCTACAGTCTGTATCTGGTGAGCCTGTGTCCACTGCAGCCTTAGCTTTCTGTTCCAGGCTGATAGAAGTGAACCCGACATGTTATGCTGCTGCTAAAGTCCATTCCTAATTGAATGTGTTGTGCATTCTGGAATGTTTCTTTGCTCATAGCCCATCTGTGTTACTATAGCCATGTTATCAGCCTGGCCAAGTCTAGCCATTCTCTGCTGACCTCTCTCTTCAACAAGGTGCTTCTGTCTGCAGAACTCCTGCTCTCTGGATGTGTTCTCTGGATTTCTCCGTTTTGAGTAAACTCTGGAGACCGTTGTGTATGAAAAAGCCAGGAGATCAGCAGTTATGGAAATACTCAAACCGGCTCATCAATCATGCCACAACCAAATTCACAGATCACATTTTTCTATACATACATATACATATATATATATATATATATATCGTCGCTGTCCTATGAAAAACAAGTATCTACAAAATTGCAACTTTACAGGAAAGAACAAAAATATATTTTACTTTTAATGTAAGTCAATCAAACCAGAATTATTTACAAGCTATTTTGAAGCACTTCTATTCATCCGTTTATCATGAAATTTTCACACAATATATATATATTGTGTGTATGTGTATATATGTCAATATATATATATATATATATATATATATATATATATATATATATATATATATATATATATATATATATATATTGCTGTGCAAATGTTATAGGCACTATGACATTATTATACATTTTTATATGACATTATTATATTACTCAGCAAAATGTTTATTATAAAATATTTATTTTTAATGTTTATGATTTGAATATCTTTCAATATTCAAATAGTATTAATACAGTAAGTAGTGATTGTAAATATGTCAGGTGTACCATTTCCAAACTTTTCTTTTCATTATTACTTGCAGTTCTCATCTAATACCTGCTTGGACTACTCATACTATAATAAATAAAAAATCACTACTCACTGTATTAATTGTTGCTTGTATTCGTTCCCATGTTAGTCCTTTCTGAGCCAATAGCTGCTTACAGTCTACATAAGCATCTTTTTAATTCGAACCTCAAGTGTACGAAACTTTAACACAGTACTATCTGTTACTCGTCTGGCCGTAAATTGCTATATAAGCTATACGTTACTGTATATAAGCTCATAACATTGTGAATGAGGCTGATGGTGTGTTCAGGCTGGGTAAACCCCCGATCCTCTAAAGTCAGTGGACGCTGTGCGATATGTTCTCTGCTGTATTTATGATGACATTACAGAAATGGTGATAAGACTGGTAGAAGGGCGCTGCATGTTAGCTGTAGTTATTGAGATATTAGATTGGCTCATAAATCAGCATGAGAAAATGGGGCCATATTCATATTCACACAACATAGATTTTTGGAATGAAACTGTGTCCGTTGGCGTGTCTAGTGTTGAAGCGAGTGCACTGGTGGGATTTTTCTCCACTCTGGTGCACTTTACTGAGCGTGTTTGGGTGAATCTCGGTGTGAATGTGATTTTGTTGATGAAGGTGAACTATTGTGATTTTACTGTTGTGAAAAAGTTCTTACAGTTACAGTGCCGTGTCTCAGTGCAGTGTATGTAGATTTTTAAATCCTTTTTTAAACGCTGAGTTTATAATGCAGACGAAGCCGTAAAGGTACGACTGGAGTCCGCGGTAATGGTCTTAATCACAGCACTGCATTAAATCAGTGGCTTTTATTCAATTACTTACACCCAGTAATATGTCATTTGTTTTTGATTTGGTCCCTCTCATTTGTCTACATCAAGGTTTCGCTTCAGTTTGGAGACTGAGCTGCAGCCAACCTTCACCACTTAATCACAGGGTTAATGTCACACTCAGGGAGAAAGTGGTATGTTGGACATATTGAGATTTCAACCCATTTGCAAAGTGTGCATAGGAAATTACAGAGGTCCTGTGTCATTTCTACTCCATCTGCCCCCCACGCCATAAAATCAAGCAGACTGTGGGGGAATTCGAGCGGGAATACAGAGAGAGAGAGAGAGAGAGAGAGAGAGAGAGAGAGAGAGAAAAGAAATAAGCAGAGGTGCTAAGGTGGTGAGAGAGTGAGAGAGTGAGTGAGGTGTTGTGAGAGCGTTCTTTAAATGGTTTGCATATTAACATTACTTTCATTCTCTCCTTTTTCTTCCTTTTACTTCTCCCATCTTTCTTTCTTTCTTTCTTAGTTTATTATCTCCTCTCTAATACCACGTCTCCCTTCCTCCCTTCCTCTCTCTCTCTCTCTCATTTACTTTCTTTCTTTTCTGTCTTCTCTCTCATCTCTCTCTCCACTCTCTCTCTACATCTCGCCATTTCTTGCGTTTCTTTCTTTCTCACTCTTACATCTCTCTACCTCTCTTTCCTATTTATTGCTTTCTTTCTCACCTGCTCTCTCTCTCATCCTACCTTTCCAACTTCTCTCTCTATCTCTCTTTCTGTCCTTTATATCTCATGTCTCGTCTCTCAGTCCCCACCTCTCTCTGCCTATTACTTTCTTTTTTTCTCTTACTCTTTCTCTCAGCCCCCTGCATCATATCACTCTGTCTTTTCCCAGCTCTTTTTCTCTTTTTCTTGCTCTTTCTTTTATCCTCCCCCTCTCTCTCTTTCTTTCTTATTCTGTCTATTTCTTTCTCCTATTTCTTTCTGCATTGCTTTCTTTCTTTTCTCTCCTTCTTTGCCATACCAGTGCCTCTTTCTCTCTCCTTTGTATCTCCCCACTTCTCTTTCCCCATTCCCCCCCCCCCTTTCTCTCTCTCTCTCTCTCTCATTTTTGATCACTCTCGCCTTTCATCTCTCTTTCCATTTCTCTCTTTTTCTCTCTCTCTCACTCACTCTCTATTTCTCTCTTACCCTTATATCTCCCCACATCCCTTTCCCCACTCCCTTCTGTCTCTCTCTCTCTTTTTATCTCTCTCTCTTTCTTTTCTATCTCACCTCACCTCTCACCTCTCTCTTACCATCTCTCCCTCTCTCACCCTCATATCTTCCCATCTCTCTCTTGCTCTTTCCCACTCGCCCCCTCTCTTTTTCCTTCTGTCCCTGTCTTCCTTCTCCCTCTCCCCACCTCTCTCTCTCTCTCTCTCTCTCTCTCTCTCTCTCTCTCTCTCTCTCTCTCTCTCTCCCTCTCTCTCTCTCTTTCACCCTCCCTCTTTCCCTTTTCTCTTGAACATGGTGGCAGTGGCTGGGGTGAAATATAGAACTTGTGGTTTGTGTGCTGGGCGGCCTGTGTGTGTGCGCGCTGTGGCAATATGCTCTCACTCAATCAGATTTGCATAAGTAAGCTCTCAGCAGGCCTGCTCCACTGCCCAGGTGCAGCCCCTATTTGCATATAGAACTGTGAGAGGGCTCCCCAGAGCCACTTTAGACTCCAGTGACTGCTGAGTGAGCTTACGGGCCGCGGAGCTGCAGATGAAATTTGAATTAAAAACCTTGCCCGTGCTGTTTTTCTCCTGTGCAAAAGGGGGGAAATAGGGCTGGGGAGCGGGGGGGACACGCACCGGGCGAGAGACAGATAGCAGGGCCGCGGGGAGAGAGAGAGAGATGAATGAGTGGACATAGGGAAGTGATGGACTCCTGCGTTCTCACGCAAAGCCACAGCACTTCTTTCTTTTTTTTTCTCAGGCAGGTTCTTAACGTGGACGGAGTTTGGATGAGCTGTTTACTTCGTTCAAGCCTTTTCAGCGGCTCATGTCTTCATTATGTCTGGTGGAGGGTATATCGTCTCAGGTCCAGGGTTATTACTGTGGTTTTGCTGTGCTATTTCAATGTAATTGCGCAATTACATTGTTATTACATAGTTAGTTACATAATAAATCTCATTTACCTTGTTTTTACTTACTTCTTCCATTTGCATGTCACATATTGGAAATTAGAAGGATATTTGTATTTTTTTATTATTATTATTATTATAACTTCATAATACAATCTCCATTTCTGCTTGTAAACACAGATCCCAATCAGTTGAAAGTTTAGCATCTACTCCTACTACACTTGTTTCAATAGGTTGTTTTCAGTCATGTGATTCTGATGACATTCACAAGCCAGATGGAGGGAAATAAGTAAAGTACAATGGAGGAGAAGGAGGTGGGGAACCCATACTTTGCCTGTTTAAATGATATTGTAAGAGAAAGCAAGAATCAGAACATCACAGTAGATGTTAGACGTGATGCTGATGTGATGAAGAGAGATTTGAGCTTAGCTGAAAGATAAGCTGCTATTGGGGCAGCAGATATGAGAACCACCAAGAAAACAAACCACAACATACTAAAGTGTTGAGCTACAACTTGTGTGTTGGTGGTCGGTGAACCTTAATATCGAGAAGCTCCACAGCATCTGTGGTTTGGTTTTCTTTTACTGTCCTATGAATTAACCAGCAACAAACACTCAACCCCGCCGCCTCTCGTCACTAACACTACACTGTTTACTTACCGTAACATACGCTTTTAACTCCATCACCAGTGTTCACCCACAGATCACCCTTACAAATACTCACTCCTACTGACCTCCAGCACCATCAGTTCAGCTTCTCATTCACCAGTTCTCCTGTTTCCACCTTAAATGGATTGGCAGGTATGTTCTGGCTCCTGCTGCACTATTTAAGGTGGAATGTAGAAATTGGTGAATAAGCTGACGTGCGGTCAGTAGGAGTTAAAGTTTATTCATTGGATTCATGCTGTTTTATTCAGTCATGGAAGTACAGCCTTACAGTAAGAGAGACTTTTCTTTATAAATAGTTGGTCATGGTGGCATGAAGCTGCATATATCTGTTTATTAGGCTATCCTGTGCTGGACTGTGGGGATAGATAGTAGGTCTGTGTGTTCACCATTGTGCAGGAAGTGTATAGATTCTGTAAGTGTTGATTGATCAGTTTGACACAAACTGTGGATGCGAGAGGCACATAGAGAGAGAGAGAGAGGCAGGTGATGTGTATCTCAGTCAATCTTCATCAGCTTATAACTCTGAATATAAGTCCCGTGCTATCTTGCGATTGGATGGAACAAAAAGGGCGAGTCCAGAGATTCGGGAATGCTTGGAACCGTATTTCTGCGCTGTATGATCACAAAGATATTACTAGAAACACTGAGGCTGGTAGTTTTGTCCAGTGCCCTCCAGTGAAGGATATGTCTGTGTGTGTGTGTGTAAATATTTAAAGGACATTCACTCTTTACTCTGTTACATACCTTGTTGGTTCATCCTGTAGATGCAGAGTCAGAGATAACAAAAACATGAAGAGTTTAATGCCTAACACATGGTTTTATGAAGGATTTGTGATATAGTTTTGGTGTAAAATGTATTTGAATCCATTTATTTTAAACCATTCATGGCTGGCGGGTACATCCAGGGTGTTATGAGGCAAGTAGTCCTCAAAGAAACATATTATTTTCAGATGTATGACCAATTTACTGTCATCAGCATTAGGTATTTGAACTCAGACAACATGTAGGTTCACTGTTGGTTTAATTGTGTTGTAGACCCTTGGTGACCCTTTGCTCGATTCACCACCACTGTAAAGAACTGTAAAGAGTACCTATCCAGTATCAAATACCAACATGCTACTTTTATTACAGTGTTATGGCTCTAACCTTTATTACAATGAGGTCTCTTGTTTACAATGCAGGTCATACAGCTAAAACTGATAATGTGATTGGGATTGAAACTGTTAGTACTAATAATAATCTATGAGATCATTAGTTAATTTATTCTGTTTTTATTCCATCTCTCCCTCGTAGGCATGAAGATAAGATGGAGTCACAGCTGAGATTACTCGTTAAATTCCAGTGGTACGTGTTTGGGCGCGTTTTAGTGTGCGCATGGTTTTACGCGTGTGAGTTTTTGTTTCCTAATGGGATCCTGAAAAACCCCATTGGTTTTCCATATGGTGCGTAATCACTACAGTATATCAGAGAGAACTGCTTAACAGCTTTCCTGTCGTGGCCCATTTCCGGCGGAATAAAACTTCTGAGGGTTTATTTTAATGTATAGGGAGCGTCGGGTTGGGCCAGGAGGGCCGAGAGCCTGCATAATTTGGAGGCCGGCGGATTTGACCTTGATGGGCTGTTTTGCCAAGACCAGCGCATGTACAGTCATTTCTGCCTTTATGTTAATACGTTCGGAATTTATTCGGAGAGAAATGGCTGAGCGTGACGCGTGGGGGGTGGTGATGGTGGTGGGGGCCTTTCCAGAGTTCCTGGTCCGTGAATAGAGGCAGCGCAACAGCACGCTGACCCTTAAGTGGATGCTCGAAATTAACTGTGGCCTGGGGTTGGTCGTTCATGGCTGCGTCGAGAGGAAGAATGGCGGATTTTTCTTCGGCCTATTGAGGCGCCGCACGTGTCCTTAAACCGCCGTAATAATGCCTTCTCCGAGAGATAAAGCAACAATGGCCCGCAACCGTGTGTCATGCGAATGTGTCTGGGCTTGGTATGATAAGTCACTGAGGGTTAAGAGCAAAACATTTTTACAAGTAGCCTCGTGCCTTTCGCACCGTCTCCAGCGTGAGAATGTATGTGCGCGAGCACCTGCCGCGCACAAAGGCTGCTCAAAGCCGCGCCGGCTGCTGGAGGTCAAAGCCCATATAGAGTTTATGAAAGGACGATTGTAATATACGGCAGCGGCCGCGCTCAAAAGGCAGGACGTGAAAAGGCAGGAGGAAAAGAGAGGCCCCGCCACAACACGGTCTTCATTTCTCATGTATTGAAAGTGCGGAACGTCTGACCAGCCAGCCGCTTATCACCGCGGACAGATAGTATCACAGGAGAGAAAAAAATAAAACTGTAATGGCCACATGCTCAATTTGATAATCCTGGAGGCCTTGTCCGGAGATAGCCCTCTGTTTATTTCTTTATTTATTTTCTTTTCTTTTTTTTTCCTCTTCTCCCCTGGCCTGGGGTCCGCAGCTTAAGGTCTACAGAGAGCGAGCGAATTACCCATACAAAGGAAATGCATTTGGTTTCCTCTGCTCCATGGAGTGGGTTAACATAATAGCTTCCCCCTCTGCCCCCTTGCCTTGTTTTTGATTGATACTTTTCAATTACAGTCTCTCCAGCCCACCCCACTCCCCCCACCACAAAACATTCAAAAACGTTATTTTTTTCTCCCTCCCCACCCCTCACCCCCAACACCCCCTTTTCCTCGTTCTGTGATAACTTCAAACATTTAGGGGGCTACAAGAGCAGCAGTAACCCTGTTTAGCTGCTGCAGTAAATTGGTTCCATGTTCAACATAATGGCGGTGACAGGCTTTTGCTAGGGAAATCAGTCCGGCAA
The DNA here is from genome assembly GCA_021613375.1 of Megaleporinus macrocephalus. Classification (NCBI taxonomy): domain Eukaryota; kingdom Metazoa; phylum Chordata; class Actinopteri; order Characiformes; family Anostomidae; genus Megaleporinus; species Megaleporinus macrocephalus. Next base: position 21,869,371 of record CM038712.1, read on the forward strand.
AGGGACACGCCAACGATAAGACATCCAGCTTTGAAATTCTATTTCTTGGTATCAGAATTAAATCTGGACTTTATATTTCTTCGCCAGCGAGGCACTCTGTAGTTGCCTCGTGTCTGTGCTATTTGATCATTGGTTGACAACTTACACTAACCCCGCGAGCTCCACGCCCGGCTCTACCTCTTCCCTCTCGGATGTCTTTGGGATGCGGCGTTTGTCGGAGATCTAAACTAATCTCTGGACAGAGTGAGGTTACAACACCTTACGTTCATTAGTGTCGACCCTTTAGTGCAAAACATACAATACAAACATGCATTTTAACAGAAGCTATAAAGGAATGTAACCTGAAAGGACTTTGTTTAATGTGTAATATTAATAATAGTCAGTGTTTTATATTCCCTAGCAATTCTTTACACTTATCACACAGTATATTCTTCTGCTTCTTCTTCTGCTGCTTCTTCTCTTTCTTCTTTTTCTTCTCCTTCTTCTTGTTCTTCCTCCACTCTTCTACTCCTCTGTTGTTTTTCTTGTTTTTCTTCCATCTAGCATTCCCCTCGCAACCCACCCGGAATAGCACAACAACCACCTAGCAGCCCCTTGTAACTCACCTGGAATAGCACAACAGCCACCTAGCAACCCCCTTACAACCCACCTGGAAAAGCACAACAGCCACCTAGCAACCCCCTTACAACCTTCCTGGAATAGCACAACAGCCACCCATCAACCCCCTTACAGCCCACCCGGAATAACACAACAGCCACCCAGCAACCCCCTTACAACCCACCTGGAATAGCACAACAGACACCTAGCAACCCCCTTACAACCCACCCGGAATAACACAACAGCCACCTAGCAACCCCCTTACAACACCTGAAATAGCACAACAGCCACCTAGCAACTCCCTTGCAACCCACCTAGAATAGCACAACATCCACCTAGCAACCTAGCAGCCATCCTAACAACCACTTCACAACACCTTAGCAACATCATAGCAAAGTCATAGTAATAGTTGTAGGATTGCTGTATCTGTTTGATCTCGGTCAGGAAGAGCTTTTCTCCAGATCACACACTCAGTATTAGTAACTGTAACTGTTTAATGTAACATCTTAGAACCTGTATGTACTGTTTACTCTCCACCCTATACAGTACATACAACCTGTTGTATTTAAGTTTCAATATGGCTTTATTAGTTTTTTTGTGTATGAGCCACATAAATAAGTGGAAGTGAAAGTAACCAGACATCCAACAACCTCTAAAAGCTCCCTCACAGATCTGATAACAGAGACCAGGGGTGTGTCTGTACTCGCACTCTATGTACTAGTTATTTTTCTATTCAGGGTGTTTTGTAGGGTTGTCAGAATTCTCAGTGGACTATTAGATTCCTTATGCAGTCACTATATTGTAACCCACAATGCACAATAAAAATAGTGGACAAACGATGTACACGACTCACACGGCTTCTTTGGAACCCTTATCTTTCTACATACCTTTGTCTCTGTCTGAGGGCTAAAACCTTTGATACCAACAGGATGACCAGTATAATGGATATCTTGGGTGTGTCTGAAATGGTCCATTCGTTTACTCATTCACTGGTCACTATGTAGACTGTTCTGTGTAGGACACTATATAGACTATTCTGTGTAGGACACTATGTAGACTGTTCTGTGTAGGACACTATATAGACTGTTCTGTGTAGGACACTATATAGGGGAGCAGTGAGGGGGACAGCAGAAGGAATTCGGACGACACTTACTTGTGGTACTTTAGCCTGTAAGTAGTTTACATCTTTTGTCATTTTATGTTGCATTGTGGGTAACAGTATATTGACTACATAAGGAATCTAATTGTCCACTGAGAATTTGGACATCACTACAAAACACTCTCAACAGAACACTAAACGTACAGAAGTAAGAATATGAATAATAATCGTCACAGTAAAGCTTGTGCTTGAGAAATAAGGCTTAACGAAATTCCACTCAGTAGTTTTATTGAATACATTGAAACATGAAAGTAAGTGGAGAATCAGATACCTGACAGGTAAATTTATTGTAATGATAAATACATGAGCACATTAAAATAACATTACAGTGATGTAATCTGATGACGGCAGTAGCTCCACAGCATTTCAGACACACCACATGTTTTACTTTGCTAGTTTTGAGAAGGTTTGGCTGTAAGTGGAACATGCAGTGAGCTGTCAGGCTAAATAGTAAACAAAGACAACTTTTTTGAGGTTTTCCACCATTTACCTTCATCAACATTACAAATAATAACATAAATGTAAATAAAAAGTCTATGCTTGTGTTGTAGACATGGTGACCCCTGGTTCCCATCACCACCACTGTCAAGACATCAAAATAAGTACAATACAATGAACCATTCGTCCCACTGAAATTGCCCGGAGGTGTGAGTGTGTGTTGGCCATGCGATGAACTGACGACCTGTCCATGGCGTACCCCGCCTTCACCTGATGATGCTGGGATTGGCTCCAGCCCCTCTGTGACCCTGACTAGTGGGATAAAGCAGATAGTGAATAGTCCCCTTTAAATACATGACGTGAAGTGTGTTGTCTTGTTACTCTCATGATATGTCCAATTGTCCAGTCTGTCCCTGTTCACCTTACCTAGAACCTGCTATACATATTCAACTACGTTGTCTTGGAAGTTCCTTTAAAGTAAACCTGTGGTATTAATAAGATCAGGCAGCCGAACACGGAAAAGAGCCACACAAGGCCGATAAGTCTGGATTTAGTGTCTGTAAAGTAATCTGCTCCTCGCTGGCTCCAAACGTTGTGCTGCCCTAATGTCATTAATTATCATTTCCGATTGGATAGTTTCAACTGTGTCTTCCCCAGCTGTTTCATTAGGCCAGTGTTTCAGTGGGACACCCTCGCTCTCTCTGTGACTATTGGAGCATCTCTTATTCACACACACTGCCGCCTCAGTCCTGAGCTCCGCACACATACTCAATCTCCACCCGGGGTGGCTGGTTTTGGGTTCAGACTTCTCTGGGATGAGCATCAGAGCGTTATGCGCTGGGCTGCTTTGCATAGGCAAAAGATTTACAGGCACTTTTCAGTTGAACTTGGAAACTAATCTCAAACTAATCTCTCACCTCCACATCACACCCCCGATTATCACAGACAATCGTTTCAACACGTCAGTAGACACACTGACTCAAAATACGCTTCTTACAGAATTCAGTGCGATTATATTATGCTGGTCACCATTTTCAAGATTTCCGAAGCAAAAATGTGGCTGAGGTGGGAGGAGTTTCAGAATATTTGTAAGAATGGTGCGGAGCTGCTTACATGAAACAGAAAAGTGAGTTACGGTGGTGATGCTAGTGTAAAATATTGTTGTGTACCAGGCTGTACATCTCACCAAAGACAAGATTGTGATCATGGCTTGTTGAGTAACTCACCACCAAGTTAGTACTTTTTCAAAATGCTGACCAGCATGATATCAACCCTATAAGAGTTGCTTCAGTATTGATTAGCATCCTTTATATATTCAGTGACCAAAATGTGTGAAAACCACTCCTAGTGATTGAGTTCAGGCAATTCATACACATTAATTGCTAACGGGTGCCTATAGTTAAGAACATAGCCTTGCAGTCTCCACTGGCAATAGAATGGGTCGTACTGAGGAACTCAATGTCTTTAAGCATGAAACTGTCATAGGACGGCAACTGTTACTAGAAAGTCAGTCCTCTGTAAATGCTATTAGTGTGAAATGAAAATGTTTGCATTGTTTCTTAATCCTGGTCTTGGACTCTCGGTGCTATGCATATTTAAGTCTTTTCACTGGACCCAACACACATTATATAACAAATCAGTTCATTAACAAGCCTTTACTGAGTTAAAGTAGGCATATTGTACCCAGGAAAATCTAAAATATGTGGGTCAATGGGCCTCCAGGAGCACTCCACTCTGGCATAACTGCAACAAGGGGGCAACTCAATATTAACGGGTATCTATTATGCTTTTACATTGTTTCTCTTCTCATAAAAAATCTGCAAAGTTATAAAACCCCAAAAACACTCATTTCTCAACTGCCGGAAATTCTAGTCCTTTTCTCTGTTACAAGGAAACATCATCGCGTTACACAACCATTAACTTAGCCTGGTACGGCCTCAAAGAGTGCACCGTCAAATCTGACCCCTCTGAAACATCCTGGTCCAATCTAGCTTGCAAAGGTGGATCTACCAACCTTCTATTCTACTGAACTTGTAGGATCGGCCTTTGGCTCAAACTGATACAGCAGAATCAGTCCCTTTATAAGAACAGCCACTGGGGCAGAATCTGTAGCAGGTTGACGCTCTGGCGGTTCACAGTCAGAAGACAGTGTATGAGCTGACCCCTAGGACACACTTAAGGCAACGTTCATGGTTTTAGAAACTGATATACACAAAAGCTTGTACAGGTGTGATGGGCAGTGTCCACAAACTTTTGGCCTTATAGTGTGTAATACGGTTAAAAGTTTGGTATGTTAAATTGTGGTTAAAAGTTTTATTATTCTTTCTATTTATTTATGTTACTCTGAGTTATTGTAAGCTCAGCTGGTTTTGCACTCTCTGTTATTTATTTATTTATTTATTTATTTATTTATGTGATCAGTTATTTGCTAAGTTATTATACTTTTGCAACTGTTAACATTTTATTTTGATAATTATTATGATTTTTAGCATGTGATAAGCCTTTGACATTGATATTGTATGTGAAGATTAGGGGGCAGACGTGGGCGTGTATATATATATATATATATATATATATATATATATATATATATATATATATATATATATATATATAATTTAACACATTAGCAGAAAAAAACATACAAATAATTATACATATGTAATACATATTGGACTTGTTGGGGCACTGGGACTCAACACAGCTGTGACATCTGTCCTGAAAAGGTACAAAAACAAGTATGTGTGTGCAATATAGGTATACGTACATCTACAGAAAGGTGAGAGTGCTGTGCTGTGGCTGGGCGGGCTGTGTGTGTGTGTGTGTGTGTGTGTGTGTGTGTGTGTGTGTGTGTGTGTGTGTGTGTGTGGGGATTAGAGATTCCAGGCATGTTTGTGGAGGAGAGCTCCTCCGTTCACTCTGACATTGTGAGTGTCAGCCTCAGATCACTTTAATCAGGGAGAGGATATGCATGATAAAACGGATAAGGGACTTTAATCAAAAAAATTCGCTGGTCTGGAAACGTGACACACTCCGACAGGCACGCCTCATCCCCGCCGTGCCCGCGTGTCACTGCCAGCCGTCGCCGCATCATGAATATGCATGCCAGGAAGGCAAGGTACCACATTAAAATGTGCTATTGTTTGTTCAGCTGCACGGCCACCGAAGGAAATAAGCAAGCAGACGGCCTGTAGGTCCCCTAAAATCCCACGCTGGCTCCACGCATGCGCGTGCGACTCGCACACGTATACGAAACCATATACGTGCATATCCGGGCCGTGTTTGCCTGCACTGACTCACGCAGTATCTCTGCGCTCGGATTAGCTTTTATGGCCCTGAGCATCAGTCGGATCATACAGAAGCTTTATCACATGGTCTGATAGAGCTGGGAATGAATCCAGCTGCACATCTGTACTACTAAACTACGATCAGCTCAGTCCAGAACTTTCCTAAATATCAGCATTATATTAAAAACAAGTGTTTCATTTTATTCAAATGTAAACAGAAAGCAATGATAAATCTACTGACCTGTGTTTGGTACATACTCTTATACAGAGACACTTACAGTGTACCTGTACACAGGTAGGTGAAGGTAGTGTCACAGTTTACCTGTACACAGGTAGGTGAAGGTAGTGTCACAGTTTACCTGTACACAGGTAGGTGAAGGTAGTGTTACAGTTTACCTGTACACAGGTAGGTGAAGGTAGTGTTACAGTTTACCTCTACACAGGTAGGTGAAGGTTGTGTTACAGTTTACCTGTACACAGGTAGGTGAAGGTAGTGTTACAGTTTACCTGTACACAGGTAGGTGAAGGTAGTGTTACAGTTTACTGATTCAGAGAACCCAAAGTAAACAGCCAAAAGTCCACAAGATACAGTTTTGTGCAAACGTTTGAGGCTCTTGGGGACACTATTATATTTAAAAAACTATTTTTCAAGACATTATTTTTTATTATTAAATATTCAAACAGTATTAATAGAGTAAGTAGCGCTTTTACATACGTCAGTGTGTTTATTTAACTCTTTTCAAGCTTCTCCTTGTGGAAACAACCCAGTATTGTTTACAGTTCTCATCTAATACCTGCTTTGACTGCTCAGTACTTCATTAAGCTAAATCAAGATTGCTGCTGAAGGAACTGAATACATTCATACAATGTCTGGGGCGTCCAGGAGAAATCTGGAACTACACTTTGTTCTTCAAACTGGAGCTCAAGATATGATCTACTTCTTTCACAATAAGATATTCATGTTACTTTGTATTGTATGTATGATTATTTACATCTGTTCTCATCTTATCTGATGTTCTTACTGGTGAAAATACACTTATTGATAAGATAACAATTTAAACAATCAGCTCAGGTTCTCTGGTGCTTGTAACATTTTTTTTCTACAAAGAATAACTGTCTTTACTAAAGAACACTTATTAATGATGTGATTTAATAAATAATTGCTGTCCAAAGAAAAAAATTGTGTCTGCAAAATAGTTTTAGTGGAAGTTAATGGAACCAGAATATTTCCCAGCGATTTTGGAGCATTTCTATTGGATCATTCATCATGAAACTCTGATTCTTCACCTCAGAGAATCATTAGTGGTACCTTTACGTTTCTCGAGAGTCTTTGAATCTCTTCCTCACTCGCTCTTGTTCTCACACTTTCTCCTTCTTTTTCCCTCCGTCTCTTCCTCACTGTTAATCTCCACATTCACCTCTTCTTTCTCTTTCCACCTCTCTTCTTCTTCTTCTTCTTTTTCATCCCATCTCATGTTTCTCGAGAGTCTTTGTCTGAATCTCTTCCTCTCTCTCTCTTCTTCTTACACTTTCTCCTTCTTTCTCTCTCTGTCTCTTTTGCACTGATTTTCTCTTGTTTCTCTCTCCATTCACCTCTTCTTTCTCTTTCTACCTCTCCTCTTCTTCTTCTGCTTCATCTTTTCTTCTTCTTCTTGTCTTATTTTTCTCCTTCTTCCTCCTCTCTTGTATCTCTCTATTTCTTGTTCTTTTCTCTCTCATCCTCTGGTCTTATTTCTCTCCTTCTCCACCTTTTCTTTTAGCCCCCTCTTTTTCTTTGCCCCAGAGAATCCTTTGTGGCACCTTTTTTTGGAGAAGTCTTAGTCTGAATCTCTTCCTCACTCTCTCTTTTTCTCACACTTTCTCCTTCTTTAGTCTTCTGTCTCTTCTGCACTGCTTTTCTCTTCTTTTCTGTTTGTCACCCCACTCAGCACTTCATTTTCGTTCAACCTCTCCTCTTCTTCTTCTTCTTCTTCTTCTTCTTGAAGTGTGAGCCCTTTCTCTTTCTGTGTCTCCACCTTTCACTTTTTTCACCACCTCCTTCTCTCTCTCTCTTCTTCTTCCTCTTCTTCTTCGCCTCAGAGAATCCTTTATGGCACCTTTATTATAGAGTCTTTGTCTGAATCTCTTCCTCTCTCTCTCTTGTTCTCACACTTTCACCTTCTTTCTCCCTCTATCTCTTCTTCACTGTTTATCTTCCTATTCACCTCCTCTTTCTCTTCCTACCTCTCTTCTTCTTCTTCTTCTTCTTCTTCTTCTTCTTCTTCTTCTTCTTGAAGTGTGAGCCATTTCTCTTTCTGTGTCTACAACTTTCGCTTTTTTTTCACCACCTCATTCTCTTAGTCTCCCTTTCTTACTCTTTTTGTTCTTCGCGCTCTCTCTACCTCCTTCTCTCTCTCTTCTTCTTCTTGTCTTATTTCCCTTCTTCTTCATCCTCTTTTTTCTTTGCCTCAGAGAATCCTTTATGGCACCTTTATTTTTCTCAAGAGTCTGTCTGAATCTCTTTCTCTCTCTCTCTCTTGTTCTCACACTTTCTCCTTCTTTCTCCCTCTGTCTCTTCTTCACTGTTTGTCCCCCCATTCACCTCTTCTTTCTCTTTTTACCTATCTTCTTCTTCTTCTTCATTCTATCTTCTTCTTCTTCATCATCCTATCTTCTTTTTCTTCTTCTTCTTCTTCTTCTTCTTCTTCTTCTTCTTCTTCTTCATCCTATCTTCTTCTTCTTCATCATCCTATCTATCCTTCTTCCTCTTTTCTTCTGCTCTCCCTTTGTTCTTCTCGTCTTATTTCTCTCCTTCTTCCTCCTCTCTTGTATCTCTCTATTTCTTCTCCTTTGCCTCAGAGAATCCTTTCTTGGCACCTTTATGTTTCTCGAGAGTCGAAGCGTTTTACATCAAACCCCTTGAACGACTGTATTTACGTTTGCAGGGATTCAATTTGGGAAAAGCTCATTTGTGGAATTTCTCTGGAACGTTGAAAGGATTCCACGTATAGAGCACAGAGACGGAGCGCTCCGCTACACTCCAGCCTCAGCGTGAGCAGATGTGGATTGACAGCTCATGGAATCCATGCACATCCTCGCACATCAAAGCTAATGAAGTGTGCTCAAGTGCCATTGACACGCGAAAACAGTGGCGTTTAATTGCCTCTTCAGCTATTTTCATTAATTAGCTTAAACATGCATTTTAATGCAGGTCATACAGGAAGGGCAGCGAGACCTTTAACGCTACGATACCACTAAAGTGCTCAAAGCAGGTTTTTGGGGCAACATGTGGAATATGAGGATGGTGGGATTCTGGAGGTGAATGTTTTTGTTCCCTCTTTCTGTCTATTATCCGGGTTCAGATTGTTTTGATTGTTTGCTAGATAAGAAATCTGATGAGACGTAATGTTCATTTAAAAGTTTTGTCTTCTCTCTCTCTCTCTCTCTCTCTCTCTCTCTCTCTCTCTCTCTCTCTTTCTCTCTCGCTGCTTGCATCTGTTTACTTTGGCACTCTTCAAAGTGATTGAATATGCAAAGCAATTTTTGGTGATTATTCCGCGCTAATTCGGGGGGCCCTTGCCGTTTGTGCCCGGGCAGTTATTGGTTCACCTCCCAGAACAAATCCGTCCGAATTCCAGCGGATCATCATCTGCAAGGAAGGGAGCTTGTTAACCTAATGATTAAGTTTAACCAGGCCTTACAGAATATAGGGATGTGCTTCATCTGAGCAGAACTGAGTTTGTAAATGAGGAGCCGCCGTGCGGAGGTGGAGGCGCGGGGCCGCAAGCCGGCGCCACCGATTACTCCCCAAAACAAGCAGAGAAGGAGAAAAAGTCAAACAGAAGGAGAAAAAGAAGAGATAGAATTGTAAACGTGAATGGATACACCTCCGAGAGAAAAGAGGAGTGTTACTGTAATCAGAGCGTGTGAGAAGGTTTAGTATCAGAGAGAGAGAGAGTGAGAGATGAAAGGAAGGAAAAAAAAGAAACAAGATGAAGGGATGAGGTGTGAGCTGTTTCTCTTTCTGTCTCTCCACCTTTCTCACTTTTCACTCCCTCACTCTCTCACTCTTTTTTCCATCCACTCTATTAGTCCCTTTTCTATTCCTCTGTTTGAATCTCTTCATCACACTCTTTTTCTCTCCTTCTTTCTCTTTGTCTCTTTTTCACTGTTTCTCTCCCCATTCACCTCTTCCTTTTCTTTCAACCTCTCTTCTTCTTTTTCTCTCTCTACCCCTTGTCTTATTTATTTATCTTCTCTTTATTTCTTGTTTTCTTCTTTCAGTCTTTTTCCCCATCCTGTCTCTATTCATCTCTCTTTTTCTCACTTTCTGTGCTTCTCTTGCTCTTCCTCTGTCTGAATCTCTTCCCCACTCTCTCTTCTCACTTTTTCCTTTTTTCTCCCTCTGTCTCTTCTTCACTGTTTTCTCTTCTTGACTGTTTTTCTCCCCATTCACCTCTTCTTTCACTCTCTACCTCTTTTCTTCTTCTTCTTCTTGTCTCTCTACTTCTTGTCTTGTTTATTTCTCCTTTTCTTCCTCCTCTTTTTTATCTCTTTATTTCTTGTTCTTCTTCCTTTCTCTCTTGTTTTCTTTTTACACTCCCTTTCCCATCCTGTCTCTATCCATCTATTTTTCTCTCTTTTTGTGCTTCTCTCTCTCTCCCTCTAAATCTCTTCCTCACTCTTTTTTCTCACACATTCTCCTTCTTTCTCCCTCTGTCTCTTGTTCCCCATTCCCCTCTTCTTTTTCTATATCTGATCTTCTTTTTGTCTCATTTTTCTCTCCTTCTTCTTCCTCTCTTTTTCTCTCTATATCATCTTCCTCCCCTCCTTATTTGTTCTTTTTCCTCTATCTTTATCTCTTCTGTCCTCTTAAACCTTACTCTTTCTCTTTTTACTCTCTCTTATTCTTTTCTCTTTTTTTCAAATTTCTCTTGTCTATCTGTGTTCTTCATCACTCTTCATCATCTTCTCTTCTCTCTCTCTCTCTCTCTCTCTCTCTCTCTCTCTCTCTCTCTCTCTCTCTGTATTGATCGTGGTCAGTACTGATTGATCTCTCTAGAATCTTACATTTTAATTAACAGATGAATGTGACCTTTTCCCGAGAAGCTGCACTCTTTCTGTCCAGAGCATCACTAAACAATAACAGGTACTTACACATTCCATTATTTATTAATTTTATATTTGTTATAATTATATTCCTCAGTGTTCTTTAATGAAGTACAGTTCACTGTATAGACTACTGTGCTGCTGCTGCCTTGACATAAAACAATCTAAAGCATTCTAACGCTAATGGAACGAGACCCAACAGTCTTTCTAGACCTAATTTTGAACAGTTTATAATTGTGGAGCTTAGTATTGATCCATTTATAATTATTGTCTATTCAATGTTGTTCACCACTAGTTATACTTTTGTTATTCCAAATAATGTGTATTGGTTCATCGGTCATTTTGACCTTAGTTGATCTTTTCATAATGTTAAACCATTTCTGACTTCTATTGTTACAGTTACAATGTTGAACTATTTTTGTTAGTCTATTAAAATGTTGAGCCATGTCATTATCGTGGGAAACTTTTTTGGCTCATTTATATTTTGGATGATTTCTCTTGGTCCATAAATAATTTTACCTTTTCTGTTGGTCCATTCAAGATGTTTAGTGCTTTAGCCCATCAAATCTATTTATACATAAAAATATTAGACCTTTTCTATTGGCCCAATAATAATTTTGGGCCATTCCTATTGGTCCATTCATAATGTTGGACCAGTTCTATTAGTCCACTTAAATAACTGACTATTTTCTTTTGGTCCATTCATGATTTTAGTCCAGTTTTACTGGTTGGTTCAGTTTTGGTTCATCAGTTCCATTTAAAAATTAAAAAGTTTGACCTTTTCTATTGATCCATTCACAATGTTGGTACATTTACATTTCTTTTTTCAATACTTTTGGGCAAATCATTTTTATTGGTCCATTCATAATATCTGACCATTTCAGTTGGTCCATGCACAATTTTAGGTTGATTTTACTGGTTGATTCAGGGCTTTGGTTCATCAATTTTGTTTAAAGATTAAAATATTTGACCTTTGTCTATTTATTTACCATGTTGTTATTTACCAGTTCAATATTTTGGTCCATCAAATCTATTTACATATAAGAAAAATTTAGACCTTTTCTATTGATCCATTTACCATGTTTGTATAGTTCTTTTTCTTATTATTTTGGGCTATTTTTATTGGTCCATTTATAATATCAGAACGTTTCTATTGGTCCATTTATAATATCAGAACATTTCTATTGGTCCACTCATAATATCAGAACATTTCTATTGGTCCATTCATAATATCTGGCCTTTTTTTATTGGTTTTGCCAATTCTGCTGGTCAGTTCCATCAATTCCATCAATTCTATTTAGACATTCAAAAGTCTAGTGTACATGTAAGATATTACATTTTACAGTAATATGCAAGGATAGCCCTGCTGCACCAGCCTGGAATGTGATTAACAGTTTCAAACTCTGAGCCAAGCATGCTGTGTATTATGAATGAATGAGAAATGGCCACAAGTGATAGAAAGTACCCACAGGCTGTCATGGAGATACAGTGCTATAGCCACAATTAGCCAAAATACAAAGAGATCAGTGCTGGTAGTACATAGATGGGCTCTAAAACATTGGCGCCGGTGTAAAGCGCTGGCATGCGTAAGGGTACAGCAGAGCTATGCTGTACATTGGGTTAGGAGGGCAACTGCTCTGAGTGAAATTACAGCCACCAGTCATACCTGTTGCGGGGAGTTTGTTACAGAAATGGCTCTTTCATTGGGGGAGGATATTGAACGATGAAGAAAAGGATACAGCGGTAGAGGATGTTTGCTGTTACATCCAGGCCAGGTTCCCCCGCTCTGAAGTGGACAGATCAGATGCAGACGAGATTAGATTTCGTTTAAAAGCCTTTCCTCCGCGCTAATGGCATGAGGCCTCTCTCGTTCTCGGGCCAGAGTAAGGTCAGTGACATGGAATTGAATGCCCCCAGGATAATCTTGGATCTCACATCCCGGGGAAGTGGCACAGGCTTTAAATTGGCAGAACTGTGCATACATATTGAAATCTGCCTACCGCAAGGTAAACTTGTGTGCTTTCAGAAAGGGGCTGTTTCAACCTGTAATACCATATCAGTGGACAAAGCAACATTTAGTTACTACACACAGACGTACGTTTGAAAGGATTTCTTTTATTTGCTTGTCTTCACAGTCCAAATGTAGACTTTTTCTATTTGCCCATTCACCATGTTGTTAAATTTCTATTTCCCCTTTAATAATTTTGGGCCATTTCAGTTGGTCCATTTATGATTTTAGGTCTATTTTACTGGTTGGTTCAGGGTTTTGGTCCATCAATTCTATTTAAAGATTCTATTGATCCATTTGGCATGTTGGTACAAGCTTTGCTCCAAAAACACTTTTTTTGGCATCTTTATTTTTAAGTGTGCAGACAAATCACATAGCTGCTGTCCAAAGATTTTTGATTGTATTTTTTTTTTACATCCTTTAAACAGAACAGCTGACATTTACATTGTATGGAAATCTTACGATGAATGGACCTATGGAAATGCTCTAAATTAGCTTGGAAAAAATCTGGTTCCATTGACTTTCATTAAAGGTAAAGAATGTTTTTGCCCTCTTCTGGAAATTTGCTTTTGGGCATACATGCTTTTCTTTGGACAGCGACTGTGTGCTTTGTCTGCACTCTTAAAAATAAAAATGCCAAAATATGGGCTTTTGGAGCGGTGCCACTTCTGCTTCTCTTTCATTGGATGATCCTTCATGGCCCTTGCACACCAAGGACAACTTAGTGTCGAATCAACTTTGCATGAGTAAGATATCTCATTCAAAGTTTATTGGCAAGAAGTGTTAATTTAACGAGGGTGTATTTCAGAGACGTGTGGTTAAATCCTTTACAGGGAATTAAGTCCTTTCATCCACACTTGAGACGCATGAGTGAAATGTTTAAGAGGGAAAAAATATAAAAAGCTGTATTAGAAACTTAAATATGTTTTTTTTTGTTCCCTAAAGGAGCTTTGAGGCTTTTACGCACAAAGCACAATTTATTAGGACATCAGTAAATGAACGAACTAAGATTGTATTAATGGTGGAAATTCAACATTATTTTACTTTTGCAGGTGATGCCAACTCACTCAAACAATCACTGCTTTGTCTGGTACTGGCATGGCAACAACCAAGCTGACACATGACCTGTGTCATGTCAAGTGTTTTTATTGTTATTTCTTAATATAATTTAGGCATCATGATGCAGCACACAACATATAGGAATACACAGAGTTACACAAGGTACTATACAGGACATCATGCAAATAGGAAACTGGAATTTAGCAGCAGGTAATGCTTTAATGAAGTAGTGTCAGCTGTAAATTGTCCATTAAAGTTGATTCTTTGATAGCAAAATCTAAGAAAAATGAAGTGCAAGTGTGCAGCAACTTCCATTACGCAAAATGTTAATAAAAAAAAAGAATGCAAAGATTATTTAATTTTCTTTGTCCTGCATAAGATTAAAGACAGTACAAAACCACTTTTTGTTTTATGTTTCATCTTAAAATGAACGTCATTGTTTTTCATTTGCTGATTCCTGTAGCATATTTCATTTTCAGCATAGTTTGGGGCTGAAGACACAAACTGATCCCGTTTTGAAAGCAGATTCTGCTGTGTGACCGTACACAACCTTTCTAGTCATATTTTAAATTTATCAGTACTCATTTTTAAGTGGGTGACAGTTCTGGACTGCAGGCAGGTCATTCTAGCGCCCATAGTCTCTGATTACGCAGTCTTGTTGTAACATTTCTTTGGGTGGTCATGTTAAAACAAACGTAGGTTGCTCCAAAACATGCTCAATGTAACCGACTGGTCTTTTTACAGATGTGCATATTACCCACTGATATATCATCACTGTCCAAAGTAAAACATGAATCTCCATTTTTTGTGATTTTTATATTGCTGCATAATTTGAATGCAGCAGCTATCGTTTATATTGTGAACCAAAAGAAATGCTGCTAAATAACTTGAATTAAATTCTGGTTCCATTGACTTACATGGAAAGTAAAGAAGGTTTTTGGCCTCTCCTGTAAAGTTGCCATTAATTCTGTTATAATTCTGTTTCTTTGGATGGTGATGATTTACTTACATGGTTATTAAGTGTTGTTTAGTTAAGAGAATACTCAAAAAAAAACCAACAACAACAAAAACAACATGTCCTCTGTGGACATCTGTCCAGGCAAGCTCTATAAATCTGATATACTTAGTCAATGTTGGCCAGTAAAGACACTGAAACATAGTTATATTGAAAGTACACACACACACACACACACATATATATATATATATATATATATATATATATATATATATATATATATATATATATATATATATATATATATATAGTCAAGCTCTCCACTCCACTGCTTAGTGATGACAATATATGTCATTGAATATAAATATGAAATGACGTGTGATTGTTGGACCATTTCTATTGGTCTATTTATAATATCTGTCCATTTCAGTTAGTCCATTCATGATTCTAGACAGATTCTACTGGTCAGTTCAGTGTTTTGGTCCATCAATTCTATTTTTAGATTAAATGAATGTCCTATTTTGTAATATTTCATGCTTTTATGAAGTGCATAAAATAATTTTGATGTAGTATCAGGTAATCTGGATTGCTTTCAGATTTTGGACATTAAATGGCATTTTGGTGCCACATATTGGTCTGTCTTGTTACTGTCTGTGTGTTGTCATTCATCTTGATTTACTTTTCCTTGGGTACTGAATATGGATCTTTAATGACTGGACACTATGTTGATTATCCTGGTCTGAACTATTACACCCAAGCCAAAAATCAATTAGAACGTTTATTTAAAGTTTAAGAGCTATTTTCTATGTTACATTTTTATTTCATGCTGGTGGCTTTGCTGGATTGAAGGAGATATTCGCTGAAATATTTAAAGTGGTTCAGTTAGCTGTGGATTCCTCTCAGCATCTAAATCGATCTCCTCACAATGGCCGCCGCTGATCCATTTCCAAAATATCCACTTTTCAGGCTTTTCCTGGCCACTGTCCAGCTCGACTGGGAAAAAAAATCCAGGCCAGTGCGCCCGAGCTCACCTTGAAGATGAAGAAAGTGTCCTCTGACTAGGCCTGGCAGACGTTCGGAATATGGCGAAGGAGTAAATTCTCTTTCTTTACTCGTCTGCAAAGACGACAAAGACAATAGCTGGTGATGATGGTACACGTGGCCCTCGCAGACCTCTGAGAAAGGAAAAGTTAATGTCGTTTCCTTTTCACAATGTGATTGTCTATTGTTGCAGTTAAGAGCCACTGGGGCGCTGAGTATTCTATCATCTCATAACACACAACCGGGCCGCCAAGACTCAGGTCTGGGAAATTATGCCGACTCCTAATTCCGCACCAAAAGTTTAACTGGCAATCGGCTTTTTGAGGAATTATTTCTGTTTCTTCCTGCAGTCCCAGGTGTCGAATCAACTTCGACTGAGTAAGATATCCTCTCCATAGTTTATTGGCAAGAAGTATTAATTTAACAAGGGTGCATTTCAGAGACACGTGGTTAAATCATTTGGAGGGAATTAAGTCCTTTCATCCACACTTGAGATTAGCAAAGCATAAGTGAATTGTTTGAGGAAGGAAAAAAAAATTAGGAACAGCTTTAATGGAAACTTAAATAAGATTACTAAAGAGAGTAGTTGAAGGCCTATAAGAGTTTTGACCAAATATGACATAATCTTCATATGCAGACTTTCTAATTCCTCACAATTAATTTTCTTCTTTGGAGACACAAATGTATTTTTTTTAATTATATAATTATATTATTATTTTATTATAACTGTAGACTGGACTACTTTCACACTTGTACCACTGCTTTAAAAAAAGAAAAAAAGTGAAGTTAATGACCACATGGATGGCACGGTGGTGTAGTGGTCAGCACTGTTGCCTCAGAACAAGATGATCTGGGTTGGATTTCCGGTCCAGGACATTCTGTGTGGAGTGTGCATGTTTTCCCCATGCTTGAGTGGGTTTCCTCCCACAGTCCAAACACATGCATGTTAGGTTGATCACTCAATGTGATAGACTGGCGACCTGTCCATGGTGTACCCCGCCTTTGCTGATGTTGCTGTGATTGGCTCCAGTGCCATTGTGACCCCGACTAGCAGGATATTGATGGATGATCATATGATGGATATGCACAAGAATTTGGATTGATTCTCCTTCAAGATGGATTCATGACTGGCAGGCAGATATTAGCATTGATATTTGTCCATTAACTCAAACAAGACCTTTCATTTAAGCTGGACTGGTCTATGAGTTGTGTTGTACCTTCTTTACTTAATGTCAAAATGAAGAGGGAGACCAGTTCAGAGTTTATTCCTGAGGATAACAGGGTAAAGAGATGATCTGAGGAAAGGTCTGAAACTGGTCTACCTCTAACCAGCAAACCCACCCTATTTAAGTCCAGCTGTCTACAGGGACAACTAGCCTCTAGCTGTAAGGCCAGGACGTTATCTCTTGGGCGTAAAAAAATTACATTTGCTGAAGCATAAACTTCTCGTAACTTCTGTAGCATTCGTGTGCCGACCATCTGTACAAACAAGCTTTTTAACAGACGGCATATAAAAGTTGCTGGTCAACTAATCAAGCTCCCCACTTTACTGCTCAGTGATGACAATTTGGCTATTTTCACATTTCACAGTGACTCAAATCAGATTTTTTGCCTTAGAAGAGATCTGATATTTGTGTGGACGCATCAAATCTTTCCACTTTTTTTCCAGTCTTTTCAAATCAGATTCGAGTTGTTTCATACGTGGTCCTAAATCAGATGTGTTTCAAATGCGTAGGTATGAGACAAGAATATAAAAGTTCTGATTAGATTTTATGTGCCTTTTTCTGCCTGTCAGTGTTTGTTTAGTGCTGTTTTCATTAGCAGCACCAGCAGTGCAGCAGAACAACAGTGGAGGAACAGCAGTGATGGTCTGTGGAGTAGAGAAACAGAAGTGATGATCAGTGGAGGAGAGGAACAGCAGTGCTGGTCAGTGGAGAAGAGGAACAGCAGTGATGGTCAGTGGAGTAGAGGAACAGCAGTGACAATCAGTGGAGGGAGGAACAGCAGTGACGATCAGTGGAGGGAGGAACAGCAGTGACGATCAGTGGAGGGAGGAACAGCAGTGATGGTCAGTGGAGGAGAGGAACAGCAGTGATGATCAGTGAACAGGGGTTTGGAACATAAGTCAGATACAAAAGTGTGAGATTTCAGGGACTGTACCTCTGAACTTCTAGAGCTTTATGGAAAGGGCTAATCATGTCCTGCTCTACTGACCTGTGGAGCTTGACTTTGTTATAGATCTTAGAGTTACTGGATGCAAAACATTCCCTTTTGGTTTGTTGGCTTGACTTTCTTCACGATCCCTAGAATGCCTGATCGGATCTACTTCACTCTGCAACCTAAGTGAAAACTGCAATAGGCCCCAGAGTAACCAGAAGACTTCTAATGACGCATCTTGAAGATGGAAAGAACTTTTAGGACACAACACTGTCTTTGGGGTGAACATTTGGAGGGCAAGGGTTATTCCTTTGGAGTTCATGAGCTGTAGAGTGTAGACACAAGCTGATGTTACTGCTGTGAAGTCAAAAATACCTAGACAGCAGTTGTTTAGCTCCTTTTCTTGGTGAGGAACTCTTTGACAGCCCCACACCCTCTCAGCCCAGTAGCATTGAGATGTTTTCTCACAGTGGGAGAATGGACTGAAATACTTGTGGATGTTGTCAGCTGTGAAGCAGGAGTGGAGCTTGCTGTTTATCAAATGGGGCAGTTTTGGTGGGTCTACCAGGTCTTCCAAATGGTTCTAAGGAGTCACAGTTTCTCTGTCTCCTTTGATCACATTTCTAGGCTTTTGATTGTGTACATAATTAGAAAACATCTATATGAATGAACAGTAACACTCCAAACGTACTTGGATAAGCTGCCATCATATTAATAACATTCTCCTTCTAAGTCACCATTTCGGACTTAAATCAAACAGAACACTAAAATAAAGGACCACTGCGAGATGAGGACATCAAGCGCCAAGCTGTCTGCATTTGCACATACCATTGCACACTCATTCTATTCCCCACCAGGACCCTTCGCAGTGTCTGAGCTCTCCGCAGTAGAGCCGAACCACTGGCACGGGGCGTGTGGAACCAGAAGGCACCTGAAGACTTTCCAGCCAGGCCCTGGAACGAAGTCAGCTGACCCATTCCAAATGCACCCCTGAACCATGCATCAAAATAGCACCACAGCCAGGAGCTCAGTGGGCATGGGGCTAGGGCCTGGGCCCTGTACAGGCCTGGGTGAACATGTCGGATTGATTTATGTGACGTGTGGCCCAGCCTGACCCCTGTTTGTGGGCAAGCTGGCTGAACTGTCTCCCCTGGCTGGTGTCCACCTGTTCTCTGGTCAGAAATATCCTTCATAGCACCGGGCGCAGGATGAGCCGGGGCAGTGCCAGCGGAGCCGGGGTCACTGATCACTACTCAGAAGAGGGAAGGAAAGGATTCTGCCACAGGAAACAGACAGACTGTCATGCTTTAACTGGCACAAATTCTTGTTTTCATGACCCCTGGAGGCCATAGGAGCACTTCATAACATAATACGGATCTCATCGTAGTCTCAATTCTTCATGGCCTGAATAGACAGTGCTACTTGCTAGGAAAAATAAAATAAGGATAAATAATATTGATTATATTATGATTAGGTAATGATGCCCAGACACATGTAAATTAACCTATCTACGCTCTGCCCATGAATATGATCTTAGATAGCACCTACAGATAAGATGGACAAGCTTTCTAGAATTCAAGCTATTAAGACATTATTGCATGTGACCAAAAATAGAAAAATAATTGTCTAAATATTGAAATATTGAATTCAGAGCATACATTACTCATTTCAGATTATTTTTTTAAATGTATACTTCATGAAATGTCTTGTGTTGTGTCAAATGTCAGTGTTTAGTCTGGTTTAGTCTGTTTATGTGCACCACAATTGGCTTACACTATATGGACAAAAGTATTGGTACACACCTCTTAGTCATTAAAATCAGTCCCATTGACACAGGTGTATATAATCAAGCAGCTAACCATGCAGCTAATCTGTCTTTACACACATTAGTGAAAGAATGGGTCATCCTAAAGAGCTCACAGCATGGTCTGTAGGAAGCCAGCATTGCAACAAGTCAGTTCATGAAATGTTTCCCTCCTTGATATTTAACCCTCAGCTGTAAGGGGATTTTTGAAAGATGGAAGTGTTTGGCAACCACAGCAACTCACCCACGAAGTGTCAGACCACGTATGGTTACAGAGTGGGGTCTCTGAGTACTGGGCAGCATAATACGTAAAAGTCTCCACCACTCTGCTGATCAATAACTGCAGAGCTTCAAACCTTCTCTGGCATTTACATCAGCACCTGTGGAGGTTCATGACTGGGTTTCTATGGCCGCGCAGCTGCATGCAAGCTTTACATCACCAAGCACAATGTTGAACGTCGGATAGATGGAGTGGTGTAAAGCGCTGCCACTGGACCAGTGGACATGTGTTCTGTGGAGTGACCAATCACGCTTCTTTATATGGCAGTCCGATGGGCAAGGGTTTGGAGAATACCAAGATGAATTACTTGCCTGATTGCATCGTGTTGACTGTAAAGTTTGGTGGAGGAAGAATAACACTATGGAGTTGTTGTTCAGGGGTGGGCCTCGGACTCTTCCAGTGAAGGGAAATCTTAATGCTTCAGCAGACCAGAACATTTTAGACACCTGTATGCCTCCAACTTTGTGGGAACAGTTTGGTAAAGATCCTGTTTTGTTCCAGCATGTCCGGGTTGGGTGAGTTTGATGTGGAAGAACTTTACTGACCCACACAGAGCCTTTGGCCTCAACCTTTGGGATGAACTATAATGGTGATTCAGGGCAGTATCTGCCCATGTCTGGCAAAAATTCCCACAGAGACTCCAAAATCTTATAGAAATTAATTCCATTGGAAGCTGTTATATCTACTAATGAAGGGGGGCTACTCTGTATTAGTGCCTATGGATTAGAATGGGCTGTCAAAAAAGCTCCTTATTGTGTATTACTAGAAATCCCATAAGGATGCTAACAGAAATCAGCATCATTTATAAAGTAGGGAGAGAATTCAGTCTTGGATGCTTTTTGAAGTAAAAAATATATATATATAAAAGACAATGAGATTACAATATAAGTAAATAAATAAAAACATATATATTTTTTTTACTTACTTAAAACAACCAAACAAACAAATAAATAAATCTAGCAGTGTGATCTTTTCATCTATTACAGCTTTCTATTAGGTTTCTGCTAAAGTTCTATTAAACTCGTAGCTACAGAAGTGGGCATGTAGGTTGAGCTGTCATGGTTGACTAAGTTCTTTGTCCATATATTTATGACGGGCCAGACGTTATTAGTATCTCCATCATGTTCCTGCGAAGCTGGGAGAGAATAAAAAGCTGAAATTGTGTTGAAATCCCGCTTTGGTCCAGCCTCCTCAGCAGGGGTTATAATTAGGTTGTCTTGGAGTTCCACTGGCTTGTCCAAGTGGAAAAAAGGTGAAACTGAGAGGATTGTTTGGCATCAATATCCAATTATATTCCTTCAACACAGATACTTATAAATTCTGATAAAAGAACTTGTGGTCTAAGAATCATGTTTTGGTCTACGACAAATTGCTTGGACAAGTCTGATCAATACAGGAAATATATCAGAGAAGAATCAGTCCATTTCATATCTTCAATAACTTTGTTGTTTGGCAAACTTGTTACTCATTTTTTTCACTCAGAAACTTTGTACCTGTCTTTCCACTAACCTGTGCTTCCACTCACTGGCCACTTTATTAGAAACACTAACCTTATACTTCCATTCACTGGCCACTTTATTAGAAACACTAACCTTATACTTCCATTCACTGGCCACTTTATTAGAAACACTAACCTTATACTTCAATTCACTGGCCACTTTATTAGAAACACTAACCTTATACTTCCACTCACTGGCCACTTTATTAGAAACACCAACAATTGTCAATGGACAATGTATGTAGATACAAGGAGGTGGTTTTAAATTTATAGCTGATCTGTGTATAAAGACTGGATTGGACTGAAATTCAGTTTCAGACTTATCAGCTGGTCAGTTTATCAGATCATTTACAATTCAGCATTTAAAAACCTTCAGTATTGTGTATTTTGAAAACTTACAAAGCAGATGTTTTTTCCTGATGAGCAGAGACTTTTCTGTGATTTTCTTTGTATGTTAAACAAATATGTTAAGCCCAGATTGAACAGACGCTGACATTTTGATACACACTAAAAACATCTACCACTCTTATTATTGTAGTAGTGTAACAAGTAGAAACATCTGCGTTGTTGTTTTTTCCTGGTGCAATTACAAGTTCATTATTTGGTTGCCATATATGTCGACGTTTTAATCATTTCTTAATCATTTACAAAGAGTAAAAAGTTGAGGAAATGTGGCTTTGGATCATGTTCTGTATGAGAAACAGGCCCGTTTTGATGTGTATAGCCTGAAATCATATGGAGTGGAAGTCTCACTGATCTCTTGCGCTTGTCCTGTAGGTGATAATGTGGCTGAAAGTGACACGTCTTTGACGGTTAGCATTTGCACATCAATAAGGGAACTCAGAGCTTTGACCCAATTACAGAGCCGGAGATGAGTGAGACAGCGGCTGGGGGTGATGGAGGAGGGGGCACAGTGAGTGTGCCGGGCAGGGTCACACAGTCCAGTCACTGCTTCAGCTCCAGTCTCCAGACTGAGGGTCAGCGAGTGGTCAGGAGAGAGAGAGAGAGAGTTGCCTTTGGCTCTGCACTGCTGTCAACACACACACACACACACACACATGTTCAACTTCACACACCAAGACATACAGTCAAGACACCTGTCAGACACCAACCCCCTCCCAAAATTACTATTATTTAATTTTAGTTTAATTTTATTAGAAGAACCTACCTTGTACTTTCACTAACTGGCCACTTTATTAGAAACAACTACCTTGTACTTCCACTAACTGCCCATATTATTAGACATATTATTTACACAGTTGAGTTACATTTATCTTTATTAGTTCACTTCATTTGACTAGTGTTCATTTCAATGTTGTTCGGGTAAATTGAATATTTTTGGTGAAGTTCAGTTTAGTTGATTTGTTGAGTTGATTTGAGTTAATTGTGATTCAATTAAATCAAATTCAATTTTTCTGATTTCCGCGCAATATTTTTGTAATTTAACTTTGGTTCAGTTGATTTTAGTTGAGTCAAGTTCAGTTATACTACTAATGAATTCAAAGATTCAATTCCAATCAGTTACTTTCAAGTTAAGCTGATTTCACTGCGGGTCAACTAATGTCTTTTTAATTCAATGTTGTTCTATTGAATTGGATGGTTTTGGGTTTAGTTTAGTATAGCTAAATTATTAAATTCAATTCAATTCAGTCACATTGAAGTGAATTCAAATGGCACAATTCAATTCAATTCAATACTGTATCTGAATATGCATAGCATAGCTGACTTGTTAAATTGAATTGGGTCAATTTCAATTCAACAAGTCAGCTCTGTTGACATGGATATATTTTGATACAGCAATGAATTGAATTGAATTGAATTGAATTTAATGCAGTTCAGTTCTATTAATTTCAATCCAACAAGTCAGCTCTGAAAAAAATTAAGCATTATTAAAATAACAGGAACTTTTATTTGGAACAGTAAGACACATTCTTTCTCTGTTTCATGCTCTCTCTTTTCACTCTCTCCCCTTCATTCACTCACTCTCCCTCACTCACTCTGTCTTTTAATTTCTCCTTTTGTGTTTTCTCTCTCTCTCTCTCTCTCTCTCTCTCTCTCTCTCTCTCTCTCTCTCTCTCTCTCTCTCTCTCTCTCTCTCTCTCTCTCTCCCCCTCCCTCTCTCTCTCTCCAGTGGTCCGCCAATCAGCCTGATCTCAATCTCTCTCTCTCTTCGTCTCCTCTAAGAAGCTGAGCTGAAGATTTCTGTGGGCTCTCTCTGGCTTGTTAGATCTATCATCCCTTTAATTAATAGTGTTTTTACGCCAGCGCCTGAACTGTGTCATTTCCATTATTGGAAAACCCAACGCGATTAATGAATAATTTTCATTTTTGATCCATTATATCATGCCAGTTGATCTCTTCTCCGCGCGGCTGAATGATAGCGTCGTTTTCTGCCCCTCGATCAAATTTAATTTGGCCTTCTATTATATTACAGTGTTGCGACTGAAGTGTCAATTTTTGTCAGGCAATTAGAAGCTATAACCTGTGAAGCTAAGTTTGATAGGCATTGTAATTGGATTGTTTCAGCAATAGCTTGAAACGCTTGTAGCTCTGTTCTTTCTCTCTTCTTTCCTCTGTCTTCTCGTCCGTCCTCATCTCTCGCCGGCTTCTGATAGCAACGCCGCCTATATGTGTAACTTCAGAACAAACAGAAGATAAGTGTGCGGAGGCAGACGAGCGCTGTGAATGCTTGCCTCTGCAAAAACGACTCCCTCGCTGCCGCTCCGCTGATTTACAGATCTACGCCGAGCCTGGGTCAGACCTCCACACTTCCCGAGCGGCTGTTCCGTTTGTGTCCAAATGACCGGCTTCATCTCAACAGCAGATTCTACCAACTCCATAACAGTGATGCATTCACTCATTCATTCATTTCACACATACATTTATTAATTCATTCTTTCATTTGTTCATTCATTTATATATTTGCTGATCAATAGTTCAATGAAGTATTGAACAACTTTTGAATAACTCTTTTTTCTTTCATTGATTCATCCATTCATCGATTCATCCATTCATCATTCATTCATGCACTCATTTATTCATTTTCTAAGCCCCCTATCTTACTGGGCCGTAGGGGTGCTGAAGCCTATCCCACAGCTCATTGGGTGGAATGCAGAAAAGTCCTTGGCCAGTCCGCCCATCCATCACAATATTATCTACTCATTTGTTCATTCACTCATTCATTTTTATTTAATATTCATTTATCTTATTCATTAACACATCCATTCATTCATTTCACACATTCATTCATTCCTATATTTGCTGAACAATCATCAATAACAAGTACTCTATAACTCCTTTCGTTCTTTTATTCATTCATGTAGTCATACATGCACTCATTTATTCATCTTCTAAGCCCCTTATCCTGCTAGGTCTTGGGGGTGCTGAAGCCTATCCCATCGCTCATTGGGTGGAATGCAGGAAACACCCAGAATAGTCCACCCATTCATTAATTCTTTCATTCATCTATTATTGTATTCATCATTCATCATACATGATTTATTCATTTATTCACCTGCTCATTCATTCACTCATTAATATTTTCATGTAATATATGTTTATCTTACTCATTACTTCCTTTCACACATTTATTCATTCATTCAACTTCTATGCCCCTTATCTTACTGGGTCACTGAAGCCTCTCCCACTGCTCATTGGCTGAAAGGCAGAAAACCCTAGACTGTCCACCAGTCTGCCATTGTAGCACCCTTTTCTTTCATTCCTTCTTTAATTTACTGATTCATTCATTTATT
This sequence comes from Megaleporinus macrocephalus, assembly GCA_021613375.1. Classification (NCBI taxonomy): domain Eukaryota; kingdom Metazoa; phylum Chordata; class Actinopteri; order Characiformes; family Anostomidae; genus Megaleporinus; species Megaleporinus macrocephalus. The sequence continues at coordinate 21,894,497 of CM038712.1, forward strand.
AAATCAGTAATGTATGTATACCTTTATTCGTTAATTCATTATTGCTTTCATCAATACATGATGTACTAATTCATTCACCTACTCATTAATTTACTCATCCATTCATTTAATATTTGTTTACCTCACTCATTCATTCATTAATTTAAAACTGATCAGTATATTTACAGAGGATACATTAATCAAACTATTAGTTAATCAGTTAATTAAAGAGTTAACTTTAATGCCTTAATTATTGATTTATTTATTTATTGATTTGTTCACTAGTGAACTTTAATCATGATTTGTCTCGATTGGTTTCAGGAGCGTTCTTAATGTTTTCATTTGCCTTGTTTATTCATGTGTTCATTCACTTTTTTTTACTGACATCAAATGACTAGTGGCAATGATACGTTTTATTCTTCATTGTTTTTTTGAATGTATTCTATATATATTAATTAATTCAGTCGTTAACTCATTCATTTATTCATTTATTCATTTAGTCATTCATTCTTTGTCAATCTTTATTTGTTGCTGAAATCTCATTTAGAGTTTTGATAGTGATTTTTCCTGGTTCTTTAAATGAGTTATTCATTCATTAATTCATTCGTTCATTCATTCATTCATTCATTAACTCACTCATTCATTCATTAATTCATTCATTCATTCCAATCTTCATGTGTTAATGCAATCTCATACAGGGTTTTAAAATTGATTTTTCTTGGTTCCTTGAATGACTCGTTCATTCATTCATTCATTCATTCATCCACACATTCATTCATTCATCCATTCATTAACTCACTCACTCACTCACTCACTCCCTTGTTCATTCATTCATTCATTCAGTCAGTCAGTCAGTCATTCATTCCAATATTTATGTGTTACTGAAATCTTATACAGGGTTTTGATAGTGTTTTTTCTTAGTTCTTAAATGAGTCATTCATTCATTCATTCATCCATCCATCCATTCATTCATCCACAGATTCATTCATTAATTTATTCACTCGTTCATTCATTCATTTATTTAGTCAATTATTCCAAATTTTATTTGTTACTGAAATGTCATACGTGGTTTTGATTGTGATTTTTCTTGGTTCTTTAAATGAGCTATTCATTCATTCATTTATTCATTTATTCATTCCAAGCTTATTTTTTTTACTGAAATCTCAAGCACTGTTTAAAACTGAGCTTTTAACAACACTTCCTCAGTGCTGAAGAACCACATTTGGTTCCCAATGAAACATTCAGTGGATTCATTTTCAGACAGACATGGTTTTGTAAATGAACCTCCAAATTATGTTCTAGAAAAAAAAACCCTGAAATCAGTACAGCTGCTTATATTCTACCAACACTACGTTATACCTTCAAACCCTTCATCACTCACGTTCAAACATGATTCTGTCCTCCTATGGCATCACGCCAGGACCCCTTTCTTTACTGGTAACCAGTAGTTGCTGATAGTGTTAAAATGAATTGCATTAAAACTGAAGTTTGACTTGTGACTTTATATCAGATGATCATTCTCAGCCCTGTCCACTGCTGCAGTCACTGTGTAGCATTTCTCTCTGTTAAACTGTGGAGATGGTGGTAATAGTGTGATGTAAGTGTGCGAATGCTGGTTGTGAGGTCTGTGGAGGTGTGTGTGTGTGTGTGTGTTTTTTTCCCCCTCCGTCTCGTCATCATACAGAGAGTCTGGCAGAGAGCAGCACAGAGGTGCCATGTTGGTGACAATTCTCATTAAAAAGGGTTTGACTATGCTGAGTTCTCGGCCTCCGATGGAAGAGGAGTTTTTTTCTCTTTTTTTCAATCGAGAAGGTAAATTAAAGCCCTCCAAAAGTGATTTTTTTTCTTTTTTACATCTTGGCACGACAGGAAGTGTGACACGGAGCGCATTGGCCAAATTAATGAGCACGTCCTGCTGGGGTTTCAGCGGCAGATTACGTCTCTCTCCAAACGAGCCGTGCCCTGATTTGAGCCAAAGCCGCACTCTGGAGCGGGATGAGAGAGAGGGAGAGAGACAGGGAGAGAGAGAGTGTTGTAGGTGTGTTATTGTGGCTAGTGTTTTGCGGACTCGTCTGGTGCACAGCTATGTGTTGGGTCCTCACAGTAGGTGCATTAGATTCGAAATGACAAATGCTTTCAGCGCTGCTCTTTCAGCTGGAAATGCAGGTGTGTTTGTTAGAAATGCACTGAGGGTCAGGAGAGGTGTTCTTCTGCAAGTAATTACATGCAGTTTTTTTTCCTTTTCTTTTTTCTTTTCCTTTTTTTGGCACACATACCAAATTAGTTTTTTTCTTCTTTTTTTTTTTAGACAGGAGTTCCCAACAACTGATTTGTCTTTTCTACACAGTAGGAAGGGTGAAATTATATATTTGGTAGAACGCGTCCAGGAAGTTTCATAAGCAGTGTGATACGTTCCTCATCTAAGCAGCACCCGTGCTTGTTTTTGTTTATGTTCATCGTGTTTGATGTAGACGCCCTAAAAGCATTTTCCAAAGTGTTTCTGTCCTTTCAGGAGAAGAACAAGCGCTCCTAAGTTTGGACCTTGTGTACTGGTCTGTTCGACATTTTAGATTATTCTGTTATTGGTCACTTTTTTCACAGTTCTAAATCTGTATTCGTTTTTTGGTTTCATCTCAAATTTGGTTTAATTTCTATAAGTATATTTGAAATTTTGGACAATTGTCATGTGGTAATGTGTAATTTTTTAGTTCTAGTCCTTTAAAAAAGGTGTGTTCTTATTTTTGGACCATTTCTCTAGGTCCATCCATTGTACATTTTATAAAATTTATTGTGGTTTATTTGTAATGTTTAAGCTTTTCTTTTGGTTCATTTAAAGTTTTATACCATTTTAATTAAACCAATTAGACCATTTCCATTAAAACTTTTAGACCACTTTGATTGGTCTGTTCATATTTTGGACTATTTCTTTTGGTTCATCCAAAATTTGGTTTCATTTTTATTGATCTTTCAAATTTATTTTGGTGCGCAATTGTGATTTTCTTGCATTTCTCTTGATCCTTTTAAAACTTTGGACCATTTCTGCTGGTTATTAAAAACTCTGATCATTTTGACCTGTCAATTTTAAAGTTTGTACAATTTCCAATTGGTCTGTTCATGTTATTGCACTGTTTCTCTTGGTCCATCCAAAATCTGGTCTTTAAATGTTCTTTTGGTGTGTGTTCTTTTAGATTTTCTAACATTTCTGTTGATACATTCAAAACTTTGGACCATTTCTGTTGACTAGACTAAAGTTTGGAAAAGTCATATTTTTAGACTATTTATCTTGATCCATCCAAAACTGGGTTCCATTTCTATTGATCCTTAAATTTTGTAACAATTTCTTTTGATGAATTTGTTATTTTATAACATTTTTGGTGATCTCTTTGAAACTCTGGGCCATTTCTCTTGGTTAATTAAAAACTAAGACCATTTTGACATGTCTGTCCTAGAGTTTGGACCATTTCCAATTAATCTGTTTACATTTTTGCACTATTTCTCTTGGCCTATCCAAAATTTGGTTTAATTTCTATTAATCTTTGAAATTTTTTACAATTCTTTTTGTTGTGTTTATTATTTTCTGCCATTTCTGTTAATCTCTTCAAAACTCTGGGTCATTTCTCTTGTTTAATTAAAAACTCTGACTTGTCCGTCCTAGAGTTTGGACCAATTCCAATTCGTTTGTTCATATTTTTGCACCATTTCGCTTGATCCATCCAAAATTTGGTTCCATTTCTATTGATGTTTGAATTTCGTTTGGTGTATTTGTTATTTTCTGGCATTTCTGTAGATTTTTTCAAAACTCAGACCCTTTTGACTTGTCCGTCCTGAAGTTTGGACCATTTCTGAAACATTTTATTGGTCCATCCTAAGTTGGTTTGCATATTTTTATTGGTTTTTGGGACACTTGCATTGGTCTCTTCTTCACAAAAGGTTTGCTGCTTTCAAATGGTGCTAAAGAAACAAAGTTTTGACAGCACTGTTTCATGTTTGTTGCAGACTGGAGCACAGTTAGCATGGTGGTGGGATACGTCTCTATAGATTTTAAGTAAATATTCATTTGATGGCTCAAAGAGCCGTATGGCCTATCAGACAGGGCGGGAATTAACATGTGGCTTTTTGGCACCTGGAGCAGTGAGCGTCTTCAAGGAGGAGCATGCATTTGAAGGAGCTCATAGAGGGAGAGGGGTGAGAAGAGGGCGGAGGATGGAATGTGTGTGTGTGTGTGTGTGTGCGTGATTGTTTGTGCTAGATTTCACTGAGCACCTGCCCCGTCGCTCCTGGCAACACCCCGGGTGACATGGGCACCGCTGACACTCCTGGGACACACGCCATCTCCTCGCACACACACACTGCGCAGGTAACTGGCTTTTGTCTCAGTTTGAGACGCAGTTCACTCAGATTTACAATCAGCCACGATTTAAACATCTCACCAAACTCAACTCACAGTTTAACCCTTTATGCTGCGGAATATTACTCAGTTATTAATATTTAAACTTCAGTCTCTTTGTGATGTACATGTAGAACAATATGGGTAGCGTAATAAATATATATTCAACTGATTATGACCTTATACCTAACTACTCATGGCTCTATGTAATCCAATGAATTAAATACAAAACATGTGTAACTGATGAAATCCTGCACATGACTTTACGAAAGGGTCGGAAATGCATCATCACAGTCATATAAACAAACTTTGATTTTTAAGCAGTATGTTCAATTCAGAAGAAGAAACAGCAAGTGTGCATTATAATGTGTTCTCTGTGGAGGATGTGTGAACTTATAATCTCTTAGAAAAGCAACAAAACATATCATTTAAGTGTGCCCAAATGTTTGCATTTGTCTCATTGTGAACTATTACAGGCAATAGGAGCTCAATTGGGCTGGAGCCAATCCCAGCATCATTGGGCGAAGCCAGGGTAGACCATGGACATGTCGCCAGTCCATCGCATGGCTAACATACACTCAAGCACACTCTTACACACACGGGCAGTTTAGAGAGAGCGATTAACCTAACATGCATGTGTCTGGACTGTGGGAGGAAACCAGCGTACCCAGAGGAAACCAACTCAAGCACGGGGAGAACATACACGCTCCACACAGAACGACCCAGACCTGGAATCCAACGCAAATCGTCTTGCTGTGAGGCGACAGTGCTGACCACTACACCACCGTACTAACCACTACATCACTGTACCCTCAACAAGACTAGACAAATAAATTATATTTTGCCTTTCCAGTGATGTATTCTGTCTATCTATCCTTGTGAGGATGCATTTTTGCACTTAAAGGCATTCAAACATTTAAACAATGCAACAAAATAACACTAATAATGAAAACATTGTGTTGTGTCCAGTGTGCAGGAAAAAAATCAGAAAATGTTTGTGTCTGTAAATTTTGTGTATAACACCCTTTAGACTGAAAGCTTTTTACAGAGTCATTAATCTAAAGACATTTAGTAGGTACTAGAAAATAATATGTAGGTAATACAATACATATCTACCCATGGCTTACAGACTTAACATTAAATACTAAGCATTATTCCTGGTAATGGTCGCTGTGTGCCCACTTTTTTTATAACTACATACCCAGATGAGTTTTAAATCAGTTACTGAGTCAAAAGCCTGTATTTTACACGGTAAAACTAAAAATTAGACTCAAGTCTTTACAGAATTGTACTATTAAGTCAATGTCAGTCAATGTTAGGAGGTCACATAATTAAAATGTTTTATTTACTTGAATACACCTTGAAATTGGTCATCATGAGGATCCTGGGTAGATGGAATCTCACCCAGTCTTAGCCAATACATAGCAATACAAAGACACTAAGTAGCATTACTTCAGTTTATGACTGGAGAAAGTTTAGATACTTTTGACTTTTGTGTCAGCGACAGCTTTGAAGACAGTGATAATGAATGTCGATAGGGATTTCCATCATGGTTCATGTGTAGTGTTTTTTTTGTTATATTTTTTACCAAAAGCCAACACATTTTTATGCATTTGTCCAGCACAACTGGATTGCAATTTGGTTTTGCCTCGTATGGGACCCACCAATGCTGCCTGCTGATGATGAAATCATTTTTTTATTGCCGAAGCAATATATCATCACTGTTGGAACAGAAGTTCTTTTCTCTAAAATAGTAACTGTACAGGAGAAGGCAAAACATTCTTAGCTTGCAATGGATAGTAATGGTTTGGTTTATTTCTTCGTCATTACATTTCAACAGAATTCAAAGGGTGCCTTTACAGGAGACTATTTTTTTTCTTTTAATGTAAGTCAGTGTAACCATAACATTTTAGTTTTTAAGTTATTTTTTAGCATATCTATTGGTCCATTAATCATGACATTTCCACACAGTGTAAAAGGCAGCTGCAGTGTTCAAATGATGTAGAAACATCAAAAATTGCCAAAAATGGAGATACGTTAACAATAGTCAATATATAAATAACATAAAAGTAGCACCCGAATCAAACTGGTCAACCTACCACCAGAATCAGCCCTGCAAACCTGCCCTTAAGGCCAACCCTACCTCCAAGAACAACCCTGCAGCCCTGCCCTATAGTCAAACCCTGTAAACCTGCCCCAAGAACAACCCTGCAGACCTGCCCTATAGTCAAACGCTGCTATCCCGCCCGCCAGAACAACTCTGCACCCACCCCCCAAGGACAACCCTGCCACTGTACCCCCAAAACTTAACATGCACACCTGCCGTCTGCAAGCCAGTACCTGCCACCTACAATTACTTTGCCACCCTGCTCACAAGACTAACCATGCATACCTGCCCCAAAACTAACCCTGCCACCCTGCTCCCAGGATCAACCTTGGCAACCTGCCCCCAAACGATTCCTTCAAACCTGCTCCCAAGATCAGTTCTGCCAGCCAACTTGTCCCCAAGACAATCCGTGCAAACCTGCCCCCAGGAGTAACCCTGCCAACCTGCCTTCAAGACCAACTTTGCCAATGTGTCCCCAAGACCACCCCTGCAAACTCACCCCCAAGACTAATCTTGCCACCGCGCTCCCAGGATCAACCTTGCCAACGTTCCCCTCAAGACCATCCCTGCAAACTCACCCCCAAGACTAACCCTGCCACCCTGCCCCCAGGAACAACCTTGGCAACCTTCCCCCAAGACCACCCCTGCAAACTCACCCCCAAGATCAACGCTGCCAACCTGCCCCGGAGACCGATCCTGCCAAACTGCCTGCAAGACCAACCTCGGCAGCTTGCCCCCAAGACCATCCCTGCAAACTCACCAACACTGTCCCCCTGTCCCCCTGTCCCCAAGACTTATCTTGCCCATATAAGCCATAATGCTTTAAACCGGGGCCTTTGCAGTAAACGTTGCTTTTCCTACAACAAGACTTTATAGTTTTGCATTGTATTATTTAACATTACCACATATGTAGTGCCATTTCAACCACAGACATAACACACATAATGAGTTACGTCTGTGCCACGTATTGTGTCTATTACCCAGCCTAACACATCTCATCAACAGAGCACACACACACACACACGCTGTGAGACAGGAAGTGCCTCCTTTCCTGTATGCACCTATTTTGTGCCAGTGGAGGGCAGAATTACATTTCTAAAATTCAAGCCAGCGAAGTTGATTAAAATGCAGGGGGAAAGGCTCTCTCGATAGTGCCGCTGATACCACAGCACAGTTGTTCCACTTTTTTTTTTCTTTCCTAAAGGGTACACCGGCGTAACAGGCAATAATTCCAATCAGTCAGATTAAAATATACACCAAGGGCATGTAGATGAGACCGAAGACTCTAACCATGCGCGCTTCAATCACCGTGGCATATAGAAGGCCCTTAAAACTCCCCTTTGTGTCTTTAATGCACGCCGCGTTTAAGCGGAACCTGAAAGAAGTCAAGTGAACTCCTCCCAAATAAGGTTGGATGCTTTAATTATGGATGAGAAGGAGAGATAGAGGGTTCCCCTCGTAGCGCGCGTTCTCAGGGCCTCGCCGCTCAGCCCTGCTACGCCATGATTTGTTTTTATTTAAACATTTGTCATGCACTGACACATGAAGTCAGCTTCGAGATCAGTTTGAATCAAAGAGAATTGGAGCCTTCTGCGGAGGCATAAACGTCTTTAATGATCCCCAGACAGCCGAGCTGAGAGGCTGAGGCGGTTTTAAGGAGATCCGAGCCGAGCTCGTGCCGCCTATCCGCTCTTTAACCTGCCGACACTTAAAGAGGCATGCCGCATTACGCCGCCCAACGCTCGCCACTTAGATCAACCAAATTAGCTGACAGGAGAAGAGGGAAGGTCCAAAATTGAAATTTCCCAACCCTCGGATTGCCTCCCGACGGCGTTCCGCGCCAGCCGACGACTCATTTGAGTGCAGTAAACGACTTTGTGTATATTCAACCGCCGCCCGTGACATCACTGTAGCCTTCCCCAAACTGGATGTTTATTGGGTAACCTGAAAACAAATAGGAGCGGAGATCTGGTTGCATGATAATAAATAGAATATGCCAATCAAATTAGGTGTGTGTGTGTGTGGTGTGTGTGTGTGTTTCGGTCTGGACAGTGCAGAGAAGCGTTCTCCACTGGTGAAAACTGGGCATATCAATAATAGCTCATTTTATAGGTCGCTGGCCTTGTTTGTATATAATAGCTACGGGATACAAGTTTTGAATCCCAATGAGAACAACATTTTTATTTATATATTTATTTATTTATTTATTTCTTTCTCCAGGATTATTCAGTCAATGGTGATGCGCTCGGGAGAGCTGTGTTTATTTATATTCATGTAGGCTGGCTCTGCTCGGCTACTGTACTTACACTGTAACGAGCACCTCAAATGTAACAGAGAGGAGAAATTGACAGATTGAAGAACAATAGCACAACCCTAGTTGGATTTCTTATACCTGCCTGTAGAATATTAGTGTAAATTACTTAGATGTTGCTGTCTGTATAGACTAGAGTTCTGTCAGAAGTGCTATTTAAACAAGACTGTGGCGAACTGTACAACAACAGCATACTCACCAAAAGATTCAAGATAAAAATTAATAGAGAGCACTTTAGTATAACTTTATATGTATAGACATCAGCCTAGACAGTGTTGCTTATTTATGTATGTATCTATGTATAGATTGGTTTTGACAGTTTCTATCTATAGATAGATCTATCTATCTATCTATCTATCTATCTATCTATCTATCTATCTATCTATCTATCTATCTATCTATCTATCTATCTATCTATATTTGTGTACTTCATAGATGGTTATGCACTACATAGGGACATGTTGTTGATTTGTTAATATATTTATTTATTATTATATTAAGATACTTCATCATAATGTATGTGATGGCAAACATGATGTAATTAATGTGTTATAGTACACAGTGTGATTTCCAGATGAATATCAGAAAAAATAGATAGACAGACAGATAGATACACTGATAGAGACACTACTGCTCAAAAGTTTGTCATAAGGTCACTTGTCATAGTAATAATAAATAATAATTATGTTATTCAGTATTTTGTAAAAGCAATGCTATAAACTTAAATGTATTAACTAAATTAAATGCCAAATAAATCATATATAAATCAATACTTTATTTTGGGGACAAGTATTTTTACAACGTAATATGAAATAAAAGTATTAAAGTGTTATTAAATAACTAAATTAGATATATCTTATTGGAATATTTTGTTACAAACATCATGAAATGCTGATTCTTCAGTACGATTTTATTATCAGGTTTATTAATATGTGAGGCATGGTAGATGTCAGTTTCTCATTCATTCTCAAAGCTGTACAGAATATCATGAAATCACTTTACAGTTTATTCATCCATCTATATATATATATATGTAGATAGATAGATAGATAGATAGATAGATAGATACATAGATAGATACATAGATACATAGATACATAGATAGTAAAGGCATACTATTTTTTTAACCTTTAATGTTTATCTGACACCCATTTAGATTCTCACTGGCAGTGTGTGTGTGTGTGTGTGTGTGTTTGTGTGTGTGTGTGTGTGTGTGTGTGATTTGGTAATGTGGAGTGTGTGAGTTTACCCAGAGATGCATTCGCTGTTAAATACAGTGTCTAACTTACAATATAATTAATGTTTTAGCAATGCAGTCCTGTTTAACCTCTGAGAAGCTTCACCAGTGCTGGGTGTGTGTGAGTGGGTGTGATTGTGAGTAATGCGGTAATGTGGGTTGAGTGTGTGAGAGAACTATAAGACTGTACATAGAGATGGATAGATAGAGTGATAAACTGACATATGTGTTCACACACACACACACACACACACACACACACACACATATATATATATATATATATATATATATATATATATATATATATATATATATATATATATATCAAAAAGGAAAACAAATCTAATTTAATGAACATTTCTGTAATGACAACATGTTCAAGGTCACTATGGAACATTTCTTTGGTCCATTCATCGTAGTCTGTTCATAAAAATGTAATTGCAAGGTATGTACATGATGTGCTAGATATACTCTAGTACACAGTGTGTAAAGGCATGTTTTTTCAGTCCTCTTTGACCTTTGAGGTGTTTCTGACACTCATTTAGAGCTTCACTGGCAGTGTGTGTGTGTGTGTGTGAGTGTGATGCGGTAATGTGGGTTGAGTGTATGTGTGTAAGAGTTTACCTAGAGACTCATTCAGTGTTAAACACAGCATCTAACTTACAATATAAATAATGCTTTCTCTCTCTCCCTGTCTCTCTCTGTCTATATACTTTTATCATCAAAAAGGTAAACAAATCTAATTTGATTGAGCATTCTGTAATGACAACATGTAAAAGGTCACTATGTAACATTTGTTTGGTCCATTCATTGTAGTCTGATTACATAGTTACTTGCATGATGTGCTAGATATACTAAATACTAAATACATAGCATGAAAATAGATAGATAGATTCTTTGTAAGATAGATAGATAGATAGATAGATAGATAGATAGATAGCAACCAATATTGTTCTTTACATTAAATAACCTTTTCATTTACATTAATTAATTAGAGTACCTTATTTTCTATGAGACATGTGAGTGTGAAGAACCACACTGATATAGAACCCATACATCATACGTCTCTTTTTCAAACATGGTTCTTTAGAGAAGCGAGCGTCCGTCCACAGCAGCTCATTTTCAGAGTGTAGTAATTATGCATGTATGCGAGTAAATTCAGTGCCTCACTTTCTCCACTGTACTTCTGCTAGCGCTTTTATTTATTCACCTCTTCCCGTTCGATATGATTGCTTACACATGGAGATTTTAAAGACAATGCAATCTGTATTGCTTTATCCTGGCGCTACAAGTTAAAGTGCATCCGATCTTTTGGTAAATTTGATCTTTTTTTTTTCCACACCATGCTTTTACGCCATCAGCAGAAGTATGTTAATCTTTCTTTGTGAATTATAACAGGTCGCTTCTTTATTTTTGCGAGTGAAGGTGTCTGGCATGTCGGGATGATGCATGGAGCGCTGGTGTAAATGTGATCCTGCTCGCAACGGAACGATGACTGATCTAGCATGGCTTGGCGACGAACAACAGCAACCTCATTAGAAATGCGTTAAAGCACACGACTACAAGCTTCATTCAAAGGAGAGAGGGAGGATCTGCTGTTTTAGAGACTGTCATACAAAGCAGAAGAAAAACTGAGTGGTGGTGGGGGGGAGAAAAGAAGGATGGATGAATCCAGGAGATGTAGTTAAAGCATGATAGAACTGCAAAGCCGGAAAGGAAGGCTCAGAAAAAAGCTCTTTCCTGAATAAGGAACATGATTCTGGTGTTTGCATGCACTTGTAGTTGATCAGAACTAAACAGTGCACTAAAACATTATGTGCACTCACTGTAATCACACCACATATTTCCATATAAGGACTTTGGTTCAGGGGACTTCCACCAAAATGTTTGCCTGATTATGTGGTTAAAATGTAAACAAGGTCATTCAGAGTGGCTTGGAGAGATCTGTTTACAGTTGTGGTGACAGGAACCAGACATCCAGAGAGTTTCATACCAGTAAACGCTCTCTCTCATATACAGTTATTACATAAACAAACTGTAAAGAAATCTGAGTCAATATAAACCACTCTCAATGTCTTTGCATCTCAGTGCATCCCAATCAGTAGTTAGTTTAGTGTATTGGGTTACACTGCTGCCCTCTATGCTGAAGACTGGGCTTCGATTCTACTACCTTCACCTACCTGTGTACAGATAAACTGTAACACCACCTTCACCTACCTGTGTACAGATAAACTGTAACACCACCTTCACCTACCTGTGTAGAGATAAACTGTAACACCACCTTCACCTACCTGTGTACAGATAAACTGTAACAATACCTTCACCTACCTGTGTACAGATAAACAGTAACACCACCTTCACCTACCTGTGTAGAGATAAACTGTAACACTACCTTCACCTACCTGTGTACAGATAAACTGTAACAATACCTTCACCTACCTGTGTACAGATAAACTGTAACACCACCTTCACCTACCTGTGTAGAGATAAACTGTAACACCACCTTCACCTACCTGTGTACAGATAAACTGTAACACCACCTTCACCTACCTGTGTACAGATAAACTGTAACACCACCTTCACCTACCTGTGTAGAGATAAACTGTAACACCACCTTCACCTACCTGTGTACAGATAAACTGTAACAATACCTTCACCTACCTGTGTACAGATAAACTGTAACACCACCTTTACCTACCTGTGTAGAGATAAACTGTAACACCACCTTCACCTACCTGTGTACAGATAAACTGTAACAATACCTTCACCTACCTGTGTACAGATAAACAGTAACACCACCTTCACCTACCTGTGTACAGATAAACTGTAACACTACCTTCACCTACCTGTGTAGAGATAAACTGTAACACTACCTTCAACTACCTGTGCACAGATACACTGTAACACTACCTTCACCTACCTGTGTAGAGATAAACTGTAACACTACCTTCACCTACCTGTGTAGAGATAAACTGTAACACCACCTTCACCTACCTGTGTACAGATAAACTGTAACACTACCTTCACCTACCTGTGTAGAGATAAACTGTAACACTATCTTCACCTACCTGTGCACAAAAACACTGTAACACTACCTTCACCTACCTGTGTACAGGTAAACTGTAACACTACCTTCACCTACCTGTGTACAGGTAAACTATAACACTACCTTCACCTACCTGTGTACAGATAAACTGTAACACTACCTTCACCTACCTGTGTACAAATAAACTATAACACTACCTTCACCTACCTGTGTACAGATAAACTGTAACACTACCTTCACCTACCTGTGTAGAGATAAACTGTAACACTACCTTCAACTACCTGTGCACAGATACACTGTAACACTACCTTCATCTACCTGTGTAGAGATAAACTGTAACACTACCTTCACCTACCTGTGTAGAGATAAACTGTAACACCACCTTCACCTACCTGTGTACAGATAAACTGTAACACTACCTTCACCTACCTGTGTAGAGATAAACTGTAACACTATCTTCACCTACCTGTGCACAAAAACACTGTAACACTACCTTCACCTACCTGTGTACAGGTAAACTGTAACACTACCTTCACCTACCTGTGTACAGGTAAACTATAACACTACCTTCACCTACCTGTGTACAGATAAACTGTAACACTACCTTCACCTACCTGTGTACAGATAAACTGTAACACTACCTTCACCTACCTGTGTACAGATACACTGTAACACTACTATCACCTACCTGTGTAGAGATAAACGGTAACACTGCCTTCACCTACCTGTGTACATATAAACTGTAACACCACATTCACCTACCTGTGTATATATACACTGTAACACTACCAATCATTTTATGAACCTTTCATCATATAATAATAATGAACATGAAAAAACACACTGTTTACTGCTTGGTCACCAAATCATCAGCTCATGTGTTACATAGCACCAATCTAACAAAGCCTCTTTCCCCAGCTGCGACTGAACCTCCATAGGCTCAGTGCTCCCTACATAGTGCACTACAGGAGTTTAAATACTGGAACCTGCAGCACAACAGTTAATAGCATCACTAAAAATAGTCATCTGGTCTCAACGAATAGTGCACTGTTTATCTGTGGAAGCCTCAATTTCAAATCTTAGCGCACTTTTTAGGTAGTGCAGAGCCATTAGAATAGTGGAAGACACCATACTGTCAATCATATTGTAAGTACTTAATTCAGGTCTGTGGTATTATTGATATTATTGAGTTGTTTAGAATGTTTGCCATATTTTAGCAGGTTAGCAAGCTGGTCAGTCTATATCTAGTTTAAAAAAAAAGAAATAATCAGCCCGTCAGTTTAAACTGAACTGGGCTTTCACTTCATCTGTACACTTAGTGTTCCATGTGAGCAGCATTAGAGTCAAAGATTACTCCATTAAGAGCACAAGGACTGTTCGTGAGCTGGCCAGTACTACAGAGTTCAGTTGTTATGATGCAGTTGGTGTGTGTATATCATTTATTTTACAATGGCTTTAATCGCAGCACAGTCCGATTTTAGGACCGAAACTGTCCATTTTATAACTTCCTACTAACAGTAATTTGGATTTGAGAAAAGCCTGTGGCTCCAGGAGCTAGCCAGCAATCTAGCCCCAAGATTTAATCAACTCCTACCGAATATGAGGGATTCCGGATGTTACTGTTATTATGACTTTACTCTTCAGTGTTCCTCAATGTTCTACAGCTTTCTCTGTCTTTATGGATCTACAGCTCTGTTCATCATTCTGGACTCATCTAGCATTTTATAGGCGACTTCCTACAAACCCTGCAAAAGAGGATTCTTCAAACGTTGTTTAGTAAAGGGATGGGTTCTGTTTGGAACTATCATTTAACCAGTTGGCTCCTTAAAGTGTTCTTTGCATTATGAAATGGTTCTTTGTACTGATGAAGGTGTATATGTGTGCTGTATATCATTGCTGTCCAAAGAAAAACATGATCTCCATTTTTTCATTGATTTTAGTTTTTCTACATCATATGATCACAGTAGCTGCTGTTTCATGGTGAACGGACCAATAGAAATGCTCCAAAATAGCTTGGCAGACATTCTGGTTACATTAACGTACATGGAAAGCATAGACGGTTTTTGGCCTTTCCTGTAAAGTTTCCATTTTGGAGACTTGGTTTGCTTTGGACTAAGACTACATGGTTCTATATAGCGCTATATAGCACAATACTCTAACTTGTTTTGGTGCTATCAAGAACGTTCAACTTGGAACCATATATACGACTATCTGCTCGTCAAGCAAAAGAACCATTTGGCCATACAAACAACATCTTTAAACATGCATCTTTGTGTGTTTATGGTTTTATATCAACACTACCCAAATAAACATTGTGTAAACATTTATTGATGAAAGGATGAAGAAAGGTGGTCATTACTGTCTCCTCACAGTAAGATGATCTGGGTTGGATTCCCGGTCCGAGACAATCTGTGTAGAGTGTGCATGTTCTCCCCGTGCTTCAGGGGGTTTCCTCCGGGTACTCCGGTTTCCTCCCACAGTCCAAACGCTTGCATGTTAGGTTGATCACTCACTCTAAATTACCTGTAGGTGTGAGTGTGTGTTGGCCATGCGATGGACTGGCAACCTGTCTATGGTGTACCTTGCCTTTGCCTGATGACGATGGGATTGGCTCCAGCCCCCCGGTGACCCCAACTAGCAGGATAAAGTGTAAGATAATGGATGGATGGATCAGTAGAAATGCTTCCAAATTACTTCTAATCCATGTTTTTGGTCTCTACTGGGACCATTTTTGGGGTCCCACGTTATATTTAGTGTCTCTAATAACTGTGTCCTTACACATGATCAACACCTGAAACAATGATGTTACTACCAGTGATGAAGCCACTGTACAGCTGTACAGCATATGTCATTACACACGTGTATTATTATTATTATTTCCTCATGGATTTGCATGGTAGGACATTACACATTGGTAATAGACTGGAACAACAGAACAATATAAAGTGTTTATATACATTAAGACCGTAAATTAAGTAGCTATTACACTGGAAATGCCATGTGGTGGTGGTGGTGTGTTCGTGTGTGTAATGCTGGTGTGAGTGGATTAAACACAGGAGTGTTTAAACATCTCAGTGTCACTGCTGGGCAAGGAATGATCCACCAAGCAATGTTACCAAGCAAAGTACCTGTCCAGTGTAAGTAAGTTATTAAACATTTATTAAATATGTATTATTTAATTTATTATTTATTTATTATATACTGCACTTATTTCATTAGCAGTGTGTACACAGTTACAACCATATATATATATATATACTTATTATGTATTTGCATTAGGGTATCTTGATGGTAATTACATAAGCTGTAATACTGTAATCCATCTGTGTAATTACACAGTTATTACAGACACTTAATATAAAGGAGAACCATATACAGCTCATTCCTAATCAGTCTGGTAAACCATTCGATCATGCAAAGAACCACTAAAGCATTGGTTCTTTATAGAACACTTGGAGAACCTTCTAT
This sequence comes from Megaleporinus macrocephalus, assembly GCA_021613375.1. Classification (NCBI taxonomy): domain Eukaryota; kingdom Metazoa; phylum Chordata; class Actinopteri; order Characiformes; family Anostomidae; genus Megaleporinus; species Megaleporinus macrocephalus. The sequence goes on from CM038712.1 coordinate 21,911,035, forward strand.
TTAAAAGACACTCTTGGCTCCCTAAAGAACCATGCTTGAAGATGACATGAATGATGGTATGTGTGTGAGAAGAACTTTTGCGCACAATGTAAATGGCCTTAAGTTCTTCCAGGAACATTTACTGTATATTGTGTGGAAGTTCTTCACACCTCAAAACGTTTGATCTCATCACTAAACCTGATCTCTAAAAAGCCTTTCAACAGCAGTTGCTCTTCTATAGTATTGCACAAAGAGACCTTCATTTGTGTGGTGGTCCCAGGAACTAACGGGTTATGATATTTACAATGCTTTAGATCCATTCTCTGAACTAAAGAACCCATAAAGAACTGTTTGTATTTTTTAGACCGTAGAGTATTTCACTCCCATTATGTGTGTAATACACAACAACATGGGTTCTATATTACTGAACTTTGAGTTTCTAACCTTTTGAATGATACGAGGCTCATTTGTAAGCAAAAGAAGCCCCTCGGTTTGTAGGGGAAATCTCTGAACTCTGGGCTGAAGTTCTTTCCACAGCCCAGGAAACGAACGTGAGATGGAAAAGTGAGTCGTTTACAGGGTGAATCTTTTTCTTTTCTGCAGCAGAACTCCGAGCGATGCCTTTTTCCTCGTGCCGTTTCTTCAGGCGCTTAAGTTCATGGTGGTAATTTGCAGGGTGCAAACGAAGGGGAGGAGAAGCGCGGGGCGGAAAAAAGCAAGGCTCGGATAGACGACAGAGAGGTGCAGAGCAAAAAGTTTTTTAACCGCTCCGAACAGGGCGTATTCAGCAGGGAGCCGTCCTTTCATAGTGTGACACCTTACGCTATCAGAAAGAGCTTTGGCTGCTTTGGAGTGCTTGATATCCACTGACATTCTGCAATCTCTGGCATGTTTTAGTGGGGGGGTTGGGGAGGGGGGGGGGGACTGTCCCAAGAGAGGCAGCCACTTCCCCCATGTTTATGGGGAGGCCTAATTGGGACGCTGTTGTCAGACTGACGTGACTTCAGAGACACAGAGCGTGTGTGTGGGTGTGTGTGTGTGTGTGTGTGGGTGTGTGTGTGTGTGTGTGTGTGCGTGCTCTGCGGCCGGCCTCATGGCTTCCTTTGCTGCTTCCTGCCGGGCGATCGAGGCTGTCTTCCTGCTCGGGCTCTCTTTTCTCTCTCTCTAGACCTCTTTTACTTCCCCTTCTCTTTCTCACTCTCTGCTTTTCTTTCTTTCTCTCTTCCCTTTTTCTCATGTCTCTCGTTCACACACGCACTTGTTTTCTCACTTTTACTCTTTCTTGAATTTTATTTTCATCCTTTATTCCGCTCCCCTCACTCTTCCTGTTTTTTCTTTCTCTTACTTTTTTTTCTCCTTCTTTCTCTCTCTCCTCCTCTTTTCCTTTCTCTTTCTCTCTCTTTCTTTCGAGTTCACGTTCTTTCACTCACTCTCATTTAATTCTCTCTGGCTTTTCTCACTCTTTCACTTTCCCGCTCTCTGTGTTCTTTCTATCTTCCTCTCGCAATTTTTCTCTTTTGCGCTCTTCATCTATTCACTATTTCTCCATTTCTCTCTCTTTTTCTGTCTCTCCTCTCTCTCTTTTGCTGTTCTCTATCTCTCTATGTATCCCTCTCTTTTTATTTTTCTTTCTGGCTTTTCTTCATATTTCTATTTCTCTTTATTTCCCTTGCTGTTTTCTGTCTGTCTGTTTCTCTTTCCATTTCTCTTTTTCTCTGTTCTTCCTTTTTCACTTTCTGTGTCTACTTTCTCTTGTGCTCTCCTTTTTTTCCTCTCTTGTTTTTTTCAGTTTTCCCCCTTCACTCTGTCTTTTTTCTCTTTTTTATTCAGTTTGTTTTTTCTTTCTCTCTTTATTTTCTTGTTTTAGAATCCTTGTCTATTTTGATTTTCTCTCACTTTCTTCCTCTTCCTTCTTCCTCTCTCTCTCTCTCTCTCTCTCTCACTCTCTCTCTCTCTCTCTCTCTCTCTCTCTGTTTGTGGGTTTGGAGGCACTGCCAGCTGCAAAATCCTCTAAACATCCCCCCTCTCTCTATCTATCTCTCTCACGTTTTTTCTTTTTCTCTTCATCCGCCGCCACTCCTCTGGCTCCAGCTGGGCACGAGTGGGTGAGAAAGCGCCCAAACTTTTACCTGCCTCACCATACAGACCCCCCCACCCACCCACAGCCCCTGCGTGCCCCTGCGTGCAGTATTTATAGCAGCAGCAGCTCCACTCGCTGCTTTGGGAGGATGCTCTCTTTCTTTCGCACTGATACTTATCTCATCCAAGCGCGTGCGGTTGTGACACATATAGTCAGCACACAGTCTGCACCAGCCTGCACACGCGTAACACATGAGTATAAGACGCGCTGAGGTCACGGAGACGCTCTCTCACTCTTTAGCTGCTTTGGTGTGTCTGAAAGAGACCTTAAAAATCTGAGGTGCTCATAATTTTGTAAAAATGAGAGGAAGAGCACAGAACGGCGTTCCAAGCTGGTTCTTACAGGGTTCTTTAGTAAAGACAGCGGTTCTTTATAGCCTGCAGGGTCTGGATGGTGAATTGTTTCCTCAAATGTATGGAGAGTGTGTTGTATATGGTTCTATACTGCACTAAATAGCATTCTGCTATGGCTGTGATGTCTAGCACATACAATTGCAGAATGCTTTTTAGTGCTATATAGAACCTTATTTTCAAAAAGTTCTATCCATAACCATATACAATGAAATGGTTGATTTGCATGGATTTGCATGGTTCCTCAAATGGATGGAGGATGTGTCTTATATAGTTTTAGACTATATTAGACTTATTAGACTATATAGACTTATTAGACTATATAGACTATATTAGACTTATATAGTCTAATATAGTTATATAAGGTTCTGTTATAAGCATGTAACAATTTCAGAACCCATTTTGGTGCTATACAGAATCTTATTTTCAAAAAAGTTCATTATACATATCTGGAACCCATCTGCATGCTTATTTACAAAGTGAAATCAGATGGATGGAGGATTTGTTTTATATGGTTCTAAATAACATAAAAAGGGTTCTTATAATAGCATACAACAAATGCAGAACCTATTGTGGTGCTATGTCTAACAATCTAAAATCCACCTGCATGCTTTACATGGTGAAATATTTCTTTAGGTGGATAGAGAATGGTTCTATATAGCACCAATAAGGGTTCTGCTATAAGCAGGCTTTACTTGCAGAACCCATTTTGGTGCTATACAGAACCTTATTTTAAAAAAGCTTCTATATCAAACAATAAACAAAACATATCTAGAACCCATCTGCATGCTATGCATGGTAAAATGTTTCTTTAGGTGGATGGAGAATGCATTCTGTATGGTTCTATAGAGCACCAACAAGTGTTCTTCTATAGTTACAAGCCTGACATTGTAACAGAATCACAGAACCCATTTTGGAACCACCATGCAAAGAGCCATTTAAGCATGCATGTGTTTTTTTGAGTAACCACAGCTCTCTCTAGAACCACTCTCTTTACTGAAGAACCCTAGAAGAAGCATCTTTTTTAAGAATGAAGGTGTTAACTGAACTGGATAAGTGTGAGGTGTAAAGGTCAGAGGAGCTGAGTCATTATAAATATTATTATAGTAAATATAAATGTTTATTAACTCACAATAACACATCCAACAGCACATCCAACAGGTTCTAGTCGTTATGCAGATAAAGTACAAAATAAAATCTGTAATAAAGTTATTTAAAGTAAGAGGTATATACATAGTCACCATAAACTTCACTGCAATATTTAAACAAACAAATGCTTCAGTAACATGAGATGTAAATAATCCTACATACAATACAAAGTAACATAAACATCTTATTGTGAAAGAAGTAGATCATATCTTGAGCTCCAGTTTGAAGAACAAAGTGTAGTTCCAGATTTCTCCTGGACGCCCCAGATATTGTATGAATGTATTCAGTTCCTTCAGCAGCAATCTTGATTTAGCTTAATGAAGTACTGAGCAGTCAAAGCAGGTATTAGATGAGAACTGTAAATAATTTCTGAGAGCATTTCTGTTCAAACTTTATGAAGCTGATATAAAATTATATGACTATAGATGTATGCATTGAGCATAAATATGAATTGTAAGCATATTTACACACACTTAGTAATTAGTGACACAGCCGAACCACTTATACATATGGATGCTGTCCAATGAAAAACAAGTATTTCCAAAATAGTAACTTTACAGAAGATATATATATATATATATATATATATATATATATATATATATATATATATATATATATATATATATATATATATATATATATATATATATATATATATATATATATATATATATATACCAAAAAATCTGAAATATGTTTGTTCATGTTATTACAGAAACACATTACACAGGGAACTGCTTAAATCTCAGTAGTGAGTTTGTTTGCCTGGAAAATCACTATATAACAACACAGTAAGTGTAAATAGTCATCAGTACGGCAACACCTGATGAGAATGTTTTGTTCATGAAATAGTTATTGTAGTGCTTTATAGTGTAGTAACAGATTCCTATTGATCTGAGCTGCCCTCTGAATGAACTTCTTAAGAAATCCCAGTCTGGCGGACATGGACATGGACCAGTCAGTTATAGGAAAACATAAGAATGCTCTGATCAATACAGTCAGTAAGGAATTGATTAGATAAACGAAGTACTGAATGGAAACAGCATTATCACTCACTACTCTCCCCAAGGATATGATATGATATATATATAAATATATATACTGTATATATAAGCCATTACCACCACAGAGTAGGTACTTTTAGGGAGGTGGGTCATTCTCAGCACTGCAGTGACACTGACGTGGTACTGGTGTGTTAGTTTGTGTTGTGCTGATGTGAGTGTGTCACCTCAGTGTCACAGCTGGACTAAGAATAGTCCACCAACCAAAACTATCCAGACAACAGTGTCCTATGAGCAGCGTCCTGTAACCACTGATGAAGGAATAGAGAATGCAAACCGGGCAGCAGCAGATGAGCTACTGTTTCTGACTTTACATCTACAAGGTGGACCAGCAAGTAGTAGGAGTGTCTAACAGAGTGGACAGTGAGTGTCTGATCCTCTCGCATCAGCAAGACACACACTAACACCCCACCACCCAAATAGTACCTGCTCTGTGGTGGTCCTGTGTTAGTCCTGGCCATTGAAGAATGGACTACAGTCAGTAAGGGTAGAACTATAATCTATATTTACAGCAGCTTAATGCTACACAGTGTTATGTTATGTATTGCAGTGTCGTTGGTCAGGATGTTGTCTGCTATGTGGCTATATTTCTAATAGCATTAATTTAAATGCAGCAATAGATGCTTTTATTCACTAAAGCTTTAAACGTCCCCTTAGCTTGTTTATGATCATGATGTTTCTTTTATTTTCCGCTGGAACTGCGTGAAACATTGTGGTGAGCGAGCGTCAAGGGGGAGCAGAAGAAACTCGCTGGAGAAGTGAGAAATCAAAGCGCTGTGAGAGTTCTGTGTGAAAGAGGGGAAATAGGCGTCCACTCTGGGGGTGACAACGCGGCAATTAACATCCTGTAAACAAGGCCGACAAAGGCCAGATTTGAATAACAGTGCACGGAGCCGTACATGGGAGTCACCAATTATTCTGGCATAAGCAGTTCGGTGAGATATTCTCATCCCCTCTCTCCCTCTCTCCCTCTCTCTCTCTCTCTCTGTATTTAGCATCAAACATCTCTCGCTCGCCTCTGTTCCAAACAAACAACAGAGCCTTCAGTAAGGGGTAAAGCTTTGTTTTCTCTGATTTGATAACGTATTGTTGTCCCAGTTGTTTTAAATAATTTATTATGTGTGCGTTTGTGAAGGAAAGTTGCTAATTTTCTTTGAGAATTGCTTTTGAATAAAGCCCCGCATAATAATCACAGTGCGCACCGTTCCTCCGTCTGCAAACAAGCTTTTGAAAGGCAGTGTGATATTTTCATATTTTTACTGCCACATACCATTAGATTCCTAAAGAGAAGAGCTGATTGTGTTGCAGATTTACAAACCGGGTGCAATGATTAAAAGAAAGCAGCAGTAGGCCTCGGTGTGAAATTATATAGTGACATTCAATTAAGCTTGTAATTAATGTGTACTTAATGAATCTATTTATTATCAATATTTAGTTAATTAACCTGCGCATCAGCATCAATCATGCCGTTGTCTGTAATAAGAGCAACAGGTAGAGTTAAATGGACTTTTAACTCTTTTTTAACAGACATGTTCTTTTGTTTAATTGTCTATATATTAGACGAACACCGTGCAATTACTATTTTATTATTGTTTGATTGCTTTAGCGTTTAGGGTGCGAATATGATGGAAATAAACATGAAGGCATTATTTTGTAAATGAAGTTCATAAAACGTGTAATCTGCAGTGTATTGTTTTCCTACTGTTCTTAATTGTCAATCAATTATTGGTTATATATACAGTTGATTAAAAACAGTTAGTTTTGGGTCCATATTCAACTCTTATATTTGTTTTATGTAGAGTCTATTTTTTATGTACAATTATTATTATTATTATTATTTTAATATTTTTTAACTAATAACCAGGCTGTTTTTGATGCTGTGGCCAAAGACAAAACAAATACCTCCAAAATCACAACTTTCAATATAAGTCAATAAAACCAGAAATCTGTCCAACCTATTTTGGAGCATTTCTATTGGTCCATTCACCATGAAACTTTTATAAGATATAAAAAACATACGTTGCATTTAAATAATACAAATAAATAGGAATTGACAAAAATGGAGATGGTTTTCACTGACAGCGACGATGTGCAATAAATATATGCAAATTTAAAAGCAGTAACAAACTCACTTGCAACCTCAGAGTGAGTGGGCGGAGCTGAAGTGAGGTAGACTGGAAATTCTGAAATGTGTAAATGTGTTGATTTTTGTGACCTCACAAAAACAGTTCACTCAAAAAAGATTTTCATGCATGGAATGTACAGTATACTGTGAAACGTGTTTATATAATAATAATAATAATAATAATAATAATAATAATAATAATAATAATAATAATCATCATCATCATCATCATCATTATCCATTATCTACCGCCAGTCGGGGTCACAGGAGCCAATCCCAGCGTCATCAGGCGAATGTGAGGTATACCATGGACAGGTAACCAGTCCATTGCATGGCCAAAACACACACACACACACACACACACACACACACACTCACACACACTCACACCTACAGGTATTTTAAAGTGAGTGATCAACGTAACATGCATGTGTTTGGACTGTGGGAGGAAACCGGAGTACCCAGAGTAAACCCACTCAAGCACGGGGAGAACATGCACACAGATCTGGGAATCCAACCCAGATCATCTTGCTGTGCTAATAATTACTCCACTGTGTGCCAATAATAATAATAATAATAATAATAATAATAATAATAATAATAATAATAATAATACGCATCATATTTTAGGAACTTATTAATTGAAAATCATATAATCAAATGATACAGATTACATTTCAAAGATACAGAGACAGAGTTTTAATAAAACTATATGTTTTTAACCGTGTATTAAAAGTGAGTCTCTCCAGGTTCTCTGTATGTTACTGAAGGTGTTTTTACAGAAGGTCAGTATCTACAGATCTAAGATCAGTAGCTGGAACATAAACAGAGAGACGTTCTGTGATGTATGCAGGTTCCACATTATTTAAAGCTTTATAGTCTAGTAATAGAACTTTTTAATAGAATCTGTTCTAAGGTATAGGTAGGCAGTCTAGTTCTTCTGAAACAGGACTGATAGCAGCTTGAGTTGTAAAGAATGTTTCTTTAGTAAAAAGATCATTACAGTGATCAATTTATAAACATAACTATGTGTGTCAGACACATTAACAAGCATCAATAATAAAAAGTGACTTTTTTTAGTGACTGTGTTTATGCAGGATAAATCAGAGCTAAGGTCACATCCTAGTTTTATACTTTAGCTTTGAAGCTATATGAAGCTACAAAACTGACCATCTCATAAACATTTATTCTCTAAGTTTAAGTACCAAAAAACAATTTAATCTTGATAAACTTTAGAAAACTTTGTGACATCCATTAGGAAATATCTGTTACCCATGGTTAGCCTGTCATTGTGTTCTTGATTATCAGAAGCAATTGAAATGAATGTATAATTGTGTTACATCAGCATAGCTATGAAAAATTTAAGATTAGTATTGGTAGTTAGTATTAGATTAAATATCATGTTTACTAATGATAGACAAAGGCCCTAGAACTTTCTTTTATTTCAAATGACCCTTTACACAGTGTGAGCCCTGTATAATAATAAATGCAAATGATCACTTTTAATGTGAGTTAATGTGTTAAGATTGTTATTTTGGTTTGTTTCTGTTACTGAAATGTTTACATGAGGTAAAGATAAGCTGTAAAAAAGGACAAAAATAGAGACAGAGAAGATCTGTTTGTTTGTAGGAGTGTGACATCCACTACGAAAACTCTAAATGTCATTGTGGTTTTGATTATCAGAAGGAACGGAAATGTATAACTGTGTTTAATCAGCACAGTTATGAAAATTTTATTCATATTTCTTCACCTAGATTTAACATTTTTAACAAGTTGAAAAACAAAGGCCCTAGAACTGAACCTTGTGGTACTTCAAATATTGCATTACATTTTTTTTTTTAATGAGGTTTTCCACTTTATGGGCCCTATAAAATAATGAATGCTGAATCACATACAGATCATATTTCATTCCTATTTTGAACAAAACCTTGTATCCTAAAAATGGTCATTAATAATGTGAGTTAATGTAGTAAGATTGTTATTCTGGTTTGTTTCTGTTACTGAAATGTTCACATGGGTAACAGCAGAAAACACATTCAGCCTAAAACCTGCCTCAGAACTTCAGCCTTCACCTCTCTCTCTCTTTTTCTCTGTCTCTCTCTCTCTGTCTGTCTTTCTCTCTCTCTGTCTCTTGCTCTCTTTCTCTCTCTCTTTCTGTCTTTCTCTCTCTCTTTCTCTTTCTCTTTCTTTCTGCCATTTTTACATTATGTTAAGCTACATTTTAGTTTTTTTCTTGATTTAGTTGTTTAAAACTTTGTAACATCCACTATGAGATATCTAAATGTCTTTGTGGTTCTAATTGTTAAAAGAAATAGAAATGTGTTACATCAGCATAGCTGATGAGTTATTAGATTAAATATCATGTTTTCCAATAATGTCACCTAGATTTAACACGTACAAGTAGAAAAACAAAGGCCCTAAAACTAAACCCTGTGGTACTCCAAATATTACATTACATTATTTTATTTAAAATGAGCTTTTAAACAGTATGAACCAGAGTATGTGCATAATAATGAATGCTGAGTCACTTAAAGGTCAAATTTCATCCCCATTAAAAAAAAAAAAACTTTTAATGTGATTTAATGTAGTAAGACTGATGTTTTTCTAGAAACCACATTCAGCCCAAAACCTGCCTCCTAACTTCAGCCTTCAACTCTCTTTCTCTCTCTCTCTCTCTCTTTCTCTCTCTCTCTCTCTCTCTCTCTCTCTCTCTCTCTCTCTCTCCCTCTCTCTCTCTCTCTCTCTCTCTCTCTTTCTGTCTCTCTCTCTCTCTCTCTCTCTCTCTCTCTCCCTCTCTCTCTCTCTCTCTCTCTCTCTCTCTCTCTCTCTCTCTCTCTCTCTCTTTCTCTCTTGATTTAATGGTAGAAAGCTTTGTGACATACACTACAAAACCTCAAAATATAATGGTGGTTCTGATTGAAAAGGCCCTAGAACTGAACCTTGTGGTACACCAAATATTACATAACTTTTTTTAAAAGAATTTCCACACTATGGGCCCTGCATAATAATAAATGCAGAGTCACATAAAGATCATATTTCATTCCCATTATAACCTTATATCTCAGTTAGTGTAGTAAGATTCTTATTTTAGTAGAAACCACATTCAGTCCAAAACCTGCCTCAAAACTTCAGCCTTCAACTCTCTCTCACTCTGTCTCTATATCTCTGACTCTCTCTCTCTCTCTGTCTCTATCTGTCTCTCTTTCTCTCTCTCTCTCTCTCTCTCTCTCTCTCTCTCTCTCTCTCTCTCTCTCTCTGTTTCTGTCTCTCTCTCTCTGTTTCTGTCTCTCTCTCTCTCGCTCTCTCTCTCTCTCTCTCTCTCTCTCTCTCTCTCTCTCTCTCTCTCTCTCTCTCTGCCTCTATTACATTCTATTAAGCTAAATTTTGCAAGGCTTCCTTTCTTTATTCATGGCCATCTCGTGATCCGCAAGGACTCCATCCTCATGCATAATTAATCGTTAATGCAAAATGCTTGTATCAAACAACACTGATCTTTGTCTCTGCGAAAACTCGGAGGAACCGTTTGGTAACAATCGAATCCGAAAGTGTGTTGGATGTCAAAAGCCTTCTGTCTCTCCGAGCCTGAATAAACCCGGCCGCTCGGTTCTGCTCCTGGTTAACTGTCCGCGCTGCCGGGAATCACACAGAGTGAATGAAATCAGGAGCGTACGCAGCGTGCCTGAGATTTTTCTGATTTTCCTGTAATGACTGGCGGCCCTGGCACCTGCCACTGTGAAATTAGCACACTTGAGGGAAGCAAATCACCGTGTTTATGCAGAACTGAGGAGAAAAAAGAGAGAAAACTTTGACTTTTACTTAGAATATTTGTCAAGAATGTTTGTTGCACTGCAGAGTGGAGGGCATCACCAGGGAAGGAGGGCAATACATACAGTGAGGCCCCCTCACTTTCTGAAGCCCCCCTTATTCTGCATTCTAACAATAACACATGCACAAAAATAGACCTGTAAGGGCCTGTAACCTGCATTTTTAACCCATTTTTAACCCTTTATTGCATGGTGTTGTCGTTTAGACACAATTGCTTTATTTTAATTTTACTCAAAAGCAGTAATATAAACATCATTTACTGTTAAATTGTGAAAAAGCATTTTTTAATTTGAAGGATAAATACTTGAGATGACATCAGAGAACCAGACAATTCCGTTTGCACTCCTTTTTTTCCACAGACACTTGACAAGGTCATGACCTTGAGTTCAGCGTGTTGAGTGTGTTGAGTGTGTTGAGTATTGACTAATTGTTCAATATCTAGGCAAATTCTATAGAGTGGAAATAATAAAATAAATAAATATAATTGTTTTCTCTTTAAAACCAGTTTGTGTTGCTATATTTCAACATAAGGCCACTTTGAAAGTATGATTTTGACCTTTGATTATATTCAAAGAGAAAAAAAAATTATTTATATTTTTTATTTCTGATTTTTTGTAACTGTAAATAATATTAATGCATAGAAGCTAATATTGTGTTTATCCTATACAGACAAATTAAGTACTGCAATATATCATTATGTTTCAGTGGATTTGGGCAGTGGATTTATATATATGCAGGTATATAACTATGCTACTACTATGTAACTATGTCATTATTGCTATACATTTTAAATAACAATTGAAGTTAATTTTCTTAAACCTTTCTTGGTTTTGGTTTCAATAGAGTGTTTTTAGAGAAAATTGTGATTTTATGGTGCAACAATTTACCAACTCCACCCCTTTAAAAGAGTTATTTTTTTATTTTCTTATAGTTCCCTTATTTAAGTAATTATATTCAAGCCTTTCTCAAATAAATAATACAAAAAACATGTTCAATATTTTTTAATAATTTATGCATTAGAGATAATATTTGGGTGCATTAATATTTTTTGCACCAAAAATTTATTACGTGACACCTCTCTTTAACCTCCAAGCTCTCTTCTAATAACAATGAATTCAGCTTAAAATCAGCTTGTTATTATTGCAAGGATGTTTCCAAATATACAGCATATGGACTGTGGAGTTAATCTTTAACAATGTTTACACTGTACTTCAAAGTCATTTATGTAAACAAAATATTGATGTGAATCCTTTAATAAACAGCTTGTGCACTTTGAACTGTGCTAGAATGTAAATAAACAAAACCGTTTATTCTTAATAAACAACCAAGAGACAACATATTCATATTTTTATGCATTCTTTTAGGTTTTAAGGGACATGTTCTATTAATTTAGCATTTTGCATACTATAAACAGGTCTATGGTAAGGGGCCCTAATTTGATATATATATTTAATTATTGCAATATCAGAGGCTACTCTGTCCAATATAAAAGCTTTATTTACAATATACTGTAGTGTGCAATGGTTTTTGGCACTTTTTGCAATGTTTAAAACCATTTATCTCAGCAGTGAAGGACATTTAATTAAAATAAAATACATATTAATGCAGTAAAAAGGTGACAAGAGGTTTAGGGTTCAGATTTCTCTCTGATGTCTGCAACCATCACATGGATTTTGTCACTGTCCAAAGAAGGAACACGTCTTTATTTTTGTCCATTTTTATTTTTCAACTTCATTTGAACCCGACAGCTGACTTTTCCATTGTGTACAACTTTCATGAGGAATGGACCAATAGAATTGCTCCGAAATAGCCTAGAAAAAATTCTTGTTCCATTGACTTACATTGAAAGTAAAGACAGTTTTTGGCCTCTCCTGTAAAGTTGCCATTTTGGAGGTACTTGATTTTCTTTGAACAGCAAAAGTAATAGATCTGATTTCAGCAGACAATGTTCGATGCAAAATGGGAGAACCCCCCCCCCCCAAAAAAAAAAAACAAAACAAAGAATGAATGTGACCAAACACTGTGAGAAATCTCTCCTAAAACAGAGCTCAGTCACACTGTGTGGTGTGATGTTGTTAGCACTGTAGCTCTTCCTGAGTGGTTAACAAAGAGATTTGAGAATTTAGGACTACTATTAAAACCTGTCCACACAGATATTTTTAAAAATCTCATATCTTGTCTGTGTTTTGGACTCCTGTCAACACAGAAACAGAAATGTTGTTGTTTCCAGAACACAGAGAATTTTGAAAGTAATAAGTCCTATTTTCTTCATCAGTTGAGTCAAATAGACACTTCTTAACTGAGTATTTGCTGTGAATTAATGTTCATTCATTAAAAACTGTATTAGTACATAATTAGTGGTCTCTTACATGTAAATCATTAATAATCACGTTATAAATTGTAATTAATACTCAGTATATTAAGCTTTTATTATGAAAAAAACATAGGCATGGACTATCAGATAAATTCACATCAAATAAACGTAAATTGGGCAGCATTTTAATTCCTATGGCATCTGGATAGCGTCGAGTGACTGCCGGAATTTATTGCATTAGGGTTTAATAAGTTGATAATAGCCATCTTCAAGATATTATCCATATTTGTGCAGTTTTCGTTATCACTAATTAGAGATTTACAAGCATTATCACACATTTAATACTGATTTATTGGTATTTATTAGTCTTTTTTAGTTGGCAATAACTTTAAGTACTTTACTAATATGCCAGTACGTGTTCCAGAGAGCAGCGAAATGACTAAAAGATGATATTCTTCCTTTAAAAATGGAAGTGTATTAAAGTATTAGTGAATAATAAGCACATTGGTGCAATAAAGTGATGCATTTGTAATCTATAAGACAAAATGCTGGCATTGTGCTAATAAGATGTAAATGTAGATAATTATTTTGATCATACATGCGCTCTAATTTGCATGCCAGTGTTGTTACAAGGTGTTTATTGTGTATTATCACAGCTAATAATGCCATTATTGGTCATTTTCATGTAAAGGATCTCCAAATATGTATTAATACAGCCCATGGTGAATAAAGCTCAATACACAGTAAACAATCTGTCCAGACATGTTTACTTTGGGCTTTATTGATTAAATAATAAGAACTTATTGAACCCCCAGTATTTGTGTGTGAACTCTCCAAGACACATTCCTCATACGTTTGGTGTTCTTGGTGAAATACAGTGATTTTAAATTCTGACTGAATTAAAATGCAAATGAAAGAAAAAAGCTCCGTAATTCTAAATATAATTTAATGTCTGGTTCCAAATTAGTCCTAGCTCACTAATTCAAATAGACTGAAAAGCTTTTTTAAGTGTTTATTTTTGGTAGAAGTCACCCAGTGAATCTATATGAAACCTCAAATTACAGAGGTCTGATGGTCCGCAGGTCAAACTCTGTTGTCACACTAGTAGAAAATCTCTGTCTGTGGTAGTGATGCTAAAAATGATTTTTTAAATGTGGATGGTTATGTGTAATTAAAGCACTTAAAAAAAGACTAATAGAATAATTTAAAGAATACTAGATATTGTATCAGGGTCGTTATTGGGAGATACTGAAGATTTAAATATTTGTATAAAATAAAGTGGAATCATTCCGTCTCTAGTTTACAGTCTTTGGGCTGACCTGGTCAGTAGTCCATGCAGTGACTGAATGTCCCCACAGTGAAGAATATGTATATTTTGATAGTGAGAATTTTTGTATTTTTTTATTGCTTAGTGAAAAAGTTCACAGCTAACTTTAACCAAACTACCAGTTTTTACGAAAGTTATTAAAATGAATGTGTTATTTATCTGGTTTCAACAAATGAGTCCATGTTGAAACACGCCACATGACATATATATATATATATATATATATATATATATATATATATATATATATATATATATATATATATATATATATATATATATATATATGCACTACTGAATGCCACTATACAAAGTAACAATACAAAGTAACATGAATATCTTATTGTGAAAGAAGTAGATCATATCTTCAAAGTGTAGTTTCAGAGTTTACAACATACACACACATATATATTTATATAGCAAAGGCATCATCTTCTGCAATGCACACCACACAAAGATAGGAATACTAAGAGGTGTGTATGTGTGTGTAAGATGTCTCCCACCTACGTAGCAAAACAATACGTCCTGACGCCGAGTCAAACGCAGTTGTGAATGGATGTCTAAATGTTTTGCTGTTCTCCCACTGTTCCTCAGAGAAGTGATGCTGATACTCTTCTCCTTCAGCGCCAGTCAGAGCCGCGCTCGTTCTAATGTCTAGCCGCTACGCTGATGAAACCGCTTTCATTTTCTATCTCCAACAAACAGTCTGTGTCTCATTACAACACACCCTCCCTGTCTCACCTCTCCGCACGCCCAGCAGAGTGGATGCGAGGCATCGCTGTAAGATCAAACTTTGAGTGTGACGTGATGCAGCTTCTTATTGAAAGCAACTTAGTGCTTCTGTGAGATGTTAAAATTTCAGACCCTGCCGTCTGTACAGTGTATATTTAGAAACTCAGCCACAGAAAGAAGCCCGTTCTGAAATATTTGTTTCTGTGATGTCACAAGTACGTGCCCACCAGTTTAGCTCTGCACTGAAGTTATAGGGAGTGTCCACCTCTGAATTTAGGGCAGCCAATCAGAAGAGAGCTCATTTAAAGGCATCAGTCTTAAAGGCACAGTAACAAATTCTACCTGTTTAATCGTAAAGGATAAAGAGAGGATGGAAAATAAACATACACGAAGATACACATAGAGCTACATGGAATTTGTAAATAAAAGTAATAAAGAAATAAACAAAGAATAGCACACGACATGGTCTCCACTAAACCTAATCTTTTTTGTTTATTTTATTATAACTTACATTAACATGTTATATTAAGTGTATCTACAATCTAATGTATTCATTGTTACATAACACACAAGTGGATATTTATACTACTTAAACATGTACATAAAATAACAGTATATATATATATATACACACCATAAATCATTAATGTACCTGATATTTTTCAGAGATTATATTATTTATCATCTTATTTATTCTTTTCTATATTTTATTGTTAAACAACCACATTATTAAATGAATTTTAGACCTAAGTAATAAAATAGAGTTTTAATAAAATGCAGCTGTCGTGGGCATTCATATATCTTATTAAAACGAACTGAAAGATAAATAAACTAATTAACTAATAAATCAAAGGAATTCCATAACAATTTCAATAATTTCCACATTTCCATAAGTGTGTGCTGGACATGCTAAGCAGAGTTTAGTGTGTATGCGTATGTGTGTATGTGTGTGTGTGTGTGTGTAGTGCGTATGTGTTAATGACACGCAGGACACTCAGTGCGTAATGCAGACGCCCACCAAATACTTCAATCTGTCAGTTTCTTCTCTCCGCTCCAAAACAAGATAAAAATAAAAGCATCTCTCCTACCTTCAGCTTCCTCCTGCCAGCTCCTCCAATACTACTCCACGCAGCCCACCATCGGCTTCAGGGAGACAGAGCGCCGTTAATGTGGGCTACTGTTTGGAGACTAAGCGATTTAGGCTTTCTAGTTTTAACCACCATCTGTGTATGTACAGGACACTGCGCGGAGAAAAACAGAGCGAGCACAGAAATCCCGGCCTGCCTGGAATACCACTCATCTCAGCATACTCACAGCCACACTCCACCTTTTACTCACAGGCTGAGCACAGTGTTCAGGAGAAATACAAACTCAAACAAGTTTCTAATGTGAAATAAATCACTGAGTGCTGATATAGGAAAGCACGCAGGCAGAACGGTGGTCTATCTGTGGGGGGCAAGTGGTCAGTTTCCAGCACAATCACTGAAAATAAAGAAGCATAATTATAATATTAGATTATCTATCTATCTATCTATCTATCTATCTATCTATCTATCTATCTATCTATCTATCTATCTATCTATCTATCTAATCTCTTTCTGTTTCTTCCTGCTTCCTTTCTCATCTCTAGCTCATTATCTTTTCTTTTCATCTCGTTCTTTCTTTCTGTTTCCTTTCTTTTTCGTTTTACCTCTTTATACTTCTTTTTTACCCCTCTGTTTTCTTTGTCGCTCTGTCTTTCTCTGTTAGTCTAATCCCTTTACTTTCTGTATTTATCTTTCTTTTCCCAATCTTCTTCTTACTTTTTGTTTCTTCTTCTCTTTCTCTGGTTCTTCTTTCTCTAGTTTTTCTGTCATCTCCCTCGTTCTCTTTTCCTCCTCTATCCTTTTCTATTTCTTTTTTTATGATTCTTTTCTTTCTTCACATCTCTATCATCTCTTGCCTTCTTCCTCTCTTCCTCTCTTTTTTCTTTCTTTTTAATTCTTTTTCTTTTGTTTTCTCTCTCTCTGTCTCTCATTCCCTCTCTTACTTTTCTTCCTTTTTGTATTTCTGTTTTCTTCCTTCTCTCTCACTCATTGTCTTTCTTCTCTTCCCCTTTCTTTCCTGCTGTTGTCCTTCTCTGCTTCTTTTTTTTGTTCTCCACCACTTCTCCTCTCTCTTCTTTTCTTTCATTAACCCTTCAGCCTTCTCTAACTCTGTTTCCTCTCTTTTGTTCTCTTCTCTCTTCCCTCTCTTCTCTAATCCCTTATTTCTTTACATATGTCTCTTTTTTAAGCCCTTCTCTCTTTCTCTCTCTCTTTCTCTCTCTCTCTCTCTCTCTCTCTCTCTCTCTCTCTCTCTCTCTCTCTCTCTCTCTTTCTCTCTCAGAAGGTGCTGCGTCTGAGAGATGGTAAACACTCCTTCAGTGAGGGTCCAGATGTTCACGTGCTGACAGTGATGAAGGACGAGCACAGGCCACAAACACACGAGCACAACAGTAAACAATGATAACAACGTCTCCCAACACGGACGCTGACGGACAGAGAGAGGAAGCAGAAATCTCAGAAAGCAGAATTAAGTTCTGATTTCCGGGAATCCAGTTTAATGAACGAGGGGCTCTGAAACGACAGATGGTCTTCTTATAGAAAACACAGAGATAGATTCAGCGTTTGAAGAAGCGTCTGATCAACTGCCAGTGGTGATCAATTAAGAGCTGACTGATAGTAGAACCGCAGCAGCATGAACATCCTCCAGAACTGCTGCTCACCTTTAATTCAGCTCAGCTCCGCCCCCTTGATGCCACACATCAGATACGGGTTCATGGATTCATGTGTAAATACACTATATACGTTCATATTGTCATTTTTTATCTCCATTGTTGGCCCTGAAATCACTTTTTGTGGGCCAAAGTTTTAGTTAAACAAAATGTACATATTTCTTTCAAAACAGTCATTAAATTAATAGCAGATGAATGTACACCCACCGACCACTTCATTAGGCCCCCCTCGTTGTATATACATTCATCTCGCGAGCTCTTCCTACCATATAGGAGCTCTTTGTAGTTCTACACTTACAGACTCTAGTCCATCTGTTTCTCTGTGTTTACTTTGCTACCCTGTTCTTCAATGATCAGGACCCCCACAGGACCACTGCAGAGAAGATATTATAATCTCAGCACTGCAGTGACACTGACATGGTGGTGATGGTGTGTTAGTGTGTGTTGTGCTGGTGTGAGTGGATCAGATACAGCAGTGCTGCTGGAGTGATTAAACACTGTGTCCACTCACTGTCCACTCTGTTAGACAGTCCTACCTTATTGGTTCACCTTGTAGATGTAAAGTCAGAGACGCTACCTACAGGACACTACCTACAGGATGCTGCCCACAAGCTGGATAGTTTTGGTTGACACTGGGGCGTTTAAAACAACAGCAGCACTGCTGTGTCTTATCCACTCGCACCAGCACAACAAACTCTAACACTTGAGTGTTTAAACAGCTCAGTGTCACTGCTGGACTGAGAATAGTCCACTAAACAAAACTATCACTGAGTGGACACAGTGTTTAAACACTCCAGCAGCACTGCTGTGTCTGATCCACTCACACCACCACCACCATGTCAGTGTCACTGCAGTGCTGAGAATGACCCACCACCCAAATAATACCTGCTCTTTGGTGGTCCTGTAGGGGTCCTGATTATTGAAGAACAGGGAGACAAAGTATACAGAGAAACAGATGGACCACCTTAAACTAAACAATGAGTGTAAATACAAATACCTAATGGAGTGGCCGGTGGGTGTGTTAATGGTTTAAATGCTTAGATGTATATAGTAATAGGCACATATCCAGACAACCTCTTTAATGTAAAAGTGAGATTTTCTAGCTGTTGGCTTTTTGCCAGAACCAAGTGATACGATCCAAGGATAGTTATTTATTCCAAGACACTTTCAGAGTGCACTGCTCAAACTACTATTACTTTTATCCTCTTGAACCTTGTAGCGTAACTTTGGCTGTCTGTGCAGAGACTATGGTAAAGAGTGTCCTCCACAATTTTCAGCACCCCTAGTAAACATAATATTACATATCCTTTTAACCTTAAATTCACAATATTAAGAAAATAATCTGGTCTCTCTTTGAAGTGAAAAAAATCTAAATCTTATCATGCATGAAATAAATACTTTAAAATCTAAAGATAAAAAAATATATATACAAATACATTTGTAACAATTATGTTCCCATTTACACTTATGTACATTGTTATTAATGCTCACATAAGTTATAATGAATTGACACACTGGCCAAATTGAAGTAACAACTAAAGGACTGAGGGAATCATGGGAACTGGTTAACATCTCTGTTCATGAGACAACCATATGAAAATCATTGAACAGGCATGGTGTCCATGGCAGGACACCATGGAGGAAGCTTCTGCTTTCCAAAGAAAACATCACTGCACGCCTGAAGTTTGCCAAAGAGTACTTTGACACTCCGCAACGCTCCTGGGAAGATGTTTTGTGGACTAATGAAACCAAGGTTGAATTGTTCAAGAAAATCACGCAGCACTACATATGGTGTAAAAAGGGCACTGCATACCAAATCGACAACATCATAATAACAGTTAAGTACGGTGGTGGGAGCATCATAATTTGGGGCTGCTTTGGTGCTTCTCAAGTTTATCAAAGTATCCTACATAATAATGTCAGAGTGGCTGTTCACCAGCTGAAGCTCAGAAGTTGGGTGATGCAGCAGGACAATGACTCTAAACACTGAAGTAAATCTATATGAATGGCTTCAAAAAGAGACAATCCACCATTTGGAGTTGCCCAGTCAGAGTCCAGACCTTAATCCAATAGAGATGCTGTGGAATGACCTCAAGAGAGCTGTTCACACCAGATATCCTAAGAATATGGCTTAGCTGAAGCAGTTCTATAAGGAAGAATGGTCCAAAATTCCTCCTGAACGCTGTGCATGTCTGATCAGCAGCTAGCGAGAATTTAATTTACTTTTTCCACCAGCACTGTGAATGTTTAATGGATGTGTCCAATAAAGACATGAAATATCATAACTGTTTGTGTGGTGTTAGGTTAAGCACATTGAGTTTGTATGTACTTGGGACTAGAAAACCAGGTCATTTAAAATAGTTCACATACTATTTCTTGCCACTGTAGCTAAACTGGCCATTTCTGCTATTAGGGCCTCTATACAGTGAGGTTGAGGGGTCAAGTGGCCAAAGAATCTCTTAGGGTTATAGCTAGACGATTCCAGACCTTGTCTTGGGGTTAGAAGATCTCCTGAATTACAACAAGACACCACTCACATGGCCTGTGGAGAGCCAACAAGTTGTCAGGAACAAACAACAATGAATAACAATAAACTATATGCTTATGGAACTTTGAGTTGGCCCATGTTTGATGGTCAGATGAGACCAAAATAGAGGTGGATTTGGTGTGGACACAAACATAGCCATGTAGAAAAGTACTGTGGTCAAGTATGTTGGTTGATCTTAAATGTTCCAAGAGCCCTGAACAATTTATTTGGATACATATCATGGACTGCACCAAATACCTGCAGAAGCCTTAAAATCTACAACACTACAGTTCACTGACAACAAAAATAGTCACTCTAATACTAAGACCTAAAACTCTACGGTTGGGGTTAGAAAACATTCATATGGGCTGATGAGGAGAGAAATCTGAAAGTTCTGTATGGTTCTGCGTGGGGGACTGAACTCAGATATGTTGTTATAAGTTCTCCAGTCTCTTCAAGCATTATAGGTGAAGAGGTGTTATCTCTGCAAAGGTGGGAACACAAAGCATTCAAAAGTGTGTCAACAAGTATAGATTGTTGTGAATGGAATGAGCCTAGATATAGCGTAGATATATAAAAGAAACCAGAAATTTGTCTTCTATATATTATTATTTTGGGGGACTGTGGTGGTTGCTGTGGGCATCTAGTGAGACATTTGTAAACCTGGAATGCTTTTTTTTTACCCTAGGTACTGCTTTTAAAAATAATGTTAACAATGAATATCTATATATTGTCATATCTACCCTATAAATGACACAAGCAGATGCTTAGGACTCTGTGGCCACCAGGGGGACCTTCTTCATCCTCTCATGTTGGACTGATGGCAGAATCAACATTACAGTAACTCACTATGGCCTCTTGAGGTAGACCATGGTATTACAAGAGTAATTGTTGGGGAACAAGTTTCTATTACCTATTCCAAACTCCAGACACTGAACCATGTCTATACCACATTTTGGGGAAGCCAAACTCTCACTTTGAACATAAACAGTATAAATATAAAAAGTAAAAGGCCCACTTGGTGACACTTGGTCCCAGTTTATATCACAATGCAGTTAGCAAAGAATAGCTTATAGCTATTGGCTGTACTATAAATAATTGAAAGACAAAGAATTGATACCGTATTAAAGATAATAAAGAATACATTGATATTTGGCAGAGTTATGTTAATTACATCTGTTTATCTTGTGCATGTTATTATATAGTAGTAATAGCAAAAGCACTGATTCGAAGAATCAAAGAATAAAAAAAAAGGTTCATCTTTGATGATGATAAATATACTAATAAAATGTGTTATTTAGACGTATATAACTTGTAACATGTTATTAATTAGTAATAAGACCCAATGAATGAATAGTGTATTAAGCATAATGAAGAATAAATTCATCTTTGATGGATTTATGATAAATGTAAATATATGTGTTAATTAAACCAGTTTAGCTTGTGCCATATTATTAAATAGTAATAAACCCAAAAGAATTCAAAGCGTATTAAACATAAACACATTGATGTGTTAATTACACTTGTTTAGCTTGTGATAAATGTATATATAATATGTGTTTATTACACATGTTTAGCTTGCCCTGTTATTAAATAGTAATAAAAGCAAAAGTGTATTAAACATAATAAAGAATAAATTTACCTTTGAGGATGATACATATTCATATAAAATGTGTTATTTAGACATATTTCGCTTGTACCATGTTATTAAATCGTAATAAAATCCAATGAATTGCAAGGAATTTAATACATAGAATACATAGATGTGATAATTACACTTATTTAGCTTGTAACATTTTATTAAGTTGTACTAAAGCCCAATACATTGATAGTGAATTAAACATAGTAAATAATACATTGATCTTTGGCAGCTTTATGATAAATGTGAATATAATATGTATTCATTACACCTATTTTGCCTGCCCTGTTATTAAATAGTATTAAAAGCAAAATACTGGATTGTGTATTGTACCTAATATATAATACATTGATATTTGACAGATTTATGATAAATGTAAATATACTATGTATTAATTACACCTGTTACACTTATACCATGTTTTTAAATAGTAATGCAATCCCATGACTAGATAGTGAATTCAACATAATGAACTGATCTTTTACAGATTTATGATAAATGTAAATATAACATGTGTTAGTTCCACCTGTTTAGCTTGCCATGTTATTAAACAATAAATAAAGCTCAATGTGTATATAATGTAAGCTCACAGCAGTTCTAGTGAACGTGAAGTGTGAACGACGCATATATCAATTAAATTATATAAATGATTTAGACTAGAACATGAAAATGAGCGTGCATGTGATTCAGTGAGCGCAGCAGCGATTTGCTCATCTTTACATTCGCAGGCTATGAATCCGCAGCGCCATAAATAGTAATGAACTGCAGAAACGTATACAGTAGCCCCCAAATGGAGGGAGCAATTAAGTGCTAGCTCAGATTGAGCTGAAATGAAGCTACTCAGAGATGCCGGAGAGGTAATTGTGAGAAACTCTTGATTGTTTTGTAAGAGGACGCTTTTGGCTTTAACTTTCTAAGCACCCCGCCATCCAGTGAGACTGTTTTAATGGAAATAGGCGAGCCTGGGAAAAAAAAAAAAGTGTAAGTTTTTTTTTACCCCCTCATTTATTTAGTTCTCTAAATGCATTCTTAATCATATAAAAATTAAGGAAATAAGAATAATTAAAAAATGGAAAATTTTTAGCACTTTCGGGAGAGGCTAGCTCCTCGCGTCATTCTGCTTCAAAGAAAAAAGATAAATGATGATGCCATTAAAAGTGAACTAATTAAGGAAGGCTTCTTTTAAGAACTCATTAACTGCAACCTCATTTACATAATGATGCATATTAATTAAGTTTTAATGAATCTGAATTTCCACCAAGCCGCTTTTCTTTGGCTGTGGAACAAATTGAACAAATTATTTAAAAGTGTTCTTGAATCTACTTTTCACACCAAAGGGGGAGAGAATGCAGTCATTTGTAGAAAATCATATTTTTTTTTCTTTCTTTTTTCTTTTTTTCTTTTTTTTTTAGGCAGGCCCATCTGTTAATTATTTTTTAAATGTAATCATTTACCCTTTGTTTTCAAAACCTGGGAGATTCGCTCCGTTTCTAAACCAAATCATGAGGTTTGGGATCAAGGGGGAAATATCTCAGAGAGAAAGAGAAGTATGGAGAGAAACGAATGAATGAATCAATCAATCAGTGTATCAGAATAAAATCCATCCTTCAATCAAACAATCAGTCAGTCGCTGGGTGTAGCTGAATAGACCCGTGTGTGAGGTGGGGCAGGTCGTTGATTATGGAAACTGTTTATAGCGTTTGCTGCTGTGACCTGTTATGTGGACACTTACTGATAATGGACATTCAGAATGTGTTAATGAGGCTAAAGGCTTTTAGAACAGCAGTGGCAACAAAACAACAGCATCCTTTGATGTACAGGCCAACGTATTCACCTTGTTTAGTCATTTCCATCACTGCCTCCATCATCTCTAGACGTTTTTCTGCTTCAGCTTGGCTTTATAAGTAATTCCCTGTTGCTGTGTATCAATACAGCTGTATCCACATGCAGGGCTGAGCTAAACCAAACACTACAGATTGTCAGTGCTTAGTATTAAGTAGTTTAGACCTTTGACAATGGTGGGTGGGCTTTTGTCTGGTTGCCCCTGACTGTCATCAATCAGTGATGGATGTTCCAGTGCTTCAGTGTTAATGAGCCACCATAACAAAACAAAACAGTCACATGAATGGATGTTCTGATCAAAACACAATGCTGTGCAAAATTCAGAGACCTTCATAAATTTAACCCTTTGGTGCACAAGCTAAGCAAACCCCACCTAATGCACAACATGGCCCGAACTCTCCCCGTATTCAGTTTCAATGTTATTAAATGTATTGCTGAATATCTGTTTGGTTTATCTATAGAAATCGGTTTATTTTATTATTTAATGTTCCAAGTGTTCATTATTAAAAATCTTGTTTTTGACCTTAAGTGATTATTTTAATTTATATTTATTTATGTCATGAAAAAATAGTGTTTGTAAATATGTTCCCAACTGCAAATGTTTACAAATGTCAACAGTTCCCATCAAATTCCATAGTGAACACATAAGGGTTAATTCTGACCCATGCTGTTTGTTAGAAGGGCAGTGATAAAAGTAAATAATAAAACTGAAATCAGGATTTGTGATGATCAAACACACTGAGGAATTCATGGAAGCTTGAATGATATAATTAATTTACTGCAAAGATACAGAGAATAAAATCTCATCCGGGTCAGGTTGTGCATCAAAGTGTTAAAAAAATATCAACATCATATCATAATGTATTTCAGTATTTGATGTGCTCAACATTGCCCGTTATTCCAGCCTCTGTTCTTTTCACTGAACCTTTTTTCCCAAAGCAGTCTGCAGGGATATGGTTCCACACCTCCAAAGTTTAGCTTTCTTTTGACTTTTCCAAATAATTCCAATCACATTCAGTGATGTTCCGGTTCTGGACTCTGGCGGTGATCAGGCCATTGTTCTGAGAACACCAGCAGCTTCATTCTTTTTGTCTGTTTCCTTTCCCACCAGTCTTCTTAAACCCATTCTTTCAGACCAATGTTGCTGAGATGTCTTCTCATAGTAGAAGGATGGATGTGGATGTTTTCAGCACTGAAGTAAGAGTGGTGCTTGATGTTCTCCTCTCTCTCTAACACAAACATTTTAAGAGTTCTGGGCACAGTGTTGGTGGGTCTACCAAGCCTTCTAGGTGTCCAGGAATGACATTTTCTCTGTAGCTTGTAATCATTTGTTGAGCTCCAGACTCAGGAGGAGGCCAGTTCAATCCCAAGTAGCATTTTGCAGGAAATGAATGAGTTATTGGTGTAGATCCTGTTCTTGGTGGAGTAACTGAGGTTAGGGCCATCCTTGATCCAGAGGAGCTAATCCTGCCAGGCATGGATAGTAGTAGAATCTGCCTTATTCTAAAGTGATACCGGGGCTTATCCTGTAGCTAATCTAATAATAAACAATTGAAATACAAGCTCTAGAGTGAATAATGGGTTAGAATCTATACGTTGAAGACTTGTTGCCTGTGG
Source organism: Megaleporinus macrocephalus (assembly GCA_021613375.1). NCBI lineage: Eukaryota > Metazoa > Chordata > Actinopteri > Characiformes > Anostomidae > Megaleporinus > Megaleporinus macrocephalus. Next base: position 21,936,420 of record CM038712.1, read on the forward strand.
TTGTCCTCCTGGGTGGACACTGCTTGGCTATAGATTCAAAACCTTCAGTGCTACTGAACCTACAGCCTGTTAGATCAGCATACCAACAGAAAATAATCTTATGGAATGTTCTGATCAATATATATTTATCAACACTTCATCACTCGCTCTTTTAATGTCTGGTGATTTAGACTAGTGCAAATGTTACGCTGCCTCTATTTTGAGTTTATATTGCATGTGTTTACTGATATTGTATACACAGTCTGTCTGGCTAAAATTGGGGACGAACTGAGCCCAGGGGACTGACACTGCACAATGTTGGGTATTTTAGTCTGTTCTGTGTGGGGTGGGGGCTGCACGCCAGGAAAGAAAGACAGAAAGGAAGAAAGGAAGAAAGAAAGAGAAAGAAAAAAAAGACGAGAAGGAAAGTCACAGGAGGATGCTTAACGCTGGGACTTGGTTGAGCCAAATGGAGCGACGGCACCTCTCTCCTGTCTGGTGCCGAACGCGTCTCTGAGGTTAAAGCTGACAGCTCCTCTCCCGCCTGCCTGCGGCTCGCGGCGGCCCCGGCGCTGCTTCACGGGGCTTTTGCCGCTTTAAAGCAAGCGAGCACCTTTGTGTGGCGCTCTGTGGATGCTGGGGGTTCTTTTGACAGCGAGCGGCTTCCTCAGGGGAGGTCAGGAGTCAGGGATTCAGATGAGACAAGCTGGCGATGCAGTGTAACTGAAAATGGAAAGCAGATGTTAGTTAATTAGGGGAAATGTGACTGACAAGACTTGAGCGGTGAGCTACACGAGCTAGCCGCCGCCGAGCAGCTGTTGTTGCCGACTTCATTGTCAGTCTCGTACACAAGTCACAACATCCCCACGGTGAGCCCGGGCCGCAAACGCCGACAATTATCAAAATAGAATTAAGCTTGATTTAATTGCAGCAGTTTTTTTTTCTTTCCTTTTTTTTTCTCCACAGACTTTTCGTCCATCGTCCCCCACCTAGAGCTTTTTTCCCCTCTCTGTGTTCGTTCAGTTCATATTCATGTTGATTCACCTCCACTTATACACCTTACATACACCATATATAAGGGCTTCTTTATCTGTTTACAGCATCAGGACTTGGAGACAAGCATATGTCCCACATGTCTCACAACAGCAACAGTATGTAAGTTCCTATGTGTAATAATAAGGTATTCTATATGTATGGTATATACAATTAAGCACCTGTATGTAATATTGTCACATGTGTTTTATACACATTATGTACACATCTAATAATAATGTGTTCTATGTGTATGAAATATATTTAAGCACTACTGTAATAACTATTTGTCACATGTTATATATACATATAAGTGCACATGTAACTATAAGGTATCCCATATGTGTTATGTACATTAAGGCACCTACATGCAGCATTCATTTGCCACATACATATTTTATATACATGTAAGTGCATGTGTAACAATAAAGTATCCCATAGATACTTTGTATTACACCTATATGCAACATTCATTTGTCACATGCATGTAAAGTACACATGTAATATATATATATATATATATAAACCTTTATATGTAACATTAATTTGTCACATACATTTTATATACATGTAACTATAAAGCATACATTTTTAAATATGTTTTATATACATTTAACTACACATGTAACAAAAAGGTATCCCATATGTATTATATACATTTCAGCATCTATATGTAATATTGTCACATGTGTTTTATATACATGTAACTATACATGAATTATAATGTGTTCTATGTGTATAAAATATATTTAAGCACTTATGTGATAACTATTTGGCACATGTATATATACATGTATATATACATGTAAGTGCACATGCAACAATAAGGTATCCCAACAATAAGGTAACAAAACATGTAATATTATATTGTCAAATATATTTTATATACATTAATTTAATATAATAATGTCTCAAGTGTATTTTCTTTGAAATATGTAAATGCCTATATGTAGTAATAATAATAATAATAATAATAATAATAATAATAATAATAATAATAATAATAATAATGAGAAGAAGAAGAATGCATATGTACATACATGCACTCATATGTAAAACTAATTTGTCTCTTACCTACCATGTTCTTGTAACTCTGTATACTACTACTACTACTACTACTCTTGTTACTACTACTACTACTAATAATAATAATAATATTATAATAATGTGGTCTCACAGGTTAGACCTGCTTTAATCCTGCTTATCTAGATGGACTCCCCTCTGCAGAGCATGCGTGTAGCAAAACCTGCAAATAACAGTAGTAGCGTTTACACATTCAGCCACTGCAGTGCACAATCTGATTTAACACATAGACATAAATCATACGTCCCTGGAGATCTGTAGAGATCTGTACGTGGAGTTATGAAGATATACACGACTACATGAATATTTGTGTTGAAACTTTTTTTTTAACTTAGTAGATGACGTGCATCATTTAATTAGTCTGCTCGAAATATGACACGTTTGTTGCTTTTAAAGCAAGACTTCATTATAAAAAAATAACATGTAACATAAACACATATATGTAAGAATAATATGCTCCACATGTATTTTATATATCTCCATTATTCTTTTTTTATTATTATTTATTAATAATAAAATAATCTACAAATAATAAATAAATAAAAATATCATCACTATCCAAAGAAAAACAAATATCTCCAAAATGGTAACTTTATAGGAGAGGTCAAAAACAGTATTACCTCTCAATGTAAGTCAATGGAACCAGACATTTTTCCAGGCTATTTTGGAGCATTTCTATTGGTCCATTCATCTTGGAATTCAGATTATATGCGAAAATGAAAGCCACAAAAATGCAGATACATGTTTTTACTTGGATAGCAACAATGTACAATTGACACTATGCATTTTAAAGACAATTAATATGTACATGTATCTTTATTTTTGTTGATTTCTATTTTTCTACATCACTAAAACTATCCACTCAGTGTTTTTGCCAGTCAAATGTACCATCTATTCTCAGAATAATGTTATGAATTTATGACATTATTGACATTCTGTTTTGGATTTCTCGCCAAACTCTAGCCATTGCATGGATCTGTTCAGTTCCACCAGCGGCACCAGATTTAATTTAATCAACGACTGATTGGCTAAACTAGGTATTGGATGGTGAGTGTAAATACAGAACGTCCTAAAAGAGAGCTTGCAAACATTCCCAATGGATTGTTTACTGGTATTTATGTGTGCTGCCCCGATGAATGGCTTTATATGCATCTGCACAGTGTCCTATATGAACTCTATCTCCGATCACGACATGTATACACCCATACGGTCCAGCCTGAGACATCTATTTCTCTCATCTCTTCCTCCACAGCATGTGGAGTCTGGGCTTAATGAGGCCTTTTGTTCTGGCTTGATTGTGATTGCGTTTTTATAGTGTTTTCCTTACTTTTCCTTTTTTTTTTAGCCTTCGTTTGCTGCAGGCCTGCTTCGCGAGCGAATGCAAAGCCTCTCGACATCAGTCCAAAGCTCTGCTGCTTTTAGATCTTCGGTTGGGGGAACGTCGCAGCCAATCTCTGGTCAGCAATAGGAGGCTGTGAAATTGATGAATTGCTAGACATTAGCCCCATTCAAACAACAGATGTTAATTCACTTCAGATGTGAATTATCAGATCATTTGTGTCAGGAAACATAATATGAATGACGCAGATTATCTCCAATTCGCCTCTTCCCTCGGTACCCTCTGTGTCCTTTGTCTCCTCAGGTAGAGGGCTTTGGGGCAGGGGAGGGTTTTCCGTCCATTAAAAATTTCCAAACAGCTCATTAGAACCCAGCCATGGCTTCCTTTGGGCTCTGCCACCAAGAGTGATGGTTCCTCACCGCAGTGAGGGAATATTAGTTAGTCTGGCTTTTGTTTCCCTGTTTTACCATCATTGTATTATTGACCCGAAGGATCAGACACACAACATCCGCCTGAGAAAATGCTATTTTATTCAACAAATCAAGAATGAAATAATTTCCATAATGGAAAACATAGGACAATATTCTAAACAAAAAAATACCACTAATTAAAGCTTTTCATCATGACGTGTTAACAAAACATCAAGGTCGAATGATCTAAAACTTCAAAAAGAGCAAATAATTTCATTGTTTATTAGATACACCTCCTTGTTTCTACACTCACTGTCCATGTTATCAGCTCCACTGACCATATAGGAGCTACACTTTCAGACTGTAGTTCATCTGATTCTCTGCATACTTTATCACCCTGTTCTTTAATGATTAGGACCCCTACAGGAACACCAAAGAGCAGCTACTATTAGGGAGGTGGGTCATTCTCAGCACTGCAGTGACACTGATATGTGTTGTGCTGGTGTGAGTGGATTAGACACAGCTGTGCCGCTGGAGTGTTCAAACACTGTGTCCACTCACTGTCCACTCTATTAGACACTCCTACTACTTGCTGGTCCACCTTGTAGATGTAAAGTCAGAGACAGTAGCTCATCTGCTGCTGCGCAGTTTGTATTCTCTAGTGCTTCATCAGTGGTCACAGGACGCTGCCCATAGGGCCGTGCCCATATGACGGTGCCCACAGGATGCCGCCCATAGGACGCTGCCCACAGGATCGTAGCCACAGGATACCGCCAACAGGACGCTGCCCACAGGATGCGGCCCACAGTATGCTGCCCATAGGACGCTGCCCACAGGATACCGCCCACAGGATGCTGCCCATAGGACGCTGCCCACAGGATACCGCCCACAGGATGCTGCCCATAGGATGCTGCCCATAGGATGTTGCTGGTTGGTGGACCAGTGACAATGAGGTGTTTAAACACTCCAGCAGCAGTGTCTGCAGTGTCTGATCCACTCACACTAGCACAACACACGCTACCACGCCATCATCATATGATGTTGCTGAGCAAATAATATAGCTTTTTAAAAATAATAATGTCCCAAAACATATTTGCACAGCACTGTAAATCCAAAAAGGTCAGAAAAAAGAGAAAGTTCTACAAGCACCACCTTGAATCCCCCTCTGAAACTTTTAGTTTAATATATATTTACTACACATACATCTAGGTGGTAGGTGAACTTAAGGACGATCCCAGTGGCAATTTTTTTGCATCAACAGCCTAAAAAAATACTTTGCAGCTTTATAAACTGGTCAGACTGGAAATTCCAAACAAATAGCAAAACTAATGCTGAAGCTGTGCTGCTAATCATCTCACTTCTCTGTATCTCCTCAGCAGCATCATCCTCCGCGAAGCTGGTTTGATCAAGGCTTTATCGCTGCACATTATCAGAGTTTTCTCTCTTTCTCATTTTTTTTTCTACTTCTCTTCTTTCTTCCACTCGCCTCCGCCTCCAGAGGAATGGCACTCGGTCTGAATGCGAAAGGAAAACAATGCGTAAGAACCTCCTTCTTTTTCAGCTCGGTCCCATGGGTGGAGGGAAAAGGTATCAAAACAAAGCAAATCAAAAATTCTCAGAATGGATAATAACCTGGATTACAAAGAACACGGAGCCTGCGCGGCTGGTAATTGGGTCAAGAGGACTTTGTTTGAAAAGCATGCAAAATAATAACAGGAAGACCTTTTTTCCCCATTCTCATACACGTGAACTGTCACTCTGAAGTGCCTGATGGGATGTCTGTTCATTTTAATTTAACCCTCTGCATTTATTCAGTTTCTAATCTTAAGACTTATTACTTTATAACTACACTTTTACAAAAGTACCTGAACAGAATCTCTTCACAAGATACTACTTAGAAAACGTTTAAAAACATTAAATATGTCTTTGCTTCAAATAACTTTTTAAATGCCTAGTATGTACACCAAAAATATCCCATTGTAATGAGTGAAGCTGCTTTTAGGTCACTGACTGCAGACAAAGATGTATATATAGATCGTGGATAAATAAATAAATATCATTCAAATTATGTATCTAAATAAAAATCTTCAAAATAAGAGCAACATGTTTTCTTTAGACAGTGACTATATATATATATATATATATATATATATATATATATATATATATATATATATATATATATATATATATATATATATAGACTTGCCCTGTATATACACTGCTGTATGCATCTGCTACAGTGAATGTATTACCAGTACTTACATTGTTCTTACATATGCTGTGGATGCTTATCTACACAGTTTTCATGCTTACTATAATTACACTTAATGAATTAATATGAAATTTTAAAAAATTACTCTATCAACATCTTAAATTTAATGAAATGGCCCTAAAGAGCCCATATCCTATGTTTGCTTTGTTTTTATTTATGTATTTTTTATTTATTTATTTTATTATGGTTGCACATTGCACAGCTATATTGTTATTTGTTTTTTTGCTTTCTACCAGATCTTTGTCATGTAACTCATCCTGCAGCTATACATCAATATATCAACATCATTCCAACTCCAGATTGTCCAATATGATTGTGTAAGGAATCAGAGTCGAGAGGAGACATAAGATCCATTCGCAAGGCTTCAATGCGTTAGAGCAGTTCAAAATCAACAAAAACAGTTCAAAAGAGCTCACTAATGCGAGAATGTCCAGAGAGTTGGAAGCAGGAGGGTTGGAGGAAGCCATTGGCTGATCCAGAGAGCTGGCTTGATGGTAAAGGTGGATCGCCGGCGTAGATGAAGTCTCTCACATGCACCTCCTGTGTTGGTCCGGTGGTACTGGGGAACCCGAGCAGCACTCGCCTCCCGCGGTGGATGAGGAACCAGTGTCAGCCCTGCTTGGACAGGTTAGAGTAGCGCCTTTCAATTGGACTGCGCAGCAGTAATAAAAACAGTCTTAAAGGGACCGGCTGGGGCCAGGGAAACAAACCTGATGTGAGGGACGAGTTTGTGGATCCGTGGTAGCACCGACCTCACTCCTCGGATACTGTAGCAGGGAGGCTCAGTCGACTGGAGGTGAGTGCTGAGGCTGGTGGGAGAGTCTGCTGGTTCTCTTGGGCTCCAGGGAGGTGAATAGGACCCCGATGTGGAAATGCCAAGCTTGTTGAACCTGGGAAAAGACCTTAAGGAAAACACCAGACTAGAAACCACGGACAGGTAGGTTCTGATCATCACAGTTTCAGATATTTAAAACAACTTACAGATTGGGTGATTCGAGCTGCTTGATTGGATGCACAGATTCTGGAAAACAACTGATTTTTTCCATATTTTTTCCCATAGAGAATGAATAGGATGGATAAGTGCACGCCAATCTACTGAACTTCTGCTCGACTGACAGACACGGTTTCACATACACGGAATCAGGGCAAACCCCCGGCCACGACTGCACCGATTCTCAAGTAAACTTGCAGCCACCAAACTGCATGTACTCACTCAGGGCAGGCCCCCAGGGCATCCCTCATTCCTTGCACTGCTTAAGCCACGCAACCGTCCTGCATTTTCTTCAGGAAATGTACTTTTCTAGTTTTATATTTATTATCCATTACAAGTAAACATGTCATTTTTGTTTCTGTCCCTTTAAGACTGACAGTAAAGTTTTTGACCTCTCCTGAAAAGTTACTATGATGGAGATACTTGTTTTCCTTTGGACTGCAAAGATATGTACTAGAAAAACCCCGACCAATAAAACAAGACATCCTAGAGCAGACATACATGAGCACAATTCTGGGCCTGGAATACATAAATTCAGCCCGACTTTGACACAATTTGTCGCAGCTATCAAATTCCCAGCGTTGGGCCTGAATATGAATGTCAAGAACGAAGAACGGGCCTTGTAGTGTGATGTAATCGAAGATGAGCGATGTGGCATCTGGAACACCCCAGAACACCCCCTCAAAAAGTCTCGTGTGTCAAAATTGTATGTGCCTAGTTTGACAATCCCTACAACATGTGTCTTGACGTTGACCAACAGGAGGCGCACATGTGTAAACATGACGAAGAGAAAGACTTCTAATGCTGTTGCTGCTGTCAGGTGGAGCAATGAAACAGGGGAACGGCTCATTGAGCTGTGGCAACAACCTCCCTGCCTTTCTGACGTTTGCTTGAGGAGCTACCATGACAAATCATCCAATGTTGGTAAGAAGTAGCGGTTGAAGTGTCTTCTTACTTATACAGCAAACCTGGTAGCTACATTTATGTCATTCTTTTTTTTTAATGTTGTTACAGTATTAATTACCTCAAGTTCTCTTTGAAGGATAAACAGTCCACACGGTTCTCTTTATGTTAACCAAGAACACACAATCTTTTTTCTTTCTTTTCTTTTATTATATCAATAGCACACCTGTAGCCACTCTAGACATTTTGGGATGAGTTGCCATGATCCATAACTTATCATCCAATATCAGTGCCTGACCTCACCAATGCTTTTATGATTGAATGCAATCAAATCATCATAGCAAGATTCCAATATCTTATATAAAGCCTTCTTACTGGAGTAGAGACTGTTTCTACAGCAAAGAGGCCAAGAACCAGGACCAATCATAAGCATTCTCTTTGGCATGACATACCTGTGGTAGTGGTCCTGTGGGGGTCTTGACCCCTGAAGAACAGAATGAAGGTGGCTAACAGAATGTGCAGCGTATCAGGTGGACTACAGTCTACAAAGTGTGGTCAATGTAGAGTGCCTACTGAAGTGGTCAGCAGCAGTGAAGGAGGAAATGCTGAAAATAGAATCACAACGTAAACAGTCCATCAGGCTGAACTTAGCTGGGACGACAAAACAGTGATTGACGTTGGACCAGCGCAAAATGATACAGGGACATGCGTATACGTGGAAGTGTGGATAGCCAATCTGAATGCAACAGGCAGAATCCTGACAGTGTGGCCAGGCCAACACACGAATGATTTCAATGATAATGATAAATGATAAACTCCCTAATTAGTCCGTAGTTCTTTGAGGATTCTTTAGTACATTTACTTTTATATTCATGGAATTTAGCAGACCCTTTCATCCAGAGTGACTTACAGGAGTTCTTTGTGTTTGGTCAGAGCATACATCTCTACAGTTAGTACAAACAGTTCAAACTACTTAAGCCCAGACACTGCCAGAAACAAGGGTCAGTGCTGATACCTAGAATAAAGAAAATAATAAAATATAGGGTTACATAGAGCTTTAGTGCAGTACCTGGGAATACCCAGCCAACGTTCATACCTAGAAGATAACAGAGTTAAGCAAAGGCGTAAGTGCAATATGTAAAATTAGTAAAGACAAAAAAATTAATAAAACAGTAAAGATGACTGTATATTCACATGTGGGCCTTATTGTTATGATGCCAACCTTGTAACAACTGAAGGACATTTTTGGTGCCATATGGAACCATTTTCAGAAAGGGTCTGTATATAATCATATATAACACATTCTCCATATATTTACCACACAGAGAACCAAATGAGCATATTAAATGCTTCTATATAAAAACCATTATAGAACCTTTGTCTTTACTAAAGAAACCTTGAACCATTTTTTAAATGGTGTAGTTATTAGAGTAAGGAATTTAGGACCAACATGGTAGATCATTAGATTTTAAATAAGAGGAGATTGCAACATTGCAACAATAAGTATAAAGCTTAAAAGACATTCAGGTCCAAACCCAACACATTCACCATTTCACCCTACAGAGAATCAATGAAGCATGTTCTTTGAGTGTTTCTATAATGAACCATTGTTTTTACTAAAGAAACCTTGAACCATCATTTTAAATGGTGTAGTTCTTAAAGTGAAGAGTTTAGAACCCTCATGGTAGATTAGATTTTAAATAAAGAGAGAACATAAAGCTTGAAGAAAGTATAAAGCTTAAGAGACATTTAGGCCTAAACCTTGTATCTTATATCCGATTCATCATGTTATTCAGTTGTGCAGCAATCAGTTTCATTGGTGTGATAGAATTCACAAATTTGGGTCCTCGTGCTTGTCAGTCAATATTTTCTCACTCTCAATTTGCCAATATAATTCCGACCAGTGTAGCACCACACAATATTCAGCTATGTTTGACTTTTGGCTTTTGCATTTCCCAGTTGGTGAAAAAAGGTATATATCCACACAACCCTCCCCCAGAATGTGCTTTACAGCCATCATAGTTTTCTTATTCTAGAGAGTCCTGTCGCACCACTGCAGGAGATGAGTAGGCCTGTTTATGGCAGATGTAGTAATGGTTACATATTGGCCTGAATGTCCTTTCAGAGAAGGTCAAAAGGCATGCAGGGTCTTAAGTTAACCATCCAGCCCATAAAATAGAATCATGTTTCTGCTTATAGAGAAGGTCCAGGGACTTGAAAGGGTCTCCAGCTCATGATCTTGCCTGTTCTAGTTACTCCAGCATCTCCAGCCAGGCACCATGTGTCATTCTGAGTCCTACAGAGCAGTAAGCTTCATCTAGCTGCGGCTAAATGTCCACTGTGGTAGCAGCCATCCCCCCCGGGGCTATTTGAGCCTTCATGGCAGGCCTAAATCTCTCGGCCCTTTGCAATAGGAAGAAATTGTGCCTGACAATCGCTGCGCGCTGTAGTATGCTTATGACAGAACTTTCTTTTTTTCTCCCTCCTTCTGACGCCTACGTGCCCGGCTAGCGATAAATGCAGAATATGCTCTGAAATCTCAAGCCTAATTAATAAGTGCCAAGAGTGATTGTGAGAGTGCCTACGCTGGATGCTAATGGGTCCATTCAGTGCTCTCTCTGTGTGTGTGTGTGTGGATGTGTGACCAAGCTGGAAGCTGTGGGACCTAATGCCTTGATTTCATTCCACTTGACCACTCGAGTAGGATGCTGATGACCCTAATTGTGATAATTTAGCCGCTGCCTGTGACACTCCGGCCCAATTGAGCCTATCCTCTCGCGGGGCGCAAGTCAACGATGAACGCGATGACAGCTAATGCGCGTAATTGAATAAAATCCCTCCAGGTATTCTTGAATTAATCTTATCTGTGGTTTTATCATGAGTTAAACGCGTTGACCTTCGCTTGTTAATCACATAGGACAAAAGAAATATCACGTAACGCTGTATCATTGTCTCATTTGTATCCGTTTCGGCGTTCAAGATTAATGAAGCATTAGCCTGATTAGAAAGTGCATTGATAGCCAATTTTTTTTTTTTTTTTTCAGTTTTGGGGATCACTTTAGAATAAGACCCCCCTTGTACAGGGTTTATGAAAACCTTATAATTAGTTTATTAAAAGAAGGGAACACATCACCCCATGCTTAAATCCTGGATAACAGTATGTTACAGAATAGTCTTCAAGGTCCTGTTACTGCTCTATGAGGGTTTAAATGGCATAGGACCAGCATATCTATGTGATCTAGTAGAGCGATATGAGCCGTGGCGTAGTCTTATATGGTTGGGAAGTAGTCAATTAGTCCTTCCTAAGGTAAAGCCTATACATGGGGAAGCAGCGTTTAGTTACTATGCAGCTGTTAATTGAAATCAGTTGAGCAAGAGTATTAGAAGAGCCCCAATGCTGGACACCTTTAAATCCAGACTGAAAACATTCCTGTTTAAGCAGCTCAGTTTAAAACTCTGCAACTTAGTTCTACAACTCTTCCATAGTCAGCACTTTTCAACCCCTTTCTTCACTGTTGTGTTTAATTTTCTTTCTTTTCAATACATTGTATTTTTATGTTTATTACTTCGCTTAATGCCTTTTAATGCCTTTTAATGCATTTTTGTATTTCTTACATTATTTATGTAAAGCATTTTGAGTTGCCACTGAGTATGAAAGGAGCTATACAAATAAACTTGCCTTGTCAATTATTTGTTATTTTTTAGGATATAAACACTTCACAAGGCATTAGTAAACAGTTATAACATATTAGTAAAACAGGCAATAGTGAGCTCTTCCATATGATGACTATGCATATGTGTTGTTGCTCGCTGATGGAATAGTAAGTATCAAATATCAAAATATGACCTATGTAGCCACATGTGGCCCTTATTGTTATATTGTCAAGCTTATAACAACAGAAGATCATTTTAGGTGCAATAAGGAACCGTTTCCAAAAAGGGTCTATACACAAGCATATATAACACATTCTCCATACAAAGATTTCACCATACAAAGAACCAATTAAGCATGTTCTTTGAGGGTTTCTATATAGAACCATTGTCTTTACTAAGGTAACCTTGAACCATTTTTTGAAATGGTTTAGTGTGGAGTTTAGGACCCACGTGGTAGATCCTTAGACTTTAAAAGAAGGGAATGCATCATTGCAACATCATGTATAAAGCCTATATATCATAAAGAGACATTGAGGTCTAAACCTAGTATTATACCCTGATAGTATAACCCAGTAGTACAACCTAGTAGTATAGCCTTGTGGTATAATGTGTGATTCAAGTCAAGAGTCAAGAGGCTTTTGTTGTCATTCCATCTACGTACAAGTACACAGTGGAGTGAAATTACATTCCTCCAGGAGCAACATGGTGCAACATAGTGAACAAAGTGTACAAAGTGCAAACATGCAGACACAAGTGTGCAACACAAAATGTAACTAAAAACAACACAATCATATAATACAATAAATTAGAGCGAGATGTGACACAGTAAACAGACAGGACAGTGCATCATAGACACAGCTCTCATTTCTAATTTGAGAGTGTGGAATAAAGTTCAGAGATATTTAACATGCTGTGAGTTTACCCAGTACTGCCGTTGTACTAGAGTAGAGATAGAAGTAAACCGTGTAAACACAGTGTCAGCAGCAATGTTCCAGATGCAAGTAGAGCATCAAAGTAGATTCATCATGTTTTTCAGCTATGCAACAATCAGCCTCACTGATTTATCTATAAACATCAAAATCTGAGCTTATATAGAATATATGAAGGTGGGTTCACTGATGTTCTAACAGGTCACTGTCATTAATTGTGTGTTGTGACTGCTTATTAATACATTTTAGGTCTAGTTAATAACCATTAATTAACTCCTTTTAAATGTTCATAAACCTCTTATAAGAGCAATCAAGGGCTGTCAAAGTTAACCCTATTGAAGTACTCTGTCTACTTGTACGGTCTCTGTCACAAGACCATAAACTCTCACTCTTGTTTGGTGTCATGTCTTTGTCTCATTGTCACGCCTCCCGTCCATGTGCCCTTGTTTACGTCCCGTCCATGTGTTTCTGTTTTGTCACGTGCTCCCTGGCCCCACCCGTCACACCTGTTTTCCATCGGTCCTGAGTTGTGTCACCTGTTCCCTCTTGTTAATCTGTGTATATATACCCTGTGTTTGCAGTCTGTCTTGGTCCTTCGTTGTTTTACTGTCAGTGTGTTCATAGTTTCTTGTCTGTTTTGTTAATATGAATCGCATTAAACCTATCAGTCCTCATCTGCGTGTGTATCCGCTTCAGCCATCTCACACACCATGACAAAACGAAGGACCTCAAAATGGATACAGCGGATGGGGGTTTCCTTCCTACGTGGGAGCTCTACGCGCTGTTAAAGGCGGATAACCCCGCTCTGCTCGCGGCTGAGATGGCGGCCGGGTGTGCAGCCGTCTCGGCGAACCAGGCTAAGCGGCGTAGAAAACGCCGTAGCCGGAAGCAGACTTTGCGGGCGCCCGCCGGCACAGAGCTGCGGCCTCGCGCTCACTCCGTCATGGCGCCGCTCTCCTGCCCCGCTGGCGTTCCGGCGCCACCTGGTGCTCCGGAACGGAGGCGCTTCTGCTTCGCTGCCTCCGTGGACGTCAATGCAGCGAGGGCCGCTGCCTCCATGGACGTCAATGCAGCGAGGGCCACTGCCTCCGTGGACGTCAATGCAGCGAGGCCCGCTGCCTCCGTGGACGTCAATGCAGCGAGGCCCGCTGCCTCCGTGGACGTCAACGCAGCGAGGCCCGCTGCCTCCATTGACGTCAATGCAGCGAGGCCCGCTGCCTCCGTGGACGTCAACGCAGCGAGGCCCGCTGCCTCCGTGGACGTCGCCCCCGCTCCCCTGACGGTGGTCCGGTCTGTTCCCGTGCCTGCTCCCCGGACGGTGGTCCGGTCTGTTCCCGTGCCTGTCTCCGCCCCCCAGGCGGCTCCTGTTCCTGCCCCCCGGACGGTGATCCGGGCGCTTCCTGACTCTATGCCCAGGGCGCTTCCTGACTCTGTGCCCAGAGCGCTTCCTGACTCTGTCCCCCGTAAGCTACCTGTTAAGGCAGACTTTGTTGCTCCCGCCCGCCCACCCTGTTCTGTTTCTTTGCCTTGTTTTGTTCCAGTTTGTGTTCCTGTTCCCGTTTTTGTTCCTGTTTTTGGTTTCTGTGTTCCTGTTGTCGTGTTGGTTCCGGTTCCCGTTTTTGTGTTTTGCCCTGCGCCCTGTCTTCCTGCTCTGTTGTCCTGTCTTCATGCTTGAGTTCTGTCTGGTGTTTTGTTGTTTTTTTCCTGGCGTGTCTGGTTTCCCTTGTCCTCATCTCCCTCCTCCCGTGTCGTCTCGTCATCCTCCTCCTGCGTCCTCTCGTCAGCCTCCTCCCTTTACCTCTGGTCGTGTTCCTCGTTTCTCTCGTCTCCCTCCACCTGTGACTACTCGTCGTCTTCCTCCCTGTTCGTCTCACCGTCCTTACTCGTCCTCATCTTTCTTGGTCCTTCGTAGTTTTGCTGTCAGTGTGTTCATAGTTTCTTGTCTGTTTTGTTATCGCATTAAACCTTTCAGTCCTCATCTGCGTGTGTATCCGCTTCAGCCGTCTCACACACCGTGACACTCATTTGAGTCACAACCTCACTGAAACATGTGGTAAAGACAGGCAGAGTGCACTGCCTCCATCTAAGGTCACTGAAAAAAAGCAAACAAAATTATTATCTATATATAATTTCTTTGTTATAAAATTATAGTGACGGCACAGTAGTGTAATAGTTAGCGCTGTCGTCTCACAGCAAGACTGTCTGGGTTCGATTCCTGATCCGGGCCGTTCTGTGTGGAGTGTGCCGCTATCACCTCTTCAGGTACAAAGTGGTACTACAGTGACTCACCATCATCTCTTCAGGTACAATGTGGTAAAACAGTGACTCACTATCACCTCTTCAGGTACAAAGTGGTACTACAGTGACTCACTATCACCTCTTCAGGTACAAAGTTGTACTAAAGTAACTCACTATCATCTCTTCAGGTACAAAGTGGTACTACAGTGACTCACTATCACCTCTTCAGGTACAAAGTGGTACTACAGTGACTCACTATCACCTCTTCAGGTACAAAGTGATACTACAGTGACTCACTATCACCTCTTCAGGTACAAAGTTGTACTACAGTGACTCACTATCACCTCTTCAGGTACAAAGTTGTACTACAGTGACTCACTATCACCTCTTCAGGTACAAAGTGATACTAAAGTAACTCACTATCATCTCCTCAGGAACAAAGTGGTACTATGAGACTGGATGGGCTGTCTGCCATGTTTACTTCAGTAGATATCTCTGCAATACAATACATAGACATCATTGGCATACTGCCACAACATTTGTTCCATGACATTTGTTTGATAATTTTAGCTCTTTTTGGAATTTCTAAACTATAAATATTTAAAAAATGCACATTTAAATGACACACATTCATTAGCTCCAAATTACCTGTCACTGTAGCAAATCTATGGACACAGTCAGGTTCAAGTATTTGTGATGTTCAATCATCAGATCATCCTAATTGGTGGAAATCGCTTTCCCAACTTACAACATCACAAGTTCCATTAACTACGTCCAAGTAAAAGTCCTGGTTTGTCCTCCAGCTTTTTCTGCCTCCTCCTTTAAGTTCCTTTTCTTGCTGCGAAACCCGTTAAATCTGCAGTCATCACAATGCGCCCATGGCAGTGGCTAAATACAAGCAAACAAAGACACAAACAAACACATTCACAGTGCCTCTTCTCAATTTTCCAAATGACTTGTCCATTTTATGAGAATACTTTTTTTTTCTTCCTTGCCTTGCTTTTTTTTTCCACCTCTCTCGCCTCAACAAGGCAATCACCTTTCTCATATACATCTGTACAAATTGATTTCCTCTTTACAAGAGAAGATAAAGACCATGGCAACAGAAATACCTGTAAGTGAGGGATAATTACGGAGCGAGACACCCCCCGCTGAGCCCATTCACCGAGTCCCAACAACATGCATTTAAAACCTCAATAGCGCTCGACAGCCTCTTGCGAATAAGCCCAGAGATTTGATTAAAATTATAGTTCTTTTGCTCTTACTTCTTCTATTAAGATACGCATCTTGTTCGGGACATTTTTATATACATATAAAGAGGGCTGGTACAATTTAACATTTTCCTCCTGCTGCTTGGCATAAAAGGATCCCTGAGGGACCCCACTTCACTCTCACCTGTATAAAGCATCTGGCATCAGAATGGCAAATGCCTTCTATGCCACAGCATTCAGCAGCCTTCGCTTTTGCCTTTGACAAAGACGTTCGAAAAAGAAAATGTCAGGCCATTGTTTGCATTTTAGTGTGTTGCGTGTCAACTATAGTTCCGGCTTCTTGACAGTCCAGCTAGGACAACCCTACCAGGCCTGGGAATGTGGAGCATGCGCTGTATTTTCTTTTCAAAGCCTTGTTTTACAAGGAGGCCAACGGAGGACGGCTACAGCGCAGGCGTTTCGGATTTGGGTTCGGACGTCAGCCACCATTACGACTATTAGAACACTTCTTTTTAGCTACACGCACATGCCTTCTACAAATCAACACACTGGGGGCGTCCCAAATCACTTCCTCGCCCACTACTCAGTACATCAGTAGGTGAGCGCAGCCAGTGTGTTCGAACAGTATTCATCTAGCAGCAGGCAAACTTTACCCGGATGGTCTCCTGAATGGGGGGACATTTTTAATAAATGACAGGAAGCTGTTTTAGGATTAGATCTTGTGTTTGCACACAGCAGAATTTGACCTCCGCATTTAACCCATCAATGCAGTGAAACACCCACACACTAGTAAACACACACATAAACATATACACACACTAGTGAAAACAAAGTGAACATACACACTAAGCGGCAGTGAAACATACACATACAGTAGTGAACATCCACACACACACACACACACACAATGGGGGGCAGTGAAACACCCACACACTAGTGAACACACACTAGGCAGCAGGGAAACACCCACACATTAGTGATCACACAGTAGGCGGTAGGGAAACACGCTCACATACACACACTAGTGAACACACACACTATGGGGCAGTGAACACATGTGGCAGTGAAACACCCACATACACACACACACACTAGTGAACACACAAACTAAGGGCAGTGAACACACTTGGCAGTGAAACACCCACATACACACGCACACTAGTGAACACACAAACTAGGGGGCAATGAAACATCCACATACACACATACTAGCCAACACACACACACAGTAGGGGGCAGTGAAACACTCACATATATACGCACTAGTGAACACACACTAGGGGGCAGAGAAACAGCCTCATATATGCACACTAGTAAACACACACACTATGGGACAGTGAGCACACTTGGGAGTGAAACACCCACATACACACACACACTAGAGGACAGTGAAACACCCACATACATACACACTAGTGAACACACACACAGTGAGCACACTTGTGATGGGTGGCCCTATCCACAGTGGCCGGGAGATAGCAGCTGGGGTGCCTTGCTCACGGGGGCTCTCCTTCGTGGCCTGTTGGTCCAGAGAATCAAACCCGCTGGCTTCCAGTCACCGTGATCCTAACCTCCAACTCACATGATATTCTTCCAAATGAGGGTATATTACAGTCATCAATAGCAGAAATAAAACAAATCATGCATCTCTCGAACCTAAAACATATTTATGGTACAAAGAATTCAAAACATTTTTCAAATTGCAGACCAAGTTTCCAGGAGGTTTTATTGTAGTAATACGACCAAAGCATATACTACTCGAGCCTGTTTAACCACATCTGCAGCTCTTCCATCTCTGCTATGTCTAAGTGTAAATATATGGCTTATGAAAATGTATTGATTTCACCTCTGATTCTTCTCTGAATCTCTTTTCTCAGCACCGCACCTTGAATTCCACTGATCAGACAGTTTGTTACACGGACCACATTCTCATCACATACTATTCAATAGAGGAGAAAAGTAAAGTGTCATGTTTACAGTGCTAGTCAAAAGTTTGGGCACGCCCACTCTGGTGAGTTTACCGTTATTTATTTGACCATTTCCCACATTTTTGAACAGTAAGTCTTTATGCAGCTTCATGAGGAGCTTATGGAGCACTGAATAAGTTGCATATATCACTCTTGATAAAGCCATATCCCAAAAATTCCAGTTCCATTCAAATTTGAGTTACGATTTTGGAGATTTTAAAGGGTTTGTTCCAGACAGCAGTGAAATACTTTGGCCTTGTTAGGTTCTCAAAGCTGTTTGCTCGCATGTGGACATAAAATATAATCCAATAAAAAAATTTTTTTTCACTTTACTTCAGCATAAGAGTTCAGATTTTATTATTTCATGATAGAAGGGACCATGCATATGATCAGATGTGTGCAGATACAGTAAATTCAAGCTTTTAAATGTTGTTGAGTAAAGAACCTTTAACAAGCTGTGAGAACTGGCCCTGACGCTCAATAGAAATATCACTTTATGTAAATATGAAATGTTGAGCCACATTTATTCATTTATATCTTTTATACGTTCCAGCCGATGACAACAGATGTTTGTTAATGCATTGTTTCTCCTTCCACCAGTGAGTGACAGCACGGTTTGCGGTCGGTTTATCAGACTGTTGTGTTTTGCTTGCGTGGCTGCCGGAGTTGAGTCAGGCTTATTAAGGTAAATGGTAACGCAGAGAGATATGAATCAGTAAAGCTGTGAGGCATCACTGGATTAAATATTATTCATGAATGCATCAAATGCATCTTAAATGCCTGAGCAGATAGTACAGAACTTCCGCTGCACTCGTTCTACAACATTAGGATGGAGGGTCATATATATTGTTGCAATTTAATTAATCAGTTTTGGCGATTTTTATTGTTCTACCTTATTTGAACACGACAGCTACCGTTTACATTGTGTAAGAAATTTATAATAAATAGATAAACGGAAATACTGGAAAAAAATCTGGTTCCATTGACTTACACTGAAAGTAAAGGCAGTTTTTGTCCTCTCCTGTAAAGTTGCCGTTTTAGAGATTTTTCTCTAGTTTTTCTTTAGACAGCAACGATGTTTGGTGTTTGTTATTAATTTCTTGGACATAATCTTGAACATAGTCTTGAGTCAAAATGACTGGACATATAGAAATGCTGCTAACTTGCTTCTGATAATATATTTTACATATATCTGTATATTCTACATATACAGTATTGTGTAAAAGTTTGAGCCACTTGACGACATTATTATATAAAAATTGCTTTTTCCATTGCAGATGGGAAAATTTCATTTGCTCAGCAAAACACTATATTATTGAAATATTTTTTTTTACATTTTACATTATATTTACAGTTCTCATCTAATACCTGCTTTGACTGCTCAGTACTTCATTAAGCTAAATCAAGATTGCTGCTGAAGAAACTGAATATATTCTTACAATGTCTGGGGCGTCCAGGAGAAATCTGGAACTACACTTTGTTCTTCAAACTGGAGCTCAAGATATGATCTACTTCTTTCACAATAAGATATTCATGTTACTTTGTATTGTATGTATGATTATTTACATCTGTTCTAATTATATCTGGTGCTCTTACTGGTTAAAATACACTTATTGATCAGATAAATCAGCTTAGAGGCCTCATGCATAGGAATTTGCTTCACTTCACTACATTTCATAGCATAAGAACTTTTTTATATCTCCAAAATGTCTCCACTAACAGACTAAACTCATTTTTTGGCCCTTTAATCATAAAATCTACACACAATGCACATTTTAATCCTTTTTCTTTGTCGTTTTTTATACGCCTGCTAAAAAATAAGGACATTTTTGTCTCGACAGCTTATGAAATCAAACAAGCGCAAATGAACATGAAGCACAACAACAGCATGGAAACTTTTAATAATTGAAAAACACATTAATCAGCCAGACTCATAAGCACAGAGCTGTGAGCTGTAGGTGAGGTTTCTGAAGGTTCCTCCGGAGACAGGACCTCGCAGTGGTAGCGCTGGTTCGCCCCGATCCTGAAAAATGTTTTGTTTTTTGGTGAAGTGCACTTACGGGCGAGAGTGTGTGAAGTTCATCAGAGGAAAAAAAAACAACAAAAAAAAAAACAAAAGCACTCAGGGGACTTCCGCTGTACCAAAGAGCATCTACGCTTTAAATATCTCCGATTGGATCCCGGGCTCGTTCCTCTGAGCTTTCACTCCTTTTCCTTTTGTATTGAAATTTGGAGGGAAAAGATAGAAACAAAACAAAATCTGAATTCTGTTTTTCATCGGGGGCGGTGGGCTGGAACTAAGATAATGTGAGTGGAAGTGTGTCTAATGATGCGCGGATCCAGAGCTGCGCTGTCCCATGAGCCCCGCTTTGAGTGACTTGTCTGATGCATTCGGCTTTTAATGGGACATACAAAATGAAGTCGCGCGATGGATGTGAGAGAGGGGAAGGGAGAGAGGAGTGTGGAAGCCTCCACTGTACTCGTTCACTTTGGCCCTGCTTTCTTCCTTCCTTTAATTACCGCATCCGACACTCGCGACGCTCAGTAAGGAAATGCCGCCGAGTGCAATTATTCCCGGCGACTTCTCTCTTTTTCTGTGTTTGAGTTGCTCGGCTGCAGCAGGTACGCATTTGATCCCACACTTTGGTTTCGACTGTACGTGTGTCGTTTCGTTATAGCGGTGGGCTAAATGTATAGAACACTAAGAGACAGCTTTGTTTCAAAGTTTTTAATAACAGGAAGACTTTCTTATTCCCTTGTAGGGCTGTTGTGATGTGACTCACTGAACACAAATACATGCTGCCTTCAACTTCAAGTCACAGCTGCTCTGATTTTATGTATTTAGGACAAACTTTTCAGTGCACAGTTCAATGTACAATTACTGCGTGTTTGTTGAAGTGAACATATTGGAAACAAGATCATGTAGTCTATGTGGTAGTCCACTAAACCACAAGCGAGTTTTAACTACATAAGACTGGAGTGTTCAAACATTCTTATAATATAAGTAATGATAAAACCAGTGCACTGTAAAAACTGAGGAAACCAACACACTACTGTGCCAAAATATTTAGGCACCTAAGCTGATTGGTTAAAAGTCTTTATCTGATCAATAAGTATATTTTCTCCAGTACGAACACCAGATATGATTAGAACAGATGTAAATAATCATACATACAATACAAAGTAACATGAATATCTTATTGTGAAAGAAGTAGATCATATCTTGAGCTCCAGTTTGAAGAACAAAGTGTAGTTCCAGATTTCTCCTGGACGCCCCAGACATTGTATGAATGTGTTCAGTTCCTTCAGCAGCAATCTTGATTTAGCTTAATGAAGTACTGAGCAGTTAAAGCAATATAAATAATAGAGCCAATAGAAATGCTCAAAAATAGCTTAGAAAATTGTTTTGATTCCATACACTTACATTAAATTAAAGTAAGTTTTTGGTCTATGGTGTTCAATAATCTATTGTGCTCTAGAGGGTGTTGCTCTTAAACAGTCACTTAAACCCTCGACAAGTTTAGTGTATGATAACAATATTAATATACACTCTTAATCCTTTGATGCACAACCTGGGTCCAACGTGACCGGAGTGAGATTTTATTTTCTGTGTTTACAATAAATTCATTTTATCTTTGAAGCTTCAATTAATTCCTCAATGAACTTGTTTTGGATCATCATAAATCCTGATTTCAGTTTTATTTCATAATGAATGGACCAATAGAAATGCTCCAAAAAAGCTTTGAAAAAAATGTCTGGTTCCATTGACTTTTATTAAAAGTAAGGTAAGTTTTGGCCTCGCCTTTAAAGTTGCTATTTTGGAGGTACATTGTTCCTTTGGACACTTACGTATGTAAAAGCACTACTTACTGTATTAATACTATTTGAATATTCCAAAAATAAAGTGTTTGTTCAGTAAATAAGAGCTTACTGTCTGGAAAAATATGACTATCAGTCATAAAGGCTCCAAGACAGATAAATGGACCAACAGAAATGCTCCAAAATAGCTTAAAAAAATCTCTGGTTCCATTGACTTGGCATTGAAATTAGAGTAAGTTGTTTTTGTTTTAGATGTACATGCTTTCTTTATACAGTAACGTATGTAAAAACACTATTTACTGTATTAATACTGTTTGAATATTTCAAAAATAAGTGTTTTTTGAGCAAATAAAAGCTAACTGTCTGGAATAAATGGCTTTCTAAGTATAATAATGTGCCCAAATGACTAAAACTTTTTCACTGGACTGTAAATGTGTAGCAAAGATTGTTCGGTCAACAAAATATGAAGAGGGTTTGAACTATATTAGTCATAAAGACAGGGGTTGAAAAATGGCCACATATAAAAGATTCATATCTTCTTTCTTCTGTCTTTGGCTGCTACACCAACACAAACAGCGTGAGTGAACCCAAAATACACGAAAAGACGTATCGCGAAAAATCTGGACACGGCCCCTTTAAAGCAGCTGTTTAGCTTCCAGAGCAGGCTGAAAACAAGTTTGGGTGTTACCGCCTCGCGTCCATGTCTCCCAAAATTCCTTTGCACACTTCAGAGTGGAGCGATAACAGCCATGGAGAGAAACACATGCCCATAACGCAGCGTGCCGGCTGCATCTAGCCTCAAACATATAGACAGATTTTTTCCCCGCCGCTACCTGTCACTCTCCAACACTTTTTGTATTGAGCATATGTTAGACTAGCAGATTGCCTGGCTGTTCTCTTGTGGAATAATCAGTGCCAAGGCGAATGCATCTGCTTCACGATAAACGTTTTCAACCTCAGCTAGCGCCTCAGAACTTGTCCAACACATCCACCTTGAAATGCTCGCTAATACACCCAGAGTGCCCAAGCGATACGGCCCCTGTAGTCGCCATCCTAAAAGAGTGTGTTACCGTGCAAGAAAGGAAACTGAAAGTTTAGCCGAGCAGTCTTTGTGTGGAAAACAACAAATAAAGGACAAAAGACCCTCTTTCCTATATACTGCATGGACATGGCAGTAGACCAGGACTAGTTTTAGGCCCTAATCTGCAGCTCAGAATGTTCCTCTAATACCTCAGTAGCAAAGACACCAGCTGTTTATTATAGAAATGCACAATGGAAGCAGATTCATATGAGCATCGATATTTGAATCTGGTATTTATTAATGTTTTAAATCTACTCTGGAGTGTTTACACGATGCTGGGCTGCTGCACTAAAATGATTATTATTTGTAACTGAAACCCCTAAAAAGTTTTGAGTATAATACAATTTTGCAACATTACAAAAAAGATATGTTCTTAAACTATATGTCTTTTACTAAATAATTGTGTCTCAAAGAACCGTTTGCATGCTTAACCTTTTAACGCCAAGTCAATCATATTTGATAAACAAGACTCTGAGAGCTGTAAATCATCACTGTACTATACTTGGTCACCTGAACTTTGCTCAAAGCTATACTTTGTTCTAAATTCCAGATGTACCAGTATGATACAAAAACAAAACTCATATATGCATGAGTAAAGTGTCATTTATTATTATTATTATTATTATTATTATTATTATTATTATTATTATTATTATTATTATTATTATTATTATATATTTATTAATTATTGTTTGTTGAAGGTCTAATAAAAAATCCCTATAAGAATTTTCTAGTTATTGTTCCATAGTTCAGGCTTTCAAGGGTTTCAAGTTCTTTGTATGGTTCTTTGTGTGGTGAAATCGTTCTTCAGAGAGGTGGAAAACATGTTGCATATGGTTCTACATAGAACCTTTTTGAAAACGGTATGCATAGAAATCTGAGGTGCACCTGAACTTTGCTCAAACCCACACTTTGTTCTAAAGTTTAGTGGAGAACCGAAGATTGTAGTAGATACAGAATGTGTAAAACACAGTTGTACAATATGGAAAAATGTTTCTTTTGTTTGTCAGAAACGACTGGAGTAAAGATTTAAAACCATCTCAGAGTATAAAGGGTTAAAACATTGTGTTCTGAATGCTTTCATTTGTTTTAAACTGCAAACAATTCCAGATGTACCAAATATACAGAAACCAAAACTCATGTGTGTAAAGTGTAATTAAATGTTGTTAAATGTGTTGCATACAGTTCCACATAGAACTGTTTTGAAAAAATGGTACATATAGCACCAGAATGGGTTCTACCATCGCAATGATGTCAGACTTGTAACTATGGAAGTGCTTTATTTGGTGCTATACAGGCTGATCGTGACTTTGTTCTTCAGAGTGATGAAGAATGTGTTGCATATATAGAACCTTTTGGACAATTGGTATGTATAGAACCAGAAAGGGTTCTACTGTCATGATGATGTCATGCTCATAACAATAGACTTTCCCTTTTTGGTGCTATATAGAACCATATACAATACATTCTCGGTCAGTTTCAAGAACCTTTTAAGTACAAAATAGTTGTATATAGAACTGATGGTTGTAAATAAAATTACTGTCTTTACGGAAGACCCCTTGTTTTAAAGGACATAGGTGACTTTAATCTTTATTTCTACCTGTTATGAATGTTTATGTACCAGCTTTCGCTATTATGATGTACATGAAACAATTCAGATATGTGCATTGGCCATTATTCCTGATATTTGGCACATCCCAAATTTATATGAACCTCTTTTCAGAGTGGGTGTAAATAGCAGTTTCCCAGTTTTTGGGATAACTATACATTATTTTCTTCAGTAACACTGATGAGGTTTTGATGGAAATGTACAAGCTAAGCTGCACGGTGGTGTAGTGGTCAGCACTGTCGCCTCATAACAAGAAGATCTGGGTTGGATTCCCGGTCTGGGCCGTTCACTGTGGAGTGTGCATGTTCTCCCTGTGCTTGAGTGAGTTTCCTCCAGGTACTCTAGTTTCCTCCCACAGTCCAAACACATGCATGTTAAGCTGATCACTCACTCTACATTGCCCAAATTGTGTGTTGGCCATGTGATGGACCGGCACCCTGTACCCTGCCTTCGCCTGATGCTGGGATTGGCTCCAGTCCTGTGAATAAAGCGAAAGATGATGGATGGGTGGATGTACAAAACTAGAGTTCAGCCAATTATGTTTTTTGTTGAGTTTAATATATATATATATATATATATATATATATATATATGCTGCATACACAATCAGGTGTCTGTAAAGCCCCTCTTACAGTGATACCCTACACTGCTTTATATGTATATATGATGCATGTAATAAATTACATTTGCATTCAGTTATCATTCAGTACTGAGAAGCTCAAGTTATTTCTGTCTCTTTTCTCTTAGTTTCAATTTAAGAAATTCACAAATGTTAATATAATATAAATGTGGAGAATGTTATTCCCACAAAGGAGATACAACAATAGCTTTCCATCAAATCAAAGCCATAATAAAATATCTCCTCTTCTACTTACAAAGAGAAATATTGCCAGTTTAAGATCTGCCTGACTAAATCAGAACAAGTGATTTGGTTTGGAGATGCTTAAGTGCAAGTCTGGACTGAAAAATAAACGGTAATATGGATAATCATCATTGTTTTAGACTCTACACTCTTAAAATAGATGCTTCAAAGGTTCTTGGAAAAGACAAATTTCTATGTATAACCATTAACACTCACAGAACCACCTGCATGATTAAGTTGTACTTGTTGAAGTTGTTCCTCTGATTGATGTCTACGGTATATATAGAATCTTTTTGAAAACAGTATGTAGAACAAAAAAATGGCTCTTCTTTTGTTAAAAGCTTGACATTAGCAAAATCACAGAACCCTGTTTAAACCATAGGACCATATAGAACACATTCTCCTTCAAACCGAGGACCATCTTTTTGGAACCATCAGAGATCAAATTTGACGTCTCATACTCTCATAGTCTCGAGTCCAAGACGAGTAGAAAAGAAACTGGACTTGAACTGAATATAAAAGACTGCAGTGAGTCTGCAAACAGTAAATAAACAAAAGGTGTCATTGAGAGCTCAGTGCCCAGCCAGGTATTTACTCCTGCCCACCTGATTTTACTAATGAGCTCAGCTCCTTAACAAGGATGAGAGCCTAATTACTGGAATCTGGTGTGGTGGTGCATGATCGGAACAAATACCTGAAGACACGCTGACCCTTTCCTCAGCCCGACTCAGTCCAGTGCCCATGTTTTCCTCTGCCTTATTTATTTATATCATTTGGATTGTTTTGCATTCATATCTCTGATTTTTTTTTTTTTTTTGTGGAGGGACTATTACAGCCTGTTTCGTTGCGTATATCGAAATCTTTGATGAGTGAAATCATCTCAAATCCAGTCAATGAATGTCAAATTTCTAATTTTGAGCCTGAATCAGCCATGAGTCATGAGATTAGAGAACAACATTCTTTCTAGAGAAATTGTGCTTTTTGCCCATATCTTGAAGTAAGCAATGCAGTGTGAGACCATTTCTCTACAATAAAGAAGTAAGCCTGTCTAGATATAAGCCAAACACTGTTACACTTGGATGTATTTATATTGACTAGATGTTTGAACCTGTCAATATTTTATTTATTTGCTTGTTTATTTATTTATTTATTTATTTATTTATTTAGTGCAGTCTAGTCACATGAATGGTATTTTTCTTATCTTCCTCCAGTAAAATACGCTCTCATTACTAACCAAGGCAGATAGATAGGTATTTTCCATACAATGCAGTTTTGTCTCCTGTGGGACTTGGGCAGAGGGTGGGGGTGTTGGAGGGGTGTTGTATTCAGATGAGAGAGGAGCCCAACAGAAATGTCACAGTTAAGTTATTGAGAAGCTCAGCAGTTTCAGCTAACGTGAGGCATCCTTCAAGAGAAAGCAGAAAGCGATGGCGTCACAAACATATGCTTTTATTTTGCATTTTGTGGTCTCAGATTGCATTTGCAGTGCCCCCCCACCCCCACCCCCACCCCATATCTCATTTCTGGAGCGCAGGCGGGCCGGCGGTAGTGAGGCGTTTTGACAGTGGCCATGTGCAGTGGCAGGGAAACGGCTCTTTGTCTCTTCTGCCCCGCTCCCTGTCACCGGAGGTCACGCAGGCTTACCCCCGGAATAAAGCCCTGGCCATTGTTATAATTTGCATTGATGCATAGAGAGGGAGATAACAGGGGCTGCTAACAGAGGTTACGCCGAGCAGGGGTGTCTTTGCATGGCAATGTGTGCACCGGACGGATGCCGTATTTTCCTCACCCCGCTATCACCACCACACCCCCCGCCCCAACCGCCCCCCACCTCCACCCACTGCTGGGACTTGAAGGCCTTCTCAAGGTCACGTCCAAGGACAGTGGAGCCAATTAGTATGCAGATCATGGCCCCATGTATTTTAAGGGTATTGCTCTGATGCAATCACATTAGTTAGGCCAGTAAAGGACCCTGGGGCTGACCTCAATCACCGGAGGTGCGGCAGAAGGCGACGAGAGAATAGAGGAGCGGCCAGGACGGTGCCGTATTTCAGCAAGAAGCCCAAACAATGCATACGAAAGCCATGGCATGTGACCTCAAGCATCCTGAGACAACCACGTGAATTCTATATAATAGACACATTCAGCATATACGACAACACTGACCTGTTATACTGTAGCTCATCAACAATGGTCCAATTGTCAATAACGTTCAAAACTGAGATTATTATTATCAACAGTTGTCAGGCGTAGCACCAGCATCACTTTAAGGTTATATAACAATATATAAGTAGATATATAAATACACAGATATTGAGTTGAAGGTCATTCAGAGTGGAATTCAGATATGAAATGGCTCAGTAAAGAAGAATAATACAGATGTCTTTACAGTGGTGGTGATGGAATCCAGGGGTGACAATGTCTACAGTCCAAGTATAGTCATTTTATTTGCTATCCAAAACCACCAGTTGACCTACATGTGTTTTTTGCATTTTAAATATCATTGCTGTCCAAAAAAAAAACAAGTAACTTCAAAATAGTAGCTTGATAGGCTAAAAACGTTCTCAGTTTTCAGCGTAAATTTACATAAAGAGGTTTTATTCCTGACTTTGGAACATTTCCCCTGGTCCATTCCTTATCACAGGATATAAAGAACAGCTGTTAATTTCAACTGATCAACACAAATGGACATAAAATGTAGGTATAATATTGGTATTGTAGTAAATCTGTAAACATGCATCTTCTTCTTGTACCTCTCTGCCATGTATATATTATCTTATTGCAAAATTATTATAAAACAATAATTTTTAAAGGATGTTTTAGAGTCATTTAAGTCATCAGACGTCTGGTTACCATCACCACCACTGTGAAAAGTTTTGACTTTGTATGTTTCTCAAGAACAGATCATCTCAAGCCAAACCACTCTGAATGACTTTCACATGGACATGTTCAGTTATACAAAACATTGAAGTTGTTATTAATTTGAAGCAAAATGAGCAAAGGTGTCCAAATACAGTGTAATTTTCAAATTTACATGCTAGTAAAAATATCAGCATTAAGTCACAAAACCAATCAAAGAATTTTCATACAGCACTGTTTACGTTTGTTTGCATTGTCCACTCTCTGTTCAAAGCTTTATTGTAGTGGGCTGCCCAGCCTGAGCTGCTAAAGTCAGTCTGCTGTGGCCTTAGAGGGTAGAATGCAATTTACTCCCCCTCTTTTTCTTTTTTCTTTCTTTCTTTCTTTTTTTTTTTTTTTGTTAAATCTGTGTCCGGGTTGTAAATTTCCTCCAATTCTCCCTCTTTCGCTCCTTCTATCTTTCTCCCCTTGTCGGAATTAATGAGATCGGGTTTGATCAGGGCAGCCGAGTGTTCCGAGAGAAATCTCACAGCCGCCTTGTGTCCTGTAATAGAATTTGCATCTAATGCATACATAAATCAAACATCTTTCTGGACATTTTCATATGCATAATGTCATTTCATCCTGTGTCTTTCCAAGTGGGGCACTGCGTGGAGGGGAGGGGGGGTGTATGTAGGTGGCTGAGGGGATTGTAGATGGGTAGAGGGGTGAGGCTTTTTCTTTTTTTACCTTCTTCTTTCTTCTCACTCTTTTTTTTGGTTCCTTTAAAGGTTTTCATTTATTTTGCTGACTGTGTAGAGATACAGAGAGAAAGAGATCTTCAGGGTTTGCTTCTCATGTACCTTCTTTGTGCCAGAGAACAGTATGAGTGTGAGTATCTGTGCATATGTACAGTTATATGTGGACAAGGTCAAGTGAAAATACGGTAATACATCCTCTACAGAGAGAAAACTTAAATATGTCATGACAAATTGTAGTGTACATTTTTGGAAGTATATTTATACCTTATATCAAGAACGTTTAATCTGGTGTGGTATCATCTGGCTGTACAGTTTTTGTTCAGTTACAAAAGGAATATCAGGAATAAACGGGCTGCACATATTACACCACCAGTTAACCTACATGTGTATATATATATATATATATATATATATATATATATATATATATATATATATATATATATATATATATATATTTAATGTATAAATATAGAGGTGAAGGTTATTCAACTGGTTGAGTGATTTGCATAAATTGGTGGTGGTGATGGGAACCAGAGGTGATGATGTCTACAGTACAAGCATAGCCATTTTATTTGCTATCCAAAACCACCAGTACATGACCTACATGTACATGACTTATATACTTATATACTATATATATATATATCGTAATTTTCCAGGCAGAAAAAAAATCTAAATTTTTTTGTGTAAGTTTATGTTTTAATCCAAGTGATTTTGGAGCTTTTCTATTGTTCCATTCATTATCACAGGATATAAGGAACTGCTGTTGATTTCAAATGATATAGCAAAAAACAATCAACAAATACGGACATACATGTGTTTCTTTGAACAGTAACGATATAATGTGGGTAGTGGAGTAAAGCTGTAAGCATATGTTTTCTTTAGGGACTATTTGCTTGAACCTCTCTGCCACATATAAATGATCTTACTATAAATGCATTATAAAACAATCATCCTTAAGTTTTAGAGGCATCAAAGTCTTGATGTCTGGTTCCATTCACTACCACTGTGGAAAGTTCTGACTCTGTGTGTTTCCTATTTAGTACATGTAGTAGTATGTTAGTGTCTAGCTAAACGATATAGAAAAATAAAAATCAACAGAAATGGACATGCATGATTTTTTTTATTTGGACAGTGATGATATAGGTTAAGGTAAAGAGTAAATGCAGTGAAAATGTGGTAATATGTGCTCTGCAGTTATAAAAGTATGACATGATGCAGTAAATTTCGATGCAGTAAAGTTTTTTTATCGATATTGATACTTTTTTCAAATCCATAACGTTTGATCTGATTTGGTGAGCTTTATCATTTGAATATACATTTTTCATATACCTTTTTCCAATACCGTTGCTGTCCAATAAAAAACATGCATCTCCTTTTTTGTCGATTTTGAGTTTTCTATGTCATTTAAACACGCCATGACGAATGGACCAATAGAAATGCTCCAAAAAAGCTTGGAAAAAATTCTGGTTCCAGTGACTTACATTGACATTCAAGTATGTTTTTGGTCTCTCCTGTAAAGTTGCAATGTTTCTCATTGGACAGTGACGATATATTATACATATGGAATTGTCATTTAACCAGATGATATTTTTCCAATAGGAAAGAATGGAGTGCATGACATGTTGATGCAAGCCCATTAGCAACAACCTATTAACCATAAAGAGAGCCACACCAATCACATACCAACACTCTAGCAACCACCTGGGACATCACAGTAACCTTTGCCATAATAACTGTTCAGCAACACACTAGTCTGGCAACTGCTAAAGCTGCACAGTCACCCTGTAGGTTCTAAATTCATCCAGCACTTCTATGGGATTGCAGTGGTAGGTTAGTGCTTAGCTAAATGCAGTACACACCACAGACGCTATAGATTGTGGAATAAATTAATATATTGCTGCTGTCAGAACCTCGTTTCACCAAAATGATCATCACATGCTTTACTTTTAATGCAAGTCAGCGGGATTAGATTATTTTTCAAAATCATTTCGTGCAATATTTTGCATTTCTAACATTCCACAACATAAAGGGCTACAGGCTTTTTAAAACTATATCAAAACAGAAACCCAACAACAGAACCCACCGCAGAATTTGACCTCCACATTTAACCCATCTGTGCAGTGGACACACACTAGTGAACATTTACACACCAGTGAGCACACTTACCCAGAGTGGTGGCAGCCTTATCCACAGTGCTCAGGGAGCAGTCAAGGGTTAGGTGTCTTGCTCAAGGGCACTTCTGTGATAATCACAGTTGGTGATGTGATTGGTTAATCCTGAGTCCATCATGAGTTTCTTGTTATGTTGATTATTAAATTGATTTGTTCTATCCTCAGACCAGTTCCTGACGTCCAAACCAGTGGGAAATGTGTATACATGGATGCAATTATGTATATATCGTTGCATGTATCTCCATTTTTGTCGATTTTAATTTTTCTATATCATTTGAATGACATAGCTGCCGTTTACATTGTATGAAAATTGAATGTTGAATGTTGAACCAATAGTAATTCTCCCAAAAAGCTTGAAAAAAGTCTGGTTCCATTGACTTACATTGAAAGTAAAGACAGTTTTTGTCCTCTCCTGTAAAGTTGGCATTCTAGAGACACTTGTGGTTCATTGGACAGCGATGATATGAGACCACATTAAAAATTCTTTTTTTTTTATTTAAAACTAAAAAACTAAAGTATCAACAAAAGTATCACAGTTATGACAAATCAAATAAATAAATGATACTCTGCATTATTTTAAGTCAATATTTAAATGTAAATTGATATCTATTACACTGACCATATTAACACCTTCATATTAAAGTGATACTGGGTAATACTATCGCCTCCACTAACGCTTATGTTCAGATGATGCTCAGGTGGATCTGATCTGCTGACTTTTGTGCAGCTTGTGGAGTCCAGCTCGAGTGCACGCTGCAGTTAAAGCAATTAAATGCAATATAATTATTCATAATGAATTTCAAAGATTCTACTTTCACACTCAAATTGGGGGCAGTCGTGGGCTGAAAGTTAGAGATTTGGTCTTGTGAGCGGAAGCTTGCCGGTTTAAACCCCTGGACCGACAGGACACGCCTGCAGTGCCCTTGAGTAAAGCACCCAACTCCCAACTGCTCTGTGGTTACTGTGGATAGGGCTGGCCACCGCTCTGGGCAAGTGTGCTTACTGCCCACTAGTGTGTTTGTATATGTGAGTGTTTCACTGCACGGATGGCTTAAATGGGGAGATCAAATTTTGCTATGTGTGAACGCAAGTGCCAAATAGTTTTAAATTAAATTAAATGTTTATGTCTATAATTTAATTAGTAATAAAAGCACATTGTGTTACATTAAATACGACTGTATAGTAGAATGGGCTCCGCTGGTGCTCTCAGGCTTTGGGACTCCACTGTACATGTATTTTCATGTATATATGCATTTATTTGTGGGGAGGTGTTTGTGTGTATTCACACATGCATGTGTATGTGTGCAAGCGGGCATGTGTATGTGTGTGTGATGTAAATGTGGAGGGTGGGGGTGTTTTATTTCTTTCTTTTCTGCAGTAGCTCGGCACTTGGAGCTTTGTTATGTAAATGCTCGTAAGAGAAGTAGATTCAAAGTGCCTCTTCACAGAGTGATTCTACATTAAAAAAAAGAAAAAAAAGAAAAGAAGAAAAAAACAGGAAAAAAGTGACAAGGTGTCTTGCTTGTAGCTCTCTTGCTAACAAGACTTCATATATTCAAGTCATTACTGTGAGGCTTTATGCACATCTCATATTTCTCATTGTGCAGTATCGTTAGATAGACAAATCTTGTTTTTGTGGTTTAATGAAAAATATTTTGATTTTATATGTGTGTCACTGATTAAAGCTGTGCCTGGTAGTCACGTACAGGCTACACTCTGGCTGCATATTGTCACAGTGCAAAGAAAAACATATATCATTATTTTTTTCGATTTTTACTTTTGTGCATCATTTTTTTAATGGTTCTAAGTAGCATTAAAATGATTCTCTATTTTCTACAATGTCAAGCTTGTAACAGTGGAAAAATTTCCTTTCCGTTGCCAAATAAAACCATTTTCAAACGGTTTTATATAGTTTCTATATAAAAACCATATACAGCACATTCTCAATCCAAAGAACCATTTCATAATGCAAAGATTTCAATTACTGTGTTATGAAGAACACATGTTTTACGGTGATTACGATGTCACTGTGAATAGCGGTGGTGAGGATTTGAAAGTGAATAACGCCTCATAAAATAATTTGAAAATGGAAGTAAGTGCTTTGATGGAAGTGTGCTGCTACCAGTAAAATGACCTAGAAAGGGTTAAGCAAGCTATTAGGTTTTTGAGTTTTACTGGTCATACATAGAACTATTTTTGCCAGAACGACTCAAAAGACAAAACGGAGAACAATATTTAATCTTTTATGAACTGTTGAGGTATAGCAATTCATATGATATGTAGGGTCTTTGGCATAGGCCCTGTCCTAGACCCAGATCTTGAAGTGTTGGGTATGGACAGCAGGGGTAGAGCAGGACAGGGACCAAATTGGTGGTGGGGGAAAAGAAGCAGGACAATGTTGAAGGAATGTAGTAGGTATGTAAGTTGAATCCCTTTATAGACAGATGGCTCATTGCGATTGGCCCACGTAATAAGTGAATGAGTGATGTAGCCTTGGATTCCACCTCGTTATTAAAGAACCTTTTTGCTCAAAATGAGCTACAATACTGTTATGAAAACAATCAGTACCTAAAACACTTCTTTAAGCTTCAACAATGTTATGAATTCTTTGGTAGTCACAAAATGGAATATGTAATCATTTACTTTTAATATAATAAACTTAATAATAGTAAAGGGTAACAAAAATAAAAGGATTTGGTAACACTTCCTATGAACCCTGTAATCATAATGTATTATAAATGCACCATATGGTGTACAATAAACCTTATAATACCCAATATAAGGTTGTATGATTGTTCTTAAGCATTTATAATTACACAAATAACTTTTCATACAGCAAGTGCATATGACTTCATACAGTCAGGTTCCATAATGCATTATAATATTTGTCCATAAGTACATTCTGCTATGATGTTATAAAGCAGTATGCTGCATCATTATAGGCTTGAACTAGATTGTTTACATATGCTATATTTCAATATTTTTTTTTTACTCACTATCTTGATCATACTCAACAAATGTTTACTTGGATGTACACATGGGATTGTTATCATACAGATAATATAATATAACCTGGTTATAGTGTGTTATGATGCAGGTTTTGCATTCATGTCTGCAATCTTATTATGGACAGAAGCCTGATATTATAAAGTACTTTTGTATTATGAAGTGGATGCATGTTACTATAACTACTTGTAAGCAATTATACAAGTGTATGGCAGGATTTATACAGTATTATGTATGTCATGTAACTCCTTAATAGTAAAGGGTGACTAAAAATAAAAGAATGTAGAAACACATTTATAAAGCACCGTGACTACAACATTCATAGGAGGTGTTAACAAGGATTTTAGTCTGAAGTCCAAGTCAGTTAAAAGTCCTCTCTGACTTTGACCCAGTTCGGTATAATGAGCCATGTAATAAAATGACCTTCCATCGACGGAACAGAAGTGATGCTTGAGTCCTGGATGGTCCGCATGAGCTATATGACTTCAGGATCAGTAAGATATGCTGGAGTTCGGCCATAAAGAGCTTTAAATGTCAGTAACAAGACCTTATAGTTTATGTGGTAATGTAGACTACATAGGACTAGACTGAAATGCTCAAACGTTCTTATGTGCTACTCAATTATAATAAAAGTAATAATAATAAAAAAATAGTACAGTATGAAACCCATAGATAACATTACACACTACTGTGTAGCAAGTTACCTAGACTGATTGTTTGAAACCCTTTTCAATCTGATCAATAAGAGTATTATCACCAGTAAGAACACCAGATATGATTAGAACAGATGTAAATAATCATACATACAATACAAAGCAACATGAATATCCTATTATGAAAGAAGTAGATCATATCTTGATCTCCAGTTTGAAGAACAAAGTGTAGTTCCAGATTTCACCTGGACGCCCCAGACATTGTAAGAATGTATTCAGTTCCTTCAGCAGCAATCTTGATTTAGCTTAATGAAGTACTGAGCAGTCAAAGCAGGTATTAGATGAGAACTGTAAATAATACTGGGTTGTTTCCACAAGGAGAAGCTTGGAAAGGGTTAAATAAACACAGTCACGTATGTAAAAGCACTACATACTCTATTAATACGGTTTGAATATTGAAAAGTGTTTTGCTGAGCAAATAAAAGCTTCCTGTTTGTAAAAAAATCACTTTTATATGTAATAATTTCCCAAAGTGCCTCAAACTTTTCCACAGCACTGTACTGTACTAGCTGTGATGTCTTTAAGTAAGAATGCTGATACCGTGGAGTAATCTTGCATTCTAAGGTATTTTAACCCTGTAAAGTCTCTATTTTCAAATAGCATTTTGACATTGATTTCGGAGACATCCACAGATTTATGAAGCCCAGTTCACTTGGCGTTATATTTACTCCACTCATGAAGGAGACTGTTCATAACTCACCGAGAGATGAATCTGTTTTCCCACCCGAAGTAATTAAATATCACATTTTCGCTCTGAAAAGTTAAATAAATCATTTTTTATAATGTACACTCGGTCCTTGGAGATGGCGCGCACGTGTTTGTGTGATGCAATAAACTCGATGCAATGTGGAGATGGCTCCACACCAAAAAAACAAAGAAGCCCAAACTGGCACCAAGCCATTCCGGAGGGGAAACACTGGGATCTCGCAAGAAGGACGGCTGTAAAACACTCCGGAAGCATATTTTGTAATTTGCCTGTTTTGAAATCTGCTCTACTTCACCATAGGGTCTCTGAAGGTCCTTTATGTCCCACTTTTTAAACGCTCATTACAATCCACATTAACGTCTTCAAATATTAATTGGGCCCACGAAGCCATACGAGCCGGCGCTCCTGAATGTTGTACTGACAGCTTGTCAGCCGCTTAAGCTGGGGATGGCCTGACATCCCGGCCACGGGAAAAAAAGTTTTCCGTGCTAAAACAATGCCATTAACGCCAATCACGCTGACACTTATGAGCCTTATTAAATGATGTGTAATGTCCAACATGCTTCCGCGACGGCTCTGCCCATTAACGCAAAACGCTTCTGACCTCCGGAGCTTCTTAGCGCGGTAATGTAATGTGATTACGAGTCCAGTCTTATAAATAATAAAAAAGGCTAGCAGCATCATTTATGTATTTACACGACGATAATGTGTTGCTCCTTGCTTTGATATTAATTAAAAAGTAATGTGTTTTCGTGTTTTTTCTTCATTTGAGCGGCAGCCGCATAAATCAGAAGCTGGTAAACAGTCTCCTCTGCACACAAGAGCCAGTTTGGGACTCAAATGACCTCTAATTCAAACGCAACTAAATAGGAGGAAACTTTTCTGGCTGCTGTATGGAAGACCTGAGCATTCAGGACATTTACAGTAAGAAGTTAACGTCTTCCGAAGGCTTTTTGAAGCACTTTTCTGCTGGTGGCTTTTCAAATTAATATTAAACTTAACACTTTCTATCAAAAGCTGTGTGGGTGGATTTCCATATAGCACTTCAAAAGGTTCTGCTATAGTTATAATGACAACACACAACAATCCTGTTTGGTGCTATGTAGAACCATCTTCAGAACATTCTCCACCAATCTGAGGAACACTTACAGTCCCAAGAGCCATTTAATCCTGCTAGTGTTTATGGTTCTATATGGAATGATTTTCTTTACTAGAACCATTCTTTTTTATTTACCAGACCTAGAGAAATTCCTCCACATCTTTATTTCTAGCAGGATTGATCACTGTAATGGTCTCCTATCTGGACTTTTTAATAGAGAGAAATGCTCAGAACATT
Source organism: Megaleporinus macrocephalus (assembly GCA_021613375.1). NCBI lineage: Eukaryota > Metazoa > Chordata > Actinopteri > Characiformes > Anostomidae > Megaleporinus > Megaleporinus macrocephalus. The sequence continues at coordinate 21,973,339 of CM038712.1, forward strand.
CTAGGCCAAAGCACACCAAATGTTTTTTTTTTTAATATAATGAATTAATTAGTTAATTTATAGCTACTTTTTATCATTATGTTTGTTTTATGTAAACTCTGTGAGTGTTTCAGTACTACTCTCTTTTTTTCAGATTTCTTGCTATCTATTGACCACAGGTAGATGGGTTGCCCTTTTTGGATCTTGGTTCTTGCCAAGGTTTCTTCCTTTCGAGGACTTGGATTTGGATTCTCTGTAAAACTGCTTCATGACAACCTCTTATGTAAATGATGCTACAAAAAATCAAATTTGACTTGGCTTGATTTGATATTAAATTATATTAGTTTATGAGAAATCCTGTGATGAAGCAGCTGGTGAGAAACTTCTATAAGATTTTGAGAATTTTGGTTGGGACACTTATTTGTGTGTCTAATATGAAAGTGTGTGGTGTTTCATTCAGTGGAAATACAAGGTTCTGCTGGTTAGAGTCCAGATTTTAACCATATTAAGAATATTTGGTCTCACATTAAACACGAACTAGCTTGGCAATTTTTTCAGCTGTTTATAGCCATCAGTGCTGAGTGCCAGAATCCTGACACTTGTCGACTACACAATCGGTGGAGAATGTCCTGTAGATGGTTCCATATAGCACTTCAAACTGTTCTGCTATAGTTATGTTGACAACACACAATGAAAAAGGAATCCTTTTTGGTGCTGTGTAGAGCCATCTTGAGAACATTCTCCACAAATCTGAGGAACACTCACAATCCCAAGAGCCCTTTAATCATGCAAGTGTTTATGGTTCTATATAGAACATTTTTCTATACTAGAACCATTCTCTTTTATTTACCAGACCTAAATTCCTCCACACCTTTATTTCTAGCAGGATTGATCACTGTAATGGTCTCCAAAAAAGACAATCCGGCAGCTTCAGGTAATTCAAAAAGTCACTAGGAGTAAAATTAGGGAACACATCACCCCCCGATCTTAAATCCTTACACTGGATTATTGGAGTATGTTACAACATAGACTGCAGGTCTCTTACTGATCTATAAATGTATGATGCAGTGATATAAGCCCGGCTGAACTCTCAGATCATTAGAAACTAGTCAGTTAGTCCTGCCTGGGGTAACAACTAAACACAGAGAAGCATCATTTAGCTACTATTCTGCTCTTTAGTGGAACCAATTAATGGAAAGCATAACAAGAGCTCTGACGCTGGACAGTTTTAAGTCTGGGTTGAAAATATTCCTAGTTTAAAACACTGTGTGGGTCTTGTTTAAATTCTATTACCCTACAATTTTTTAATTCAAATTAAAATTAAAATTTTTACATTTTTAGAATGTTAAAATTTTTTGTATTATTTGAATTTTTGAGTTTTTGAATATTTGAATTTTTGAATTTCTGAATTTTTGGATTTTGGATCTTTATAATTTCTCATTCGTAAAGCGCTTTGAACAGCCGCACCATATGGGAGGTGCTATATAAATACGCTTGCTTTGCTTTGCCAGTAAGTGTGTTGACTTAACATGTTTTCATTGACTGAGTAAACTCAATCCCTCTTTCTGAGTGCAGAGTACAGCACACCAGTGCTGAACAGCCAACCTTGTCTTTAAGTCCTATCTCAGAACCATCGGTGGCAGCAAAAGCAGATAGCATCTCCCTGCAGATCAAAAGGTTCAGATCCTTATCTTGATTTCCAGTCTTAAGCTGGTCTACAACCACATACTGTAGCGATCACCCACCACAAAGCACCAGCACAAGGGTACGTGTTTGTCTCTGTGTTTGTGTGTCTGGTGAGGACCGACATGCTCTTTTTTTGAAACGACAAGGTCACCCTTTACAGCGGTAACCACATTCAGCTGCTCCTGTCCGACGGCATCCTTGTATCTTCGCACTCCTGTGCGCTTTAATGAGCGATTACTTTGTCTGCATAGTGGCAATTCATGCTAATCTATTTGAGTAATATGTTTATAGTGAGATTTGTATGGCGGGTACTTTTTCGTTTGTGTTTTTTCCCCTTCTAAGAGTGAATGCCGCCTCAAAACGGGCCTCCTTATCGTGCGTTACAAAGCACATCCGATGCATCCTTTGACATGCATGGGTAATAATCTGATCAGCGGTGAATAGATGATTTACTCTTGCACTGCAATAATAAGAATATGTAAACCTCCATCTCTTCCGTCCCCTTTGTATCACCCCCTCCCACCACCCTTCCTTCCATCCACTCGTCCGGCCGGTTCAGCCGACAGTGTGATAAAACTCCATTAACTGCGGGTCCCTGATGACAAAGCACACATCAGAATATGCAGATAGATTTATCAGGCCAGCCATACGTGGCCATCCTCCTGGTCATGTAATGAAGGAAATATCCACGGCGAGTGGTCAGAGTGCCTGTGCCGCTTAATGACACTGGATATCTCTCCGACAGGCCCTGAAATATTTGCTCAGGAGACTCTCCCAGGGTTTCAATCTCCTGCAAATCCATTTATATGTTTGCGGCTGATTTATGGCCTTATTTTAACTGTCTCCTACATGCAAATGCGGGGGGCCGCTTAGAAATATACATAATGCGATTCTCAGGGTCATCCCTCCAGCCTGTCAGAACGCATTCCAGCCAGGGAGAGTGGAGGGACTGGGGGGAATTACTCTTTTTTTTTTTCTTTCGCTCCTTCCACCGAGAAGTCAGGAGGTGGCCAGATGCCGTCTGCTTCCCTGCCCTACCTCGGCGTAGCCTCCGATTAGGCTAAATATCTCACGGAGCGCTAATGCGGCTCTCATTTTGGAATGAATTTACTTCAAGATAAGGGGGGCAAATCATAGTTTAGCCCCAAAATTGCACATTGCTGGACAAACACGGCCATTTTGGAGGTCAACAAACTGTAATTCCGTATAATTGCATCCAGCGAGCTTTCTGCCCCACTATAAATCTCACATGGCTCGTGCTAGTCATGTGACTCGAAAGATGGATGGCTTGTCATGTGACTTGTATGTTTACATCTGCCCTTTGAATGAATGTGGCGCAAAACTGACGTGACCGGTCAACATAAAGAAGAAATCCACGAGCATGTCAGAAATTAACCCTGGCGTATATTCGGTATAGCAGAGCAACGAGAAAGCGGCCAGTGTCAGTTTGGAACAGTGTTTGGTCTGATGGATTAATTTACAGTGCATCTTCCTTATATTTTAATTCTAAATCATTGTACATATTAAAGACATCACTTGTGCATGGACTTTGCAAGTACGGTTCAAAAGTGCTGCTCTTGTGCTGCTAGAGGTCATTAATGATAAATGGATTATATCTTAAGAAAATAAAAAAAGGCCCAGCGCAATGAATAATGGCGGTCATATATATAGGCCAGTTGTGGCCGGACTTTATTAAATACATCTTTCATATTCTGGACCTCCCCTTGTGCGGACAAAATAATGCTTCATGTTCATTTTCATGTTTAATATGATATTTTGTTAAATGTGGGAGTTTGATTAAATCTTGGTAAAAAAACTAATTTTGCATTATTAGAGCAAAAGGTATAAAACGTTAGTTTGAAACATTTCAAAATGCATCAAAACCATGAACAGAGTGAAGAAATAACAAACGATATGTTTTTCCACGTGTCATGTTGCACAGATTTCTATAATGTTAGCAAACTACCCACAGCCCACCCATCAGTTTCACAACTATTCACAAAATTGTGATACCTAAAAAACTATTCACAGTATGCTAATGACATCATACATTTTGCTCTGCCACTGTTTTGGTCAGCAAGTTTAATCGGCAACGCAGTGGTAGCTTGTTGTGAGGTAGCAAAGCCATGACCTACCCAGCAAAGGAAGTAAAAATCATTTGTTTTTTTATGGAATACTTATTAAGCATTTTTTATTTTATTTGATTTGTTACTGTGGTGATATGAACACTTAAATCTAAACGATTTGAGTTCTGAGATTTCCCGCTGCATTACCCGCTGTGTCCCAAACTGCAGACTAGCACAACAAATAGTCTGTAGAAAACCATGAGAATTAGAAGTGCACTTATTAGAGTAGTAGATGAAGTATCAAACTGTAATCATTACTCTAGCAGTTATATAGAAGTACATAGTATATAGAATTATACATGTACACTCATTACCATATAGGTAAATTTTGGAAGTGTACTCATTTGTGTAAAAAGGTGAGATATAGAAGTGCACTTATTAGTGCAATAGGTGAAGCATAGTAATGTACTAATTAGTCCAGTGGGTGAAGTATAGAGGTGTACTAATTAGTGTAGTAGATGAAGTATAGAAATGTACTCATTAATCTAGTAGGTGAAGCATAGTAGTGCCCACATTAGTGTAGTAGATGAAGTAAATAAGTACACGCATTAGTGTAGTAAATGTAGTGTAAAGGTGTAATCATTATTGCAGTAGATGAAGTATAGAAGCACACTCTTTAATGTAGTAGGTGAAGTATAGAAGCACACTTATTAATGTAGTAGGTGAGGTATAGAATTGTACTCTTTAGTGTATTAGATGTTTTGTAGAAGTGTAACCATTAGTGTAGTAGGTGAGGTATAGAAGTACACGCATTAGTGTAGTAAATGTAGTGTAGAGGTGTAATCATTAGTGCAGTAGATGAAGTATGGAAGTACACTTATTAATATAGTAGGTGAAGTATAGAAGCACACTTATTAATGTAGTAGGTGAAGTATATAGGTACATGCATTAGTGTAGTAGATGTAGTGTAGAAGTGTAATCATTAGTGCAGTAGATGAAGTATAGAAGCACACTCATTAATGTAGTAGGTGAAGTATAGAAGCACACTTATTAATGTAGTAGGTGAAGTATAGAAGCACACTTATTAATGTAGTAGGTGAGGTATAGAATTGTACTCTTTAGTGTATTAGATGTTTTGTAGAAGTGTAACCATTAGTGTAGTAGGTGAGGTATAGAAGTGTACTCATTAGTGTAGTAGGCGAGGTATAGAAGTGTACTCATTAGTGTAGTGGATGAGGTATAGAAGTGTACTCATTAGTGTAGTAGGTGAAGTATAGAAGTGCACACATTAGTGTAGTAGGTTAAGAGCAGAAGTGCACTCATTAGTGTAGTAGGTGAAGTACAGAAGTGAACTTATTAGTGTAGTAGGTGAAGTATAGAAGTGAACTTATTAGTGTAGTAGGTGAAGTATAGAAGTGAACTTATTAGTGTAGTAGCTTGTGAGTACTGGTAAAAAATATTAAGAAATATGTTGCTTTAAAATGTTAATAAATAATTGTTCCTTTCAAAGTATGCTCGGTAACATTTTCCCGCTGTACTGTACATAAAACAAAGTTAGCTAAAGTAGCCTTCATAACAAATGACACTTTTGGGAATAAGCATTATAAAACATTTATGTGGGGTTATGTCAGTTGTTGTGATAAGCTTGTGTAAGTATTATGTAGGCTTATGAACAGTTCCCTTATGTGATATGCAGTCATTATTTAAGTACAGGAAAAACTATCATGTGACATGCTGCCATGACAATGACCTGTAATAATAATATGACCCTCTTTTGGTACTGGACTAAATCTGTCATGACATGCATATGACATGTTTATGATGTTTATTATACCAGTATTATGTAGCAGTGTTCAAGTCTTGCAGTTTTATGAGGTAATGGTTTCAGACAGGCCTATCTGCTCTTCTTCTGCCGTGTATGAAGACAACAGACATCATACCGGGCTGTGCTTTACAGATAATTTGCTTCATTGACTGTTGCCTTTAGCCCAAAGCATCTCTATCAGGTTCACCATCTGAGAATAGCGCTCTGTGCTCAGTCCACTGTGACTGGAACTCAGCTCATCGTGCCTAACTGGTGAATCTTTAAGTAAATCGTTGTTTTTATCCCATTTCTGTTCCTGGGAGAAATTAAGTATTCCATTCGCCGCATAAATTTTCAGGTTCCACTCGTGTGACACTGGGGTGTGCTGAATTTTTTATGACAAAAACGCTCTAATAATTGTTGAACAGATGTAAGTGTTGGAGAGCGAGCTGCGGCAGATCTCATAAAAGCGAATTAGCACTGTTAACCCCAGCCTTGCCTTAAATGACAAGCAGGAAGGAGAACTGGATACGCTGAAATAAACGCCAGGGCCGGTCGTTTTCAGGGGATTTTTAGGTGAACGCTAGTCGCGTCTTACGTAGTCAGTGTAAATGAGCATTTCCGATCACATGTTTCTCACAAACATGTTCCTGAAGGTGTCAGAAACTGATCTAGCCTCGCGTCAGGTTCGCCGAGGCTGGGATTAGATGGCTCTGCTGGTAGCGAGACTCCAGCTCCGTAATTTCATGTGGCCTCTCAGCCCCTGCCTTGTTGCATAATTTAGAGCTGACCCGTGCCTGAGCCGGTGGGGCTGAAGTTTTGACCTCCCGATTTGCTTTAATCTCAGATTCAAAAATACATGAGCTAGATGTCAGGCGAACTTTATATGTTCCTCATGTTTATGTAATGGCAGAAGCTCTAAACTAGTTCACTCCCGAGCCTGACATGCAGCAAGAGGAAACCTCTCCGGTGAGGATGCCGAGCATCTGCATAAACATCTCCAAAGGTCAGGAATATTGCTCTGAAGTCGCTCCCTCCGGTCTGGAACAGTTTGCTGTCTCGTTCTCTTTTTGCTTCTTTTTCTTTTTCACAGTTATTCTAATAATGTCTTGTGTGTAGATTTGAAAAGTGCAATACGTTAAAGCATCTGATGGTCTTAAGACTGTAGGAGACCCAATTGATAGTTGATGTATGGTCATTACTGAAAGTGTGAAAAGCTGGTGTCCTTTGATTCCTTGACTGTGTTTATGCAAACTGTCTGTCAGTCTTGTTTTAGGGTCGTCAAGACTCCATCCTTATCCTAGTCAAATGCAACAGAATCCAGTCATGAGTTTAACCCAGTTTCCAATAAAGAAAACTCTGTACAAAGTGCTTTGTTGGTACATTATATTACGTTGTGTAATAAAACTACTTTTATTTTACCCAAAAATGTACTTTGAATGATTTATTTTGAGTTTGAGTACAAATAGTTTAATTGCTTCTTACCACATAAAGATTTAAGGTTGTACCAATGAAGCACTTTTTGCAGTATATTTACACACTACCGCTCAGTTTAGGATCACTTTAGAATTTCATTTCATGCAATTTTCATGCAATTTTCATGCAATTTTCATGCAATTCACAAACAATATTGTCCATTTCGATTTTTAAAGAATATACATGTTTGTATTAAAGTCTATTTTTGTATAGTGGCTTATTTTGTATATAGTCCTATTATCAGCAATTCTCAGTCCTCTGACTAAATCTCCTGGTACGGCCGCCAATCCAAGTTAAGGATGTTATTGGGCTAATTGGTTGTTAGGACACTCTTGCTCAATTGTGATGCTAAAGCATCAGCAGTTGATGGCTTGCTGACAGACTCAAAATGGCCAGAAAGAAACAACTTTCTTTAGAGACCCGTCAGTCCATTGTTGTGTTAAGGAAGGAAGATACTCCATTGAAAACAAGAACATTTCACTGTAACTTTTGAGCGGTAGTGTATATATACAAGTTTTTAATTGAAAACTAGAAAAGTTGCATAACAAGAGCAGTGTGAGGAGCTCAGTGTGTTTGGGTTTCTGCCCTGAGTGAATACATGAAGTTTGGTGGCTGCAGGTTTAACGAAACTGTAACATTTGGGTTCGGCTAAAAATGAATGGGACCCTCTGGCTGGAACGAGGGATGAATAAATGACAAATAGAGGAGTGCAGGTCAGTGTGTTTTGTAAACCTGCCCTGAGTAAGTACATGTACGTTGGTGGCTGTATGTTGAATGAAACCATAATGTTCCATTAAAGTAAAATAAAGTAAGAAGTAAAATTAAACAGGGTAACTGGAATTTGTGGAAGAGTAATAACACTTGTGAACATTATTATATTTTAAAAGCTGTTTTTACTGACAAGAAGCTTTTATTTACTTAACAAACACTTTATTTTTTAAATATTTAAACAGTACTAATACAGTAAGTGCTTTTACATACATCAGTGTGTTTATTGAACCCTTTCCAAGCTTCTCCTTGTGGAAACAACCCAGTATTATTTACAGTTCTTATCTAATACCTGCTTTAACTGCTCAGTACTTCATTAAGCTAAATCAAGATTGCTGCTGAAGGAACTGAATACATTCATACAATGTCTGGGGCGTCCAAAAGAAATCTGGAACTACACTTTGTTCTTCAAACTGGAGCTCAAGATATGATCTACTTCTTTCACAATAGGATATTCATGTTACTTTGTATTGTATGTATGATTATTTACATCTGTTCTAATTATATCTGGTGAAAATACACTTATTGATCAGATAAAGGCTTTTAAACAATCAGCTTAGGTGCCTCCTGACGTTTTACAGTAGTGTACATAGTTGATTGTGTGCTGTAAGTCCCTCCTCAGCTAATTTGACTCCGCTAAAATGGGAAGGCCTCCAAACCTTTACATACAACTATGTATAAGATACAGTATAACTTAGTTGGGCTGTGTTATTGTGCTGCACCTTGTAACTGCTAGACCTCCACTTTTGCCCGTAGCCTCCTTGAGAGCTGTTAAACTGTCAAATAATTTCTTTTCCAGTGCTGATAAGAGAATGAACAGCTTAGGTAGTTTCTAACTGTAAGTCAGCCATAAAAACTTGCAGGGCATGATGTCCACGAGTCTTTTTCAATAGTCCTTAAATACACAACTTAAATGTAATGTAAAGAAAAGCTTACACTATAAGGCTCCCAGCCTCTCGTCCACATATACAATGAAATCAACTCGAATGAATGAAGCAGTCAGGTCTGATAGTAGGCAGCGAGCAAAGAATTAGAGGCCCTGATCAATATCAGTTTAACAAGTAAAAATGATGGATCAAGGGTCAAGAACAGTATTACCGTAGAAGTCTGAGGAATTCGCAGCCTCTCCATTTCTCCATTAATCCTCGCCGCTGAATGATTACATGGCCATTTATTTCCATCTCCTGCAAGCTTCCCCTTTGTACACGACGAAGCTATTTAATAAACCTCTATTAATTCTCGCATGGCAGTAAGATATGATTTTGGTGCTTGTTAATTACATACAGTATGTTCTGAATAATTTACTGGCTGGGGAGGAAGTAGAGCCAACATTCAGTAAAAAAAAAAAATCAAACTTGCAAATATCCATTGAAACCCACCTAAATACTGGCCACGCCATGAGGTCCACCTACACTGCAGGTCCACTATATGGGCTTTTCTGTTGCTGTACAATTCATCAGCCCCTTCTACCTCATTCATCATTGGTTGAAGAGCCGTCCAGAGCCTGGCCATTGATAAAGTGCGAGAGGATGGCCGACCTAAACTGTGCATTGGGTCATATGGGTCGCAGGTTCTAACTGCTAGGTGGAGCTACAAGGCAACGGTTTCAAATAAAGTGGCCAGTGAATGTATAAGCTGAAAACACAATGCATTCATTTTGGTCCCGGTGAGTCTCTTGTGGCAGATCAGACCAACTGGAAAGGCTGATGCATGTGCGCTAACGCCATTCCACTATGCACGCTCCTATGTTGCTTAGTGATGGGGTAGCGAGGGACCTGCTTCCCTCCCAGGGAGAAATTAACCTGTTTTTGTTTGAGGATCTTTATCTTAAGTCTGTAGTGTAGCTGTGATTTAAACCCACAACCTAGTGTCACATGTTGGCTGGTGCTTTCTATGGTGCATCATGTCAGAGCTGGGGTGGAGCTGGAGAACATAACCAACTAAACTTAACAAGTAAAAAAGAGAATTTAACAGATTTTTGGCAGGTGTAGGTTTTATGTTGTAGTTAAGGTTAAGGTTAGGTTTAAATGTGTGTGTAAGTTTTATGTTAAGGTAGAATTAGGGTTAAGTTTAGGAGTAGGTGTAGGTTTTATGTTGAGGTTAGGGTTAGGTTTAGCAGTAGGTGTAGGTTTTATGTTAAGGTTTGGGTTAGGTTTAGCAGTAGGTGTAGGTTTTATGTTAAGCTTTGGGTTAGGTTTAGGAGTATGTGAAGGTTTTATGATGTTAAGGTTAAGTTTAGGAGAACATATAGATTTTATGTTGAGGTAGTATTAGAATTAGGATTATGTGTAGGTTTTATGTTGGGGTTAGGCTAAGGGTTAGTTTTATTAGTAGGCGTATGTTTTATATTGAGGTTAGGTTTAGGAGTAGGTGTAGGTTTTATGTTGAGGTTAGGGTTAGGTTTAGCAGTAGGTGTAGGTTTTATGTTAAGGTTTGGGTTAGGTTTAGCTGTAGGTGTAGGTTTTATGTTGAGGTTAGGGTTAGGTTTAGCAGTAGGTGTAGGTTTTATGTTAAGGTTTGGGTTAGGTTTAGCAGTAGGTGTAGGTTTTATGTTGAGGTTAGTATAAGGTTTAGGAGTATGTGAAGGTTCTATGATGTTAAGGTTAAGTTTAGAAGAACATATACATTTTATGTTGAGGTAGTATTAGGATTAGGATTATGTGTAGGTTTTATGTTGGGGTTAGGCTAAGGGTTAGTTTTATGAGTAGGCGTATGTTTTATATTGAGGTTAGGTTTAGGAGTAGGTGTAGGTTTTATGTTGTTAAAGTTAAGTTTAGGAGATTTTAGATTTTATGTTGAGGTAATATTAGGATTAGGAGTATGTGTAGGTTTTATGTTGGGGTAAGGGTAAGGGTTAGTTTTAGGAGTAGGTCTAGGATTTATATTGAGGTTAGGTTTAGGAGTAGGTGTAGGTTTTATGTTGAGGTTAGGGTTAGGTTTATAAGTATGTGAAGGTTTTATGTTAAGGCTAAGTTTAGAAGAAGATTGGTAGTATTAGGATTAGGAGAGGGTGTAGGTTTTATATTGAGGTTAGGTTTATGTGTAGGAGTAGGTGGAAGTTTAGTGTTGAGGGTAGAATTGCGTTTAGGAGGAGGTGTAGATTTTATGTTGAGGTTAAGGTTAGGTTTAGTAGTAGATGTAGGTGTAGGTTTTATGTAGTTTTTTCTCTAGTTCACAGATATTTAGTTGAATGTTACTTAAAAACTTGCCACCTATTTACAAAGCCCCAACAGTAAACCATAACAATAAGGTGTGACACTCAATACAAAGAATGCAAAGAACGTACGTTCTAAGTAAGAATGTTGTTGGTGTAATATATACCTCATACATTATGGTAATGTACGTTTTATATTATATAATAATAAAGTTATTTGAAGCACCTTTTATATATTATGAGGTCTCATCTGCATAAAGCACCAAGTAATTAAAACTATTTAAATGCAGAGATTTCTGACTATAGGCTTTTGAAGCCCTTGCTGATACCCTGTTCTAAATTTTAGACCTTATTAATTAGTATTATACCATGAACTATGAAGTGCATGAATGTTATAAAGCTTTGTGAGCGAGTAGCTCAAGTGAGAAGCCCTTAGGGTCTAAGGATTTATGGTGGTCTTTGCTCTAAAAGGCCTTAAATGGTTTCCGTTGCTATGAAGCGCAAAGCTTTTGCAACTCAAAAAATCTGATTTATATTGTGAGTGGCCAGGTTTGCAGCCATGCGACCACCCTGTTATTCTTTTTTATGCCGTAAACCAATTTTGCGGCCTCAGTAACACTGCTGGCTACTTTTGAGACCTGCAATTACGAGACTAACACACGGCTGCAATATTTGATGCTGGTGATAATGTATTACTCCGGCTGAAACACTGTGTTTGTGATTATGATCAATAGTTGTATTTAGGCACAAATCCAATCAAGCCAGTTTTGTGGCGCCACAGAAGTGGGCATATCTCCCATTTAGATATTAGGATTTACTCACTGATTTTGAAGTAAAAGCCGAAATTTGACTGAATGCATAAAATTTATGTTGATGGAGAGAGAGCAGCAGTGCGTGCTCCTGACTCAGGGGGCTTCTCCTCATTCATACAGATTAAGGCTTGGATCAGGGAACAGGAAGCTAATTCAAGGTCGACATTGTCAACACTGAGGGACCGGTGCCAAACATTACCTTCTGTCTGAGCTTTGTGACTGTAGGTAAACTGCTATGGCAAGACTGCTCCAGCTCTCAGAGCTACGCCGCAGCTGCTGAGCACCCTCATTCACGGCTAATGGCAAATTTTTCCCATTCATGGTCTTTTCCATCCATTTGCTTTATTTTAATTCGTATTGTTAACTCACAGCTAAAATCAATCACGGGTTGATACGCGAGGGTTTGATTAAATGCCGCCGTTGGATTCTTTTCATTGGCAGAATGTGGGTGTGTGTGTGAGCTTGGCTTCTACTTTTACAAGTGCTATGTATTTGGCCTCCCCGTGAGGGCTCATGTCGGGGCTGTAAGATAAGTTAAAGCTATAAAATGCATGATCTGGTGTGACTGCGATTTCTCTAATTTCTCCGGTTAATTCGCATAGCCATTCTCCCTACTTCTTGCTTCTGAAGAGTACCCCCTAGGACGAAAGACAATAGGGCGGCTGAGTGGCACCAATTGCCTAGGGGCAGGACTTGCTCCATTAGGATACCCAAAAGGTATCGAGCGGAATAAAGCCTGGGTCTACAGTTGATTGGCAAACAAAGTAGGCACAGGCACTTAAGAATTCAATTGCATTTTACCCATCACCATTTCTGTTCAACCTAAATTATGCTCCTGGACTAACAGCTTCTATTAACTCTACCGGTGCCTATTCAGGTGCTAATTGAGATGAAACTGGGGTTTGTCAAGGCAATTATAACAAATAGCTCCAAATGGCTAGAGATGGCCTTTCAAAAGAGCTAAAACTGCGGCGGGGTATTAATCTTTTATAGTCATGACATGAGTAATAAAGAGCCAAATTATCGCTGTATCATGTCTGCAAAGATGATATGATATCATTATGTACCTGGTTCTATCTTTTGAAAATACCTTTGTAAAATCTCAATTTTAAAACGCCGCATTGAAAGGTATTACATGTCAGCACGTTAACTGGGGGTTTAAGTACTGCATGTGAGTGTATGAGTTTCCAACTACATGGTGTTGCTGGTGGAATGGAACAGCTCATGCAGACTCCTCTATGTAGCAGGAAAATGACTTTTGGTGATCTGATGTATTTGTAAGGTAAAAGAGGACGAATTTCATTAAAGATGCCAAGAACTGTATACCCAATTTGTATAATGTTTAAAAAGTATGCTATAATACATACTGGAACAAACAATGCTGTAATGCATACAATAGAACATGAGGCCATCACACACACTGGAACAAATAACACTACAATAAATACTTGGGTAAATAATTCCCTAATACATAGTGGAATACAGTGGAATGCTGTAATATATATTGGAAAACATAATTCCATAACACAGCATGTATACTGAGGTACATGATTGTACTATAATACATGCTAAAATAAATAATGTACATGTTCTTATATGTACAATACATACAGGAATTTGTAATGTCTTAGCACTTACTAGGGTAATACTGGGGCAAATGAAGCTATATTACATACTGAGATACATAATGCCATGATGCATACAATCATTAATACATACCGAGGCAAATGATGCCATAATGCATACTGGACATAATAATGTTTTTTTATTTTCTTGTAAAGTTTCTTGGGGTTTTGTTATGACAGCAACAATAAGCTGTTAATCTGTTATATGTAGTTGTACAGAAGTTTTTTATTGATTTTCTAAGTACAGCTAAGTAAACACGTCCTCTACAAAGAACACACTTCTGCGCATTTCACATTTGTTATTCACAGTAACTGTTTATTTATTGAATTCTATACATTTTAGGGAATAAAACATGAAATTATGGCACATTAAAAGGATCAGATAGACGCCTGAGGATGTGCAAAGTTCTCTTATTTAGAAAATCCACCAAACATGCCAGCTGGCCAGGGGCATTCAAACTACAGTAGCAGTTTGTATTACTGCATAACCAGCACAAGCAAACACAAGCACAGTTATTTTAGTTATGATTGCTTTACTGTATATCAGTTATTTAGCTAAATGAAATTTGGGCTAATCACTCAGCTCGTTGGGTTGAGGTCGGTTCATAGGCTCGTTCTGTTTGTTCGTGTGGTTAAGCTCGCACGTGTGTGCATGTTTCAGAGAGTGAGAGAGAGAAAGAGAGAATAGGACAGGGCAGGGGATGATACCAGTGGGATAGAGCAAAGCCCCTCACAATGCATTAAGAGGCGAGTCAACTTAGCAGCGATTCTGTTTTTCTTTTTTTTCTCTCTCCCTCAGATACAGTTCTTCCTTGGAAGACGCGTGAATAACACACCCACCTGGACCTCATTCACCACCCGATGGCATTTATTAGTGAGTCTGTTCGCACATTTGCATCAGAATTACCTCTCCAGGTACTGGTGTTAAACTCTCAAGCCAGTGATTCCATGGATCACTTAAGCTTCAAGCTTATCTGTGTTATTATAATTTATGAAGGATTTAGGAAATCATATTTTGGAGAGTGCTGATCCATAGACCATTCTCGAGGTGTTATTTCTCCCGCACAGCCTCTTGTTTACCTATTTGCTGGCGTGGCATTGTGGAATTTCCAACTTATCTCTCGGCAAATCCGCTTTTGCCCCAAAGCAAACAGAAACAATCTGGTATTTCCATAAATTGTGGAGACATAGCCCAAACCAGGGGGCATTTCATCTGAACCCAGCAAAGAAAAGTTTTGTGTGTGTTAGTGTGTGTTTGGAGCTCATGAGCATATCTTTATAAAATTATCAGCATCGGAAGCTACAGAATCTAAATCTTTCTGAGCTACGAGGCGGCGGGGCTCTTTCTTCATAATTGCGTACTCTGCAGATTGTTTAGTTCAAGAAGTGAATGCAAGGCCACGGTGTACTGAATTACGAATATTCTTCCAAAAATATTCAGTAACACTTTGTTTGAGGGCTACATACTAACTTTATAACACAAAGGTAAACTCAGAACAGTGTATTTTGAAAGCTGTTGTAGATTCATTATATAAATGACATAGCATTTGATATAAGCAGCCTTAAAGTTGACATAACACTGTAATATATGTGTTCTAAGTTTGTCACATTACATAAGAATATGTTATGAACCACGCAGCCAAATTTCAAGGTTTCAAATAATGACCAGTATGTAAAAGTAGATTTGCTCATCAGTGAAATGCTAGGGGCTCGTCCAATGAATGACATGAAATCACATCCATTGGCAGGAGAGCTGCAGCCTTTCTCAACCATCAATACCACTACGACCTAAAAGAGAGATGCATACTCCATCTAGCAGCTTTATTGGACTTGTACAAACACACATGGTTGAGCCACCAGAAATCAGAGCTAGAGGACACTAACCTCCCAGAGAACCTAATTCCTCTCAGTCTCCAACAGAATAGTCACTTCTTTATCCTATCATGACAACCTGTAGGTAGTAGTTAGTCCTGTTCTATATGTAGCTGTTCTGGTGAACGCCTCACAGCTAACACCCCACATGATTACCTTTCATGGTCTTCTAGATCTTTCAAGTAGGCTTGAGTATTGTGCAGCTAAAGTTAACAAAGCAAGCAATGTCTAAGAACCTTGTCTAAGGACAGCTGGTGAGCCATAACTGAAGCCCCAGTACACACTGGGCACTTAGTGGATGCTAATACCCTGTAGTTTTACAACATTATATTGTTAGGGGAGGGTTTATACTAAATACTGCTCCAGTGCATCATTGATCCCTGATTTTAGGCCCACCCAAAAAATCATGATACACAAAGATGGTGAAGAACAGTTTAAACTTGTGCACTAAAATATTAAAGTCTTTTGACATTGTTAGAAATATTTCTTATATACCATGCCCATCTGATAAAGTGAGAGAGATGGGCACCACACCAAATGCTACAGAGGTTAAGAGAAGTTTGTGGTGCAGCAAATCCCATCATTTTAGGGCAGGAACCCAACAAAGAAACCTGCCCCAAACCCAGGAGATAACGACTTGGCCAGACAGGTCACATGGGTCAGATGCAACATGGAGGCAAGCCTATAAGCCTATAAAACAGTTGCCCAGTCTAAGGTAGACCTTTCTTGAAGCATGTCTGTACTGTAGTATCTTCAAGAATAAAGCATATACTCTGAACTGGTGTCCATTCTGACGGCAAGTAAAGAAGTTACAACATCTTTAGCAATAAATGTGTTTGGAAATTAATCCTTTTTATAAACTTTGGTGACAGATATGGCTTCATTTTATGTATTATTAAGCAGAAACTTTATTAAGCAGAGACAAAGATCAAAAGCCATAGACTCACTCAGTGGTTTCAACATATGTGACCATTTTCATTGCATATTTTTCTGTATCACTATAAATGGAGGACATCTTTCATAAAACTAATACAATATACTGTTCCGTTAACTAGGCTTCTCCTTCATAAGGCATTCATAACTGTGTTATAAGTGTCAGTGTACCATTGTTAATATTTGTCATGCAATCCTGTTGACACTATCTGAGATATTACTTTTTTTATTATGTAAGGCTTATGCATCTGTTATAAAGCCTCTATGTAGATACCCTTTAACTGATATTGATAAAAGGCATGACCATTTATACACACAGAGCAGATCGTGCATAATGCAAACTGATTATGATGGCATAAAATGGCTAATTTGGGAGAGAACATGGATGTATTGCTAGCATGCATTTTGATGATAATTTTACTCACCAATACAATAAGAAACATATCTTGCACCTAATAAAAGGAAATTAAAGAGGATTTCTTATCTAAGGACAGGAGATACATTCCGAGTACAGCAAAAGCAAAGCTAAATTAAGGTAAGGAAAGCATCTTCATATAAGACAGAGCTAATAAACACAGGGTTTTTAACAGTGTTTATTTCCATTCCTCTGAGAAGGTGAAATCATAATGCGCTGTACGTTACGGCAGCATAGAGCAGCGTAGTACATATCGTTATATTATTACGAACACTCACAACAGTACGAGCGGATTTATATATGCAAGCAATGGCCATAATTCCTTGGAAGGGCCACGCGCGGTGCATTTCTATTCCGCGTAGAGTATTTCCTCCTATTCCTCCAGCCTAATTTACAGTCTCAATGGGCTCTACCTTTCAGAAGGTAGAGTGCCTTTCTCCAGTCCACTGTGATGCATATTTCTTTCTTTTGTTGCAGTGTTAGTGTCAATTCGCCCTCAAAAAGGATTGCCAATTTGTCTTTTTTTTTTTGGCACGGGCAATTTAAATGCACTGGCTTTTATGCAAAACATACTAAAACCAAGCATTTTCCCCTAAATTGGACATTTTTATGGTTATAATTTTGCCATTCTGATGGCGGGAAATGCTACCCCAAAGGGATTGTGCCTCTTATCTTTTGTGCTCGTGCTTGATGCCTGGATGACAAGTTTCTTTAATATGCATGGAGAATGGCAATTTTGGGTGACTTTTGCCGCCGCTTATCACGTAGCGGATTCCGAAGGAATTGCCCACTTCCGATATTTGGCGCTAATAAAAATGTCATTGCCCCAGAAACCTGTGTTCACTCTAATCGTATTTATGATGAAGGAGAGAGCAAAAAAAAAAAAAAAGCTTTGAATTGCATTGCCCACATGGAAATGAATCATGAACATATGCAACGATATTTGCGGCAATTAGTCCTTCGGTTTCATGTTCAGCGCTGTGTGAGCATTTGAGTAAGAGAGTAGAATTAAAAACCTCCAACACAAACAGTTATTGTATTACATACATTCTCAAGAGTTTATAACTGTACAATAAATATAGCACTAAATTGCTTATGACTTCAGTGATGACCCTACAAAACATGTAAGTTGTCAGAGCAGTATTATTAGTAGTTTCAGTAATGCTTCATTCCTTGTGCACAGACACTGCATGACATATTAGACTGTAATGTAATTATAAAGCAATACTTTCACATTCATAAGCAGGTTATTGTTGTAATCACATGAGATATTAGTACATTTAACTGCCACTTAAGGTCTTAAACTAAAGCGAATGAATATTTGTCCCATTTATAACACTGTTATGAAACATTATTACCAAGTAATACTGCTTTTATGGTAGAAGCTTAAATATATTTATTTATAACACTTTATAACACTGTTATGAAACATCATTGCATTTACAACCACTATATTTATATTTATGTAAGTATGCATATTTTCCAGTCCAGATATCATCAATGGTTTACAAAGCACTTTAGATTATAAATGGCCTTAAACTGAAGTGACAGATGTTTGTTTCATTTATAACACTGTTATGAAGCATTGTTACCATGTCATAGAACTTAAGACAGAGATCTTAATAAACACACAATATCTGTATTTACTTGTGTGAAAATATATCATAAAATGTTTTAGGAAGCAAAAGAAAAGCATTGCATATATATCTTTAAGACAAAGTGATACTTGTTGTGATAAAGCGTGTTCCCCCAACCACAAAATGTGGGCAAGAAGACACCCTTTATGGGTAGAGTCGGGCGAATGGTCTGGAGCACCAGCTAAAAACGGCAGAGAGGCAAAATTAGTCCATCACCTTTTATAGCCAGTCACCCCCAAACACACACAACGCCAAAAAGCAATAAAGATAAAGGAAAAAAAAAAAGAAATATACACACAAACAGAAAGCAAACGGCCTCTCAGAGGTATAAGGCAACGACTATAACATCATAAGTTACATAATTTTTCCTACTAGCTTACACAGCATTGTCTCTCACAGGCAGCTTAGCAAAGAGTTCCCCTTTTCCCTCAATCATTGGGGGTATAAATACAGGTAGCCCCTCCCCTGCATATACCACCATCAATTACACGTTAAAACCCCACACCCCAATCACTCACACAAAGCCCCAAAACCTCAACATGGCAATGTCACGGCACATGGTCCCATCACAAACAACGGCTGTCTCTGGAACAGACAGTCAACCTGCATACAATGATCAATACACATATTTTCCTTCACCGACATTCTTTCTCCCCTCCCCGTCTACACAGGTTGGACTCACCCACGTAAGTTATATTCAGGAGCTACCCCACTGGTACTCTTTTGGAACCGTGAAGGTAAGTATCAACAATGCCAATTTGAAAAAGTTAAGGACCTATGCCTGAGTAACATGGTAATGGGTAAGGGTAACCTACATCATTACACTTGTTATATTTATAACTCTGTTATAAGCCATCGTTACTATGTAATTAAACGTTTAAAGAAGAGAGACCTTTTTAAAATCAATAAATCATTTTGTATTAATTTACTAAATCAATTGGCGGTAGACAAAGAGGTCTAACAGGACTGTTCACCCCAATACTGTAATGACAGTTCATATCAGTGTTATGTATGGAATTAATGCTCACCTCAGAGTAAGAACACTAATATCAATATCATAACATTAATTAAATTAATTAAAAAACATGTTTACCTGCACTGACATAACCTGTCCATGCATTGCTTCATGAATATGTTATAACTCTATTTATTTATGCTTATGCATGCATTATGGAGCCTTTATGTAGGCCAGCCTTAAAACTGTTACCGTAATATTTTTACGAGGCCCAAAACATGACAATAGAGCCAACAGATGTTTTTTATAATGATGTTCACGTTGATCAGATTTTCAGACATAATATACATTTATGAAATACACCTGGTCCATATTTATTATCCTCATCACTTTGCATTGCATTTTCTTCTCTTTTCTCTTTCGCTCGGGGTGTCTGGTCAACATGTGCCCTCGTCCTCTTCTTGTGTCATGATGCCACATGCGGTTCATTTAGTTCCACAGCGACAATTCTGATATTCAGCCGCAGGGCTCCAAGGTCAGTATGCGTGTGCAGAAATAAAGCCGTGTGGTTTGTTGTTCAGCGAAGCTGCAAGGCTTTTACCGTTCCTCCGTCAGTGCTGTTATTAAGAGCGATGATAAGAGCCGTTAGTGTATGTCAATCAGGAGCTGAAAGCAAGAAGGTTGGAGCCATCTCATCTGCATAGGGCTGTTCCCCATGTCACCCCCCCTCCCCCCCCCCCCCCCCCGTGCTAACTTTATTGGGGTGTGAGTGTGTGTGTGTGTTTTCGAGCGTCTCCCTCCCCTGTACAGCCCTCCAACACCCCTCTCCTCAATCTCTGTCCCTGTCCCCGTTCTCTCCGGCACAATTAAAAATGTATAAGGCTGAAGGAGGATGGATTAGATGCACGTCTCCCGCGGCTGCTGATCCGGAATTTGAAGCTGTCACAGAAAGGAGGTTTGGAGAGTACAGGAAAGGGAAAAGGTGTGTGAAGGAGTGGCTGACTGAGACAGTCCTGCACCGCCGCTCTACAGACCTATCACCACCACCACCCCCAGCGCTGGTCGACATATAGGCTATAGCATAGTGCATATGTCTCAGGACACCATGCTGAATTTCCAGTCAGTGTGATTATTGCGTTCAGGAGAAATGTTTATAAGGAGAGTAGACAAGATAATCTTAATATTAACAGGATTTTCCAGAAAATGGGACTAACACCTGGAAAACCTGGTAGACCCATGAACGCTGTCCCCAGCAGATAAACAGCACTTCCATCTTTGAGAGAGATCTGGGAGAACATCAAGCTCCAGCTTCAGAGAACATCCACAGGTGTTTCTGTCCATCCCTCCACTGCAAAAAGACACCTCAGTGCTATGAAAGGACGTGTAGATGTTACAGAAGAAGAGAAACAGACATATCAAACAAATAAGCTGCTGCTGTAGAGTGCAGAACCTCAACCTCAACAGAGTCCAGAACCTCAACATCACTGAATGTGATTACTTGAATGGTGTGTATATATATATATATATATATATATATATATATATATATATATATATATATATATATATAACATGTAAGTTAATGTAAATAGATTTTACATTATAGATTTAGACAATAGATTTTTTTTTCAAGGTATTTTGGAGCGTTTCTATTGGTGTACTATATATACATGAAACATACATAACACAGATCACTTAGGACACCCACCTTCATTAACTTTACAAAAGGTTCCTCAGATATCCCCTGATATTCTGATGCTGCAATATATACAGAAAGTATAATCACATTAAATTATATGACCATCATCCGATTCTAATCTACTCGTACTCCCTCCGAATGAATCACGTGATGCTGCTTTTATTTACTGCCCCCCCATTGGTGTCATCCCTCACCTGTCCGTTGCCAAGAGTCGCCTTTCATCCCCCCCAGCCTGCCTCAGAGCCGCCTCTGCCACCCACACACTCGCAGCTAATCAATCTTCCTTCCCCTTCACACACACACTCACACGCAGCCATACCAAAGGCAGAGGAGCGCGCTCCGAGCTGCAGCCTCATTGGATCATGTTGGGTTACTATAGATTGAATATGTATCAGCACCCTGTCCTGCTGAGTGGGTTTCCCTGCCGTAAGAGGAGGAGAAGAATAAAAACATCCCCGAAACTGGTGAAGGAAATATACTCTCACCCGGGACTGCGAGGCGAGGGGGAGTGTGTTTGTTTGTGTGCATTTTCAGTGAGTTACAGAAATGCAGGTTTGAACACAGTACCAGTATGAGCGAGTGTGTGTGTGTGTGTGTGTGTGTATTTTTGGCTTTGTACAGTTTCATAACAAAAATATTGTGGTTTGGTAAAAAAAGGAAGCTTCATTTTTTTTTGGACCTGCAATTTTTTTTTCTCAGTCTTTTATTTACTGAAGTTAAATTCAACCTCAGTTTGACAGTTTTTTAACCTTATATAGCTTCTGTTCTATAGTCAGTACATATAGAACACATTATAACCTATAGCACCTTTTACACACATATAGCTCCTTATATATGTATATAATACAACATGTATACAATATACTATTGTATACAGACAGATAATGCACTTACATTTGGGACACACTGGATGTGATTGTAGTGCGAATATTTGTGAGGTCCTATCAAGTAGAGGATTCACAGTTCCACACATTAGAGTTCTATCTAGAACACTACCATATGGAACTAGTATTGGATATATACGATATTGAGTATAGAATATAAATGATTATATAAAATTCTATTTTAAGGACCTGATGTAAGTACCTTCATATTTACTACACTGGAGCACTATCTAGACCACTAACATAGGAAACAGGAAATGACTCATACATTAGGGCACTGTCTAGAACACTCCATTTGGAATCAAAATTGCAACTAGAACACTGTTTTAGGAAATGTGTCCCTTATTCCCAGTTCACTATGTTAGAACAATATATAGAATACAAGCATAGAAAGCTGAAGGAACTTTCTTAATATTCACTACACTGGGGTACTATCTAGAACACTAAACATAAGGACAGAAAATTATTAGAACACTATATTATGGAATCAAAATTGCAACTTACTTATAGTTCCTTAATTAAAACACTATCTAGAACACTAACATAGGGAAGAGAAAATTGCCATCTTTCAAACATTAGAACACTGTCTAGAACATATGGAACCAAAATTGTAACTTACCTTAATTAAAGCACTATCTAGAACACTGTGCTGGAGAATTAAAATGGCCCTTTATTCTTAGTTCTCTATGTTAGAGCAATATATAGAATACAATCACAGAGAACTGAAGTTACTCTCTTAAAATTCACTACACTGGGGTTCTATCTAGAATGCTAACATAGGGAACAGAAAATGACCCATGTGCATACATTGGAGCACTTTCTAGAACACTACCATAGGGAACTAGTATTGGATAAACAGCAATATTGAATGTATTTATATTATATATGATTATATACAATTCAATTATAAGGACCTGATGTAAGTACCTTCATATTTACTACGCTGGTGCACTATCTAGAACACTAACATAGGGAACAGGAAATTACTTTATTCATACATTAGGGCACTGTCTAGAACATTCAATATGGAATCAAAATTGCAACTTAGCACTATCTAGAACACTGTTTTAGGAAATTCAAAGTGTCCCTTATTCTCAGTTCACTATGTTAGAGCAATAAAGCTGAAGGGACTTTCTTAATATTCACTACACTGGGGTACTATCTAGAACACTAAACACAGGGACAGAAAATTATACATACATTATCTAGAACACTATATTATGGAACACTAACATAAGGAAGAGAAAATTGTCCTCTTTCAGACATTAGAACACTGTCTAGAACATATGGAACCAAAATTGTAACTTACCTTAATTAAAGCATTATCTAGAACACTGTGTTGGGGAATTAAAATGGTCCTTTATTCTCAGTTCTCTATGTTAGAGCAAGATGTAAAATACAAGCACAGAGACCTAAAGTGGCTCTTGCTGTTCACTAAACTGGGGTTCTATCTAGATCACTAACATAGGGAAGAGAGACTGATCCTTACTCACAGTTCTACATGCTAAAGCACTGTATAGCAAGCTATCATAAGGAACAGAAACTGTCCAGTATACAAGGTTCCTTCTATTACAACACTATCTAGAACACTAACTAAGGTTAGGGTTAGGTTTAAGACTGCCTTTATAACAGAGTTGTGGATGAGTTTATTAATAATTATTAATTAGGTCATAAACACCTTCAAATCATTAATAAGCAGTTATAATAACAGTGTATTCACCTTCACTTATACTGCTCAAGCTCACATTTTAATGTTTATCAAACATTTCCTTCAGTCAGCATCAACCCTATCAGTTTCAATACAGATTTATAGTAACCCCTTAAAGTTCCAGGGCCCACCGGCAGGCCCAAAGTGTTACTACAGACTTATGACCTAAGGAGAGCCCAACCAGTTTACATGGTAGTCTTTGTAATTAATAACTAATGACTCTTACCATGTAAGTGGGATTATAAGGGGTTAATTTCACAGAACAGTTTACTTTTGCCTGTTTTACAAATGTGTTATAGCTGCTCACTAATACTTGTGACCCAACTAATAAATATTAATAAACTCATTTTAATTCATAGACACTCTATATGGTCTCTGTGTAATTGTAGTATTAATTACCTATGCTTCCTGCCACCTATGGACCTATGAATGACCTATAAATGAATCTATTTGTGTGTGTTTATGTAAGAAAGAGAGAGAGAGAGAGAGAGAGAGAGAGAGAGAGAGAGAGAAAGAGAAAGAGAGAGAGAGAGAGAGCCTATATGTCAGCACACATGCATTTGTCCATGCAATCAAAATGTAAAAGGGTCACTTACAGTAGAACATCAGCCCACAAACCTCAGGCCAACCCAATAGTCGTTGCTATCTAAAACACTATATTACCATCTCATATAGTTTACTTGTGACTACGGTGATGGTTTAATGATGACCCTAGTGCGACATTCAGCTTCTGCAGACATTAAGCATTTCTACTTATAGTTACCAGTGGCAGCTCACGAGGGAACAACATACAGAAATTCTAAAATTCTTAGCTGTACATGCCCTAAACTAAAAGACAAAGTAATGTTGATGTAATGTGTTTTATTAAAGTGCAAGCGGTTTAAATTCAATCCGATCAGTCCTCTAAATTGATCTGCATTGGGAGAGAGGTTATGAAGCCACTCTTTAAGGCCAGTGAGATTATATGTGAAACTCCTAAAATAACATTTCCTGTATTCCTTCTGGAAAATATTCCAAAATATGCTTTATCTTCTCATTCATCTCTCCAGCCGCTCAAGTTGCTGTTCACAGACGAATCCCTGATTAATGCATTTTCACCTCTTGTCTGCAGGTCTCTCCACTTGTCAGCTTGTGTTATGCGGGCTGGACCAGATGGCCTGTTTGGAGAGTGCTGTCCCATTCTGATTCACTTCACCTTAGCCTGTTAGGATCTCGCTGCTCACCATATGAGTGACTCTCGTACACATTAGTGTGTTAGTGACACATTATTGTGTTTATCATCTGAGAAGTTGAGTCTTTGTGTATTGTTTGTGTGAGCTGAATGGGGCTCTTATCACTTTCTCTACACTAGAGAATATATACAATTCTTCTATAGGAAAGAGAAATGACAGTCAATAATACCTGCATTAGAAAATATAGAGAAAACTACTACAGGAAACAAAAACATTGCCCCCTAATCACTGATAAATCATAGAATTGGGAGCACTATCTAGAACAGTGTTAGAACTACTATTAGCATTACAGTCCTATATAGAACACACACATATAATAATATAATGTTCCCCCACTTGCACCAATATTATTAAAATTAAAAAAGACTCCTGAATCATTTTTACCTATGTTGGACCACTAGCTAGAACTCTGCCACAGGGGACAGGCATTGCCCCTTATTTAGCATTCTCTACATTGGAGCACTATCTAGACCACATTAGAAAATACATAGAAAACTACTACAGGAAACAAAAATGTTGGCCCCTAATCACTGTTCCCTAAATCAGATAATTGGGAGCACTATCTAGAACAGTGTTAGAACTACTAGCTCGATCTAGGACACTAACATAGGATATCAAAACTGCCCCTTATTCTCAGTTCCTTACATAAAAGCATTATTTCGAACACTACCTTAGGGAATTAAAATGACCATTTTTTCTTTATACATATTTATATATATAACTCTCTTTATATTCTCTACATTGGAGCACTATCTAGAACACCATCTTATGGAATCAAAATTGCCCCTAATTCTTGGTTCCTTAGTGACTCAGTGACTAATCAATATTCACTATACTGGAACACTATCTAGCTCATATATTAACCGGAAAATGGCCCTCATTAACAGTTCCATACATTGGATCATTAACTAGGTCGCTAACTCAGAAAACAATAAATTACTCTTATTCATAGTTCTGTATGTTAGAGCACAAGCAAGAGCACAGTTAGAGAACAGAAATTGACCCTGCACTCTTTTAGGGACAGGAGAGTTTTCTAGAATAGCCAGTTTTAATAGCTAAGCTATTAATTCGTAACAATCTACAACACAGTCTATCACTTTAATCACTAACAATTACTTATGGTACAGGGCATAATGGCTCGTCCATGTCTACTAGTGTGTATACGAGAACTGTGATGCTCTTAACAATTGATTCATTGCAGAATCCACCAACTGTGATTAGCCGATAATTTCTTGATAATCCCTGTGATTCAAATTATAGTAGCTGCGAGTAGTTGTAAACACTAACGAAGTGAAGGAAGAAGGTCAAAATGTTGGTGTTATGTGTTAAATGACAAAGTCTGTTCACTATTCAGACATTTGAAACACACACATTTAATTAAAGTGATTTCATGAAATGTTATGACCACGCTGCCTGATGTCTGACACATTGTTTTATGATATATTTGTTTTGCCTTACCTTGTGGACTTGTGGAATAGCTACTGGATGCCTTGAATTTCCCTCTGGGATCAATAAAGTATCTATCTATATTTTTGGTTTAAAATGTATTTATAACATATTCAGAGTGGAGATGTACATGTAAAGCGTTGTGAGGCAAAATAGTCCCCAAAGAAAACTTTAGCTCTTCAGATTTTCCAGCAATATTACATATAAGAAAACATGAACAGGTTCACTGGTGTTTTTAATAGTACATGTAATAGTAACAGCTATATTTGTGTTGCAGACATGATGACCCCTGGTTCCCATCACCACCACAGTATAACAATCAGAAACCGGATCTCTGCAATGAGAATTCCCCTTCAGCATGTTAATCCTGTGTACATCTAAATGTTTCATATAATATAATAGCAGGAAACTGGGAAGCTGTAATAAACATGCAGACATGTTAACCCTTCAATGCACAAGCTAAGATACCCCTTCAAATGCACAACATAGGACCTGAATTAATTTCCAATGTTACTGTATGTAGTGCTAAATCTCTTTGGTAAATCTATTGAAATCAGTATATTTCATCATTTAATGTTCCAATTGTTTATTAAAAACATTGCTTTTGATTAAACTTTAATCATTATTTTAATTCCTATTTATACGCAAAAATATAGAAAATAAAATCTCAATCTGGTCACTTTTGACCCAGGTTGTGCATGAAAGGGTTAAATGTGTCCAGAACGATGAAGAGAGATGAAGATTTGTAAACAGACAAATACACTACATGATTTTTCATTTAATATATGTCTGCTGATCCCAAAGTACTTGGAATAACGCATCCAACAGCTGCTTAGAATAGCATGCAATATTTCTACATTATTATTCATATTAAACAAGTTATTACTGTACATGAAACAAATAAGTACATGGATAAGTGATAGTTTTAATGTTTAATTCACAGCCTAATTACTCATTAAATCTACACTAACTGCTGTTTATTCAACTTATAATGAACCGCTATTGGTAACATAGTGATAGAATTGCTGAGAATATAATTTATATGTACATGAAACCTGTTAATATTGTACATATAATAAGAGAACCTGCTGATAACACTTTAAAAAGAAAGTCAAAAAGTAATCAATCACATGTTAGTAATTAGTCTCATTATTTATGCATTATTTAACTGTTCACTAAGCTAACTATTAAGAACTATTAGTTATTACATAGTTCTTACTTAGTTACTTATGATTAAGTGCTTGATATTTAACTAAATAATTTTATGGTAATTAAGCTATGGATTGAAATTAATGAACGGAAGTAAATGTTCTTATAAATAAACCACATTTCTGTCAATTAGCAGTGTAACATGCAGCAATTACTACACAGTTAATGGATAATAAACTAACTAATACTAATAACTAAGTACATTTAACTGTTAAGCAATATGTTCATGCTTAATGAATAATTAAGTAATATATAAGCAATACAAAAAGTAAATTATTTATTAGCAATAAAAATTATTACAAATTTTTGAGGAACTGTGGAATTGTGTGATTAGAGGTGCAACTTTTTACACTAATGCATTTAATGGGTTTGCTTGTTAATCTGTAACTTTAGTCTAACTTTAGTCTAGATAACTTTAATCACAAACAGTATATATGTATATATGGCACATTGTGGGTATTCCATGTCTACTAGTGTGCATAATCCACACTATAAGGTGAAATTAATAAACTAAATATTCTGATAAATCAACCAGCTATTAATTAATTAGCAGTGTGACAAGCAGCAATTAATGAATAATAACAAACTAAACCAATTAATACTAATAACTAAGTATGTATTTAATTACCAAGCAATAGGTGATGCTTAATCAACAATGAAGTAATATATAAATAATAGTAATATAAATTATTTATTAGCAATAAAAAATATCAATACTGTAATACTGTAAAATTGTGTGAATATAGTTTCAACTCTTTACGCCAATGTTTGCTTATTAATCTGTAAATGTGTCTGCATATGGTTATATATGGTACAGGGCATTACAGGGCAAACTGAAATGAATATTCTGATAAATAAACCAGTTATTAATTAATTAGCAGTATAACAAGCAGCAGTTACAGAATAATGATAAACTAAACCAACTAATACTAATAAATAAGTACATATTTAATTACCAAATAATAAGTGATACTTAATGAACAATTTAGATAACACATAGTAAATGACTTAACAATTAAATTCAGGCTTAATTTGTAAACCAGGGAAATCAAAGCTTGAGAAATTTGACAGATCATTATATTTTTTAAATGAATAGATAATATGAATTCATATATGCTTAGTTGGTGGAAAATGACCAGCATCAATCCCGGTCACAGCTATATCATTCATAGGAGCCTTCAGTTGGTATAGAATTAATTGGTATAGAACCATCCACTGATACGTTCTCTGGCTTGCTGTAGCCAGAACCACCTTTATTTTTCAGACAGTAAGAGCAGCAACGCTACGCATCCACACGTGACGAGGACGAGGGCAGTTGGCCTGATGCGCGGGGCGGCCTTAACCTGCCCGGCGCCTGGACTCAGCTCATTAGCCGGCTCCGCCAAGATGGAGGTGTCTTCTCTTCTAAAGCCTCGGCTTTGACATTCACGCTGCGCTTCCAGTCGATCAGGTCCCAGCTCTGATACATTTGCATCTCTTTGAATGTGACGCTTGAAAAAGAGCAAGCGAGAGAGAGTGAGGGAGAGAGAGAGAGAGAGAGGGAGAGAGAGAGAGAGAGAGAGAGAGAGAGGGAGAGAGAGGGAGAGAGAGAGAGGGGAAAAAAGGCCCAGCCACTAGATTAAATTTTGCCGTCTAGAAAATGAGAAAAAAGGGCCTCTATCTCCTGGAGTCGACTGGGAAGATCTTTATTCTGATTCTTGTTAGAATTGTTTATCACTGTGACAGAGCAGGCCCGGGATGAGATAAAGGCAGTGCTCCATCACGGGTCCTGACAGTCGTAGGACATGCGCTGGAATGAAAGGAGCCAGGGAAATATTATTAATAGATGCTGACTTGATTTGCCTCGATTGCACGTCAAGAAGAGGAGGCCACGGCTTGATTGCAGCCTATGAAGTTCTGTCCAAAAGGGAAGCTATTTTTCATTAAGTGATAGAAGTCTCTTCCCCCCTCTCTCTCTCACCCTCTCCCTCTCTCTCCCTCTCTCACACTCACACTCTCTCTCTTTTTTTTGTCCCCCTTTTTGCTTTCCAAGGAGCTGATAACTTATGCAGTTTATTCTAACTGTGCTGATTTGTGAGGGAGAGTGAGTGAGTGAGTGAGTGAGAGAGAGTGAGAGAGCCAGCCAGAAAGAAAGAGAGAGAGAGAGAGAGAGAGAGAGAGAGAGAGAAAGGAAGGAAGGATGGAAGGAAAAACAGAACTTATCTTGTCTTTCTCAAAATAACCCACCTTGCTTGTAAAAAAGCAAGTTTCGGTGCAGCTAGAGTGTCTATCGCTGTGATCTACATTCAGGCAGCTGCGTGCTCGGTTGTAGGCCTGCGCCAAAGAAGAACATATCTAATATTGAATTACTGATGTACATGTTCGAAAAAAGAAAATACGGATGTGTATATTCTCAAGAGGGGGGGTGGGGGGGTGGGTGTAGTAATTGAATGTGCCAGCGAGATGGTATACATTTGCCTACGAGTATCAGTGCGGATATAAAATGTTGAAGCTGACGTTGGTATAATAGACACGACTGTATGCAGCTGTGCAGAATATCTGTTTCCTCAGTTTCGTGGAGTCGGCTGTAGGTAAAAGTCAGCAAGTCGTGTTCTCTGTTTACGATTACGCCAAGCTACATCAAATCAGCTTTACTTGTAAAGCAGTTGTGGACGGGACTGTTTAATTAAGCTAAAGATTGAAATTAGTGAACTGAAATCAATATTCTGATAAGTAAACCAGTAATCAATTAATTACCTGTGTAACAAGCAGCAATTGGCACACAGTTAATGAATAGTAACTAAATTAAATCAAACAAAATATTTGATCAGTTTTTTGTAGCTTTTTGTGCATGTAAATGTTCAGCAAGTTAGAATGTACATGCCAGAATGAGAAACTCTCAGCTATTTTCTCTGTTACAATGTACAATGTGACATCATCACGTAACACAATCCTTATTGTGTACAGGTAAGCTTGTAATGCTCTCATACATGACACACAGACAGCTAAACCAGTAAAAACTGACCACTTATAAACATCACGCTATATATATATATATATATATATATATATATATATATATATATATATATATATATATATATATATATATATTAATAAACTCTAATGTCAGTAATACAGTTCCTTTAGAGTATTTTTTAATTGCTACACAACCACTGGGGTAATATCATAAACTCATAAACTATAACCATAGCCAAAGTCTAAGCTCCAATTTCACACTGGGTCTGAATCACAAACAGCTCCCTACATAGTGCACTACATAGGAGTTTAAATGCTGGCTAATAATTCCTTTAAGGTAAAGTTTCATTTTTACACCACTATATGACCCCACTGGTAATATTGTATAGTGAGAAACAAGTATTCTGCCAGAAATGCAGTATCTTTGGAGTACAGTTTCTTTACTATACAACCAATGGGGTACTTTTATGAGCTATCACGAAAGCCATGGTCTTATATAGCTCTAATTCCTACAGTGACCCTCTTCCCACACTGGGGCTGAATCTCAAACAGCTCCCTGCTCCCTACATAGTGCGCTACTTAGGAGTTTGTATGCTGAATCCTGCACTCTCTAGAGCATAGTATAGCTAAAAATAATCATGTTAACTGAGATCCTGACACACCCAGACTCCACAAATAGTGCACTGTTTATCTGTAGAAGCCTCAATTTCAAATCTTATATAGTGCACCATTTAGGTAGTACTGTATTTGAGACTCAGCGTGGGTTTGATGCTACTTCTGACTGAAACATAGACATTTAATACTGAATGTAAGATATTTAGTATCAATTGCAATTTTACAGGCAACCATATAATAAGTACTTTAATTTAAGCCTGTAATGTTAATGATGGACCTGTTAGATGGCATGGTTTTTTGTCTTTTAGCTTATTGGCTAACTGTTCAGCCTAATTCTAGTTAAGAAAATAAGTTGTTGGGTCCTACTTCATTGCTGCGAGCAGCACTTTGCATTGAAACCGTTGAATTTTACTCATGTGGCTGTGAAACACACATTCAGATAAACAGAGTGAAGCATTCGGAGAAGAGCGAAAGTTTACTTTTCCAGAGATGTTGTTACAGCACAGTAGGATGAAGGCAGATGGAGGGATGCAGGCTGTAATTCAGGGGGTTTGGTTGGGATGCTGTGGGCTTGTGAGGTGCTCACTCTCGCTGTGGTGTGCTGGAACACACACACACGCACACACACCTGTCGTGTGAATGGGGAGGGAGGAGGTGTGTATGTGGAGACAGATGGAAGCTTTAAGCAGGGTGAACGTCTCCCTGTTTTTAAAATGCCTGGCTTTGAAGCTTTATTAAAGGCAAACCCTCCGCTTCTGTGCTTCACTCTTCTCCTCACTGCCGGCGCTCCGGCAGTTCAGCTCTGCTTTGCATGTTTCTCTGGCCGTTTACTCGCAGCAGAGCAGTTTGACCTCCTTTTTTTTCTCCAGATATAGTAGGAAAGCACCTGCAGATACACGGTAAACTGGGTTAGTGGTAACATTTACTGTGAATTCTTTGGGTTCCTGGGGAGTCCTTTTGTTGGTATACATTAGCTTTCATTGTGTTAGGGTTCTTTAAACTTTTAAAAACTACAAACCTTAAGAAACTGATAGTAGTTTAGCTTTCATATAGATATAGATATAGATATGGCAGCTTTATTACTAATAGAGTAGTTTAAAAAGACACTAACTGATATAAAACCTTAACATTTAACCCTTGTGTGATCGTAACATTCTGTTTACTCCCCTTGTCCTACGGGTCAAAAATGACCCACCCTTCCGAAGCCCCAAAATAAAGCAGCTTAATTAAATTATAAATCCAAAATTGATTTTGCATGATGAAACAACCTGTTATTTATCAATTCAGCTCAATGTAATTCATATATTATCATGTATTTTTTGTTACACAATACAAAAAGACAATCAGCAATAAACACTTTTTACCACAAACCAACCGTTTTCATTTATTCAGTAAAGGTTTATTATGCTATTATAAATGTGAAGTAACTACTGAATTAATTATATTGAAAGGGAAAAAAACAGTCAACAAATTATTTTTTAAGGAAGTGAAATAATTCTCTTATAACACAATAAAACAACAAAATGTTGCCAGGACCTGTTTGGCAGTGAAACGTCTTCTCATGGCTTCATCAAAAAAACAACTAGGGGTACCTAGTTCAGGGTACCTATTCAGGGTAGCTTTATACCCCTCTATACTGAATTTGGTTTTATTATGTCTGGGATTTTTGTTTTGTTTGGGAGCTTGTGTGATTGGGTTCGCGCAGGTGATGGTCAAACGCAGGTTCCAGTTTCTTTGATGTGTGTGTGTGTGTTAGAGAGTTTGCGTGTGGCCTTTGAACTTTTTTCTGGTGTTTAAATGCTTTTATAATTCACGGGTCAAAAATGACCCATAAGACAATCTTTGTACCCTAGTGGTGTACAGCCTACATGGAAACATAAACAAAAACAAAGTATCACTTTTTCTAATGATGGGGTCCCTTTAGGAAAAGTCATAAAATTTCAAGTTGGAAAAAGATAGTTTAAGATATTTTTTCTACAGCTGAACATGGTAGCGGGTCACTTTTGAGAACAATTATTCTATAAGGAGTGAATAAGATTTTTCTTTACACTCTAAAAAGTGCTTCGCTGGTACAACCTAAAACATTGGAAATGCGGAAACAAGCAACTGAACTAAGTTTTAATCA
Source organism: Megaleporinus macrocephalus (assembly GCA_021613375.1). Classification (NCBI taxonomy): domain Eukaryota; kingdom Metazoa; phylum Chordata; class Actinopteri; order Characiformes; family Anostomidae; genus Megaleporinus; species Megaleporinus macrocephalus. Next base: position 22,006,397 of record CM038712.1, read on the forward strand.
ACCTGAAAAAGAAGTTTGAATGAGTTGTGAGTTGGTTAAGGTGTTATTTAGCAGCACTAGTGTGCCAACACCTGATTAGTGTCACTACAGTGCTGAGAATGTTACATCACCCAAATAATACCTGCACTGTGAAATACCGCCACAGTCAACTGTTGGTGCTGCTTTATTTTAAGGATCACATGCTGAGGGTTTGGTAGGATCTCATACTTTCTTCGATAAAGCCCACATTAAATATGTCTACATGGTTTATGCATTAGCTTAATTAGTTATATTTACATAATAGGCAGTTCCGAGACTGGACATTTCAACAACAGAAATGTTTTGTTATGAAACATGTTCTCTGATAAACAACTAAATAATTATTTTTTTAAACTGAGAAACATCATATTCTGTGTCCAGCATGGACCCCCAACGTGCTGGACGTTTTGACTTTAGCACAGAAACAAAACATGCACTTTTCATGTGTTTATTTTATGTACAATTGAAAATAAAAAAATAAAATAAATAAAAATATCTAATAATGTTTATCTTGCCAAAGGCATTTATCACAATGCAGAAATGCATACACACAATTTTTTTTTAATTTTTCTTTTTTTATCTTTTACAAGAGGAACCTTCTAGATGCATCTACATATGAAGACATCACTGAAATAATGTCTCACCAGCAACCATTACAGGTATAATACCTGAGGGAATGTGGTTGGGAACTCAAGGGTGACTTTTCGAAGAACATATGTTATAGAAAACACTTTAAGCAGTTTATAAAATGTAAATTATATGGAGGATCTTTAAACTCTCGTTGACGAAAGACATTCTCTAAAGAACCATCCATTGAACGGTTCTTTGAGGAACACAAGGTAGTTGCTATAAAGCACAGCTTCAACTTCAAAGAAGACTTGGTCTTCAGAATGTGAGCCCTTGATGCTCTACAGACACTTCATATAACGTACACACCGTCAATTCAACCTAAAAATGCAATTGAGCGTGTCTTATTCAACTCACATTCAAGAAATTGATTGAAAGAAGGTTGAAAGAAGAGCTGGTTCCAAGTACTTATTCAGGTTAAATAAAAGAGTCCAGTGCTATTCACAAAACAATGTTATGTCCAAATTCATATCTGATCATCTACTGTCACTCCTATGCACACATTGATTCAGAGATCTGTTACACTAATCAAAGCGTCATTTACTAAACAAATTACTGAACATTAAATATATTAAAATCCCAATATTGATGTATGTAGAAATTAATTAATTAATTTATTTATTTTTACAAGAGGAACCTTCTAGATGCACCTACATATAAATAAATTACTGAAACAATGGTCTATCGCACTAGCTATCATGTTTGGTTTGATTCCATTAAATGATCAGCCAATACAAATATTACCATTAACACTGATTCAGTGTTTTAACATACAGGTAAGTAACCTGGTGACCATCAAAAATGAGTACATTTAATTTCAAATAACTTGAAATTGTAGAGCCAGCAGATTGTTTAGTTCTTTAAGGTAAAACATTCAATCTTTTTCACAGAAATGCATACCAGTAAGCCTGGTGACACACCAGCTTCTCTTCTAAGAACATGTGTTGTAGAAAACACTTTAAGCAGTTCATAAAATGTACATTACATGGAGAATCTTTAACTCTTGTTGATAAAAGCCGTTCTCTGAAGAACCATCCATTGAGCGGTTCTTTGAGGAACACAAGGTAGTTGTTATAAAGCACAGTTTCAACCTGAAAGAAGGCCTGGTTTTCAGAATGTGAGCCCTTGATGCTTTACAGACACTTCATATAACGTACCTGCCGTCAGTTCAGGTTGAATAAAAGAATAGAGTCCAGTGATATTCACAAAAACAATGTTATGTCCAAACTCATATCTGATAATCTACTGTCACTCCTATATACTCATTGATTTATACTTTAAATTAAATATGCAGTTATTCTGAATAACTGTATTTTGTAATGCAGAAGTCTGTTACACTAATTAAAGCGTCTTTTACTAAACAGTTTAATGAACATTACATATATTAAAATCCGAAGATTGATGTATGTAGAAATGTATTTGTTTTTTTATTTATTTATTTATTTTTACAAGAGGAACCTTCTAGATGCACCTAAATATAAATAAATTACTGAAACAATGGTCTATCTCACTAGCTACCATGTTTGGTTTGATTCCATTAAATGATCAGCCAATACAAATATCACCATAAACATTGATTCAGTGTTTTAACACACAGGTAAGTAACCTGGTGATCTTCAAATTTTGAGTACATTTAATTTCAAATAATTCGAAATTGTAGAGCCACCAGATTGCTTAGTATTTTAAGTTAAAACATTCAATCTTTTTTTTACAGAAGTGCATACCAGTAAGCCTGGTGACATACCAGCTTCTATACAGGTATAACACCTGAAGAAACTATAGTTAGGAACTCAAGTGTGAGTCTTCTAAGAACATATGTTGTAGAAAACACTTTAAGCAGTTCATAAAATGTACATTATATGGAGGATCTTTAAACTCTTGTTGATGAAAGTCGTTCTCTGAAGAACCATCCACTGAGCGGTTCTTTGAGGAACACAAAGTGGTTGTTATAAAGCACAGCTTCAACTTCAAGGAATACAAGGTAGTTGTTATAAAGTGCAGCTTCAACCTGAAAGAAGGCCTGGTTTTCAGAATGTGAGCCCTTGATTCTTCACAGACACTTCACATAATGTACACACCGTCAGTTCAACCTAAAAAGTGATTGAACGTATCTTATTCAACTCACAGTTAAGCAATTGATTGAAAGAAGGTTGAGGTTTCAAGCAATTAAACTAGTTTAACTCGACTCAACTAAAAATAACTATGACTTTAATTTAAAGAATTGTTAATTGAAATTAGTTTTTAGGTCTAATAAAATAAGTTATCTTTCTTGTTATCACATGATGTATTTCTGTTAATGCTGTTCGAAAATTGGGGGTAAATAACAGTAAAAATAGAACAAAAGTTCTTGAGAATTCTCTGCTTCTGATGAGCTGCACACTTTCACTCGCTTGTTTCTTTGTTTTTCCATCGCTGTGCTAATAGGGGCTTTCCCCCTTTTCAGCCACATTAGTATGCGGTACGTCTTTTCCACCATATCGCGAGTCGCTGCGATAAGCTCTGTGATCGTTTTAGTGCCACGTCAATGAAGACTCAATGCAGAAGAACAACACGTTGCGTTTGACTCATATTTTTCTGTGTAAAAAAGAAGCCGCCCTCCTCCAAGTCCCGGCTAACGCAGCGAGCGATGAGCCGCCCATGTAGTGTTAACCTGGGTTAACAGCTTCCAATGAGCTATTAAATTGTTCATACCGAGGCAAATTTTGAGTGCCGTTCAAGTGGGTCTTTATAAGTGACTTCTCGTCTCTAATATGTTCTCGAGATATGTGAGAACACTACTAATTATAGCCTTTAGTAATGTAGCATGGCAGCCCTCCACGGCTCGCCTTCGCTCATACTCCATCATGCACTCTGCTGGAGTAGTTATGTACATTTAGTGGAACAATGCTCCGATGGTTAGACCATGCCTGATTTCGTTTCTCCTCTCCGTTCTTTACACCTCTGTTTTAATTCCTGAATGCGCTCCCATTTGCCATCTCATGGAGTGTCTTCCCGACGGTATCAGGGTTTTGCTTTGCTCATTCATATAACACAATAAACCGTGCACTGTGAAATAACGCCACGTTCAATTATTGGTGCTGCTTTATTTTAAGCATCACATGCTGAGGGTTTGGTAAGATATCTCTACAGGGTTTATGCATTAGGCTTTATTTGTTATATACACAAAATTAGAGGTTATATTGTTAAAAATCACCAATAATTTAATCACAACAACCACTTTGTTAAGATATTGTTATGCAATGCTCATGAACAATTCACCTAAATCTTCACAATGTGTAAAAATTTAATTCCTGTACATTCTATGTGGCCTTGAAGTGACTTTAATTAGAAGACAATCCTCATCACAAATTTCACATATTCATGTTTTATTTAAAATAAAAACTCCCTATATTTTAAATTGGTATCACTTTATATTCAGGAATACACATTGGGTGGTCTTACTGAGAAGCTCTACTGTGCCACTGCAGTGCTGAGAATGTTCCATCACCCAAATAATATCTGCTCTATAGGGGTTCTGTGGTGGTCCTGTGGGGGTCCTGACCATTAAAGAACAGTGTAACAAAGTATACAGAGAAACAGACAAACTGTAGTCTGTATGTGTAGAACTACAAAGTGCTCCTATATGGTCAGTGGAGCAAATACTATTGACAATGAGTGTAGAAACAAGGAGAAGCTCCTAATAATGTAGGTGAAGGTAGTGTTACAGTTTACCTGTACACAGGTAGGTGAAGGTAGTGTTACAGTTTATCTGTACACAGGTAGGTGAAGGTAGTGTTACAGTTTACCTATACACAGGTAGGTGAAGGTAGTGTTACAGTTTACCTGTACACAGGTAGGTGAAGGTAGAGTTACAGTTTACCTGTACACAGGTAGATGAAGGTAGAGTTACAGTTTACCTGTACACGGGTAGGTGAAGGTAGTGTTACAGTTTACCTGTACACAGGTAGGTGAAGGTAGTGATACAGTTTACCTTTACACAGGTAGGTGAAGGTAGTGTTAAAGTTTACCTGTACACGGGTAGGTGAAGGTAGTGTTACAGTTTACCTGTACACAGGTAGGTGAAGGTAGTGATACAGTTTACCTTTACACAGATAGGTGAAGGTAGTGTTACAGTTTACCTGTACACAGGTAGGTGAAGGTAGTGTTACAGTTTACTTGTACACAGGTAGGTGAAGGTAGTGTTACAGTTTACCTGTACACAGGTAGGTGAAGGTAGTGTTACAGTTTACCTGTACACAGGTAGGTGAAGGTAGAGTTACAGTTTACCTGTACACAGGTAGATGAAGGTAGTGTTACAGTTTACCTGTACACAGGTAGGTGAAGGTAGTGTTACAGTTTACCTGTACACAGGTAGGTGAAGGTAGAGTTACAGTTTACCTGTACACAGGTAGATGAAGGTAGAGTTACAGTTTACCTGTACACGGGTAGGTGAAGGTAGTGTTACAGTTTACCTGTACACAGGTAGGTGAAGGTAGTGTTACAGTTTACCTGTACACAGGTAGGTGAAGGTAGTGTTACAGTTTACCTGTACACAGGTAGGTGAAGGTAGAGTTACAGTTTACCTGTACACAGGTAGATGAAGGTAGAGTTACAGTTTACCTGTACACGGGTAGGTGAAGGTAGTGTTACAGTTTACCTGTACACAGGTAGGTGAAGGTAGTGATACAGTTTACCTTTACACAGGTAGGTGAAGGTAGTGTTAAAGTTTACCTGTACACGGGTAGGTGAAGGTAGTGATACAGTTTACCTGTACACAGGTAGGTGAAGGTAGTGATACAGTTTACCTTTACACAGGTAGGTGAAGGTAGTGTTACAGTTTACCTGTACACAGGTAGGTGAAGGTAGTGTTACAGTTTACTTGTACACAGGTAGGTGAAGGTAGTGTTAGACAGTTTACCTGTACACAGGTAGGTGAAGGTAGTGTTAGGAGTCTTGCCCAAGGATTCTTATTGGTATAGTGTAAGGTGGTTACCCAGGTGTGGAGTTGAACCCCAGTCTACAGCATAGAGGGCAGCCATGTGACTCACAACACTCACTACACTGTACCAACCACAGCACAACACACCAGAGCGAGGTGTTTAATCTATACATGCCTGATGAAACTCAGTAGGAGATAATATACCAGAGCCACTTTGCAGCAGCTAATCAGCAATGGCAATGTAATGCAATCATTAAGAACGGTCAATTACCAAAAGCCCACTTAATCAGGTCCCATATGTAAAGTTCAGTCATTTAAAGCATCAGTGACAGTAATAAAAATGAGGCTGAAGAAACTTATATAAAGGTTTAAATAACCCTCACATAATCAAAACCAGTTAAACCATCTGAAAAGTTTTCTTATACTTATTGCAGAGGATCAAGACTAAACCACTTTAGGTTCCCTAAAGGTTCTTTAAAGAAGCACTCTGGTAAAAAAGAGACTTGTCTAGGCAGATATTTCACATCATTTCTAGGGTTCTATACCAGTTGAAGGATTTTCTAATGACTGTGGGAAGAATAAATGAGAATAAACGAGAGCTAAAGGCCTGTATAATATAGTAGAATAATGTTTTATTAACTAATTTCTAGAGAAAGTAAGGGGGCAGGGCAGAGCTACACATCTTACTGCAGGCTGCCAGCAGGGGTGCTAGACCTGTAGTTGTTTCACTTTGTAGAGTCATTGTTGTATTCATTATGTTTTAGAGTCATTGGACCTCATATACCAATATCTTCCGAAATTGCTCCCTCAGTTGGTTCTTGATGAAGGTCCTAGTCAATGTCAGACTCATGACTTGATCTTAAACTGCACAATTGTTTAAATCTTTGCCATTTTTTAGTTTCTACAGATTCTGTTCTTACTCAATAACTAATCCCAAATAATAGTACTACTACTAATAATAATAAAAGATTGGTGAATGTCATAATGTGTGTCTTAGTAACAGTTTTAGAACAGTTGGTGAGTGAGGTCCATCCAAGACAATGATGCTTCTTTATTTTTAAGTGTTAAACTAAAAGTCCAAACCAATAACTATTGGGTCAACCTTTTTTTTAGGAGTACACAAACTACAATTCAGTCTTTCCCAGTGCTTGTTGGGTAGAAGGCAGGAAACACCTTGGACAGCCCACCCATCCATCACAAGGCACACATTTATACATACACATTCACACACACACACAATTTAGCATCTGCAATTCACCTGACTGCATGTATTTTGTTGGTGGGAAGAAACAAATGCAGACGCATTCAAACTCCACATGCTTCTCTGGCTGGGGGATCGAACCCAGGCCTATTTTGCTATTAGGCAACAGCTCTACCCACTGCTTTACTGTGCTGGCCACCTAGAACTCATACTGGCTTATATCTTTCATTAGAAACAAACAAACAAACAAACAAATAATTCAGCTTGTAGCTTAAAGAATGAAAGTCCCATAGCGTCCAGAACTCTGTATGCAAATAGGCACATACCGCAGGAATGGTTTTAAAGCAAAAACATTTCCTGCCTTAATGGCAGCCAGCTAAAGGTCATGTCAGCAGATATCAGGTGAGAATTTATTCTGCTACACAAACACTCATCTTTCCGACCACAAATGTCATCACTCTGTACCTGTTTCAGCACCAAAAGTATTAAGACGTGAGGTCTTTTTCTCTAAGGTTTTAAATAGAGAGGGATTTCTTGGTTTCAATCACATCTACAGTGCTTTTGAGATGAGGCCAAGTTAGTGTGGCTCCCCCCACCCCTCTCTCTCTCTCATTGTAAAAGCTGTTGTTGCTTTACAGTCTTTACTTTCTTCTGCTGTAATTTGGATGACTGGCACCTGCTGTAGATATCCAGCCTGCGCAAAAAAAAAAAGAAGACAACGCTTCATAAGATAGAAAAGCTTCCCCTAAAAACCATAATAGGCGTACTTGTATAGTTCAGAATTGTCAATCTTTTTCTTTTCCCCTCCTCGTTTCACTTTAGAGCTAGTGGCTTTGATTAAGGCCATTACGATCTGTTTTGAAGAGTCGCCTTTTGTTTAACAGATCAGTCATTTTCTGTCAGCGTCCCGCATGTTAAAACAAGTATGCCATCCAGTTCTGCCCCATTTCCTTTTTGCCTTTGTGTCGACGAGGGACCATAAACAGTAGAGAGACCACAGCACATGTATAATAGCCCATGGCGTTACAAAAGGGACTTGAGCGTTATCTTGACAGCGGAGGAAGGCTCCTTTTGTCTGAGGAGTGCATTGTTGTTGAGTATATGTTGGGTGCAACCAGAAGCACTATAGTGCAGCGTTTCCTTCTGCCGCTCTTGCTGCTCGTGGCTTTTACAACACATGAACATGTAAGCTGTCGCTTAGTCCAGGTGGAATTCTTCTCCGAGCCAGATCTTTCGGGTAAATCCACCTACATCCAGCTGGCCCATGATTTAATGATTAATGACCAAATTTAAGGTTAACCATTAAATCTTGGACACGCTACATTATATACATTATTTATGTTTTGCAAGTCCTCAAATGTTGTAGTAAATGTGTTTTATTATTGGGAATCTTTCCATTGAGAGACTAGAACCCTTGTTTTTGCTCTATGGATCATAACAGTATCACAATATTGAGTCTTATATGAACAATATTAACTTTTCAGTATCTTGAATAATATCTCTGCTGAACTGTATTCCATTGTTTTTGGCTAATTCCAATTTATTTGTATTGGTTTGTCACACCTGCCAACTGAACAGCTGACAACGGCAGCAACAGATTTAGAATTTGATGTAGGTTGTTATGCTTTTTTTCCAAATCTGACCACATGGGCTGCAGGTCAGATATTATCTTACATGTTATATTGAATATATATATAGCTTATATTATTATATTGAACAAAGTTATTACCTAGCAAGTAGTGCTCAAAGGAAAAATGGGTATTGTTGTGGAGGTCAGGTTGTGTTGTTGGAATGAGCTGGCGTGTGATATTTAATCAGTACTTTAATTATTATCAATTTAAAATGCATGTAATAGTGTCTGTAATAGAGATTAAACCTTTTTTTTTTTACACTATTACAACATACTAAGTGCTTTTTCACATTATGTCACCATTTTATGACAAATTAACTGATTAAGAATTCTGGAATTAAAATTTCTCACATCAAAATGTAATTTCTGAACATGTGTGTATTGTGTACGTGTTAGAGCCATCACGATGTATCTGCATTGTACAGGAAATGACAACTTTCCTAATATTTAATTTTTATTTTGAGAACTATTCACCTCTACACACAGCAGAGTTTGACCTCCATATTTAACCCATCCATGCAGTGAAACACCAACATACACACCCTAGTGAATACACACTCTAGGGGGCAGTGAAACACCCGCATGCACACACAAACACACACACACACACACACATACTAGGGGGCAGTGAAACACACACACACACACAAACACTAGTGAACACATATACTAGGGGCAGTGAAACATACACACACACACACACACACACACACACAAACACTAGTGAACACATATACTAGGGGGCAGTGAAACATACACACACACACAAGTTAACACATACACTAGGGGTCAGTGAAACATACACACACACACACACACACACTAGTGAACACACACACTAGGGGGCAGTGAAACACCCACATACACACACACTAGTGAACACACACACTAGGGGGCAGTGAAACACCTACATACACACTAGGGAGCAGTGAGCACACTTGCCCAGGGTTCTTGTCAGCCCTATCCACAGTGCCTGGTTAGGTGTCTTGCTCAAGGGCACTTCTGTCGCGTCCTGTAGGTTCTTGGAATCGAACCGGCGACCTTCCAATCACAAGGCTGGTTCCCTGACCTCCAGCCCACGACTGTCCCTGCCTGTGTTGTGATATGCTGACCAAAGTTCTGGAGGTAAATCATTGTGTCATATGATTAAGTAATAGCAGATGTCAACACCCTAACCCGAGATTTCTCTTTGTGTAGGTCCTGCAAATTGAAAAAAAACTATTAGTCCATGTGATATGAGCAGATGAAAAAGTTACAACACACCTACATATCACACACTACAGAAATATACACTTTTATGCCATTATGGCAGTGAAATTATAGACAGTTCAGACATTTTGAAGTAACATAATAACATATATTTTTAATGAATTACAATAAAGTTACTAAACAAGTGTATCACATTACAGAAAGGTTTAAAGCAAGCCCCTACAATGTCATATCATATCTGTACAGCAACAGCTAGAAAAATAGTTTGGGATAGTTGAGATGCAGTGTAAGTGCTCTCAGAATGTATTATCTTACATGTTATATTACTATATTGCATACAGTCATTAATTAGCAAGTATTGCTCAAAGGAAAGGCATAGATATTGTTAGATGCTCTCACAATGTATGTAATTATAAAAATACACACCTCCTGTTACAAACAGAAAGTCTTTCTGGAAAATAGAAACTCACCTTATTACATACATGAGAAAATATTATTATATATATATATAAAAAAAAAGTGCTGTTACAACTAAGAAGATATATTTAATCACACAAGAAAACCAAGTGAAGTAAATACATGTGTGTATGTGCATATGATGACCAGCTGTAATCCAACAGTGAATGAATCAGCAGTGGTTACACTGATGTTGAGCATGCGTTGTTAAGTTGTAACTGTACAGTTATTATAAACACTTAATATAAAGTGGACACTCCTTCATTGTTTTACTCATAAATAAAAGGCATCCTGAGGATAATGCTATAAAAAGCAATAGTAAACAATGTACCTTGCATAGAAGTTAGACAGCGAGTCCATCATTCTAATAATATCTGGTCAGTGTTCACTGGTGCCTTTCTGTTCATTTCTGATCATTTTAAATCTATATATTTTACTTACAAGCAACCACAAAAGCAGGTGACCACAGTGAGAGCTGAGGCCAGGAGTATAAACCCCAGGCCGGAATCAACCCTACCGAGAAAATCACCACATAATTAATTTCACTTTTTAAATCCAATACTCACCCGAGGAGCGGGACTGCACTTATAAGTGGATGAAATGCCTGACTGAAGTATTTGATGGCATTATGATCCCATCGGACATCAGCGGGCACAAATGACCAGTAAGGAGATTTTAACATTACGTGATCCTGTGAACTGAGTTTAAGGTAAGAAAGGAGATGATTGGTATGCGACTGATGCGTCACTGGCTTAAATAAAGCATAAACGTTCTGATCTGAAAGATAAACATTGTTTTATGTATAAAATCTACCAAATTTCTGCATATTGTTAAGCATATTTCTGCATGTTTTTTCACAACCATATTTTATATTAACTTCATATGTTTTAATATGTCTGGTTCCTTTCACCGCCACTGTGAACAATCCAGAATTGGTAACTTATCTAGAATTAAGAATTTTATATCAGTGCAACTTTGTTTGCATATTAATTATAACCATGCTATATAATAACTTGAGAATTTCACATCAGTGCAAATTCACATAATATTTTTTGGAATTATTCAGACATTATGTACAGTTTGTGACAAAGTCTATACCCCCCACACACAACCACCACCAACTCACCTGTATAGAAATCTGTATATATGCTCACACATTAATTAATATATTTATATTTATATTTTAAATGTCCAAAACCACATTTTAATCATTTGGGCACAAATGCTCAGATTCCACCAAATTTATGCATATTTTTTAACATATTGTTGCATGTTTTTCTAACAGTCCACATGTCTTTTTATGACTTTATGACTGTGAACAATCTGGAATTGGTAAGTTATCTAAAAGGGTAATTAAGTATTAGTGCAAGTTTGTTTGCCTATTAATTTTTTTAATTATTCAGATTATTCTTACAGTTCTTGACAAAGTTTAATCCCCCACCACCAACTCTCCCTGATAAATATCTGTATATATGTTTAAAAGTTCACACAAGAATTCATATATTTATATGCACATTTAAAATCAATAATTTGGGTTCAAATGCTCAGATGCCACCAAATTTCTTTTTGTTGTTTCTGCATATTGTTCAGAATGTTTTTTCACAACTATATTATATAATAATTATAAGGTTCACACATTATTCAATATATTTATTTGCACATATTTAAAACCACATTTAACAATTTGGGTACACACACTCAGATCTGGACTCCCTGATTTGCTTAGTTCAACTCTCTGTCCTCCCAAACAGTTCTCCTCCAGTCCTGATGTTCCTCAGAGCTCCACTAGAGGCAACCTTCTCCTTTCATCAGATCTCCTCCATTCAGGTCTTTCCTCAAACACATGTCAGCATTGTCTCGTAACATCACTCCTTCCCCCTTTAATCACACTTACAGTATCTATACTGTCCTGCATACATAAACACACCACACAATAATAATCAGAAACAAAAATCTGTATTTAATGATGTTATAAGACTGTATGGTTTGTAAGCAAAACATCTGTAAAACACACACACACACACACACACACACACACACACACACACACATATATATATATATATATATATATATATATATATATATATATATATATATATATATATATATATATATATATATATATATACACACACAGAAATTCACAATAATTTACTATTTGAGTTTATTAAACAACTAACAGAGTGTATTTCTGAACTGTGTTGATTTAAAGTATGTATGATGCGTATTAAGAGTGTTTTGTCATCATCATCTCTGTTTCTCTACCTTCTGTCTTTCTCCCTTCTTCTCTTGCTATCCCTCTGTCCCTTCCTCTATCTACCTTCTCTCCATTTTTCCTGTGCCTTTTGATTCTCTCTTCCTTCCTATTGATATTTGCTCTCTCTTTATTCTTTTACTTTCTCTACTTTATATCTATTTTATTTCTCTCTACATTCATTCTATAACTCTATACCTCCTTTCTCTCTTTCTTTTATCTTTCTTTGTCCCCCACTCTCTCTTTTCTCTGTCTCTCTGTCTTATTTGATCTACCGTTATTATTTCCTTCTCTCTTTCACTCTACTTTATCTCACATTATATCTTCATTCTTTCTTTCTCCCTTTCCTTTACTATCCCTCTCTGTCTCTTCTATACCTTCATTCTGTCCCTCCTTGCCTTTGTCTCTAATTTCTTTCTTTCTTTATTGTCTTTCTTCATTTATACTTTATTCCAGTTTCTCACTTACTCTTTCTTTCTTTTTTATACTTTCATTGTTTCCATCATCCCATCTTTTGGTCTTTTCATCACCCCATACTTTCTCTATCTTTTTCAGTCTACCTTAAAAGCAGAACTGTTAAAGTGAAGCGAGACATTTGGAGTAATAATGGCCTGTTAGATTGAAGCAGGACTGTTAGAGTGAAGCAGGACTGTTAGAGTGAAGAAGGACTGTTAGAGTGAAGCAGGACTGTTAGATTGAAGCAGGATTGTTAGAGTGAAGCAGGACTGTTAGAGTGAAGCAGGACTGTTAGAGTGAAGCAGGAGTGTTACAGTGAACCAGGACTGTTAGAGTGAAGCAGGAGTGTTACAGTGAAGCAGGACTGTTAGATTGAAGCAGGATTGTTAGAGTGAAGCAGGATTGTTAGAGTGAAGCAGGACTGTTAGAGTGAAGCAGGAGTGTTACAGTGAAGCAGGACTGTTAGAACGAAGCAGGATTGTTAGAGTGAAGCAGGACTGTTAGAGCAAAGCAGGATTGTTAGAGTGAAGCAGGATTGTTAGAGCAAAGCAGGATTGTTAGAGTGAAGCAGGACTGTTAGAGTGAAGCAGGACTGTTAGAGTGAAGCAGGACTGTTAGAGCAAAGCAGGATTGTTAGAGTGAAGAAGGACTGTTAGAGTGAAGCAGGACTGTTAGATTGAGGCAGGATTGTTAGATTGAAGCAGGATTGTTAGAGCAAAGCAGGATTGTTAGAGTGAAGCAGGACTGTTAGAGTGAAGCAGGACTGTTAGAGTGAAGCAGGGTTGTTAGAGCAAAGCAGGACTGTTAGAGTGAAGCAGGATTGTTAGAGTGAAGCAGGACTGTTAGAGTGAAGCAGGACTGTTAGATTGAAGCAGGATTGTTAGAGTGAAGCAGGACTGTTAGAGTGAAGCAGGAGTGTTACAGTGAAGCAGGACTGTTAGATTGAAGCAGGATTGTTAGAGTGAAGCAGGACTGTTAGAGTGAAGCAGGAGTGTTACAGTGAAGCAGGACTGTTAGAACGAAGCAGGATTGTTAGAGTGAAGCAGGACTGTTAGAGCAAAGCAGGATTGTTAGAGTGAAGCAGGATTTTTAGAGCAAAGCAGGATTGTTAGAGTGAAGCAGGACTGTTAGAGTGAAGCAGGACTGTTAGAGTGAAGCAGGACTGTTAGATCAAAGCAGGATTGTTAGAGTGAAGCAGGACTGTTAGAACAAAACAGGATTGTTAGAGTGAAGCAGGACTGTTAGAGTGAAGCAGTGAAGCAGGATTGTTAGAGTGAAGCAGGACTGTTAGAGTGAAGCAGGATTGTTAGAGTGAAGCAGGACTGTTAGAGTGAAGCAGGACTGTTAGAACAAAGCAGGATTGTTAGAGTGAAGCAGGATTGTTAGAGTGAAGCAGGACTGTTAGAGTGAAGCAGGAGTGTTACAGTGAAGCAGGACTGTTAGAGTGAAGCAGGATTGTTACAGTGTAGCAGGATTGTTAGAGCAAAGCAGGATTGTTAGAGTGAAGTAGGACTGTTAGAGTGAAGCAGGACTGTTAGAGTGAAGCAGGAGTGTTACAGTGAAGCAGGACTGTTAGAGTGAAGCAGGACTGTTAGAGTGAAGCAGGATTGTTAGAGTGAAGCAGGATTGTTAGAGTAAAGCAGGACTGTTAAAATGAAGCAGATCTGTTAGAGTGAAGCAGGACTATTAAAATGAAGTAGATCTGTTAGAGTGAAGCAGGATTATTAAAATGAAGCAGATCTGTTAGAGTGAAGCAGGACTATTAAAATGAAGCAGATCTGTTAGAGTGAAGCAGGACTATTAAAATGAAGTAGATCTGTTAGAGTGAAGCAGGACTATTAAAATGAAGTAGATCTGTTAGAGTGAAGCAGGATTATTAAAATGAAGTAGATCTGTTAGAGTGAAGCAGGATTATTAAAATGAAGTATATCTGTTAGAGTGAAGCAGGTCTGTTAAAGTGAAGTGGGACTGTTAAAGTGAAGCGGGACTGTTAGAGTGAAGCGGGACTGTTAGAGTGAAGCGGGACTGTTAGAGTAAAAGCAGGATTGTTAGAGTGAAGCAGGTGTGTTAGAGTGAAGTAGATCTGTTAGAGTGAAGCAGGACGGTTAAAGTGAAGCAGGATTGTTAGAGTAAAGCAGGACTGTTAAAATGAAATACTTTTGTTTGAGTGAAGCGAGACTTTTCAAGTGAAGGAAGACTGTTTGAGTAAAGCAGGACTGTTTGAGTGAAGAGGACGGTTAGAGTGAAGCAGGATTGTTAGAGTGAAGCAGGTCTGTTAGAGTGGAGCAGGACTTAACATTGATTAAATGTAAATGTACTTTATTTATGTGTGTAATTTCATAACCACATTTAATAGTACAGCAAAACAAAAGTAATGCCTATATATGGATTGGAATTCCTCACCTCCACTGCACAGTGTACATATTACTTTCAGAACTGCTGCTAGTTCATTATACTTACAATATGCTAAAGTGATAAGTCCTAGAATTTCTAAGCCAAAGAACTGCAGGTTAAGGGTTAAAAGAGAGTGCTGTGTTTTCTGCTTTGGCCTGAACCACCCTGCCAGTTCATACGCTCTGTCAACCCAACTATTGCAACCACCAAACAGACCTTTTTTTAATTATTCAAAACAGACTTCATATTGGCAAATCACATGCACGAGTTCATCTGCCAAAATACATACTGCATGTGCCTATGGGTTCACAATGTGGCAGATCCACATGAAAACAGCAGCATTATCATATATATTTATATATCATATATATTATGTATCATATAACATTATCATACAGTCATTAATTAAAATTCACAAAACTAATGATGCAGCATCAAACGTATTGTTTCTCTGAACTAACACAACTCTTGCTTTTTGTATCATCCATAATATTAAAACCAGCTCCTTATATCTACACACGTTGTCCATGTTATCAGCTCCACTGACCATATAGGAGCTACACTTACAGACTGTATGTAGTTCATCTGATTCTCTGCATAATTTATTATCCTCTTCTTTAATGGTCAGGACCCCCACAGGACCACCTCAGTGCAGGGTACTATTAGGGAGGTGGATCATACTTATCATCGCAGTGACACTAACATGGTGGTGGTGTGTTTGTGTGTGTTGTGCTGGTGTGAGTGGATCAGACACAGCATTGCTGCTGGAGTGTTTAAACACCTCAATGTCACTGCTGGACTGAGAATCTACCACCAACCAAAACTATCCAGACAACAGTGTCCTGTGAGCGACGTCATGTGACTTCTTATGAAGGACTAGAGAACACAAACTATGAAGCAACAGATGAGCTATCATCATCACAGTGGTGTAGTGGTCAGTACGGTGGTGTAGTGGTCAGCACTGTCGCCTCACACCAAGACGATCTGTGTTGGATTCCCGGTCCGGGCTGTTCTGTGTGGAGTGTGTATGCTCTCCCCGTGCTTGAGTGGGTTTACTCCGAGTACTCCGGTTTCCTCCCACAGTCCAAACACATGCATGTTAGGTTGATCGCTCACTCTAAACTGCCCGTGTGAGTGTGTGTTGGCCATGTGATGGACTGCTGACCTGTCTATGGGGCACCACGCCTTTTCCCGATGATGCTGGGATTGGCTTTAGTGGGATAAAGTGTAAGATAAAGGATGGATGGATGAATTTACAGAATATGTAACTTTGCGTTCAAACAAGTATCTAAAAAAAGTAAGTTTACAGGAGAGGCCAAAAGCTTTACTAACTTTCAACGTAAGTTAATGTAAAGAGGTTTTATTCAGAGTGATTTTGAAGCATTTTTATTGGTCTATTTATTCCAAATATTCACAGGATATAAAGGACAACAGTTTTTGATATAGAAAACTGAAAATTAACAAAACGTTTTTCTTTGGACAGTGACATAATGCTGATGCAAATACACGAAGTGTGTGGTCCTCTTGAGCTGATTCTGTACAGTCTTCGGAGCCGGTCGCCAATTCATAGAGCCAGCTCCGGCAGATTTCATCAATAGCTCATTAACAAACACTGCTGTTATCTTCCAAACTACATGATTCTTATTTTCGCTTAATCTCTTCTGCCAGGAAGCTCCCGGAATGCTTTTGCTCAATAATGCAGGTTTCCTTATAAGTCGCTCTTTCAATTACGCTATCAACTGGCCGTCCAGGGGAGCAGACAATCCCACCTAATTCACCCACTCCACTTCTCCTGGTAGCATCCTGCTAATTAACTTTTCCACATTCCACCCGAGTCAGCATAATGTTTCTATATTTCAGTCACAGGACTGGATATGATTTAATTTAGGCTAAGGACATTTTTAGTAATTCACTACATTGTAAGCCCAGAGGATTTAGACACCTGTTCATCCCACATTTCTACGGAAATCAAGGGTATTAATACCCCCCCACCCACCCACCCTTGCTGCAATAATGGCAATTATTGCAAACTTGCTGTGAATATTTGACTGAAAATGTAAAAATCTATTTGATCTGATTGGATTTAAGATGATCAGCAATGCAACTACAACTCATCCCTTAAGTATTGGATGAAGCTCCATCAGTCCAGCGAAGGATGTTCCAATTTTCCATACCCAGATACTGGGGGCATTATACCCCTGTATAATGGCAGTTCACTAATTAGATAAGGTTTCTGGACTCTTTTGGACAGGGTCCACTCATTGACCACTTTATTAGCTTCACTAAACATATAGGAGCATTTTGTAGTTCTACACTTACAGACCATAGTTTATCTGATTCTCTGTATACTTTGTTACCCTGTTTTTTAATGGTCAGGACCCCCACAGGGACCCACCACTCAAATAATGCCTACTCCTTATCGTTAAAGAATATGGTAACAAAGTAGACAGGGAATCGGATGAACTACAGTCTGTAAGTGTACAACTACAAGGTGCATCTATATGGTCAGTGGAGCTGATATAATAGGTAATGAGTGTTGAAACAAGGCAGGTGTAGCTAATAAAGTGGCTAGTGAGTGTATATGAACATCATATCATGTTTTCTTCTGCATGTTTAATATGTAGGAAATGTCTTTGTTCAGTCTGCCAGTTTAAATCTGATTTTTGGAATATCCAGATTGATTTTTTATAGTCAAGACAGCAATAAAACACATCTTGCAAATACAATTCAAACCACATTTGGAGGCCGTTTAAAATGCAATTCCAACTGGATTTTTACAGATGCATCTCAGACTGGCCACCGGATATCAAAGTGTCTTTTATGTCACTTGCAACATGATAAACAATGACAATTTTAAAGGCCAGGGTGACCAGTTTGCCAGGGTGACCACTGCAACCTATGCAGATAGGTTGGTAATGTCTAGACACACAAATCAAATTCAATCTGACCAACTGCAAATCATCAATGTCCAAAGAAAAACAAAAATGTCCAATATGGCAGCTTTACAGGATTGGCTAAAAATCATCGTTTCTCTTGATATAAGTTAATGGAACCAGAATTTGACATAAACAATTTTTACATAACGTAAATGGTGGCTCATGTTCAAATCATGTAGAAAAATAAAAAATTGACCTGATTTGATTTGTTTGCAGTCTGAACAGCTTTGGGTTAGTCTGAGTTAACTTACACTGTTAAAGGTTTTCTAAGGTTGTTTTACTATTAAAATGTGATATTGAAGTTTATATCTTCTGCCTTTTATGTTGCTTGCAACATGACAAACAATGATGATTTTAAATGGCAGGGTGACTCAGAATCAACGGATTGCCAGAAGGAACGGACTCTCCAGAGAAAACGTCTCCACTGATCTAGAGTCCAGTGGTGGTGTGCTTTACACCACTGCATCCGACGCTTTGCATTGTGTTTGGTGATGTAAGGCTTGGATGCAGCTGCTCGGCCATGAAAACCCATTCCATGAAGCTCTCTACGCTCTGTTCTTCAACTGATCTGAAGGCCCCATGAAGTTTGGAGGTCTGTAGCGATCGACTCTGCAGGAAGTTGGCAACCTCTGTGCACTATGTGGCTACCACTTGGTGGCTGAGTTGCTGTCGTACCCGATCACTTCCACTTTGTTATAACACCACTGACAGTCGACTGTGGAATATTTAGTAGTGAGGGAATTCCATGACCAGACTTGTTGCACAGGTAATGTCCTATCATGGTACCACGCTGGAGTTCACTGAGCTCTTGAGAGCGATCCATTATTTTACTAATGTGTGTAGAAGCAGTCTGCATGTCTATGGGCTTGGTTTTATACACCTGTGGCCATGAAAGTGATTGGAACACCTGAGCTCAATGATTTGTATGAGAGAATACTTTAAACAATATAGTGTATCTGCTCTCTAATCTACAAATTTTAGAACTTCGGGAAAGTGATTCCCCCAAATAATTAAAATAGACTTACCCAATGTTATTGTTGGTATGACTTCTAAGGGTCTACAGTGTTTCACAAGATAGCTACACAAGCCAACATAAGGGAACCTCATCACATCTTCAGCCTCCATCTTTTAAAACCACATTGCATTCCCAGCATCTTAAAGATGCTTAACAACTGGAGGGATGACAAAACCTTGTAGTCCTTGTATCTTAGAACAAGCCATAGTGACCTTACATAAACCCAGGTCAAAGATGGCATATGACTTAGCTCAAACCCCAGCCAGAACAACAGCTTGAGGCTGCACTTCTGCAATGTTAAGCAGGGCTTTTAACGGGCACGCCATTCGCAATAGGGTTCCAGCACAATCCTTGTTGTGCTAATTCAGGAGGTCACTGGGTTTTTTTTTCTTCTTCCACAGAGAAGTCTCCTTCTTAGAAGTAAGTTACCAGAACCTCTTTAAGTAATATGTTGGATGTCATCACACATGAAAGGATGCGGGGGAAAAAAAAGAGAGAAATGAATAGCACCTGAAATTTGTGTCGTTTTTAATGGGTTCGGAACAGGGATACTCAGAGTCCCCCAAGGAGGCCTGAGGTAATACATCATATTGCTTTCACAATACATAGCTATTAACCAGTGGGCGAGGGGCAAATTAAGCAACGCTGTAGTCCACACACAATAACTCACTTCTAACCTGACATTAACAGGCCTCGCGTATCGCAGAGCTGTGCTTAATTGAATTCCCTGTATTCCCCGCTCGCTCTGAGTCGTGAGGGGGAAAAAAAAAAGAAATTGTGAATTCGTAATGATGCAAAGCTGAACAAATTTTTGCGTCTGAGTTGTCTTAATACGTCAGATGCCCACTTATTGTTTCATTTTTTATATATAAAAGGTCCGGAAACGTCCCAATTCTGCGCACACTTAGAAAAGCGGATATGTTTTACATTTATTGAGGAACAAACCGTGAAAATGTACCCGGAAAGGTACATCACTGGTTTTAAGGTCCAGCTGTATGAGTTAAATAAGCTTTTCTCAAGTGTGTACAAGTACAAAAATGTACATACTATAATGTACATACTATATACTATAGGCTGGAGACTTGAGGAGTCAATACAACCTAAATAATGATTGTAATGGAATATGGTACAATTGTGTTTCAAATAGGGACTAACATGTAGCCTTGTGGGTACCACCTCGGAAACAAAAGAGGTACCACTGCAGTAACAGTGTCATAGAGTGAGTGTAGCTTGAAGGGGCAATCTGAAAAAAATAAAGCATTTCATTATTCATAATCGGCCGTAAACATGTCTACTCGGCTCGTGTAGCTGTTCTACAGGAGTCTTTAAAATGAGGTCTTCCTGATTAAACACAAGGATAAACATCTTTCGATGATGTATTCAGAAGGTAGGATTCGTAAGAGCAGCATTTTCAAATGTAGTAGTTTATTGCTAATGAAGACAAAAGCATCAAAAAGCACCAACAGTTGAATATTATGAATATTATTATGAATATTTTGACTATTAAAATTAATATGAGGATTATGAATCTCATTCAGTGGTATGCAAAGGTTTGTTTTAAAAATACTTTATTGATATTTTTATTCAGCTACAGAGAACACACATGTGAACTTTTGAACTACTGTTTACCTGCTGAATTTAACTTATCGGTGGCACGGTGGTGTAGTGGTCAGCACTGTCGTCTCATAGCAAGATGATCTGGGTTGGATTTCCGGTCTGGGCTGTTCTGTGTGGAGTGTATACATATATATATATATATATATATATATATATATATATATATATATATATATATATATATATATATATATATATTGGCACTGTCCAATGAAACAAATGTATCTCTATTTTTCTCAACATTTTTGCCCATCATTTATGTTCCACAATATGTTAAACAGTGATTGTGAATTCAATTCAGCAGATTTGGGGGGGGCCCAAGATTTGGCTATAACTGAACATCTGGCCATGAGAGCTCAAGCAATGTTCCCTCCTAATAACATGTTTTAAAATATTAGGCCTGATTTGCTCCTCGTTATTAAAAATGTAGTAAATTATTCGCGGAATATGTAATTACGTCCAACACGTCCACCCATTTTTAAAGTAATTCCCCCATGTTTTTCACAAACCCTCCCTCAAGAGCATTTGCATGAAGGAGAAAATCATGTGTCTTGTTTAGGTTTGTGTCCCAGTTTTGTCTCCATTTTTGGCAAAAAAAATTTTCTACATCATTTGAACGCAGCAGCTGTTGTTTACATTGTGTAAAAATCTCATGATAAATGGACCAATAGAAACACTCCAAAATGTCTTGGAAAAAATTTCGGTTCCATTGACTTCCATTACAATTATAACTATTTTCGTCCTCTCCTGTAAACTTGCCATTTTGCAGATGCTTGTTTTTCTTTGGACAGTAATGATATATATATATATATATATATATATATATATATATATATATATATATATATATATATATATATATATATATATATATATATATATATATATGTGGTTGTATATGAAAAGCTTAGAACATCAGGCCCTGCATCTCCTCAGCTGAAGGAACCTCACTATAAAGACTCAGCTGGAACTGGATGCCTGCAGTCGAGACTGCAATAAAGTCAATCTTCAGCATTGTTTACATTGAGCATCCTCCTCACACATATAGGACGCAGCCATAGATTAACCGACATTATCTCAGGACGTTGAATCTGCTGATGTGATTGGAATGACTCCCCGCAAATTAACATATATATGCAAATGAGGCTTTAATTAATTGCGAAACGTTTTTTGATTAAATACTCCAAACGTCATGATTCTAATCTTTACAAAACTTTTAATTAATTTTGCTAGTTAAACCTCATCAACACTTCCAATGGAGCTTAATTAGAATCCGGCCTCCCCCTATAATTTAAAAAGAGAAATTCAAAAATTAGCCATTGTTATCACATTTGTAATGCTAACAGTAAGAAAGATGAAGTAGCGATAAATTAGCGGCGCCCTGATTTTCACATGCCAGTAAAATAATGGTGCTAATTGGCAGATATTCTAATATTGATTAAATTAGGCGCACAACACTCAGTTCATTAAATCGCTCTGATACCATAATTCGGATCGTTCTCTTTGTGCAGGCTCGACGCCTCAGGATTAACGGTTCAATAAGACCCCAGCCCAAAAACTAATGGGTAAAATAAACATCCCAATTACGGCCTGATGATGTCTCGCGAAAAGAGGGACCCTCTTTTCTTTCCCACCGCTGACTCCGTTCCCGCTGTGCTGGAGGACTCTTTCACAGAATAGAAAAAGAAGAAGAAGAAGAAGTTTGGCGTGATTGTGCGGTGGAAGCTTTCCGCAGCCTCGCCCGTGTTTTCCTCGCCGAGTGTCAGTTGGCTGGGAGAGGAAAGTGAGCGGTAAAGCGAGCGCACCTGAGCGCTCCAGCTGTCTCTGTCTCTCCTCTTTCATCAGGCTCCGAGCAGCTAGCACTAAGATTTTTAAAAAGAGGCCTTTCAAAGCCCGCAAACTTTCCTCCTCTTCAGTGGCAGTCCACTTAAGAACATACGGAGGCTTACGGGGGGATAATTCTCGGCGAGGTGTTTGAGGTGAGATAACCAATTACACATGATCACTTTTGACTCTTCTAATCTCCTGCCCGTACCGCAGGATTTCACTCATATGAACCTCTGAACCTCGTCCATCTCAAACCGCACCTCGCTGCCTTTGTTATTCTAATATTGCCTACTTGACTTCAGCGCTTCGCTCAAAGAACTAAATACCGTCCCAGTGGGCGAAGGTATCTTTTGTTCCAAGACAAATTCTGACCCATGCTTCAGACTATTAGAGCAGCCTTTCGGCTGTACAGGACCGCAGGACGGAGAGCTAATTCTCCCGTGAACCATTTCAACACATTTGTTTTAAGTTAAGAAAAAAAGATATATATATATAATCTTTCTATGACATAATTATTTGAAGCGTGGGTCTCGCTTTGTTTGGACAGCCCCTTATAAACTGCCTGCACCTGTTCAGATCGTTGACAAGTCGTGGTTTTGAGTCGTGGCAGGTATGTGGGAAGGCATTGTTATGTTGCTGAAATTTTAAGCAGTATAAACAAAACTGTGAAAAAGTTTTAGTCACTTGGGATATTATTATATTTAAAAAGCTCAGGAAGCTTTCATTTGCTTAGCAAAACATTTTATTTTAAATATTTAAACAGTATTAATAAAGTAAGTAGTGCATTTACATACATCAGTGTGTTTATTGAACCCTTTCCAAGCTTCTCCTTGTGGAAACAACCCAGTATTATTTACAGTTCTCATCTAATACCTGCTTTAACTGCTCATTTCTTCATTAAGCTAAATCAAGATTACTGCTGAAGGAACTGAATACATTCATACAATGTCTGGGGCGTCCAGGAGAAATCTGTAACTACACTTTGTTCTTCAAACTGGAGCTCAAGATATGATCTACTTCTTTCACAATAAGATATTCATGTTACTTTGTATTGTATGGATGATTATTTACATCTGTTGATTGCTGGTGAAGGATGTCTGGGGCATTGTTGTTACTACTTGTTATTACTGTTTTTTTTATGAGCACTGTCCAGTGTGGTCAGCTGAAGAAGCTGGACGTCTCACATCCATTTAAAAGCAGATCTTCAGTCTTGGATGTTATCAGAGCAATACTCAGTGTGCCAAGTTAGGAAATTGAGCTAAGATGTTTTAGAATGTTTTAAAATTTGTTGCCTTGACATGTTATTAATGCACTTTCAACATGTTATTAATAAATTAACTTTAATATGACAATAATTCCCTAAACAGTCTTTTTTCTATGTAAAGTGTTTCAATAAGCTAAAGCTGACGAGCACAACACCTGTGGCTACCAGGTTTAGTCATCTGATTCCTTTTAACTGCTGGCTCTGAATGTCACAGTATTGTTTTGGTGGTTGCATTGAAATTGTTGCATTAAATTGTTATTGCATTCAATTGTTGCAATGAAGTTGTTGTATTAAATTGTTGTTGCTTAAAATTGTTGAATTGATATTGTTGCATTAAATTGTTGTTGCATTCAATTGTTGCATTGAATTTGCATTAAATTGTTGTTGCAGTAAATTATTGCATTAAATTATTGTTGCAGTAAATTTGCATTCAATTTATTTTGTTGCATTAAATTGTTGTTGTATTTAAATTGTTGCAATAAGTTGTTGTTGCATTGAAGTTGTTGCAGTACAACATTGCAATAACTTGTTGCATTAAATTGTCGTTGCATTTAAGTTGTTACAAGAACTTGTTGCATTGAATTGTGGTTGCATTGAAGTTGTTGCAATAAATTGTTGCTTAACTTGGTGTTGCAATAAATTATTGTTGCATTGAAGTTGTTGAAAGTAATTGTATTAACTTGTTGCAATAAATTGTTTTTGCACTAAAGTTGTTGCAGTAAATTGTTGCATTAACTTGTTATTAATGCACTATAAACATGTTATTAACACATTAACTTTAATGTCACAAGAATACTTAAACATTCAAAGTGCTTGTGCTAAAGTTGACGAGCACAACAGCCGTGGCTTCTGGGTTTAGTCATCTGATTTCTTTTAACTGCTGGCTCTGAATATCACAGTATTGTTTTGCTCGCTGCACCTTTTTTATGTTAGAATGTCGACTACTATTATTATTTCCTGGCTATTTCCGTCTGTTGTGGTTTGCTTCTTTATCTCCCTCTCCAACTGTTTTCCCTCCCACTCTTTAGCTTCTTACACAGTGTATGGATTCTCTTTCTATGCTTGTTGACATTGTAAGTATCGAGGCCCACATCTAATACCATGTTTAGCGTCCCCTGATATCCTTCCCTGAGTTCTTCTGTCCTACGCCTTTGAAAGAAAGAGAAAATAATAGAATCCTCTTGTTCTTTTGCCTTTCTATTGCTTTGTTTGACGTTCCTGGAATGTTTTGCTATCTGCTTCCCTCACCTACATCCATCCAGGGTTATAAATCAACAGGTTATGAAAATAAAGGCACCAAATTAAAAGTACAGTGTTTTATGGAGTGATACTACAGAGCAGCAACATGTGGTTCCCTGGAGAACTTTTCAGTTGCTTTGGTTATTCAATACACTGGTTTCTCTATAATCCACTCTGTAGAAGTATTGTGTGGCACTTAAGATGTTATTATATTTAAAAAGCATTTTTTTTAAATATTCAAACAGTATTAATAGAGTAAGTAGTGCTTTTACATACATCAGTGTGTTTATTGAACCCTTTCCAAGCTTTTCCTTGTGGAAACAACCCAGTATTATTTACAGTCCTCATCTAATACCTGCTTTGACTGCTCAGTACTTCATTAAGCTAAATCAAGATTGCTGCTGAAGGAACTGAATACATTCATACAATGTCTGGGGCGTCCAGGAGAAATCTGGAACTACACTTTGTTCTTCAAACTAGAGCTCAAGATATGATCTAACTTATTCACAATAAGATATACACCGATAAAAAAAGTGCCTTATGAACAAACTTGATTAAACTTCTTGAAATAATCCTCAGGAATCTACAAAGTACCTCAACAACTGCCCATCCATACTCTGCTGCTGCTGCTGCTTCATCTGTCGTGACCTGCACTCTGGACCAGTTTTCCCATCATGGAGCTTCGTGCTGTCCAGTGCTTTGTGGAATACTCGCCTGCATGATCCACTGACATCTCCACTCAGAACACCTCATCTGCTTACTTAATCAGAGACATTTTCCTCTCCTGCTCCTAACAGGCCTTTCTTCTCTTCCTTTCTGTATCTACTTTCATTTATGCACAGAATATGCACAAAGAAATGATTCTTATTGTATTTGTACTTGTTTTACTGGTGTGAACCAGAGGAAGATGGGTTCCCCTTTTTGAGTCTGTCTCCTCTCAAGGCTTCTTCCTCTGGATCAGGGGGAGTTCATTGTTGCCAAAGTTACCCCTGGCAATGCTCATGGTGGGGCTCGGACCCAGATCTTTCTCTACTACTCTTTCTCTATATGATTTTGTGAGAACATCTGTCCTAAAAGTATTGTATTTGGATGTGTATGCAGGAAACACACATATGGGGCAGTCATGGGCTGGAGGTTAGGGAACCAGCCTTGTGACCAGAAGGTTGTTGGTTCAATCCCATGAAGATAGGAAACTCATCTCCACATTTAACCCATCCATGCAGTAAAACATTCACACTAGGGGGCAGTGAGCTCACTAGCCCGGAGCGGTGGGCAGCCCTATCCACAGTGCTCAGGGAGCAGTCAGAGGTTAGGTGCCTTGCTCAAGGGCACTTTAGTCGAGTCCTGTCGGTTCAAGGCATCAAACTGGCAACCTTCTGGTCACAAGGCTGATTCCCGAACCTCCAGCCCACAACTGCCCACCATTTGAGCCAGCAGGACCTGACTGAAGTGCACCTAACCCCTGACTGCTCCCTGGGTGCCTGGCTGCCCATTGCTCTGGCCAAGTGTGCTCACTGCCCCCTAGTGTGTCTGTTCACTAGTGTGTGTGTGTATATGTGAGTGTTTCACTGCATGGATGGGTTAGATGCAGAGGTCTTGAATTTCCCTCTGGGATCAATACAGTGTTTATAAAAAAGGGTGCATGATGTTTTCAGCCCTTTAGGCTTCATTACATCTACAGTTAACTTTTAGTTTTACGCGCCAACCACGTTGCCAGATTAGTGCAAAAGAGGCTCTCAGTTGAAATGTTACTTGTGATTCGTCATGTCTGAACAGTTCTTCACATGCTGAAGATGTACATACTTCATGTCCGGGCCGTCAGACACTTGCTCATGGTTCGGCTCCCCCTCATGTTTCCATTTCACAAGTGTGGTGGTGCGGAGTTAGCACTATTCAGTGACACTTTGAAAAATCCGTCTCTCATTTGCGGTAAAGTGGATTCAGATGTTTGGCCGTGACTCAAAGAGACTCTCAGGCTCGGTGTGATTATTATTGCAGAGAATATGAGGCACTGATCTTCTGCACTGTGGCATTCCTCAATAGAAGCCGTGGTCATTGGATCACGATTTGAGCCAAACTCTAATGCGCCACAGGGCTCATTTTAGGGCCAACAAATCAGACCTGATCTTTTTCCCGGGTTAGCTCGCTTACCTTCGGCCTAACGCGGCTGCCATATGTGCGTTCTCGGCATTTGCTGCTAGAAGCAAAATTACTAAATTAAGTCACATGTGTGAATTATTTAATGTAAGCTGCTTGAAATGTCATAAAACATAATCAGGCGTATATAAACTGATCAGCCCTAACATTAAAACCACCTCCTTGTATATACACACACATTGTCCATAGTGTGTATCAAAGGTCAGGACCCCCAAGGACCTCCACAGAGCAGCTATGATTAGGGAGGTGGATCATTCTCAGCACTGCAGTGACACTGTTGTGTTAGTGTGTGTTGTGCTGGTGTAAGTGGATCTGACATCTCATCTGCAGCTCATCTGCTGCTGCACAGTTTGTGTTGGTCATCCTCTAGTCCTTCATTCATGCTCACAGGACACTGTAGTCTGGATAGTTTTGGTTGGTGGACGATTCTCTGTTTAGCAGAGACACTGAGGTGTTTAAACACTACAGTTATACTGCTGCACAACACACACTAACACACCACCACCATGTCAGTGTCACTGCAGTGCTGAGAATGATCCACCACCCTAATAGTACCTGCTCTGTGGTGGTCCTGTGGGGGTCCTGGCCATTGAAGAACAGGGTAATAAAGTATACAGAGAAACAGATGGACTACAGTCTGTAAGTGTAGAACTACAAAGTGCTCCTATATGGTCAGTGAAGCTGATAAATTAGTGTAGACACAAGGATGGTGTTGTAATGTCATGTTACATAGTTCATAGTTTATTTTATTTATTATTATTATTATTATTACTACTATTATTATATATTTTTACATTGCATGAACATCTCATGATTAATAGACCAATAACACTGTTCTGAATTCAATCAGGATACAATCTAATATATATCATATACATATCATAACATATCATATCATATATATATATATATATATATATATATATATATATTATATATATATATATATATATATATATATATATATATATATATATAAACATATATATTTATATATATGTGTGCGTGTGTGTGTGTGTGTGAATTGTTTAATTAAATATTTATTTATTTATTTTTTACATGGGTGGGATTGGGAACCAGAAGTTGTGTCTACATCATAAGTCTAACCCTTTTATTTACCATCTAAAACCACTAGTGAACCAACAACACATCTTTTGAGTTTACATAAGCAATGCTGATGATGCATTTAATAATCATATAGCACAAAATATGTGTTTTCTTTAAAAACTGCCTTGCCTCCAATGGATTTTTTTTTTTCACAAAATTATTGTAAATGAGTGTCTCAGGCATCAGGCAGTGTGTTCATAACCACATCCTGAAATCACTGAAATATAATTTTATAGATTTTTTTGGGGAAAAAACTATACACATATTTGGTTCCCATCACTAGCACTTTGAGCCGTTACTCCAGTTCCTCTGAGCCATTTCATTCTAGTTTCCACTCTGAACAACATTTTAACCACTCAAAAAAAAATATATACATATATATATATATATTAATTACAGCTATACTAGATTTTTTAAAAATTTGACCATTATCTTTCATTCTACCATTTCAACTCACTTAAGAGAAGAAAAGAAAAAAAAACACAGGGTTAATCTGCAGAGAACATGTGCTAAAGTAACCACTCAGACTCTACCAGTGCACACTGGCTCAGAGGGGATTTCCTGAATTAGGAAGTGACTTACAGAGGTGTGAACAAGTCTCCTCAGAGGGCCTCCGTAAAGCACACCTCATAGTTCATTTATGTGTACCTTCGCTGACAAGAGCTGTCAAAATACTGGATTTCTAACGACTGCTGTGACACCCTGTAGACATTTTTTCATTTTTTCTCTTCCTTCTTACAGATTTCCTGAAGAAAGACCAAATTCTATAGACGCATGACTTTTTTTGCCTCTCTCTTGATCTTCTATGATTTTGTTATTGCTCTTAATTTCCTTTATAGAGAATTAAAGGTGCGGTATACAATTCTGAAGAATGTTAATTTGAACTCAACAGCAAACAAATGCATGCCACATTTCAATGCTCCCTCAGAAGCTCCAGTCCCTCAATTAATGGGCGTGCATTTCCAAGGCGAATGACACGGGCCTAGCAAAATTGTTTTTTTTGTTTTAGAGCTTTGCAGCCATAAAACCCTTCACCGAACCCATCATTGGTTGTGGGTTCGCAAACTATTGCTACAACTACAAACCAGTTGCTAATAGTAAACAGGGCAAAACAATATTGATCTATTGGTTCAGTGAAATGAACCAATTACCAAACTGTCTAGCACAAACAGTGAATCTGTAAGGCTGAATTCTTTTTTGACAGATTCTTGCACCTCAAATGTTGCAGCAAAGCCTCAGCTTCTTGTGCAAATGTTCCTATTCCACCTTAAATGCAGTAGCAGTTCGGCTACATTTCCGCACCCCGGCTTCTTGTTAGAATTTTCCAGGTCTACCTTAAATGGTTCAGCAATCAGGCTAGATTCCGGCACCTCAGCTGCTCTTTAGAATTTTTTCAGGTATACCTTAAGTAGCGTAGTAGTTAGACTACATCTCAGCTTCTTATTAGAATTTTTTCAGGTCCGCTCTCAGGCCACATTT
This sequence comes from Megaleporinus macrocephalus, assembly GCA_021613375.1. Lineage (NCBI taxonomy): Eukaryota > Metazoa > Chordata > Actinopteri > Characiformes > Anostomidae > Megaleporinus > Megaleporinus macrocephalus. Next base: position 22,036,204 of record CM038712.1, read on the forward strand.
TGGTGCCTTAGCTTCTTGTTGGAATTTTCTAGGTCCACTTTAAATGATGTAGCACTCAGGCTACTTTCTAGCACCTTATTACTAGAATATTCTCATTCCACCTTAAATAGTGCAACAGTTAGACTAAATTCTGGCAACTCAGCTTCTCATTAGAATGTTCTCATTCCACCTAAAATAGTGCAGCAGTTAGGCTACATTTTGAGCAGCTGCCCATCTTTTCAGACCCCCATAGTGTTGAGGTGTCTTCTCGCAGTGGAAGGATGGACATAGGCACCAGTGCATGTTCTCCGATCTGAAGCTGGAGCTTGATGTTCTCCCTCAAAAATCTCTCTCAAAGATGAAAACACTGTTTGTCTGATGAAGACAGTGTCTGTGTCTGTCTTTTTAAGGTCTTCCAGGTGGTTCTTAGGAGTTTCTCTCCCTCTGTAGGTTTTAATCAGTGTTTTAAGTTAGTTAGTGATATAACTCCTGTTTACTCTCCTTTGACTTTTGCTGCAAGTATATAATCGTATAGCTAATCTCCTCATAAACGTCTTCACCTAATGGCTGTTTTGACTGAAACAGTGCTGCACCTTGGCATGAAAGGTACTGCTTGCTGTGTAAAGGTTATGAGCAGAACTGGCGGAGAAGGTTGGGGTGAAAGAAAAAGAAGTAGAAAAACATGCAGAACCCATGCAGAAATGTCATTGTGCAACCGGGTTCTTCTGGCAATCGAGCTCGGGCTGTCTGGTGTAAGCAGCTTTCATTTATCGTCCCTCTTAAGAGATTGTGACAGTGCTGAATTAGCAGGGAGAGCATATCAAGCGCAGAGTAAAAAAAAAAAAAAAGAAAGGAAGAAATGTGTGAAAAGTTTGCAGACAGAGAGAGAGAGAGAGAGAGAGAGAGAGAGAGAGAGAGGCAGAGAAGACTACAGATCGACTCCAGCACATTTTCACACGCACAGTCACATTGAACACCCACAGCCTTCTGCTCAATCTATTTATAATTATGCTTCTAGCTCCAGTAATGGAAGAATCGTAACACCCTTGACTCTGCTGCAATAACTTTTATTTTCTCTCCCTCTCTCTCTCTCTCTCTCGTTTCAGGATTCTGTTGCGATACACATTCCTCTCTCTTCTGCCGTTATTGGTCCCTCTCAGTTTTTTCCCCTTCATATGCAAACTGCCCTGACCACAGAAGTTATGAGCACACGTATGACCAAATAAGTCACAGAGACTTGAGAAATGACTGTGGTTTCTGTGGCTTGGACAGGGTCCGCGGGGTGAGAGATGAGGGGAGGGGTACTGGCTGTCCTAGTCGAGGAGAGGATCATGCTTTTAATCAGAGGAAAGATAATGAGTGCCATACGCCACCAACCAGGCTCATACCATTGACCTCTTTTTCGCCACACTGCTCGCTCCAGAGCTCTACGCTCTTCATTTCTCTCCCCGCGTCTGTGTATAAAACTCTTATGCCCGACGTAATCTGGTGTGTGCATGTTTAGATAAAGGCCGCTTTAGTGGAATAAAGGCTCCTTTAGCCGCAGCCCCGGCCCTGCTTTACGGGCCCCCGTGTAGCCTGTATCCCCAATAAGCCCCGGTCTTTATAACCTAGCAGTCTGTGCGCTTTAAGGCCGGCCAAGACTTTTACACACTCCTTGAAAACATTATGTAATATAAGCTAACAACATCTTTCCAGCCTGGTTCTGCTCCACAGCTATTTAAAGTATGTTCTGCTTGATCTCAGAAAACCAAGAGTTGCCTGTATGGTTAGAGCTGCATGCTGAACCTTCAGTATGGGAGAGTCCTTCTCGCTCAGCTTGAGAATCGCGATGGTGGTAGCATGCAGAACATACCACGGTGAGGGTTTTCGGTTGAAAAAAAAAACTAAAAAGCTCAGCTTCGCAGAAACACTGCACGGTGCAGGCAACACCGCTTCCTGTATGGTGTTGGTGAAACTGGTTATGCAACTTGGAATCAAATGCTTGAATCAGAAAATAAAACATAACTTGTAGAGCAGAATCACTTTCTCTTGACTTCTATGGCAAATCTGCTGAGGAGGCCCAACTCTATCCAGAACTGACAGTATAACTGAAAACACCAGCTTCAGTAGGTGCGGTGGTGGCCAAGCATATTTCTTTGGTATCTTATAACATGGGATCCCTTATAGAACTAGAAAAGCGCATTTCCTGATGGAAACGCAGGATGGTTGCTTGGCTTAAGCAGTGCAAGGAACGAGGGATGAATAAACGACAAATAGAGGAGTGCATGTCAGTGTGTTTTGGTCAGTACATGCAGTTTGGTGGCTGTAGGTTCAACCAAACCATGATGTTTGGATGCGCTCAAAAATGAATGGGACTCTATGGGGGATGGAAAAAAACGACAAATAGACAAGTATGGGGCAAACCAACACTACAGTCGTGATCAGGGGTCTGCGTATACGAAATGGTGTCTTGTCGGTCGAGCAGAAGTTCAGTAGATTGGCATGCACAATTCTCTATGGGAAAAAAAAACCCATGACAAATCTGTTGTTTTCCAGAATCTGTGCGTCCGACCAAAAAGCTGTATACGAGCCCGAATGTTTACAGTTATAAAAGTCAAAATAAATAAAGGACCACAAAATGTGTGCATGTGCATGTTTACCTACAGTGTCAAATTCTTTTAGGATTATTATATCAGTTTATTATATCAGTCTATTAGTTTATAATTATTATGAATAAAGGTTGTAGCAATGGTGTTGTAAATCTGTAGGGGAAGAGAAAATGGTGTGAAAGCAGCAATAAAAAGCTGTAGTGCATGCTAGAGTGTGTGTGGCAGTGGGACTGCAGGGGCACTGGGGTTGAATGGAAAAGTAGGGTTAGAGGGGCACTGAGGATGGAGTGTGAATGGCAGTTGGGCTGCAGGGGGCAGTGGGGTTGGAGAGGCAGTGGGGTTGCAGCAAGTAGTGGGGTTGGAGGGGTCGCAGAGGGCGGTGGGGCTGGACACTTTGTGGAGGGGCAGTGGGATTGCAGAGGGCGGTGGGGCTGGAGAGGCAGTGGCATTGCGGTTGGAAAGGCAGTGGGGTTGGAGTGAGTAGTGGGGTTGGAGGGGCAGTGGGCTTGGGGGTTTGTGACATTTGGATGGAGGGGGAAGTGGGGTTGGAGGGGCAGCTGGGCTGGAGGATATGTGGCAGTGGGTTTGGAGGTGTCAGTGAGGTGGGATGGTGGGTGTATAGTAGTTTATTCTATTTGTCTGCACAACCCTAGCGGTAGCCCTTGTCACCCCAGGGCCCCCTAAAGACAGGCCTGGCATGTAGCTAAAAATGTAGCTAAAAATAGGCAACTGCAAAAAAATAAAGTAAAGTGAATATTTCATATTAGAACTTTAATCATCCAATTTTTTTAAAAACCTCTGCCAGAACATACAAGAATACACAACAAAGGAAACCTGTGTGCAATCTGTGTGCAACTGAAATAATAACATTACATTGTTAAACTCTTTGATCTTCTCTGTTAATAACAGTTATTTTAGTGCTGCTGTTGTGTTTATTTGATAGTTAAACAACATGACTGTTCAAAGCTAAATATGTATAGGTTTGCACAAACTACCTTTCTGAACAAGAAACTACACACACATAATTTGTGTTTATACTAGTATTAAAACCAAACAGTAATACAGATCTTACTGATCCAGACTGTCCTCTGAAATATCTCACTGATAAAAAAAACCCACAGCACATCCAACAATACATGTATCTTTTACACAGTGATAGTAAACGCAGTAGCACAAAGAAAGCTCAGACTCTACATGCTGAACCACTTTACTTTGCCAGCATAAACAGTTATTCTCCTCCAGTTGCAGGTTTAAACAAGTGTAAGGGGCCACTGCCAAATTATCAGAATGGATCTCCAGCGAGATGTTTGGTTCAGTAGGGTAGAAGAGATGAAAAGAAAAGCTCGGTTTATGCACATAACTGTGAGTGGACCACTAATGAAGTTTACAGTTAACCACTTTTTATACATTCCTGAATACAAATTATACTGAGTTACCAGTTTATTATTTATCCTACCATGTATATACACTCTTTGGCCATTTTATAGAAACACATACCACGTACTGTAGATGTTTCTACCATGTTTGTGTTACTGCTGTAGTGAGGATCCATCACCTAAATAACAATCTGGTCAGGGTTGTAGGATTGATGAATGTGGAAGGAAGGTACTGATAATGATTTATTATATAAGTACATTACATCATAACATCTAAAACTTTCAAATTACCTCAAATGCATATACATATGAACATGACATAATAAATAAATAATTCTGGTTTCATAGACGTACAATTAAAGAAAATAAAGTTTTTGGCCTCACTTGTTTTTCATTGGATATATATATATATATATATATATATATATATATATATATATATATATATATATATATATATATATATATATATATATATATAATTGCAACTGTTACTTTAAGTATAACTCAATGGAGCCAAAATGGAACCAATGACAATGCATATTCTTACAGCCCAAAGAAGAACATGTAGCTCCAAAACAGTAACTGTACAGGAGCCAAAATGTTCTTTACTGTCAAGGTATTTTATAGCAAGACCACCCTCATATCACGTTTAAGAATGGTTTAAATTAAGTTTATTAATGGTTATTAATCAGGTCAAAAACATTAAAGTCATTAATAAGTATTTACAACACTAATAAAAGAACATCAGTGGCTGTTGTTAGAATATCAGTGAACTCACCTTCGTTTGTACTGGTAAATCTCACACTTTGATGTTCAGTGATATTACATATCATGAGTCAGCATAAAAATTGGAAGCTTCAACACATTTTTATTCTTCACATAGAAAAGCTTACTTTGCTTGTTCTATTAATCTGTTATAACTGTCTGCCAATACTTGGTAAAATGTTTAATTTATAACCGTTAATACACCAATTTTAAACCATAAACAATTTATAAGAGTAGTCTTATTCTAAAGTTCCACAGCTATGTTGGAGCATTTCTATTGGCCCAAATTAAACATAACATAAAGGACAGCTTTTGTGTTGGAATATTGTAGAAAAGCAAAAACTGATAAACACAAACAAACAAACAAACAAAAAATAAATGGTTTTCACACACAGCTTTCTTTAGACAGGGCCAAAATATATTGCTGCATATGTTGTATTTCAAAGATATACATAGATTTCCAAATCTCATTAATGTGCTGTGTATACATGTCTCAGCTTTCCTTGCTACATTAAGTGTAGAGTTGCAGCATAATGAGGAAATTATATGTTAGCTCCAATGTGTGGGATAATTGTGTCTTTGCCTCAGATCATGTAAATGTATGGAGCAATGACAGACTTCTGGCTGAGATGTAAACACACAAAACCTATTACACGACACTGTACTCACATGTTTGATTTACAATTATAATCATTATCTTAACTGCTTACAAGACACCTGTGAAAGCCAGTCTTATGGACTGTGTCTGTAGGAAACTGCAGGGTAGATACAAATGTAAATACAATGCCTGTCAGGCCTTTAAAACCAGTAATGAAGCTGTTCAAGGTAACTTGGGCTGAGGCTTCATAAAGGTGTGGCAGTATAGCTTGTTTAAACTCATTGCATACATCATATTAAAAAAGAAGAACCCCTTAGGACCCTAACCCTAACTACACACTTCTATAACCTAAGAAAAACCCAACCAGTTTACATTGTAATATTAGTCATTACTGAGTAATAAAAAATATTATGTAAGTCTCTGGGATTGTAATGGGTTAAAAAAAGAAACAGGTTAATAATAGGGGGGCTCAGCTTGAATTCCTAAAAACAAAGGTGCTATAACTAAAATACCAGCAGGTTTTAACTAATAGAAGCATTGATGGTTCTAGTAAGCACATCAGAAGAACTTTATTATTAATATAATATTACATAAACAATTAGGCATCTCTATCTCACTTCATAGAGCCTAATTTTAAGGAACAAATGTTTTTAAATGAAAGCATGAAGAAGTTTTATCTCTACATAATGTGCAAATTCCAACCCAAGCAAGCCAACCAGTCTAAAGGTGTTACCGTGTTTTAATGCTAATTTATTTGTGTCATTTGAGCTGCGTGTAGTGTTTTCCCACCATGCTGGTCTCCACCCTTTGCTTTCACCAATCATTGCTAACTAGCAGCTCAACACAGAGTCACAACATTTCACACAGAGAGCCAACAGTATTCTCATCCATCGGACTGCAGTGAAATAAATGTATTTATTTCTATTTTTGAAAAAATGTAAAATTAAAACAATATTAACTTTCAGTCTTTCAGTGGGCCTGCAGGGTATCCTGGGGGTTTCCACCCTACACTTTCACCAATCATTGCTTACTAGCAGCTCAACACAGAGTCACAACATTTCACACCGAGAGCCAACAGTATCCTCGTCCATCTGACATAAAGAGAAATGTACTATTTGCAATTTTAAAAAATATTGACTTTCAGTCCATGGCTGGAACTGCCACTAGTGGGCCTGGAGAGTAGGTCTGAAAGTGCAGGGTGTCATGGGAGACTCCACCCTGTGTATTCACCACTCATTGCTTACTAGCAGCTCAACACAGAGTCAACAATATTTAGAACAGACTGTCAACAGTATCCTCATCTGATATATAGAGAAATGTATTTAGTTGCAATTAAATTAAAAAACACATTGACACATAGTCCACAGCTGGAACTGCCACTAGAGGGCCTGCAGAGGAAGGCTAAATGTGCAGGGTATCAAGTAGGTCTCCACCCTACGCTTTTAACACTCATTGCTTACTAGCAGCGCAACACAGAGTCATGACATTTCACACCGAGAGCCAACAGTATCCTCATCCATCTGACATATAGAGCAATGTATTTATTTGAAATCAATTTCAAAACAAAACGCATTGACTCTCAGTCCATGACTGGAACTGCCACAAGGGGGTCTGCAGAGGAAATCTAAAAGTGCAGGTTGTCATGGGGGTCTCCACCCTATGCTTTTACCACTCATTGCTTACTAGCAGCTTAACAGTCACAACATTTCTCACCATGAGCCAACAGTATCCTAGTCGATCTGATATATAGAGCAATGTATTCATTTACAATAAAAAAAAAAAAACATTGACCTTCAATTCACGGCTGGATCAGCCACTAGGGGGCCTGCGGGAGAGGGCTAAAAGTGCAGGGTGTGATAAAGCGCCGCCTTTGAGCATTTGAGTAATAATCTCCAACTATTGTGTAAGACGTGATCTACGCTGAAGTTAAGACTTTGAGAGATGTCACAGCCAGATAGCACTGCAACATCCGAAGCACAGATGTGGCCAGTATCTTCACCTCCTTGGTGGAAGGATAAGTTATGGCCTGTGGTTTTCTGCTGATGCTTTTCTCATGATACTTGGTAGGGGGTGGAGGCTGAGGGACGGGGGTTGGGTTACATGAAGTTTAAAGCTCGAGACTCTCATACAATCGATCATTTCTTATCTAGAAGTAGAAAACTTTTCTTTCCCTCTTAGCGGCAGTAGATCCGCATGGAAACCGGGAAGATTTTTAAAAGCCTGGGAATATGGACGGTGAAATTTTGTTCACTATCAGTGCAACAAAGTGGTTATACCACAGGATTCATGCTAGAAACCACTGTATACAAACACATGGGGAGCCTTTCCAGTCTGCGGGGTTCTGTAGACGTCTGTAGTTTGCAGTGGGATACTTATATAACCATTGACAACCTTTGGTCATACATAACCATTTGGCAGTAAAATAACGAATTATACATCAATTAGCTATACAGCAGGTCAGGATCCATCCACTAATAACTTTATCCTTCCTTATACCTTGCTCCAGAATCCAGGCAGCCAGTGATATAATAGCAGACATAACAAGTTTGGTCATGCAGAAATTCACTCTCCTCCGCGAGGGAAAGCGGCAGCCCCCGTGCTTCTTTTGGAAGCAGGCCTTTTTCTCACCCCCTGCTAAAATATGTGCTTTTAAACTGTGTGAAATAACTTTCACTGTCTAGCCCCTAATCAACACGCCATGACAACAGATCAGAGCCTCGAGAAGCAGCTACTCCTCAGACGTTTCAGATGTGTGTTTTGACTCCTCGTTTAAACAGTCCTTGAACTTATTGGGTATGTTAAATGAATAAACAAATCTCATCGCTTTTCTCCTTTCGCCTCGGCTCGTCCTGATAGCCATCTGTGGGGATGTGCAGATGGAACACAGGCAGATCGTTTGGAGGTTTCCGATAAATGTTTTGCTGGAATTAACTGATCTTTGCTGAAGTGTCAGGGTAGAAATCCTGAAATCTAACTGATGCATAGTCCCATTTATATTTTGCACTTCTTAAGCACAACAGAATCTTAAAAGGAGCCGTTCGTAAGATGACACAACACGCCGAACTGATACGCCAAACAAATAGGGGGCAACGTATCCCCAGAAAGTTGGTGCCCACCAAGATCATAAGAAACAAGGAGAAAAACAATGAGGACAATGTTCGCATTACTAGTTGTTTGCTTAAGAGTTTTAAAATAAATAAGTTCAGCCTCAAACTTCATCCATTTACTCTCCAAGAGCGGATCCAGTGGTGGAAACATTAACGCCAATGTTAATTCTTGTTCTGCTTCTTTTTAAGTCACTTCTTTCGCAGCGTTTGTTGACTATCTGTCCTTAAATAATCAAACCTGGAGCAGCACATTCAACATGATTAACCAGAGGTTAGAACATGCTATTAGGCAGCAGCATTGCTTTATCTTTACATGTTGGATTGATTCCACTCCACAATATAGTAGCTCACTATCACCTCTTCAGGTACAAAATAGTATTACAAGACAGGGCAGGTCAGGGTTAACTGGTTAGCATGCTAACTTAATTTTAATTAATTTTGTAATTTTTCACGAATTTTCAAGACAAAATATGTGGTCATTCAAGACCTTCAGTTTCATTGCAATATAATGGACATAGAGAAGATAAAAATAAATAAAATAAGGAAAAATGCCTGCTGAGCTTCCTAAATCCAGCACACCTGAAAATATCCATCCAAATAAATTTAAAGAAGCGGCTTCTTTTACAGATTGTGTGAAAAACTGCTGGAGTTACAGACGGCTGCATTCTGGGGTCACCAAGTCTCCAAAATTACAATTAGGTGACCAGGTCAGAAGAAAGCTTCTGTAGTCATAAAACTATAATTACTATACATGATGGGCTTTTATGATCAGATGCAACCAAGATGTTTTTTGCCATTAAAACAGTCAACGTCACACAAAAAAAAAATCTAACCCCCCGGTGAAGTATGGTGGTGAATCCATATGGTTGTTAGGCTGATGTTCTTCCAGCAGCCCTTGGAATTTTCCTATGATGCATGATATTATGCAGAAATCTGGCAACCTCTGCCAGGAGGGTAAGACTGGGTCTTTGTTGGAACATCTCAAAGAACAATGCTTCAAAGAAAACCGCTAACTCTGCAAAAAAATGCTTTGTTGACCACAGACACAAGCATATGCATTGGTCACCCCAGTCTGTTATGAAGGGCAGCATCCTGTGACCAGTGATGAAGGACTAAACACAAACTGTGCAGCAGCAGATACACTATCATTGCTGATTTACATCTACAAGGTGGACCAGCAAGTTAGGTATGTCTAAAAGAGTGGACAGTGAGTGGACACAGTGTTTAAACACTCCAGCAACGCTGCTGCGTGATCCACTCACACCAGCAGAACACACACTAACACACCACCACCATGCCTGATACACAGCAGTGCTGAGAATGGCCCACCGTCCAAATAATACCTGCCCTGTGGTGGTCCTGTGGGGGTCCTGACCATTGAAAAAGAGGCTAACAAAATATACAGAGAAACAGATGCACTACAATCTGTAACACTACAAAGTGCTCCTATATAGTCAGTGTAGGAGCTGATGTTTTAATGTCATGGCTGGTTGATGTATATTCAGTGTAAAATCATGCTAATTAAAAATATACATACTCATCTTTTGGGACGAGCTGTTTATCTACATATAGACTCTTCAGTCAGCAGCTTCTCTCCGGCTCGGGATAAAGACTACCAGCAGCTGCCTTAACAAACGGTGGACGGTTTTCACTAAAGCAGCCATTGTAATATCTTTTTACTTTGTTTCCTTTCTATTAAAATACCACATCATAGGACCGGAGCCCCTTATGTGAAAACATAATTATAGCCTAGTTTAGTGCTTTAATTTTTTTCTTTTTTTATTGGTAACAGAGTTCAATTGGTTTTAAAAAGAACTTAAAGTGGATTCTAGCTGTGCACTCCCTTCTAAGAGCTGTTTTATTTCTGGGAGCCTTTTCAGACTTTCATCAAGCTTTTTATTAACCTTACCTCTTGAGCTGCTAATAACCTTCGCTGATTTAAGTGGGGAAATGTGGATCATCTTTGAGTGTCCTTAATACAATTGCATTACTTTATCATGACACTCTGGAGCAGAATGCTGGCTTTTTTTGACAGCTCAGTTTAACCCGTCCACGGAATTCAGGGCCGGCCTCATTCAGCAGAGCAAATACTGATGACTGACGCGTGGTTTAATGCCAATCAAGAGCAGATTAACCCTTTACATTTCAGAAAATGCTGGTTCCAAATTTGATCTGTGTATCATCTATTAATGTTAACATGTTGAACAAACTGGTGAAGCTGTTTGATTCTAAAGACCAGGATTTAGAATTAGGATTTTATATTTTGGTTTTTAAAGTTAAGGTTAGGTTAAAGATTAAGATAAATTTAAAGATAAAATTAAGGTGGATTTAATAGATATTTGGCTGAATATACAGTATTTGAGGCACCTGGGAACATAATAACTAGTTAGTGATTTAGTTAGATGTTTAGTTAGCTGTGCTAGTTAGCCAGCCAACCAGTCTAAGTATGGTCTAATCGTTAAATCAATTACAAACATTTTCATGACCCACACAGCTATTTTCCTCTTGTGATGATTCATTGCTTGTTTTGTGGCTATTTAGAAAGTCCATAGACATGAAACAGTACATTCTAGCTAATTGGATCAACGCAATTAAAAGATTTTTTTTATATGCAGTCAACTTTAAAATATATTTTCATATTGGCAGTCACCCAGTTTATGATATCTAAAAACAATTCTTGCTATGGCCTGATCATACTGTACATAGTTTGAGCACAGCTAGTGTGTCCAAATACTCAGTATATCATTGAGCAGTAAGAGAATGTTACCCAGACAACCTTCTGAATTGGGAGATATTTTAAAGTATGCAATCACAGCCCACTGTGCTATACCATGATATACCAAAATTAATGTGTTTACGCAACTGTTCACAAGCTCACAGCAGCCTGGTCAGTTTGATCACCTACTTTGACTAATCTTCGTTAAATGAAATCAGGTGTGCTGGTGATGGAAAAGTAGAGGGAACTGAGTGTTACCAAACATTACCATGGTCTACTGGAATAAGAAACACCACTAGTCATAAACTATTTAATGGAAGTTCCCAGGTCATCTAACAAATGCCAGTGCCAGACTCAAATACCTCCTTAGCCCTTTGACGCACAAGCAAAGCAACCCCTCTTAATGCAAAACATGGGCTCAAACCTGACCCATATTCATTTCTTATGTTATTGTATGCAGTGTTGAGTATCTCTTTGGTAAATCTATTAAAATCAGATTATTTAATGTTCCAAATCTTGTTTTTGACCTTAAATCTTTATTTTAATTCTTATTTATGTACTTCATGAACAGAAACAGTGTTTGTAAATATTAGAAGGGCAGTGATAGTTATTGTTATTAAAAAGGTAAAAATCAGGACTTGTGATGATTAAAAATGCTTAAATTGAGGAATTCATGGAAGCTTGACTGATGACTTTTGACCCAGGTTCTGTATCAGGGGTTAATGATCCTTAAAAACCTGCATCTGTACTGTTTCTGAGCAGAGTTGCTAATGTGCAGCAGGTTGGAGAGAAAGAAAGAGTGAGTCCTAAAGCCTGTTTAAGTGTCTAATACTGGACTGAACTGGACTGTGACAACAAAGAACAACAAGAAATGCCGCAATTCCAATAGAAGCCAGGGTCCTAACATCATCGAGTCTTGCTCGGGGTTTGAGCGCACTGCTATCTGCGGGTTGTGAAATCATACATTTGGTCGCAATGGTAGGCTTTGATGTCTTTCATTGTCCTGTCTGGATAGACCAGCACCAAGGTCAGAAGAAACACTTTCTACTTCCCTCTCTCATGTGTCAGGCTCAGTATGTCTCTCTTTCTTTCTCTCCCTCGCTCTCTTTGGCAGCGTGCGCGTGTCACAGGCTTGCCAGGACGGGTAATGGCAAAGCAGTAAAGAAGCCCTATGCATCTTTTACCATTTTCAGGAATGTGTCAGCAATAATCTCTTGGCAGCCGTCGCTGGAAATTCGAAATGGCAAACTAATGAAAGCATTGCGATACACTATGGCAGAGAGATCCCTCCCTAATTGTGTCTATTTAAAGCAGCTGTTGTACGCTCTGATTCGGTTAGAGCAGAATGCATCTCCAGTGACATCATAGGCTCGGTGTTGATTAATTAGAAACTTTAAATTGCTTTCTAAGTAAACAGAAGTGGCCAAGAAAAGACATTTATTGTTTCTCAGCATTTTCGCCAAGGAGGCCATTTGGATCCAATTAGGTCAGTGTGAGGAGGGAGTTGGAGTCTATATTTTATCAGCCTGATCTCTCTCTCTCTCTCCCTCTCTCTCTCTCTCATCCCTCTGTCTTCTGGATTCGCTGCCAAGTAGCATCTTTTGACTCGGAGCATGAAATTGAATTTGAATGGTGACCCACAAGATCACACAATGAAAGAGACTTTGTGGGAGGTTTCAGATCTTTCTCCCCTTTCTCTTCTCTTCTGACTCTCTTACACTTCTCTCCTTCATTTCCATCTTCTCTCCTTTCTTACTCTTCCGTTTACTTTTCTTTCTCCCTGTCTTTATTTCTCTCTCTAATCCTTCTCTCTTCTCTCATTCTTTTTCTCTCTCCTTCTCTTCTCACTCCTTCTCTTTTACAAATATTCTCTTCTCTTTTACTCTGTTTTGTTCTCTTCTCTTATTCTGTTTCTCCCTCTTTCTCTTTCTCTTCTCACTCCTTCTCTTTTACTCTTTGACCTTGTCTCACTTCTCTCATTCGGCTTCTCTTTCTCATTTTCTTCTCCCTCCTTCTCTTTTACTTTCAACTTCATCTTCTCCAATTTCCTCTCCTCTCATCCGTCCTCTATTTCTCATTCTCTTCCCACTCCTCTTTTACTTTCAACCTCTGTCTCCTCTGTTTCTGTCTCACTCTTTTTTTACATTTCTCTTCCATCTCTCTCCTCTTCTTTTCTCTTCTCCACTGTTCTCTTTTCTGCTCTTCTGATATCCACTGTTCTCTTCTCTTCTGTTCTTGCTCTTCTCTTAGTTGTACTTACACCTTATCTTTATTTCCCTCTTATGATTCTCTTCACTTCTCTTCTCTTCTGTTCTCTTCTCCACTTTTCTCTTTTCTGCTCTTCTCCTCTCCACTGTCCCCTTCTCCTCTTTTCTTGCTCTTCTCTATCTCTTGATAGCTTCCCAGCACTGCCATTTTGTCAGTCTGTGTTTCTCTCAGAAAGCAGAAAAAAGATGAATGAACTGAAAATACACCATAAACACTCCTCAGTGTTGAATGTTTGAGGTCTACAGAGTTACATTCCAGTATTGTTTAGTACAGCTCTGTACAGCTGCCAGTCATTCTCATTGTGTTCCAGAACGCTTTTAAAACAACATGGAAATACTTCCAAAGCGGCCGTGACTGTTATAGCTGTTGTATGTCGGCTTGCGTTCACAGTTTGGCCTCGCCCAGCTGATAGTTTTCACAAGCCGTGTTGAGTCAGCTTCACTGTGTTGTTATTGTCCTGTTAAAGCTTCAACACAGAATGGGGGCAAATCACAGCACATGTACAATATGTACTCCAAAAGCATGGCTTCTAATATCTGTTATAGCAGAACCACCATAGCAGACTGCTGTGACAAGACCACGAGACTGGAGGAACACTAGATTTGTCACAATGTCGAAATGTGGTTCCAGCAAAACCCCTGGGGGTGTCATGAACCCCTTTGGTTCAAGGATGTGTCCCTTTGTTGGACTTAGAGGGGCAATCGATCGTTTTGATTCATGTTGTGTCTCAATCTGTGATCAAAAGCTTTTTGACATTCCTAAATGTCACAGGAGATGACTTCTTCAGTTTGACACCAGATGCTACGAGTCTAAATTGGTTTTGAGAACTATTAAAGGTGAGCATCTAAAAAAGCAACATAGAGGCAAGATCACTGTCAAAATAGTACGGAGAGTGTCAGCAGCAAACCACAGCAGTAAAGAGCCCTGTTTTCTGTTCCTGACCACTGACTGAGACTACAGCTCATATTTACAATCGCTGGCATGTCTGGGACTTCCAGAAGAGCAGTGGTCTCCAACCCTGAGCTACTTTCTTTAGAATTTAGTCCCAACCTATATTTAACATGCAGCTCCTGCCCTCACCTAACACTAATGCACTGATCCAACCAGTCAGGAACTTCTGAAGAAGTCAATTAGCTGGAGCAGGTGTGGAAGACTATGGTTGGAATTAGGTTGGAGACCACTGGACTAGAGTGATTGGTCCCATCCACTGGAAATCAAAACATCTTAGACTAGTTCTACTTTCGCTTCATAACTAGGTTGGTGGATTAAGGCCCAGCCCATGCATTTCCAACCAATGGGAGAGCTCACTGGGCTGTATCACTCCTAGTTCTTCAAGGCATGGATTTTGCAAGATGTGGGAAACATTTCTTTGAGGTTCTGGTCCATGTTGATATGATTGCAACTTCCTGCAGATTTTTCAGCTTCATGTACCACATCCGAAAAGTGGTCTATTGGATTCGGAAGCCGTGACTGGGAAGGCTAGTGAAAAAAAAAACTCATTGCCATGTTCATGAAACCAGTTTTAAACAACTTTTGCTTTGCTGGAAGTAGCCATTAGAATATAGTAAACTGTGGTCATGCTGTTAGGTCCAAATTATGACCCTACCATCTATGTGCCTCAGCAGAA
The DNA here is from genome assembly GCA_021613375.1 of Megaleporinus macrocephalus. Taxonomy (NCBI): domain Eukaryota; kingdom Metazoa; phylum Chordata; class Actinopteri; order Characiformes; family Anostomidae; genus Megaleporinus; species Megaleporinus macrocephalus. Next base: position 22,051,234 of record CM038712.1, read on the forward strand.
AGTTAGGAAAAAACTATGGAATTATGGATGTCCTGTCCTACACTGCCCAGTTTTGGTGAGCCTGTGTCCACTGCAGTCACAGCTTTCTGTTCTCGGCTGACAAAGTTGGAACCTGACATAGTCTTCTACTGTTGTAGCCCATCTGCCTCAAGCTTGGACATGTTGTGCCTTCAAAAATTCTCTTAAGCTTAGAGTGGTTATATGAGCTATTGTAGCCTTTCAAACCAGTCTGGACATTCTCTGCTGACCTCCCTCATCAACACGCCATTTCTATCTGCAGAGCTGCTGCTCACTGGATGTTTTCCTTTGTGGCCCCATTCTGAGTTAAATCTATAGACCTCTTTGTGTGAAAATCCCAGGAGAACAGCAGTTCTAGAAATACTCAAACCTGCCTATCTGGCTCCAACAATCAGGCTATGGCTAAAACCACTGAGATTACACTTTTTTGATGGTTAAAGTGAACATAACCTGCAACTGCTGCCCTGCATCTGCATGATTTTATGCACTACACTGCTGGCACACTTGTTCTTTGGACTTTATTGACAATATGGTATCGTGATTTAACCACTCATATTGCTGTACTATGCAGTTATAATTATGTACTTACATATTTAATTACATTAGTTATGGAACGAATGCACTACTAGTAAATGAAGACCTAAATGAAAACAGGTCAATTTTTATTTTTCTACATCATTGAAACACAACAGCTGCTGTTTACATTATCTGAAAATTTCATGGTGAATGGACCAATAGAAATGCTCTAAATTAGCTTGGAAAATATCATGGTTTCATTGACGTACATTAAAAGTAAATACTGTTCTTGCACTGTTCCGTAAAGTTGTAACAGCACTGTCAGCACTGTCTCCTCACAGCAAGACAATTCGGGTTGGATTCTCGTTCCGGGCCGTTTCCTCTGGGTACTCTGGTTTCCTTCCATTGTCCACATGCATGTTAGGTTGCATGTTGATCGCTCACTTTTGCCTGTATGTGTGAGTGTGTGTGAGTGTGTGCGTGAGATTTGCTATTATCTACTCAGTCAATCATGTGGCTGCAGTGCTGTGCATAAAATCATGCGGATACGGGGCAGCAGTTGCTGGTAATGTTCACATCAACTATCAAAATAGAGAAAAAAGTGTAATCTCAGTGATTTTGGCCTGAGTGATGGAGCCAGATAGGCAGGTTTGAGTATTTCTAGAACATAGACATTTATATATATTATATACTCAATAAGTTAATTTGTCCAATTTTCAAATTCAAATATTATTTCAAGTTGGCTCCCTGCTGCACTGTAAGTAAAGTGTTCTTTGGAGAAGAACTAGCGAGCAGTTCCATAGCAGTCCATCAAGTGCGACGTGATCGAAGCAAAGTCTAAACGATCTTGCTCCCACCATGTCATTAGGGCAGAGAGGAGGACCCCATGAAAGCGCTGCCAAAAATCTCCTTGAAGATGGAGGAAAAGAAAGGGAGAGTATTGATCTGTCTGTCCACGGATATGATACTTAAGCCCAGTACTCAGCCAGAGAGGCCTCAGATCCATATCTCAAAGACTTTAATCCGAGCTTCTCTCCAGCTAGATTGGCCTTCACCTTAACCTCTTGACAACCGCTTCAACAGATCAAGCATGGAAATTTCACCCTTCTCACATTAGTCTCTCTCCTAGTTTTTTCATTAACGACTCTGTGCGGACTTGTTCTCTGAGCAGCAGCCAAAAAGACCTGGCGGGGGCTTTTGGTGCTTACCGTCGTCTTAAACTATGCGGGTTTCTCAGCAGCCTTTGAGGTGCTTTTTAAACCAGTATTTATTTGATATTATGTGTGTTATTGGATTAATACACTGTAGGAGTTGAGTTCAATTAAAATCAATCTTCATTCTACAAATTGATTCAGACTGAAGTAAATTGTTAGTTCTAAAGAAAACCAGTCCATAAAGTGCATCAACATCTAAACGCATGGTCAGCTGACCTTCAGCTTCCACACTGTCCACATACCTGCTTCAAAACATACACATTTTAGATGTGTTCATTGTCTTCAGTCTCATTTGTCCCTGTGCAGTGTCTTCAGAAGCATGAATATGCCATTCATAATTGATTTATTTACTTTTATTATGTAGGAAGTCCATGTATGCTAATGAGGAGCATCTTAAACACGCATGATTGACCAATGAGCAGCCAGTGTTTAATACAGATGGGTACAGAATATGCACATTCATGCATTTCTGCTTACTTTGTTATTAATTTTATTTACAAATGAATAATAAGAATACGTATGATTTATTAATATTTTTACATTTAGTTACATTTACATATTTAAAAAAATACATACATTTGTTGAGTTAAATATCAGCTTGTTAAAAAATAACTAAACTAATACTTCTTCTGCGATAAACAAATATGGATAATAATGGATAATAAAAGTCATAATTCTTCAGTCTTATTGGTTACCCATGCATTTTTACAAAAGCATTAGTATGCCGTTTATAATGGCATCATTTATTTATTTATTTTTCATGTAGGGTGTCAATGTATGCTAATGAGGAACATCATGAACATGCATCATTGACCAATAAGCAGCCATTATTTAATACAGATGGGTACAGAATATGCAGGTTCAGGTGTTTCTGCTTGCTTTATTATTCATTTCCTGAGTCAAATCGTGTCAGTTGATGTCATCTGCTGTCTACGTACCGGCGGTGCTATAGGACATGATTTAAGCTCCGACGTGTCCGTCTGCAGGCCTCTCTGAAGATCTCCTCGAGATGCTCATTAAAATCTGCATAATTCATGAGGCAAACTAGCTGCATATGGCGGATGCAGATGAAAACGATCATGGGCTATAGAAAAGTCACGTTACTGATGATCTTAGACAGTTGAATTCAACTTGGACTTGGAGTGGTGCCATCAATAAACAGGGTGAAAGGTCAGATTCATTATGTAGAAGATCAGCTAAGTGGAAAATGCATGCTTAGCTGAGTGATTTGTAAAAAAAAACATGTATCGCCCTTTACACTGTGAGAAAATTTCATAATGATGTTAACACATGTGGTAGGAAAGATGTTGAGGCCATTGCTATGGCATACAATGTGGTTGCTATGATGTTTCTAAGCCAGTGCTACAGTATCGCAGGTGGTTGCTAAGGTGTTGCTATGTTATTCCAGATAGTAGCTAAAATGTTGCTAGGCCTTTGCTATGGTATAGGAGATGGTTGCTAGGGTGTTGCTAGGACATCACAATGTTATCCCAGGTGGTTGCTGAGATGTTGCTAGGATATTGCTATGGTAAAGCAGGCGGTTGCTAAGATGTTGCTAGGAGATCACTATGGTATCGCAGGTGATTACTGAGATGTTGCTAGGCCAGTGTTACAATACCACACATGGTTGCTAAGGTGTTGCTATATTATTTCAGATTGTAGCTAAGCTGTTGCTATAGCATAGCAAGTGGTTGCTTAGATTTACTATGTTACTCCAGGTGGTAGCTAAAATGTTGCTAGGCTATCACTATGTATCCCATTTGGTTGCTGATATGTGGCTAGGCCATTGCTATGGTATCGCAGGTGGTTGCTCAGATGTTGCTAGGCTATTGCTATGGAATCCCAGGTGGTATGTAAGATCTTGCTAGTTTAGGGTGGTTGCTAAGGTTGTACTGTGTTACTCCAGGTTGTAGCTGAGATGTTGCTAGGCCAACACTACGGTATCCAAGGTGGGTGCTTATATGTTGCCAGGCTATTACTATGGAGTCCCAGGTGGTATGTAGGCTCTTGCTAGTTTAGGGTGTAAACTGTGACCCACTGAACTGTAGAATAATAAAATGAGGTTCTTGTTCTATACAGTTCAGATACACTATATATAAACCATACAGTAAAGCTGTTTGCCTGCACTGGTGCGCTAGATGCCCAGTGTACGGTTCATGTTTCTACCTCCCAGTGATAGTAATCTATAGTAATTGCAGGCCTTATCTCTGTTCTTCCTGTCTGGTCTGGGGGGGCTAGAATGAGGCAGGGGGGACGCTGAGGGGTGCTAGAGGTGGATGATGGGGGAAGTGAGTGTCTTTCCCAGACTGGGGCTGTTGGCTGAGGACCCTCTGGCCTCCAGCAGCCGTGCTCCTCCTCCTCCTCCTGCATGAGGGGGTGACCCCGCCTGACCCCTCCCAGCACATCAAATCAGGAGCCCTGGCTGTGATCTGAATCGGAGATGGGCTTGCACTGGCCCCTGCTTAAAATTGCGGTGCATATGCTGCAGTGTGTAATGGCCTGGGGGCCCTCCCCAGCGAGACGAGAACAAATGAACAATTCATCATCCACAGCTGTCCGCCGGGCCCAGGTGACTGCGCGATCGCCCGAAAAACATGGGGGGCAGCTTTTAATCGGACAAACGCTAATTGGATGGCCTGGAAAGATTAGAGAAGCCCCCTGGAGCTAGCGCTCCCATCAATAGAGGCATCTCCAGCCTTGGACCACGGCAGAATCTCCACCTCTCGGAGGAAAAACCACGCAGACTGGAAGGATTGACCGTAGTGGCCATTATGGGTAGCGTTTGCTCTTGATGAAAGGTCCTACTGTGGTTTTCATAGCGGAGTAATTTCCTCCCGCACGTGACTATGAATAATTCTTTTTTTCTTTTTTTTTTGTTCTCGCAGCTTTGCGCTGGATTCTGGCCAAGTGCTTGATTTTGCGATATGCATTACTACATGCATTTACGCACACACCACAGATGCTAACATTCTCACAATGGCTACTCCATGCTGTTCAGACCCTCTAACAAGAGGAACAAAAAGTCGTGCATGTGTGAAACATGGTATTTATGAACATTTTTTCCTGAAAAATAAAAAGAAAGAAAAACATCACAATTGGACAGGAGGCTGAGTTCCCACGTGATTAGCATTACGACAATGATATCAATTACACCCCAATCCCCCCTATCTGCAGCTTTAATAGGTGAGATCTGCTGCTTTGACTGCCATCTTGCCAGAGATCACACCTCCTCCACCTCCTTCCGACACTCGCATACGGACCCCGCTGATCCTCCCCGCCGAGTGGCGAGAGACTCCCACCTTTTCATGTTGTTTCCTCTCTTCCACATAAGACCTCGAGCGGCGGTCTCAGGCCAGCACAGAAGAACACTTGCCGTATTGTTTGGAGCATGTTGAGGGCTGTGGGGGGCGCGGTTGGAAGGGTGGGTAGGGGGTTGGTTGGGATGTTGGAGAAGTGGTTGGGGAGGTAAGGTTGGGAGGTTGGACGGGTGGGAGGGGGGATGTTGGGGGGTGGCAAAGCCATGATCTGTAGCACTGGTCCCATTGTTCCCCTTCAACATTGGCTTCTTCATCACTATGTCATTGAGGACAAGTCATGTTTTCCTGTGGATGAGTTCTACATTGTCTTTTATCAAAGCTAGGTTTTGCTGTGTGTGCTCACTGTGAAGTCAATAGATCAGTCTGGATGAAGTTTGCTTGTTTAATTTCACATGAGCTACGAGCTACAAGGCTGTGAGGCTCACAGAGACTGGATACCCATTCCATAGCAAATTACAGGGCATGCAAAAGTTTGGAAACCCAAATTCCATGTTTTGTTGACTTTGTAAAAATAAGTGAACACGTCCTCTAGAACATTCGTGCAGGATTACTGTTGCTGACTTTAAGGATTCCATAGAGTTTAAAACTGCATTGTTGAATAAGGAGAGTTCAGTACATAGAACTGTACATACCATGAACCTCAAACACTGTTATACAAGTTCTGCATTTATAAAAAAGGGACGATAAAACAGGCCAATCTCAAAATCCTAAACTGTTACGTAACAGACTCATTAATATTTACACCCCCAACACTTACATACAACCACAACAGCAACCAAACTGGTGGTGGAGAAATCCAGCGTTCCAGGCTGTGAAGGGAACGTCGCCACTTTTTATTCCTTCCCAACCAACAATCCAACTAACAGAGCTACATGGTTGATGTTTCATCTTTAGAAGTTCCTATTCGCCAGAATCTTCATCTAATGTTCCACCTTAAATACTGCAGCTTGTACAGATGCCAGAATCTAACTGCAGCTCTATTTAAGATGGAACGGACAACTTACAAAACAAGCAGCTGAACCTCAGCTCCCACAACTGTAACTCTGCAGTCTTCAACACTGGGCGCAGCAAGCTCTGAGTTACTGACATAACTCACTAAATAGTATGAGGGCGGAGCTTATTTACATGTTTTATTTGGTCTATTTGCTCCTGTGTGATCATCACGGCGCTTTGCTCTGAATCATCCAATCAGAGCAGAGCTCATCAGAATATCCATGAGCTTACCACAAAAGGGGAAAAAAGTGTTTAACTGTAGAACCAAATCATTGTAGAACCAAATCATTCTGGAACCAAATCATTCTAGAACCAGATCATAGGCTGTAAATAGGCATGTAACTGCATCTGGGTGACCAAAGACACACGTACCTACTATGTAGAACATCAGAAAACAATTTAAATACTGAATGAATGACTCTATGGCACCTTTAACATGAAGAGGAGAAAACTAGAGATAAACGGTGGGCTGTGCAAAAGTTATGGCACGTTTCGTGTTCGGCAGTTAGGCCTCTGTCCCACAGGTTCCATCATTAGGTGCAGAGCGAGTCCATTTGAGTGTGTTTAGCACGTTTAGATGGTCCGTGTGAGACCCTCAGCTACATCCACACTGATAATTTGCCAACATCTTTGGCTGCAAACGCTGCTGGCCTGTCGCTGAGCATTAGCCTCTCACAGTGGAGAAGTGTTTCAGTAGCAGGAGAAAGGTGCGCTGTCACCAACCTCATGTGAATCTGAACATGTGCGCGTGTGATCATGTGAATTCAAACCTGTTATATTTATATTATATTATGATTCTTATATAATATAACATGAAATTAATATAAAACATGCTTTCTCTCTCATTTCTCTCTCATACCTCTCATTTCTTCATCTGTTTCTCGTTTTTCTCTCTCTATTGCTCCCATTTTTTCTCTCTCAATTTTTCCCTCTTTAATTTCTCTAACTCTCTCATTTCCCTCTTTTTCTCTATTTCACTCTTTCACACATTTCTTTCTCTCTTTCTTTCCCTCTCTTTCTCTCTCTTTCTCTCTCTCTCATTTCTCTCTCTCTTTCGTTTCTCACTCTCTCTCTCTATCTCTCTCTCTTTCTCTCACATTTCTCTCTCTTTCCCTCTTATTTCTCTCTCTTTCTCTCTCTCTGTCTTTCTCTGTCTCTCACTTTTACATTGTTCTCTCTTTTATATTACCCCCTCTCCTTCACTCTTTCTTTTTCACCCACTCTCACATATTCTGTTTCTCTCTTTTTTGATTCTCTCTCCCTCACTTTCTGTCTCTTTATCTTTCTCATGTCTTTCTTTCAGTCTTTCCTCTCACTCTCCCTCCCACTCATTCTCATTCTTGTTCACTCTTTTTCTTTTTTTCTCTTGTTGTCTCCTTTTCTATGTCTCTCTTTTCTTTCTTTCCTTCTTACTCTGTCTGCTCTCTTTATCTAATTTGCATATCTCTGTCTCTCACTCCCACTCGTTCTCATTCTTTTTTTGTCTCTATCATATTCTCAGTCTCTCTCTCCCTCCTTTCTTCCTTTTCCATTCTCTCTCTCTCTCTCTCTCTCTCTTGTTTATGTCTCATCGATAAACGGTCACCGCAGATGTGGCATTTTTTTTTCTTTCATCTTTCATGCTCAAAAGAACATGAGGCCCATTTGACAACATCCCTGCTGCCCTGAGCAGCTCCAGGCTATACAAGAGACAGTCTGGCCAAGCTGAGCACACCAGAGCAAAATAATACCCACAGCATCTCCTCTAGGGATTATACTGCTCTCTCTCTCTCCCTCTCTCTCTCACTCTCTCTCTCTCTGGCTGCCAGCTGCAGAGGCCTCCTGTGATGGGGGGCCACTGTCCTGCGCCCACGGGGGGGTGGGCCTGCGTGTGTGTGTGTGTTTAGAGACGGCATGACTGAAGGCTTTCTGTACGGATGTGTGACAGCGATGTGGCCATGTTGTGCTCAGTGAAACGGTCAAATGCAGCTTTGTGTCCATTTTGTCTCACAACACATCCACAGCTGCTGCAGCGTCTCTGTGATGTTGCGGTTGTCTGTGTCCGACTCCAGCGGTCAGCCGCGTCCCCCTGGTCCCTCAGCTTCCTGCAATGACCTAGTCTATCGAGATCTCTTCACAGTCATCAGGTTAATGATGTACAGATGGTGGAAGATTAATCAGATTTGCACACATTTTTATTTTAGGTGTCCGAAAATAAGAAATATTCCAGAAGAAAGCCAATAAATAAATAAATAAATTAATTAATAAAGATTTCTGCTGCTACTGAAAGTGGATAAGTATTATTTTGGGCAGCTTTTTTTTTGCATGGAAGTTTTTTGTGGCACATAATGGATGTTTATTGTTTGCGTCTATATATTATTTTAAAATATTTATTTTTTAGCATTGACAGTTTAATGAATAACTCCTAATGGCAGGATGACATCATCCCTCTTCACTCCTTACCAGTCTAGATAAAAAGTTACAAGCTTAGCATCAACCTTCATCCCTTTACTCTCCAAGAGCATCTCCAGTGCTGGAAAACTACAGTGACTCACTTCCTGAGGCACAAAGTGGCATTACAAGACAGGACAGGCTAGCTTTAGTAGATATCTCTGCCACACGACACATAAACCTCTTTGAAACACCAACACGTGATATCTCTTCACCTTGTAATGTTTTAAACTAAAAGTCTTACAAATTGGCCCATTAATCGTAATAACTGGAACAATTGTGATTGAAAGAAGCAGCATGTATTTTACAGCATATTCAATTTCTCCACAAGGGGGCGCTATTAGCAATAGCACATTTTCAGCATCTTTAAGCAAACTAGTATACTGTCTAAAGATAAAACTCACTGTTGTTTAGTATGGGATAGTATACAGGATAGTATACGAACACCAGATATGCAAATAATCATACATACAATACAAAGTAACATGAACATCTTATTGTGAAAGAAGTGGATCATATTTTGAGCTCCAGTTTGAAAAAAGAAGTGTAGTTCCAGATTTCTCCTGGATGCCCCTGACATTGTATGAATGTATTCAGTTCCTTCAGCAGCAATCTTGATTTAGCTTAATGAAGTACTGAGCAGTTAAAGCAGGTATTAGATGAGAACTGTAAATGATACTAGGTTGTTTCCACATGGAGAAGCTTTGAAAGGGTTAAATATACACACTGACATATGTAAAAACAGTTTAAACATACAGTGCCTTGGAAGTCAAATCAGAATTCAATAGCAAAATAATTACTGGTAATATAGCATAAATAAGAAAAACTTGGGTAGGTGTGTTCAGACTTTTGACTGGTAGTGTACCTGGAAATTATAGATAGAGAAACTCGGATTTGGGGAGTTTTCAGTGAATGTGAAAGATTTTTGACCCAAAACTTATCCATAAAATAACAGCCAAACTGTAAAACTTGCTGGATGGTTTAATTACATGAACTAATATGTATTTTATTGTTGTTGTTTTTGTTGTTATTGTTGTTCCTAGAATTCATTAGGCCTCCTGTGAAGTTATACAGTCTGAAAGGTCTTAAAGCTTCCCTACTTATGTTCACAGTACAGAGAACAGTATCTACTGTATATTGGGTGTTGGTTGGATGCACTGTCTTTACCTCGGCCAATCCGCCGGAAGCTGTTCTCAGGCCGTGGCAGACAGCGGGATGAAGAGAATGCTGCTATTTCCATACGGGTATGGATGGGTGTCCATGCACATGACATATAATTCCTTTTCAAAGCCATTTAGACTGAAGGTCAGTGAGGCAGTGTCTCCTGGGGGGCGCCGGGGACCGAAACATGCCGTTTGTTTCCCGAGCGCAGCTGTTGATTGTTGTTGGATGCTGGCTTGTACCAAGGTCTCAGAGAAGCGCCGGAGCCAGAGCAGAGCATATTCACCTTATTCACTATTGTTAGTCGTAATGGACAGAAAATTACAGGCAGAGCTGCCATGGACCGCCTTTGTTCATCATAGACAAAAGGGTTAGAGGACAGTTTGTGCTGTTTGATTCTCGAGCAGCGCCAAAGAAAATCACAATGCTCCTCCGAGGTGCAGTCTGGTAACACATACACAGATACATACAGAACACACACAGGAACGAGAGAGTGACGAGGAATGTGTACGTCTGGTGTCTCGGCTGACTTGCAGGCTGAGTGAGGAAGCAGAGCAGCTATGTTAGACTGTATGTTTCGTTGACGTATCTTTAAACGTTGTATCTCTAAAACGATACGTTTACAGGAGAACGACAAAAAGCGACTGAAGTGTAAATCACTGTAACTTTTATTCTTTGGTTAATTTCTGTTGAACTCTAAGAAGTTGTTTTCAATAAATGTGCTGGTGAAGCTTCTCCAAAGTTCTCTTGAGAAACAACTTCTACTTCTCCTTTTTTTCTTCTTTTATTTCTCCTTCTTCTTTTCTTCTTTTGCTTTTTTTCCTTTATCATTCTTTTTGTTCTTCTTCTTATTTTTCTTTTTCTTCTTCTTCTTCTTCTTCTTCTTCTTCTTCATCTTCTTCTTCTCCTTCTTGTTCTTTTATTCTTCGTCTTTTCCTTCTTTTCTTCTTCATCTTATTTTCTTCTTCTTCTGCTTCTTTTATTCTTCTTCAGCGTCTTTTATTCTTCTTCTTTTTTTGTCTGCATCTCCTTCTTCTTCTGCTTAATCTTTTCATCTTCTTCTGCTTCTTTTCCTTCTTCATTTTCTTTTTCATTTTCTTGTTCTTATTCTTCTTTTTCTTTTTCTACTTCATGTTATTGTCTTATTTTTCTTCTCATTTCTTTCTCTGTTTTCATCATCCACTTCTTGTGTATTGTTTTCTTCTTGTTCTTTGTCTTCTTTTCTTTTTCACTCTTCTTATTCTGTCCATTTTGTTTTTTAAATATCTACTACTAGTATCGCTTTCTTTTTATTTTTCTTTATGTTTGTCATCTTTTCTTTTTCATTACTTCTCTCATTCTTTTCTTTTTATTTGTTGTTTACAATTTTCTGTATTTCTCTTTTTTTAATTCCTCTCATTCTTTCTTGTTTGTTTAAATCAAAGACTTCTTTCAGTTTTCTTGCACATTGACTTGTCATATTTTTGATTTTTCATTTGTTCTTATTATTTTTTCTTTTGTTTTCATCTACTTCTTCTCTTTATTGTTTTCTTCTTCTTCTTAGTTTTTATTACATCCTTTTTTATCTTTATTATTCTTATTAATTTCTTTTTGTTTTTATTATGTACTACACTGTGTATTCATCATTTTTAATAACTCTTCTGCTTATGTTCAGCATCCTGTTTTAATCTGTTTGTTTTCATCCTCTACTTTTTCTTTTACTTCTTCTTCTTCTTTTTTTTTCTTATTATCATTAACATTATTGTCAGATTTATGTTTCAGTATTTAGGGTTTAACGCATATCTAATTAAAAGAAAGAAAGAAGTCCAGTTTGTTTACCTATTATTCTATTTTATTCTATTTTGTTATATTCTATTTGTTTCTATTCATTTCTATTTGTTTCCATTCATTTGTATGTGCTCCTATTCTATTCTATTCTATTCTATTCTGTTCTATTCTATTCTATTCTATTCTATTCGTTTCTATTCGTTTTTGTTCATTTTTATTCTATTCTATTCTATTTTATTCATTTCTATTCTATTCTATTCTAATCGTTTCTATTCATTTTCTATGCTGTTCTATTCTATTCCATTCTATTCTATTCTATTTTATTTTATTCTATTCTATTCTATTCTAATCGTTTCTATTAATTTTTTATTCTATTCTATTCTGTTCTCTTCTAATCTGTTTTTTTTATTGTATTCTATAAAGTTTTTATTTCTCCAGTTTTCCTTCTGAACCTCTTTGACAGCATCAGTCAATTTCTGCACTCGTTCTGGTCCCTCCTTTCCCCCGAACTCATCCAAACTCGCCTGAGCTCATCCCCTCCTCCACCCCCCGAGATGAACTGTTGTTTACAATGGAAGAATGAAATAATATTTCTGAGCTTAGCCCGGCTCTCCCTCAGGAAGGCACCATTACAACAGTAACAGAGGATTAATTAGAGCTCGTCCCCATAGAGACGTGCGAGGATCCAGGCCCGGTCAAAGGGGAAAGCATTAGCAGCACTACGCGCAGGCAACCCGGGCTGAGCACATTGCAGGTAATTAATAGGCCTGAGGTACAAGTGAATGAGTTATTTACTGATGTTGGCCTTTTATAGCTCTGGCAAAAGCGGAATCTTTATAACAGTGCTGAATTTTTCATGGCCTTCATGCTGTGCTGAGAGTTTGCCACACATACCAGAGGGTTGCAGGATGGTGTAGGGCACTGTGTCGGCCAGTAGAGGGCGAGGAGAAAGACTTTTCTAACTCAGCTTACTGAGATCAGGAGTTTAGACTCTGTCACATGGTGCTGTGTTCTGTAGTTTAAAGCTGTGTTTGTCAAATAATTTAACCCTTTACACCTAGGTAGGACTGCATAGCATTTTATCACTACATATTTAAAATATAAAGATTCCCAAAAGGAAGTTTTGGGGTCATGCCACAGAGGAAGCAGATCAGGGGTCAATCACAGGCTTTTTAATGAACATTCAATCTCAAGAAAGGGTAACAAAAGTTATTCTGCTGTTGCTTCACTTCATAGAAGCTTAGTTCCAGTTTCCAGAGTTTAGTTTCACAACATAGCAGATGATTTTACATTTCTACATAAAGCAGTTCAGTGTGGTTTGGTGTGAAATGGTTCACTCTAATAATGGAACCAGGGGCCTACCACACATATACAGCCATTATATTTACTAGACAAACCATCCGTCAACCTAGACATGCTAAAAACTGAAATTATTTAACATATGTGATGTAAAAAGAATGAAAAATAACCCTTTGTAGGCCATTTTAGGCCCAAAGCTTCACACAGCAGCTTTCTGTGATGAAGCTTTAAGAGGCATTAAACTCTTCAGACGCCACTTTAAACAATTCCGACTCTCCGGAACGGCACACTTCACATCAAACCACCCTGAACCACTTTGTGTACATCTTAACAGTTTAATAAAGCAGAGTTCTTCAGAGGAATCCCCCCTTTAAGATTAATAATGGAATAAAGAGCTTAGCGTTAAAGCTGCAGCAGTCAGTAATCTAGTATGTCATACGTGGACGTGCTATTAGCCACATTGTCGGGCCAGATGTATGTATATAATATTAGAAGTGAGCCTTTAGCATCTGACATGTGAGTCAACCCCTAAAGAACCAAGCCAATTGAAACCAGTTCCAGATCCTACCCATGCCAACATGCAGGATGGGCCCTATAGCAAAGTATAATACTCCTCCCCAGCCTACTTTAACCTCCACCCTCTCTCTCTCTCCCTCTCTCATGAATATGTGGCCACCTGCTGAGTTCAGGGGCAGCCTCGCACGGTGCTGCCTGGCCACCGTGTACCGCAGACAGCCAGACGCTCCAGCTCCAGTGCGAGTGCTGGGGATCTGAAGCCATTTTGAAGTTGCCATGCCAGTAATCTTTAAAGAGCGGCGCGGACGGGACGGGAGGAGGGGTAATTCTGGGATGAAGAGAACTGTTTCCATATGGACAAGAAGGAAGAATACCTGGAAAAAAGCCACTAATCTTTGGCTGAGAAGTTGAGGAGATTTTTTAATGCTAATAAACGTGGCATTGGCAAGTGCTCGCCATAAGGATGGACAGCTATATCAGGCCTGTCTTTCCTCAAGAGGGAGGTGGTGTTGTCAAGTGTGGGCTAAGCTCTTTGGAAAAGACTCAAAGTCTCACTATTAAGCTAAGACACTCTCGGCTAACCCTCACCGAGAGGGAAAAAAACGTCGCACTGAATCTTTAGGAGTAGATATGGAAAACTGACATATTGTCGTTCTAACAAGAAAACCTCTTTTTTTTTGTTTCTGACACTGCTTGAAAACTTAAGCTGCCCCTCTACACTGTGAGAACAGCTCATAAAGACTGGGACAAGAAATGGCACTGAATAAACTCTTGTTACAGTACAGTTAAAAGCAGTTTGCCTTTGTTCTATAAAGTTATTTCAAGTTCATGGTTTTGTTATGATTGCAATGGTTTCACATATAGATATATAAGTCAATCCTTTTAAACGGTCGGGTCATAAGTCATAATTACATTACATATACATATGCATGCCTTAACATTTGGAGGTCATTTGTCCGAACACAAAAATAATTTTACATTGTTCAATTAAGTCAAGAGGCTACTAAAATGACCCTTTGATTAAAAAATAAATAAATAAATAAATATATATATATATATATATATATATATATATATATATATATATATATATATATATATATATATATATATATATATATATATATATTTATTTATTTTTTTTTTAATTTTTTTATTATTATTTTTTTTTTTACATAACACATATGTGAGTTTAAACTGATATCATGATGTTTTCATTAGATGATAGTTGGGGTGGTAGGAGTTGGAGTGATATTATTGGCCAATGTTATTTCCCCCCACCTACAGGTGCACAGTGATGTAATCAAAAATCAGAAGATTTTTTGAGGCTTTTATTGTGATGGTAGGTATGATGAGTCTTATATTGATGCATCAACTGAAGAATGCAGTATGTATTGTCTTACTGCATACAGTTTATATGTATGTACAGTGTATATGGTCTTATACTAATACATTTTAATAATGCAATATGCATTGGCCTCTAACTAAGAAATGTGATTAATATGGTATAAATTACTCATGCATCTCACTAATATGATATCTCTTGTCATATACTGAAACATTTACCTAATACAGCATATATTATCTTACATTGGTGCATTTGAACAATGCAGTGTGTATTGTCATATACTGATGCATTTGACTAACACAGTATGAATTGTTTTATACTCATGTATTTCACTAATGTGGTATCTGGTGTAAGTATTTTCATAAATTGATGTATTTGAGGAATGCAGTATGAATTGTCATATACTGAAGCATTTTACTAATACAGTATGTATTATCTTACATTGGTATATTTGAATAATGTAGTGTGTATTGTCTTATGCTGCTGCATTTCACAATTTGAACTGAATACTCATGCATTTCATTAATGTAGTATCTATTGTCCTGTACTACTACAACTAACTAATACACTATGTATTGTCTAATACTGATTAACTTGAATAAGGCGGTATGTATTGTTCTGTACCATTTTTACTAATGCGATATATCTTTTCTTAAATGAGTGCGCTTTAGTCATGTAGTTTTGTCTTATATTGAGACATTTGCCTAATGCAGTGCGTATCTTACATTGGTTCATTTTGAGTTTGCAGTATGTATTGTCATATATTAAAGCTTTTTACTCATACAGTATGTATTATCTTACATTGGTGTATTTAAATAACACAGTATGTATTCTCTTATACTTTTGCATTTGGCTGATACAGTACAGATTGTTTCATGCACTTTACTAATGTAGTACCTATACTGATGCATTTCTCTAATACAGTATGAATTGTCTTATCCTGATGAATTCAAATAATGCAGTATGTATTGTCCTATACTGCTACATTTCACTAATACAGTATAAATTGTCTTATCAGGATGAATTTAAATAATGCGGTATGTATTGTCCTATACTGCTACATTTCACTAATACAGTATGAATTGTCTTATCCTGATGGATTCAAATAATGCAGTATGTATTGTCCTATACTGATACATTTCACTAATACAGTATAATTTGTTTTATCCTGATGGAATCAAATAATGCGGTATGTATTGTCCTATACTGATACATTTCACTAATACAGTATGAATTGTCTTATCCTGATGGAATCAAATAATGCGTTATGTATTGTCCTATACTGATACATTTCACTTATACAGTATGAATTGTCTTATCCTGATGGAATCATATAATGTGGTATGTATTGTCCTATACTGCTACATTTCACTACTACAGTATGAATTGTCTTATCCTGATGGATTCAAATAATGCGGTATGTATTGTCCTATACTGCTACACTTCACTAATACAGTATGAATTGTCTTATCCTGATGGAATCAAATAATGCGGTATGTATTGTCCTATACTGATACATTTCACTAATACAGTATGAATTTTCTTATCCTGATGGAATCAAATAATGCGGTATGTATTGTCCTATACTGATACATTTCACTAATATAGTATGAATTGTTTTATATGATGAACTTTAATGATGCAGTATGTATTGTTCTGTACCATTTCACTAATGCGATATATCTTTTTTTAATTGGTGCATGCTATGCATTACGCTCTACAGATGCAGTGATACATACCGTGGGTACTGCCTAACCCCACTGCGCTGACTTATGCGCTTATGTATTGCTTTATTCTGATGCGCTATATATTGTCTGTGTGATTTTTCTTAGAGGCCAAAAGGCTGTAAGGTATCTTTGAGGCGGACGCTCATGAAAGGCAGCTCGGTGGCTCGCACTTGGCCCTGTCTTGCATAAACAGAGCGCTGGAAAGGGCCGCGCTAGCAGTCCCGTGAGTTTGAGAAATGTCAACATCAGACCCAGGGGTTGTTTCCTTCTTCAGGACCCAATGGCCTTCCGTCTTTTCCCCCCGCGAATGGCCGCTGGATCAGACGCCTCTAGACGCCTCCTAGACTCAGGGAGACTCCAAATGCCACAGCGTTGCGACATTCTCTGACAGTGTGGGGCAAAATGAGCGACGCCGAGGCGGAGGTAGACCCACGCTGATCCGCGATATGTCACAGCTAGCATGGGCCTTATTCTCCTCCGGCTACTCCAGGCTGGATTGGCTGCGGCAAAAGGGCTCCGGCGCTCCGGGGGTATCTGGACTGCATCAAGAGAGCAGCGGAGGGAGGGAAAGAGAGAGGGAAGGAGAGAGAGAGAGAAAGCCTGGGAAATGCTACAGTGGAGACAAGGATAAAAATGTAATAATGTGCATGACGATAGGTCCTTTTCACACCACTCAAACTGTATTACTAGACCTGTCCTCGAATGCAGGGAGGAAAAAGGACATTTGGAAAAAGAGCAAGTGACAGGGACAAAAATAGAGAACGAGAGCAAGAGAGAGAGAGGACACGTGGGGGGTGGGGGGTGGATATCGGGGGAGAGAAAGAGGAGAGAGAGGGGAGAGAGAGATGAGCCTTAAAAACAGTATAAGGTTTGTCAGAGGAACAAAGGAGATAGGATATCCCTAATCCTTGCAATATTAATGTCTAAAATGTCATTAATAAGCTGCAGATTCTGAGCTCTAGACCACACCAGGATGAAAAGTCTGCGTACATGAAGGTACCTGCCAGGGCTTGTCTGACAGGGCCTTGGCTAATGAATGAATATAAAGCTACTCCAATCAATCACGCAGGATTTATCTTCGCCCCGAGTATAGGTGAGGTCTGCTACGGGGTGACCACGACTGTCAGGCGCAGCCGAGCCGCAGCCAAGAAGCTGTCGCGGCATTTCAATGAGCCGCGTATTAATGGGAGCTTGTGCTTCCTCACCATGTGGGGGAGCAACTGTGTGTGTATGTGCGTGTGTGTGTGTGTCTGTGTGTGCTAATTTTTTTGGTTGTATTCCAAATCTATCTGTGAGGGATCACCGTTCTCTCTTAAGAGGGAAAACCTTGACTGGAGGTTTAAAATTAGGTTCGAGTCACAGTTTAATACAGAACTAGACATACATTTAAATAACAATGACAGCGTTAATAACACCGCCCCCAATACTACTACTACTACTACTACTACTGCTGCTGCTGCTGCTAATAATAATAATAATAATAATAATAATAATAATAATAATAATAATAACCATTATAATTATTATTATAACAATAATTAAGAGACCAGTCCTGATTTGTCTAACCTCCTGTCAAAAACAACTATTAAACATGAGATAATAGAATAAAAAATATGGGGGAAATATGGGACTCTGAGCAACTGCACAAGACCTGGTAGACCACCAAGACTGCCCCTATAAGATAAACAGAGGAGAACATCAAGCTCCAGCTTCAGATCTGAGAACATCCGCAGGTGTTTCTGTCCATCCTTCCACTGTGAGAGGACACCTCTACTATGGAGTCTGAAAAGAAGTGTAGCTGTTACAGAAGAAGCTCCTCACTGAGAAAAGGAAATACAGGCCCATCAAACAAAGAAGCTGCTGGAGTTCTCTGAATAGTGGATTGATCACCCCAGAGTCCAGAACCTTAACAAGTGTGTTTACTTGGATTTTGTGTTAGAAATTGTGTGTTTATTTCTGGAATTCCTGCCCTGTTAGATCTGCCTCGGACAACTGTAAGTGCTATTACTGTGAAATTGAAACATCACAAAACTGGAAGTCACAACTATAAAGCATCATACTATGCAAACCCCAGACTGCTGGAGTCTTTAGGTTCACTTACTAGAGTTCCAAACTGCTTCCAAAAGAACAGCAGCACAGGAACTGTGCATCAGGAGCTTTATGATGCACCAGGAGGTTCATTGGCTGAGCAGCATAGTTTATGCACAATGTGTCTATGCACTGTGTTTATGCACAGTGTCAGCTGGAGACTCTGAAGCAGTGAAAACATGTTTTCTGTAATGATGAATTTATTGTGTGGAGGAAAACACAACCTAAACAACAACAATAAAGTTTGGTGGAGGGGGATAATGGACTGGGTGGGTTTCAGAGTTTGGGCTGGGGCCCTTAGTTCCAGTAAACGGTGATGTTAATGCTGCACAACACAAAAAATGTCTTTTCTTTTAATGTAAGTCAACTGAAGTGATTTTGGAACATTTCTATTAGTCCATTTATTATGAAATGTCATGAGATACATGTTTTTCTTCGACAGCAATAATATGCTTCCACCCTTCCACACACACACACACACACGCGTGCACACATACACACATATAGATAGATAGATAGATAGATAGATAGATAGATAGATAGATTTTGTAATTTGACTAGAGACATTTGCATATGGAAAAAAATTGGTTAGATATTATTATTGTTCTACAAACAGCATTAGCATGAATATATATATATATATATATATATATATATATATATATATATATATCACATTTCTTTGAAAACAAATTGTTTTAAAAAGGTCATTTGCTTTTTCTGTCCACATTCAACACTATGTAGGCAGTTATTAGTCTAAGTGGTCCCATCATTACAAGCTAAAATAGTATCTTTGCAGTTGTCGTCTGAGTCAAGCCTAAATTGGGGTCAATTTTAGTACGTTAACCGTTCCTCTTTAAGGTGAATCATAATATTCACACTACAGGTGTGAACTGTGGAATTAGAGCCTGCTGAACCGGCATGCAGCCAGTGCCAAATGACGCCTTCAAACGGCCTACTTCACCTCATCAAAGCACAGCCTGCATATCCGCTGGGCAGAAATGTCCAAATAAGCTGTGAAAATATTTAGAGCCTCTCGCTGACTATCCTCTCATTAGCACACACTCTCCTCCTCACGTCGCCAGTTGCCAAAAATCCGAGAGAGAAAATGTAGTTTGAATATTCAGACAGAGCTAATCAGCCCCAGTGCCAGCTCGCCTCAGTGTGTGTGTGTGTGTGTGCTGTAGACGGGTCTGTACATGACACACAGGCCAGGAGTTAGCGAACTCCGCTGATGTATTTCCATCAACTCTGTGAAATTAGTGGTTCGTTTTTCCACATACCCAAACAAATGAAGTGAC
Source organism: Megaleporinus macrocephalus (assembly GCA_021613375.1). Classification (NCBI taxonomy): domain Eukaryota; kingdom Metazoa; phylum Chordata; class Actinopteri; order Characiformes; family Anostomidae; genus Megaleporinus; species Megaleporinus macrocephalus. The sequence goes on from CM038712.1 coordinate 22,070,929, forward strand.
TTAAGAAAAGCTGAAGAATAATATTTGTTGGAGGAAAGTTTGAAAAAATATTATTTTTGCCGTTTCATGTTGTAAAAGCCTGAATCAGGTGCAAAAAAATACTTCTGTCTAATTACAGGCACATTTCTTTTCTTTATCCAGTATTCAAATGAATAACATACCAGTAAGACCTCCTATGAATCCTCTATACATAATACTATATAAATGTATTTATGAGCCATTATGACATTTATTATGCATTACAATGCTATAATAATAAATAAGTTGTTATATGACTTATACCACGTAATGCCAAGCATAAGGTTATATAATTCCTTTAAAGAAGTTATTATTACATGTTTTTACGTGATATGACATAAAGTCAAGTTGCATTACAGCCTCTGGTTATAAGAAAACTGGGTAACACTAATACAATCCTGGATTGTATTAAATACATAATGCCTTATAACGTCTGTAATAAGAATTCATAGAATTTAAAGAGTAGTTATAATGATATGCATACTAATGGGTGATGATGTCATACTCCACAGGTCATTAAAGCATGCAATGATCTTTCCAACAAGCCCTGGGTTGCATTGCTAGCCTTCAGGGAGATACGGACCTCAGAATCTTGTAAAAGTGCGTCCAACTTAGGCGCACCCTAGGCGGCTCACCTGCCATAACTCTGCAAAAATAAACATAACCAACTTCAAATTTACAGGAGAAATGCTAGAATGAGGCTAAACTCCACTGATCAGTAGAGTTGATTTGCCCTTTCCAGTGACCCCTCGATCACATTGATACCTTCACCTTGAGACCAGTGATGCAAACCTGGCTTCTTCTTTGTTTTTCTCTGACATGTCTATGCTGTTAGTGGCAGTGACTAGTCAACATCAAGCTTAAAGTATAATCGTTGAGACAAGTCAACTAGTCTGTGCAAAAAGGGCATAGGTCATTGATAGGGACACAACAATCCCACCCACATTCACACCCCTAAGGCTGTACACCTTGCAAAATGTCTAATGCAAAAGCACTGATGATAACAGCATATGTTTAATGTGCGGCATAATTTTAAGACGTCACCTGAAGACTTGAAGGTCCAGCTGCTTCTCCCTCAACCTGCCCTGCAGCTTTTTGACTTGGTTTCTGAGATAACTAAGTTTCAAAAATGATGCACTTGTAAACAAGATGCATACAAATATCAACCATAATATTAAAAACACCTCCTCCTTGTGTTTACACTCATTATGCGTTTTCTCAGCTTCACAGACTTACAGACTGAAGTTCATCTGATTCTCTGTATACTTTATTATCCTGTTCTTTAATGGTCAGGACCCCCACAGGACCACCACAGAGCAGGTACTATTGGGGAGGTGAATCATTCTCAGCACTACAGTGACACTGACAAAGTGGTGATGTGTTAGTGTGTGTTGTGTTGGTGTGAGTGGATCAGACACAGCAGTGCTGCTGGAGAGTTAAACACCTCAGTGAAGAATAGTCCAACAACACAAACACCATCCTGTGGGCAACGTCCTTTGAGTACTTAGGAAGAACTAGAGGAACACAAGCTGTGCAGCGGCAGATGAGCTACCACCCAAATAACACCTGCTCTGTGGTGGTGCTGTGGGGGTCCTGACCATTGAAGAACAGGTTAACAAAGTATGCAGAGAACCAGTTGAACTACAATCTGTGAGTGTAGAACTACAAATGTGGTCAGTGGAGCTGATAAATGGACAAACACTGTAGAAATAAGAAGTTAGTCAGATGTCTATTAGTATGATTAATCAAAGGGTCACATTTATTTTTAAGAGCAATTTTCAAATATTGGGTGAATTGCTCATAAAATAAACTCACAAACAAATATTTTGACTTTCAAAGGTTATATTTGCAAAACATCTTAAAATGTTACTGCTGCCTCCCCAAAATTTCCAAACGATAACTCCTAATTAGGATCTCACCTGAAAGCCGTACTTGTTTCTCTATCAGTCTGCTTTACCTCTCTAATCTGCAGTGCATACAAGCTAATTCATTAATTGTGACATTTTCATTGGATTTCTAGACTGAAATTTTACTTATAATTCAATTTATTCAGCCAACTTATGTGTATTCCTGATGGTTAAGCCGACAGATGACAAAAGCCAGAGTTAGCTTGCTGGGTAATGCCAGCTTACATGTTTAACTAACATCAACTGACGTTATTATTCACAGTGGAAAGGCTGGTTAGTTTAAAGAGTAGGTTTTTATCAGTGTTTTTAAATGAGTGTAGCTTCTTTTTAGTTATATGCTTTGGGTAATGAATAAGCTCAGGACAGTAAATAGAGGAAAGTCTGAGAAGTATAAGTATTCTCCTGTACATGAGGAATGTGGATGAACATCCCTGGTAACTTATGTTACCAACAACACTGATCAGCTCTCGCCTCATCTGTGTCGGGCGGATATTTTCACCTCATGAGGTTAGCTTTTGGACAGCCCACTTCCTTTCAGCCAATCAAATGCTAGCATGCCTAATCAGCATGCCAAAGATAATGCAAATGAGATCACTCAAATATTAGTTGGGGTAATTCTTACAGTCCAACTCATCGCTGTCCATGTTGTTGTTTTTTTTTTTGGACAACAATGGCATGTAAACCTGTCTCCATGTTGGGCAGCCCCTACACTACAAAAACCAACAAACAAATATTTCAAAAATAGTAATTTTACATTAGAGGACAAAAATGTTCTTTACTTTTAATGGAAGTCTCTGTAAAGAGATTTTATTTCAAGGGAGTTTTCAGCATTTCTATTGGTCCTTTCGTCCTGAAACTTTCACAGGATATAAAATCAACAAAAAATTGAGTTTAATACAAAGATTTTACAAAGTAATATATATATATTGCTGTTGTTGTATTGTTGTTTTGCTATCCAGTGTCCACTGTTGTGTTGTGGTTCCTCACTTAAATTAAATTAAATTAAATTAAATTAAATTAAATTAAATTAAATTAAATTAAATTAAATTGACTTGACTTGACTTGAATTGAATTGAATTGAATTGAATTGAATTGAATTGAATTGAATTTAATTGAATTGTGCAGTTAAGCCTTAACACATTCAACACAAAACCACTAAATATTGTCTGCACTACAGTTGTAAGCAAAACTTTGGTCACCCCTGCTTTTGTTTATTTTTATAGTGCATGTATAACATTGGTCAGACTCTGATTGGTCTTCTAATGGGATTTTCTCTAGATCGGACAGCTGCGCAAGTCCATCAGTCACATAGAAATTAACCTGAAAAGACACACTGATTCATGTGCCCCAGTAAATTCTGTAGGTTCGCCCTGGCGGTGTCAGCAGTGTGGTCTAAATTTGCGCTTGGAATGACTTTAGCTGCTGGTGTTGCCCCCCCACCCCTTGTCTCACAAACACAAACAAACAAGCAGCAGCGGCTGCTGTAGATGCTGGTGGTGAAAAGTGACCAGACCAAAGTCAACGCCGCTCGGGCAGAGGGCTGTTTGTTTAGCACCGTTTAGATTAAGGGTTGTATTTTGTTGTTGGGGAGGAGTATCAGGTGGTGGACGTTGAGCGTGGCTGGGGGGACGGCGCTCCGGAGGAAGACTTTGTCAGTGGACATTGATAGACACAGATAAGATAAGGGCTCGGAGGGACAGTGCTCAGAGTACGCCGGACCTTGACCTTCCCTTTCCAACAAAGTAAAGTGCTGTTTTCCATTGGGCTGTTATCAGATGTGTGCGCCCCAAGAGCGGTGGTGTCACCGCACTGCCACTCAGCAGCAGACAGCCGCTCAGTATAGCGAATTCCACAGCGTAGCCTCGGAGGAGCAGCGATCCAAGCCGCGCGGACGTTCACTGAGTTTGATTTCGGCCTAAAGGCCGGGTTACTAAACACAGGAGACCTAATTCAAACTCTTTCTCATGCTGCTCAACCACATCCTTTCAGCCTTTCAACTCTTCACCTCCTGCATGTTTTAAATGGGCAGGATTCATTGCAAACCTCTGTGGTTTAGGAATAACTTCGTTAGTGGGTCATGTTAGGGATCATCTTTAGGATGGACGTAAAGGGGTGGCTCTTTAAGGCTGACATGGAAAGCTATGCTTGCTGTTTTATCTACTCCTTTCTGTTAAATGGTGCTGTTGAGTTTATACGATAAACACTTGTCACATGTATTGATCTATCCAATCACAGCGCATCCACTAATCAATGAATACTTGGGAACATCTGATAGAAAACATGATACTACAAGGATAGCTCTGGTTCTTCATGTTAAGATTGCAAAATGTAAGGTTTATGAAGGTTTATAAAGGGTTACTTGGAGCGATGCCAAAGAAAAACCATCTTTGAACCTTTTAAAGTCCTGTTTGGCTGATTTTTACCCCCCCAGTTGAGTCATAGTTCATTCAAAATGTAACATTCATGAATGTTTATGAAGGGTTATGGAGTGACACCAGAGAAGAGCCATCTCTGATTAACTAGAGAACCTTCTAAAGCTCTGTTTTAATCCTGATGATGGAAATAAATGGGGTAACTCTTTGAAGCTGACACAAAAAGCTCTGGCGTTGTATCTACTATGTTCTATTAATAATTTGATTTCTAAATGTTGCTGTTGGCTTTATTCACTAAACACTTATTGACCTGTATTGATCTATCCAAACACAGTGCATCCAATAATACATAAATGCTTGTGAATATTTTATACAGGGATGGTAACACAGGGAAAGCTCTGGTTCTACATATTAAAATGGCCAAACATATAATGTTTGTAAAGGTTTATGAATTGTTTTTAGAGCAACGCCAAAGAAGAACCATCTTTGATTATTGTCATTGTTCATGCTGAAATGACTAAATGTAAGGTTTATGAAGGCTTATAAAGGGTTATTTGTAGCGACGCCAAAGAAAAACCATCTCTGGACCTTTCAAAGTCCTGTTTGACTGATTTTTACCCAACTTTGACGCCCAATTGAGTCATGGTTGATTCCCGGCACTGGTTGGGTCTTCCCCACTCAAACAATGCTACCAAGCTGGGAGGGCGAAAGCAACCACAAGCTTCCTCTGAGACACGTGAAGCTCTACTACACAAGTTGCCACTAATGCAGTGTCATTTGGGCAGCTCAAAATGCTTGGCTAGCATCATGGTGAGTGATGGGGGGGTGATGTGGTAGGGGATATCCTACCCACCCAGAGAGAGAGAAGCCACGGATAGCTGTGGCATCGCCAGACATCGTTCACAAATTAATACTGCAGTTTAGGATCACTCCAGCGGTTTTCGGTCTAATCTGTTTCTGCCACAAAATACATTGACTTATTGGTTGGCTTCTATTTGAAAGAGCTGTGTATAAAAATATTGTCAATGATGAATAACCATACGTTACATAGGTAACAGACAAAGATCAGTTTACATGTTCATATATTCACTTTAAATCCAACTATTAGGTAATTAGAACTCTTTCTTGTATTGCATTGCCCCAAAGAACCCTGGCACCTTCTTCTCCATCGGTTTTTATAATCAGGACCTCTGTTCACCCTAAAATGTGGCTTGTCAGTTTGCAATAAGATGCTTTACTAATCATTTCATTGGTTGTTTTTAGGACTAGTCTGAAAAAGAAAAAAAAATAGCAAAGAGAAAAACCCCAAACCAAACAAACAAACAAATAAAACACAAAGCCGCAGCATCGTTTAGGAGTTCCGGCTCTGTGCCAGCAAGTCATTTGTTGTTCCCTTGAAGCACCTTTGAAATCATATTCCAAAATGGAGTCTGGCTACCTTTAGGTTGTTCCAGTTGTCCCGCTGATCTTGCGGAGAGAAAGAGAAAGAGAGAGAGAGAGAGAAAGAGAGAGAGAGAAGGAGGGGGAGTGTTGTGCTGACTCCACACTCGCAGGCCGCCCAACAAAGACAGCTCTAAGGCTCTGCTCCCTGGGCCTGTAGTGACGGGTTTGGCAGGCCGCAGACGTAATGAGCTCCAGACCAGCGAGAGCGAGTATTATCAGGCTGGAATTCAGTGTTGGTGGGAAGTCTAGGCCAACGCTTTCTCGAAGTCTCCACACGACAGTACAGGGAGTTCAATGGATTTCTACTGCCACCACACTGTGCGCAGTGTTTAAAAACTCCAGCAATGTACACTCGCACCAGCGCCACGCGCACTACAGTGCCACTAACATGTCAGTGTCAGTACTGTGCTGAATATGGTCCCCCACCCAAATAATATTTGGTTGGTGCTGGTTCTCCATTTCGTATGAGCTAATAAGCTGCATGCAGCTGATGACTGATACTAAACCTACAACTGAAGTGCATCTATATACACCAATCAGCCATCACATTAAAACCACCTCCTTACATCTACACACCTCCTACCATATAGGAGCACTTTGTAGTTTAACACTCACAGACTGTAGTCCATCTGATTTGGTGCATACATTGTTTATCTCCTTTACCCTGTTCTTTAATGATCAGGACCACAGAGCTGGTACTATTTGGGTGGTGGATCATTCTCAGCACTGCAGTTGGTGGTGGTGTGAGTGGATCAGAGCTTTTAAACACCTCAGTGTCACTGCTGGACTGAGAATAGTCCACCAACCAAAACTATCCAGTCACCAGTGCCCTGATGAAGGACCAGAGGACCCAAACTGTGCAGCAACAGATGAGCCATCGTCTCTGACTTTACATCTACACGGTGGACCAGGAAGGTAGGCGTGTCTAATAGAGTGGACAGTGAGTGGACACAGAGTTGAAATGCTCCAGCAGTACTGCTGTGTCTAATCCACTCACACCAGCACAACACATACTAACACACTACCACCACTAAATCAACTGTGCAGGTAGGTAGCCTACTTTGCCCCTTCTGACAAAACTTGTGCCAATGTGGAATATATCTGCACAGTTATTTAGTATTAAATAGTTTATTAGAATTACCACCAGCTTTTGTACAGTTAAATCATTACAAGCAAGTAAGTTACGTTAGCACAAGCATAACATACAAATCAGTATCATACAAATATTAGTCTTTACCTATTCAGTATAATGATACTCGATATGAACAGGGCACAGTTTCCAAACTAGAAGGTACGCAGATGAAGTTGTGATTTTTTTTATATTCAAATAATTAATAATCACTTTTATTCGTTCATTTTCGTTCAGAGCTGCCTATCCTACTGGGTCAAGGGGGTTGGCAATGAGGGAAGTGCTGAATCCCAGCACTCACTGGGTGGAAAGCAAGTCCATAGCAGGACAGCCACACAGATATACACCTGCACACACTATACACACACTCACATCCAGGGGGCAATTTTGAACCTCCAATTCTTCTGACTGTGGGATGAAACCCATATAGAAACTGGGAGAATCTGCAAACTCTGCCCAGCTGGGGAATTGAACTCAATCCCTTCTTACTGTGAGGTAACAGTGTATTCACTGGACAACTGATAACAATATGCAATCCTCTCCTCAAACTAATAATGTTAACACATGCAAACCTAAAGCTGTTGAGTAGAAACGTCACATCAATGATAACAATTAAAATGATTACATACAGACTGGTATGACCAAACAAGGTAACATGAAAAACACTGTGGCATAGAATTATAAAATACCTTGTAGGACACAAAAACTGGTCTCTATCTTATATAAACACAGACTATGTTGATTTAACAGTTCAAACTGATGTAACATTAGAGTCACATTAACAAGCTTTTAGTATTAACAAGCTAACTTACATTCACTGTGTTTACTAAATTTGGCACTAGGAGCTTTTGGTAAGAGAGAAAGTGGGCAAATTTGTGATTTGTGACAACTGACCCTCCAGGGGTCAAGGACATTTTTTCTAGTACCCTGTATTAGCTTTTTCCTGGTGCTGCTGATTGGCTAATAGCCATGCACTAAATTTTATGGACAACTGAGAATTGTCAGACCGTGGCAACAATGATACACAGCCAAGGGTGGCATGAAACCATGTGAATGTTTACATAGTGATGGCATTTCTGGCCATAATCATAGAGACGGTGTCGGTATGTTGTCCTGAATGTAGTTTGTTTTCATTGAAGATTAGGAGGTAATGTACATGAACAGGTTCTCAAAAAAAAACAAAAAAACAACCCGTATCCAGTTCATCCCACCGTCATGGTCGATGGCAAAAGTTGAGAAAACTGAACTCTTGAAGAAACGCTCCACTTGCGACTGTGGTCAGCAGAAAGTGGTGCACTGGTGGTGGAAAATCCTTCTTTTGCTGCTCCATTAAAAACAATGGAATTACCGTTGCCTACCAGCTAAATGTAAAAACAACACTACCTATTAACTCTTTCTTTACACCTTAACACACAAATGTTCATGTGTATACTTGCAGAAGTGTGAATTTACCTTCACATTAAATGTCAAACAGAATTTTCAAAATGGATCAGTAGAGAAACCAAACCTTTTGAGTGTTTTAGGTGATTTTGAATGAGGCCACACATTCAAACATTGTCGCTGTCCAATAAAAAACAAGTGTCTCCAAACGCAGCCTTTACTTTCAATGTTGTAAATGATATATAATTATATAGACATTTTGAATTTTGATCTTAATATTTTTATAGCATCTATTAAAACCCCATAAACCTTGTTGGAAGCCTTCACAGTAGAGTTGATGCTGTTTTATAAATTCACACATGTGTGTATATATATATATATATATATATATATATATATATATATATATATATATATATATATAACTGGAGACTAAGCTAGGTTAGCTGGCGACAGGTTGCAGACGTGGTGCTGCTGTGCCACATTTCTCACGATTATACACTACTAGTTAAATACTAGTCACATAACTGAATTTGTACTGTACATTTATAATCATAAAGATGTTTTGATCTTAATGTGTTGAAAGACGTGTTTAAATAGTTGGAGTCCACGTTTATTTTTATAAGAGCTATAAACCCCCCAAACCTGTTTATCAGAACAAGATCTCAGCATGTACACTATCTTCTTCAGTCCTGTCAGAGAAGCAGCTCATGTGGCTCCTCATTAAGCTGCTGGTCAGAATGTTCAAAGCATGTAAACCTGCATCAGAGCAAATCAGCTCATTTCTAAAAGACACTTTAAACATTCTTTAAACACAACCAGATGTTTTATTCTGCTCCAGGAATAATTCCATACCTCTTATTTTATAGTTTTGATCTCTTTACAATTATCCACCGATATTATTACTATTAAAATAGTACAAGTAGGTGTCTCCAAACTTTTTTGACTGATAGTGTATTAGTGTGTATGTGTATATGTAGAGTAACAACACTGTTTCAGGCATAATGACAGGCTAGAAAATGGTCACATAAAAATTAATCATGGCTATTTTTGCTTCTTTAAAACCACCTAAATGTGAAAAGCAGATCCCAGGAAAAAAAATTGGGCCATTTAAAGTTTATTGCAACCAAACTACAAACATCTATCCTGAAATGAGCGATGGAGGTCATTGTTTTGCCAACACACTGACATTACATATCATTTTCTTTCTTCTTTTCTTCTAATAAACATCCATTATTTACCGATGATGAATATATTTTAATATGCTTAACGTTTCAGAGAATGATTAAGACTGACTGACTTAATATCAACATTACTCAGCCTTTGGTTCTTACTCTCTCTGTATCTCTCTCTCTCTCTCTCTCTCTCTCTCTCTCTCAGGCCTAGAAGCAAGCAGACCTAATTGATGGCAGAACTTGCGATGCTGGTGTTGATTCATGTTTAAATACTTTAATCCATAAAGATTACAAACAGCTCCTTTTTTTTCAAATGCACTGCTTAATATGTAATGAATTTGTAATCAGCTATGATAGGTTCCTTATCTTGTTAATGGACCTGTTAATATACTAAAGCGATGGCACTAAAACATTTGATGTACGACAGACCTGTGGCTTAATGCGCTCTGTTATGAGGCAGTAGAAATAAAGGAATCACTCTCCGGCACGGACACCAACTACCTGCCCCGTCTTCATGCTGTAGGCTCTTTTATTTAATCAAGCATCAGTTAAAAAGTGAATGGATCAATTAAGCAATTTATGCAGCTAATCTTTGGCATGCTCTGCTTTTGTGTGTGTGTGTGTGTGTGTGTGTGTGTGTGTTTTGTGATGCAGCCAGCAAAGTGACTGCAAACATTGTTAATGCATTCAAACAAACAAACAAATAAATAAATAAAATAAGAAAATAAAGGGGGTTGCACTGCCACTACTCCCAAATGATTTCGAATAAATTTAGGCTAATTCTGGAAGTGGAAACAGGCCTCCCCTCCAACGCTGGCAGTCTGCTTGAAAGCACTCGGGCAGCAACTTTCTTCCAATATTTCCTCATTTGAATCAGCTAAATGGCTATTAGCTGGGCCCCCACGCCAATACACTCAACATAATCACAGCGAAGGTGGTAGTTTGGATGAGTGTATTGTGACAGCTGTGTCTGTGTGTGCGTGTAGATAGTGTGTAGCAACAGAATGAATGAATATGGATATCTTTCTTCATGTCTTTAAGACTAAGAGAAAAATAGCCTATGAGGATATACATATTTGACTCAAATTACTGGCTTTGGCAATTTCACATGCAAATCACCTCCACTGCACATCAGATAATATATATATATATATATATATATATATATATATATATATATATATATATATATAGTAGACATAGTATCTGATGCATCTTTACTTTCAATGTAAATTATTTACAATGTAAATTATATATATGATATCGTGTTCAAATGATATAGAAATTTAAAATATACAAAAAATTGGAGATACATGTAGACAAAATGGTTCATTCTACCTAACTGATTCAAAGTCAGTGTAGTGACTGTTTCAGTAGTGACAAAATGCTCTGTAGTACATACAGTAATTAACAAACATACAGTCATCATAATAACATAAAATTATCATAACTTACATTCAGAATATAACTTGCAGAAAATGTTTGTTGCATAATGTTCTACAGGGGTTGTCAAACTAACTGTGCGATTTTCTTCATAACAATGCAATCTAACTGCAGGCCATGTGGCCAGGAGGGAGAGGGATGCAGTTTTCCTTCTCTAGAATGCAGTTTCTCTAGAATGGAAGCATGTGGCTAAAAGAAGGCTCCGTCCAAAGACTAAAACTTTTTGGGTTTCGGTAACAAACTGAAAACTGGGATTTATTTTTTATTCAAGTGTAAATTTAAGGGTATTTGTAGCTTATTACTATCTCTATTAAAGCTTTGGCTTTAAATAGATCATAACAAAAGCCTTGTATATCTGACTTGAAGACTTAATTGCTTTGAAATTTCTTATTTATTTTTATATCTTTAAATTTCATTGGGATTGCAGTTTGATGGCTAATTCTCATCCATATTTCAAAAAGAGTGATAGATAGTTTTGGTCTTACAATCTTTTTAAAACACTTCTACCATTTGTTTGCATGGACCTCCAACTACACTGAGCGTACTGACGTAAAAACCCAGTTTTGTTTCAAATGATGCAGTGATAACCTATTTTCTTAATAACTGGGCCAAAATATAACATGTTAAACCGACTAAAATAGAGCTAACACGCTAAACTGCTCCCCCATAAATATTCAGTGTTAAACTTTTTTAAGGGCCATATGCTACACTTAAAGCATTTGTATGGTATGTACTCAAAACAGTTATGAACAGCCTCAGGTATCATTGCTTTAATAGTTCATTCTTACCTTTCTTGATCCATTTAAATGAAACAGGCTCTTTCATAACTGATATGCAAATTAGCTTGGTTCTGATTGGATGCTTGGTTCTCTACTACATTCAAAAAAGAGTCCTGGACGAAACAATCCTTATAACATGAATGGGTGGAGCTACACCACAGTAGGCTGAATTAGCATACAGATAAGGGTTGTTTTTGTGACATTACAAAAACAATGGACTCAAACCAGACTGTCTTCACAGCTTCCCATCCATATGTTGTCTGTCTGGACTGGAGAACGAATAGTAGATAGATATTATAACAGTATTGTCGCTATCCAAAGAAAAAAGATCTCCAAAAGAGGGACTTTACAGGAGAGACTAAAAACGGTCTTTACTTTCAATAAAAGTCAATGGAACCGGAATTTTTTCAAGCCTCTTTTGGAGCATTTTTATTGGTCCATTCATCATGAAATTTTCACACAATGTAAAAGGCAGCTGTTTTGTTTACCTGACATAGAAAAATGAAAATCTCCCAAAAATTGAGATACATGTTTGTCTTTGGACGGCGACCAAACCTTGACTCACATGTCTATCAGTGCCACTGAACGGTGCCCTGCTGGTCTCATATGGAAAGAGTGGGTGGGCTAGCGATGCTGATGGAGGTACTGGCCGTATCGTAAGGCCACATGGTTGGTGCTGCCTCTCCTGGGACGGGTCTAAACACGAGGAACCGCGTGGTCCAAGGCCGTCCTCCTGCCAGGAGTCATTTAACAAGCTGGCAGTAAAAAAGTAAAAAGGCCTGTTGAGCATGTGGGCAGGCCTTAAAAATGCAGTGGATTTAAAAGTTCATTTTTCCAGACACTATTATAGTTGCTTCATATTAAAACCTCATGCCAGGCAGATTTTCCCTTGAGTGTGTACTATTTGTGTACGTGTAAGTGTCTGTGCGTGTCCACATACAGGCACACTTTATGAGAAGTACAGCCACTCTCCAATGTGGTTCATTATGGTTTCTTATTTGCCCAGTCATTTTGTCACTTCCTCGCCATTTCAAAGTGATAACAGCCACAAACGCAACGCCAAGCTCTTCACAGCAGTCAGAACTTCGGCACGCAAAACACGGCCCCGTTTAAAGATAAGCAGGAAAATGTAACATATTGCTCCATTTTCGTAATAAGTGCTTCCTTTTTACACAAGCAGTGGCCAAACTGGTGGTCCATATAGGCTGCAAGGAATATGAGTCTCACACTGAGGCTACAGTATTTTTTTAATATTGATCTGTTGTAATACAAAAAGGCAATATGAACGTATTAGAGACTCATTCCAAATAGTAGCAGATACTTTGTGAACTAGTATGAAGAATGAACTTCCAGATTTCTCCTGGATTTCCACCAGCACTGGATGATAACCACAAATAACAATGAGCAGCCATGAGGAGAGGTTTGGAAAGGGTTAAAGATCAAAAAAGATGTATATAAAATCATTACTTATATTATTATTTGTATTTGTTGTGTTATAATAGTTCATTAATTAATACGTGTAGTTAATCACATTCGCCTTATTTACTTTAATTTGACCTGTATATATACAGTACAGTATATATATATATATATATATATATATATATATATATATATATATATATATTTACATATATATATACTTATTATATATATATATCCATCCATTATCTTCTGCTTAATCCTGCTAGTCGGGTTCATGAGGGTGAACCCCAGCTTCACCTGACGAAGGCAGGGTACACCATGGATAGGTCGCCAGTCCATCACATAGCCAACACACACTCACACCTACGGACAATTTAGAGTGAGCGATCAACCTAACATTTGGAAATCATATGGAAACCATGTGGAAACCATGTGAAAACCACAGTCCAAAAATAGATAGATAGATAGATAGATAGATAGATAGATAGATAGATAGATAGATAGATAGATAGATAGTTGGTGTTATCAAAGCTTTTAATTGCCTTGAAAACTTGAGTTTTAACTTAAACGTTTATCTTCAAATAAATAAACATTATAATATATACGTGCTTTAATGTTTTTTCTGAGGAACTCATACTACTTGACATGGTAAACCGTACTATTCTAACCAAAATGACTCTGATATTACATTTTTTGTAGAGTTTTGCTTACAGCTTTGCTCCCTGAGGGTCACTTAGGATCCTTCCCATGATGCAATTCCCCGGCCTCTCTGATGTAAAAGAATTCCAAAATAAAAATTCCTTTGTTTAGGGTTGTGCTGCCTGACATTATATGAAGTAGGAATTGTGGATGAACAGTAAGCTGAGTACTTTATTTTGCAAAATGAAAAATGTTTTTAACATAAAAATCATGCCAAAGTAGTTAATTTAAACGTTTTTATAATTAAATGTCCCTTCTAATGGCTTACTAAATAAACACATGTGGTTGGACGGCTGTTCCACTGGACATTTTTAGGCCTTTGGAAATGAAAATTGATTCACATACAAGGGAGTGTTAAATAATTTGACATACATCATTTATTTATTTATTATTTTTAGGGAAATAATGAATTTAGACCCATATGTGTAATTTTTATTCATTCATTTTTTTAAGGAATGACCCAAATAGCTCTAAAATGGCATGGGTAAGTACATTTCTGTCCTTATGTAATGCCTCAATCTTCAGGACCTCCTTTCCTATAAGTCCACAAATCGCAGAATAACCAACTCCTTCAAGCCAAGTTTGAAATCAAAGTGCAATAATTAAAATCATAATGGCCACAGTTAAGATGATTATCACTGCTGGCAGATAAGACACCTCGAGGAGGTTTCTGGGTTTGAATATTTATGAAATACGATTAGCGAGGGCCAGAGCCGGCGTTAAAATGTTTAAGGATGACTTTAAGGCCGTGAGGCGGAACATGAGTATAAAAGGGGGAAGATCAGGAGAAACTGGATGAGGGTTAATAAGGAGAGAGCCTTTGTCTGGAGACTAAAGCCAGGTGCAGGTCCCTGAGGCTTTGGTACGAGTCTGGGAAATCACAGCGCTGAGTGGATTTGACACAGCAAGGCCTGATGCAGACAAGAGTCCAGTTCAAGTGGTCTTCGTGTGGTCTGTCTACAATGTCTGTACATTGTAATCTCAAAGCTGAAGTCCAGCGTTAAATTTCTTTGAAGTGCTGATAAAAAAAAAAAACTGAGTCACAATAATACCGCATATGCATTTATATTATAAAGCATTGTGAGGGTTTAAGTCATGGTGGCTATTGCATCTTGGGTAGATGTTTCCAAAAACATTTGTTCAGTACCAAATCACAATTTCTTCAGGACTAATTTAAACCCTATTTGATGAAATATGTATTTCTAACATACAACCAAATGAAGAATTTAAATGAAGACCAGTTTACACTTTATATTCTGTGTAACTGAACTGCATTTGGCCCTTATTGGACATGACTAACAGGCTACTTCAATAATATTGAAAAATGGGCTTCAGAAGGCTTCACCTTTTCAGAAGAGTCACAATTAATACCAATGTCTACATTTGACCATCTCTATTGTAAAGCATTGTAATAGTTTAAGTCATGGTGGGTATTTGATATTTGGTGGATGTTTCCTAAAACATTCCTTCAGTACCCATTCACAATTTCTTCAGGACTAATTTAAAGCCTATTTGATGAAATATGCATCCCTAAAATACAACTAAATTAAAAATTACCAGTTGAACAGCAGACCTGGACCAGTTTACACTTTATATTCTCTGTAACTAAACTACATTTGGCCCTTATTGGACAAGACTATCACGCTACTTCAGCAATATTGAAAAACAGACTTCAGAGGGGTTCACCTTTTCAGAAGAGTCAAGATTAATACCACATATACAAGGATCGAACGTCTACATTTTTTGACCATTTCTATTATAAAGCATTGTAAGGGTTTAAGTCGTGGTGGGTATTTGATATTTGGTGGAGATTTTCCAAAACATTCCTTCCGTACCAATTCACATTTTTTCAGGACTAATTTAAAGCCTATTTGATGAAATACATATCTCTGAAATACAACCAAATGAAGAATTTAAATGAAGACCAGTTTACACTTAATACACTGGCCCATGTTGGACAAGACTAACAGACTATTTTAACAATACTGAAAAACAGGCTTCAAATACAGACCATGATAATACAGCATTTAGAACATTTACTCTTACAAGCATGTGATTATACAACCCTGCTAGCCTGGCACTAACAACACCTCAAACGACCACTGGGATGCCAGTGGTAATTAGCAGCTACGAATTATGCAAGGGTGCTTATAAAACTGGAATTATTTAGTTGGAAGTAAAAATTTCATTGGAATTTTGAAATGGATTGCAAGGTTCCTGCATTAAATGTTGCTCTGTAATGACGTACAATGGGCAGATCTTCATGATTTTACATCTGTACTTGGTGAACATCCTGAACTCCTGAACATGAACAGTGAACTCTCTTGAACATAGAAGAACCAAGTGGGTGAAATCTCACGCTCTACTGTGACTGTTGCTTCCTTCATCTCGCCATGTGTTGGCCATTCCTGATCATGTTATGGCGTACATAAATCTCACCGCCACATCCGTTGAAAACGCGAATAACCTTATGCGTCTCGCAAGCATCCCCTGTCATACATCTAGAACTAAACGTGTGGAGCAAGACTGATTTGATTACTGAAGTGAGGTGTTTTTTGCCAGAGGAGTGTTTAAGCACGATTTCAGCACCTTTTACTCTCCAGTCGACTACATGTAGAGCAAGAGCCGAAACCCCGTCGACTCAAAGCCCCAGCAGGAATCATGTGTTGGAGCTGGTTCTTGAATGCATAATTAATTAACTACACCAAGCAGTCGTCGGCGCTGACCTTCTGCGACAACCTCGGCGCACCTTTACACCAGAGGCCTCTGACAAATGCCTGTTGGTTCACTCGACAATGGCAAAGAAGGAAAGGGAAGTTAAAACTGCTAGAGCTCTTGCAGGCACGGACAGCGCCTCCTGACAAAGGCGGGAGATAAATGGTTGGATTTTGAGCAGTTTGAGGAGCAGAGATCCTGTAAACAGTGAATGCTGTCTCACAGCAACCGGCCCATGTGTTAGCACCTTGTTGGGTCGACTGCAGCCTGGCAGACGGACTTGTTTTTACAGGGATCAGCACCAAAAGAGCCAGTGTGCTTATTTTAACACCTGCCCTGGAGCTCTGTCTGCTCTCAGCCCACCCCCACCACATACACCACCAACACAGCCCCCCCATCCCCACTCCCACCGCCCTCCAGTGGCCCTCTCCATCTGGGCCCTGTGCCAAAGGCCTCAAAGGCCTATTTTCGCCAAGACAGGCCCCTGCAAACCAGCCCCAGCACAGCAGAGAGCGAGAGACTGCAATCAACTGATCTCCGGCAAAATGCCCCCGCACGTATTAAATAGAGAGACGCATCCAAGCAATTAAGAAAATGCCCTTTGATGTTTGAGCACAGTGTCGTGCAGATGCGTCAGACTTGAGGGACAATTATGGGCCCAAGCTATGACTCGTTCCTGTGACCCTAATGGGACAGAAAATAACTTTCTAAGCTTTATTTCTCACTTCAGATTTACTGCTTAGGTAAGATTCTGGCTTCATGGGTCACATTCATGTTTGTAACTCATCAGTGCAACACAAATGGATCCACATGCAGTTTTTGCCAACAAGGGTGATGTATGGGTCATTCTATATGAGGTGGTTCAAACTGGTCTCCTGCAGTAAAACATATACTAATTTTTATTTTTAATATTTAGAGCTTTAATATTTAGAATGATTGTGTTACGATCTATTTAAGCCCAAGGCCTTAATATGGATAGCAATAAGCAACATCTATAATAATTATCATATACAGGGTGCCTTCTATAGGAAGGTGTATGTGCCAAACCATAACCCTTTCATTTACACTTGTAAAGATAATACATACAATATTTTGCACTTTGCACTTTTTCAACTTGAAGTTTGAAAGTTTTATGATTACAATTTTATTTTAAGTAAAAAGTAAAACCACTGGAAGTTGTAGTCTGTGGACGGAGTCATTTGAGCCACACTGCTGCGTCCACAGACTACAACTTCCAGTGTTTTGAACAGTGTTTTTACTGCATCCATGTCCCTTATGTCCCATGGTGAGCAATTAGAAAACATTGATTTAAAGTAAAGTGTTTTTAAAATCAAGGTGTAATGTTAAAAACTTTCACTACCAAAACAAATATTATGATAATATACTGTATATAGTTCAATCAATTACACTAGCCATCACAAATTTGGACACACCTACCTATGTTGTTCTTACCTGTACTATTGTAATAGTAATAATATTAGTGGATAATTGTGAAGAGAGCAAAAATATAAAATAAGATGTATGGAGTTATTCCTGGAGCAGAATAAAACATCTGGTTGTGATTTAAAGAATGTTTAGAGAATTTCACTACATGGCACTACATTTTTATGTCAAAACATAAAAAAACCCAAAAAACTATATATATGTATATATATAAGATAGGTGTGTTCAAACCTTTTACTGGTAGTGCATTTTAATAAAAAAATAAACATAACTATATGATTATATAGTAAAGCAACATGATTTTAGTCCAAGACAAAAATGTGCTTTGGTCATTCTACTGAAGCTTGACCATGGTCCAGTAGAGTGATCCATTCACGTGTTCTGAAACAATGGTGGCTGTATAACCACCCAGGCCAACCCGCTTCTATCATTTGCCCACCAAGGCGGCTGCTCAGATTTCTTTTTAGTGTTACAATTAAATGAAATGGAATTTTTATGTTAAACAACCAAAATCTCACTTTAAAAATTGAACAACACTGTGAGGCATTTGCTGTACAATATTTGCCCTCCTGAAATTCCAGCTCTGGTTTTCACTGCCGTCAATGCACATCTTATCACTCTAGCATGCCAAGTATAGGTTTTAGCCATTAGCCTTTTCTTAGCAGCACTTTTAAGAATTTGACTAATGGATATATTAGAAGTATAAAAACATTGTTTTCAGCACAAATGTAGATAAATATATCACATAGCAATAGATTAAAACAGTAACAGTTATTTTTAAGAACTCTGGTCAACAAGTAAGGCACTTATAACTACCTGTGTACATATAAAGTGTAACACTACCTTCACCTACATGTGTACATATAAAGTGTAACACTACCTTCGCCTACCTGTGTACAGATAAACTGTAACACTACCTTCACCTACCTGTGTACATATAAAGTGTAACACTACCTTCACCTACATGTGTACATATAAAGTGTAACACTACCTTCGCCTACCTGTGTACAGATAAACTGTAACACTACCTTCACCTACCTGTATACATATAAAGTGTAACACTACCTTCGCCTCCCTGTGTACAGGTAAACTGTAACACTACCTTCACCTACCTGTGTACATATAAAGTGTAACACTACCTTCACCTCCCTGTGTACAGGTAAACTGTAACACTACCTTCACCTACCTGTGTACATATAAAGTGTAACACTACCTTCGCCTACCTGTGTACAGGTAAACTGTAACACTACCTTCACCTACCTGTGTACATATAAAGTGTAACACTACCTTCACCTACATGTGTACATATAAAGTGTTACACTACCTTCGCCTACCTGTGTACAGGTAAACTGTAACACTACCTTCACCTACCTGTGTACAGGTAAACTGAAACACTATCCTCACCTACCTGTGTACAGGTAAACTGTAACACTACCTTCACCTACCTGTGTACATATAAAGTCTAACACTACCTTCGCCTACCTGTGTACATATAAACTGTAAAACTACCTTCACCTACCTGTGTACATATAAAGTGTAACACTACCTTCGCCTACCTGTGTACAGGTAAACTGTAACACTGCCTTCACCTACCTGTGTACAGGTAAACTGTAACACTACCTTCACCTACCTGTATACAGATAAACTGTAACACTACCTTCACCTACCTGTGTACAGATAAACTATAACACTACCTTCACCTACCTGTGTACATATAAAGTGTAACACTACCTTCACCTACCTGTGTACAGATAAACTGTAACACTACCTTCACCTACCTGTGTACAGATAAACTATAACACTACCTTCACCTACCTGTGTACATATAAAGTGTAACACTACCTTCACCTACCTGTGTACAGATAAACTATAAAACTACCTTCACCTACCTGTGTACATATAAAGTGTAACACTACCTTCACCTACCTGTGTACAGATAAACTATAACACTACCTTCACCTACCTGTGTACAGATAAACTATAACACTACCTTCACCTACCTGTGTACATGTAAAGTGTAACACTCTGGATCTCTGGATAACATAATCTGCCAAATGTCATTGTTATTGTCATGGTTAATCCTATTATGATCAAATGACTATGTATCAGATATGTATCCACATATTAAATTGGCTTAAATCTGGCTTATATATCATTATGATATCACATAATCACATATGTAACACACATGTAAAGTCATTATCTCTGGCTGGGAGAGCTGTGACATTGAGGATTCCCCATGAAACAATGACAGTAACACTATATATAATAGCATTATAGCTCAGTGGCTTCCTAGATGCATTCTGATGCACCGTCCATATTTAATTGGCCAGATTACTTAATTCAGGGTGTGTGGTCAGTTCTCTGCTCCCGGTAAAGTGTCTCTCTTTCTCTCTGGTCGGGTGGACTGCTGGATCCCTGAGGCCCAGATGCACCCAGCAGGAAAAGACTGTCCATCCTGCAAAGCTGCAGCGAGCTGACAAACCTGGGCAGATGTGCCAAGTGCCTCCTGCTCAAGGGTCACGTCCCCCTGTAAGCGATGGCCACAGATGGCCCATATTTCACTCCTGGTCATCCTCTGTTTGCTGAGGTTAGGCTCTCTCCTGAGTGGAGTTATTTGTGACCTCTCAGGAGAGGAAGGAACTGGGGACTTCTCTCAGCCAATGGGGAGAAGGCAGTGACTGTTTTTTTTTCCTTTTTTTCTTTTTTTCTTGTTTTTAAACTCTTAGCCTCTAACCACCTCCACACCTCCTGTCTCACATTTTATATGATTTTGGTTTGTTTTAGTTCTTTACTATGCTTTATTTATTTCTTTTTATGTTTTAGTTATTCCTTATTTATTGGTTACCAGCCTTTTTATTTATTCTTACTATTTTTAGGTATTTCTTACCTATTAGTTATGAATTGTACTATGCTTTTATCCATCCATCCATTATCTTCCGCTTTATCCCACTAGTTGAGGTCACAGGGGGTCTGGAGTCAATCCCAGCATCATCAGGCGAAGGTAGGCTACACTATGGACAGGTCACCAGTCCATTGCATGGCCAACACACAGTCACGCACACATTCATACCTACGGGCAATTTAGAGTGAGCGATCAACCTAACATGCATGGGTTAGGGTTAGCCCTAACCCTAACCCTAACCCTAACACTCCACACACAACGACCCGGACCAGGAATCCCACCTGGATCGCCTTGCTGTCTTGTTCTTGTTCTTACTATTTTCCAGTTATTTCTTACCTATCATGTATGGATTTTACTATACTTTTATTATTAATTTATTCTTCAATTTAATTATTATAAAGTTCTTATTTTGATTTATATTTCATTTACCTTTCAAACATTTTGCATTTGTTTATCAATCAATATTCTATGTATCTCGGCTGCACTGTAAATAAGGGTCACCCAAGGGCGTAGAATTAGCATGGACTGAGATGATGTGTCCCCACCAATACCCAGTGATCATTGAATTGGCCCCACCAATAATTTGATTTGATAATAAAAAGACTCTGATCAGTCAACGTCTGATTAACCTAGAGGTGCAGAAAGGATTATATCACGTTTTCTACTCGAGTCATATGGTCAGTGTGATTGGCTGTGTCTTTCCTTGCTGTCACGTAAGACTCTGTAGCTACGTTTGGTTGTTAGCAGTGCCAAAACTGGAAGGAGAACTTTCCAGTCATATGAAACTCATTATGCAAGACTCAGGTACAACATGGGAGACACATGGGTGTAAAAAAGCAAGTGAGGATGACAACAAAATAACTGTTTTTCAAAGAAATGTGTAAGTCACTTTAATTGTAGTTCTCTAATGTA
This sequence comes from Megaleporinus macrocephalus, assembly GCA_021613375.1. Taxonomy (NCBI): domain Eukaryota; kingdom Metazoa; phylum Chordata; class Actinopteri; order Characiformes; family Anostomidae; genus Megaleporinus; species Megaleporinus macrocephalus. The sequence goes on from CM038712.1 coordinate 22,092,674, forward strand.
ATGAGTCCATTATAATAATGTTAATGAAGATGCTCGGCTTTAGCGCACAGCATACAGCAGGCTAACATCGTCTGTAGCTGTGAATAACAAGCAGTGTTCCCTACTTTTACTAATGCTAATGTATAAGAGGTGTCAGTAGCACTATGGCTGAAGTAATGTTAATAAGTCTTGAGATGTAAACTCACTGTTTACTGGGTTGAAACTGGTTAAAACGAGTCTATGTCTTCCTTAATTGAGACATTAAGGAAGATTGAATTGTTTTCTGGGATTGTTACTTTGGTTTTGTGGACAACATCACCAGGTTATGTAGTGCTCTATGTATTAACCCTAATGTATGAGACCTGTTTCACGGATATCCTCGGGACCTGTTTTTTTATTAGTTTGGCTTTCATTAACACATTTCGAGAGATTGTTTTTCTGTGATTGTTACTTTGTTGGGTTTGTGAAGATTATGCAGCTCCAACTACTTTTATTATTACTGATTTCATTTGCACTGAAGTCTAAACTACTTCTTTGTCAGTCATTAGTTTAACATGAATTTAACATTATATAATTTATTAATTAAATTCTAATGTGTTATTCTGAGTAGGTGAAAAGCATGTAGAGTAGCATATGCAGTATATCAGTCCTTCATCATCATTTTATTATGGAGCAAAGATAAAACAACAACAACAAAAAAAAAAACATGCAATGCGGGGGGCGTGGCGGGGTAGATTGATAGGTCCCCACCAATGTCAAGAGCAAATCTACACCCTTGGGTCACCCTCAAACATAAGTGACCCTCAAGTATTGGTTCAGAAGGTTGATTGATGTATCGTCTATAATAACAAATCCACCTGAAGCCATGAAAAAGAACTGAGAATGTTAGACAGACAAAGCACTGCAGGTTTAAGTCTTTTAAAATTGAATTGGAGATGGTCTGGCATATGATTCCCGTGACCTGTTCAATCTTTTATTGTGTCTGCAGCCAGCGCAGGAGCTCCGACAAACTGCTGAACGATTCCAATCAATGCAAATTCACAGGAATTCACAAGACTGAACTGGAGCGAGACGTTACAGGAGGTTAAGGTTGGGGCTGGTTTTTAAAATCCTTTTCTTGTGACTTCATTTGTGCAGAGCACAAGAACATCATTGCGCTTTATATTCCTAGAAATTCTTTGCAAAATAGGCTTGACTCTTCAGAGCTCCTACAGAAGGAAACCTGCCCACTTGACCATGTACATCTCCGCCTGATTAGCTGATACACTTCACAGCAGAGAAATACACTAGAACTCTGATGACCTTCCTTGAAACTGTGGTCAGTTGTGTTCTTCAGGACTCAAGGCCGTACATTGCTGCTCCCTGAGGGCACTTGTTATTTATTTATTTATTTATTTTCTTTTGAGTGCTAAAACACCACCGTCTTGTCCAGAGCTAAGCAGAAGACTCAGATCAAGTACCACATAACTGCAGTCGTAAAATATTTCTTTCATGTTCAAGGAAACTTTTAACTTTGCTTTTAACATAATCTCAAGTTAATAAAAGTTTTACTCCAAGTTTACATACTTTCTGATTAGAATTCAGAACTATTTGCTACTTGTGTTGGCACACAGCTGAATTTGACCTACGCATTTAAGCCATCCGTGCAGTAAAACACCCACATATACACACACACTGGTGACGTACACACTAGGGGGCAGTGAGCACACTTGCCCAGAGTGGTGGGCAGCCTTATCCACAGCGCCCAGGGGGACTTCAGTAATGTCCTGTTGGTCCAGGGGATCGAACCCACGACATTCAGGTCACAGGACCGGATCCCTAACCGCCAACCCATGACAGCCCCTCAAAAGCTGTCCTTCAGTGGCCGGTAATGGAACCCGGGCCTCCTTTGTGGCAGGGAGACTTCTCCCACCGCATGAAGTGCAGTGGACATTTTCAAATATTAGCATACGACAAACCTCAGAGTTGTCTAATAATATAGGTGTGCATATGTGCAGGTATTGTAATATAAAAAAAAAAAAACTCATTCCCCTCACTGTCCACTCTATTAGACACTCCTACTACTTGCTGGTCCACCTTGTAGATGTAAAGTAAGAGACAGTAGCTCATCTGCTGATGTACAGTTTGTGTTCTCTAGTCCTTTATCAGTGGACACAGGACACTCTAGTCTGGATAGTTTTGGTTGGTGGATGATTCTCAGTCCAGCAGTGACACTGAGATGTTTAAACACTCCAGCAGCAATGCTGTGTCTGATCCACTCGCACCAGCACAACAAATACTAACACACCACCATCATTTTAGTGTCAAGGCAGTGCTGAGATTGACCCACTTCCCTAATAGTACCTGGTCTGTTGTGGTCCTGTGGGGGTCCTGAGCATTAAAGAACAGGTTGAAAGGGGATAAACAAGGTATAAAGAGAATCCGATGAACTACAGTCTGTAAGTGTAGCCACTAATTAAAATAAATAATAATTAATAAATAAATAAGTAAATCAATGTATAATGAAATAAATAGCAGGTGGACAGAACCCATCAATTCATCGTAGGCGGTTTAACTTGTACGCGGTTCCGTGTCAGCGCGCTGCGCAATATGAAATATGAAAATGCCGATGTTGAAACAGATTTAAGTCAGAGAAATAAGTCAGATAACCATTACCAGTCCCCAATAGTAAATAAGTTTTCTGAGGGACGTTTATTGCATTGCTGCACTCCTCCTGAACCGTACATTTCCCGAAAGCTTACAGATTCCGCTGTTGGTTCCACTCCTTTCGAAATTGCTAGCTAAACACAGAGAGAATCCAGATAGTATTTTGTAAGCAAATATTTCTGAACAAATGATGCTCCGCATGTCATCTGTATATTTACGATGGCTCAAAGACATGGGTGTGTGGATCTAATTAAAAATGTGAGCGGGGTTAGCAGCCTGCTGCTTCTCCGCTAGTCTCTTGTTGCCAACTCTTGGCAGCTCTCCTGTCAGAGAGCCAGCTGTTTAGTCCTGCCCTGAATTATTGCCAGCCCGCAATGCATTGTGGGACATCTGGTCAGAGCATTGCTTTTGTCATGTTTTGTCAATGCAAAGTCTTTTAAGTTCCCAAAGCTAAAGCATTAAAAAGGGAAGAGCCCTCGTTTCCCAGCCAGTGATTATTGTGATTGTTTTCCGTCTCTCTCTCTCTCTCTCTCTCTCTCTCTCTCTCTCTCTCTCTCTCTCTCTCTCCCTTTCTCTCTCTCATTTTTTTGTTTTTGCTGATTTTCCAAGCACAATATTCACATTTCAAACCTCTTGACACACATTAGTTTCCTCACATTGTTTGCTGGGGTTTTTGTCTGTTAGAAACGAATATGAGACAAGGATTGAAAACCATGAAAGAATGGATGTGTGAGTGTGGGCTGCTTCCTTTAGCGTGCAAAAACTGAGAAATAATACATCCAGCATCGCCACTATAATCCCATTGAGTTATAATAAAACAATCATTTTGGGATTTTTCTTACTGAGAGGGAAGGAAAGAAAAGCGAGTGAAGAGAAAAAGCAGATCATGGCATATGATTCTTTAAAATAAAGAAATAAAAGCTTGCATTTGTAAAACGTTAGCATTCAGTTCACTTTAGCTGTATTGTTAGAAGTAAAACACTGCTACCAATTAATGTTAAGGTGTGATTCTTAACAATGTATTAACTATTAGTAATCAATTAATAAGACCCTAATAAACAGAAGCATAACATATGTAGGCAAATTCCAAAGTAAGTTATTGATGTGCTTTTATTATGTGTTTATTATGCAGGCTTTCTGCAAATTAGCTATACAGTGTTAAATGATTCTGTAAATGTTAATAAATTGTAATATTTTAGTTGAAACATACTTCAAAACATCATAGTCAAGAAATATTCACATCAATCAAACACAATAGTAAATAGTCATGTTTCATAAATTGAAGACACTGGAATACTGTAATACAGTATTTACAGTAACTAAAATACAATATATATATATATATATATATATATATATATATATATATATATATATATATATATATATATATATATATATATATATTGTATTTTTAGTTACTGTAAGTACTTAAAAACATATATATGTATATATAATATAATAATATATATATATATATATATATATATATATATATATATATATATATATATATATATATATATATATATATATATATATGTTGAGTATAAGGTCAGCCAGTGGTTATTAGACATAAATAAGTTTAGTTCATTATACATTAATAAAGATCTTATAGATGTAACATATTTGGTCATTTGTAAGCATTTAATACCAGTTGTGTATTAATAGGTAAGAATAAATAAGTTCTAATTATTAGTTCTGGTCTTGCAGATTTATTAGCAAGCGCTTACAAATTATATGTTTCTTTTTTATTGGGGTTTTATTAACTTTTTACAAGAAGATTATAAACTGCTTGTTACGTTAGCGATCATTAGAAGTTACCAAAACACTTCATATCTTTAAAACTACAATGTTGCAGTTGTAGAAAGAAACTGTTATTATACTTTTGATGTACATCAGTGAAATCAGACTATTTTCCAAGAAAGTTTGGCCTATATATTTAAGTCTATTTTTCATCAGATTGATGTATAATGTAAAGGGCCACAGTTTTTTATTCAGTCTAACATTAGCGATGTACATGAGTGTACAGTTACATGTTTGGACAGTTCAAAAGTGCAAAATGTGCAAAATACTAATAATTCAATGCAGCGGTGTAACAAACTTTATCATATACTGTATATGATACAGTACCAATAGTATCATTTTGCACAGAAACAAGTAAATAGTGACTTGGTAAAGTTGGTAAAAGTTCCTTTTAGCCTAATGTGAATCCTTAACACCTGATTTATATCAGCATACCTATATTCAGAGTTACATCATGAGTAGAATTTAGAACTATTTACCATTTGTGTTTAAGGAATTTGACCTCTGCATTCAAACCCTCCACGCAATTAAACCCCCTCATACACACTATGAAACACACACACTAAGTGGCACAGTTAGCCCTACCCACAGTGCCCGGGGAGCAGTTGGCTGTTGGGTGTCTTGCTCAAGGGCACTTCAATCATGTCCTATTGGTTCAGCGGATCGATGTCTATGTGAGAGTACACGACTGTAGTTTCGGTTCTGTAATTTAGGTTTATGGATAAATATTTGATTGACACACAAAGTAATAGCTTCACTGATTTACAAGCGACAACATCCTAAACTACTAGCTACTAAAGAACAGAAGAACATTTAGTGTTACTCCAGGAGATTTGCAGACAACACTTTCTCAGATATACTTACCATTCTTAAAGTTCTTGATGCTTGCCTTTAGAAGCTTTGAGTCCATTTGTGCTGCTTGCCTCTAAAATAACAGTCATTCTTAATTGAAAGCAACTTCACACCTCCCCCTTAGTTTACCACCAAATTACATTGCTGTGGCATTTCCCTCATGATGACTGATCACAGAAACATTCTACAAGCTTGTGATCTTTATAGTTTATGCAAAGATGTAGCTCAAATCAAATAAATATATTCATTTGATATTAAGGTAATATTCACAGGGTTGATCCTAAAGAGCTACATGACTCCAGCCCATGGTAGCCCCCAAAGTCCACTAACCAACCACTAAGAGTTCACTAAGTAATACAAGTACACATGTTTTATCTAACAATGCCACTTAAATACTTATTTAATATCTTACATGAGCTTCCATAATGTCCGTGGTTGCATGAGACAGTAGTGGGATGCTACCATATCATTAACTTAATAACAAAATATATAATGCAAAGAAAGGAAACAAAGAATGACAAATTTGGTTCATGATTGCATTTGATTACTTTGATGTCTGTAGTCACATATAAATATTTCTAAATGTGTCATTTATCTGCTTATTTCTTCTTATTTACCTTTATATACTGTATAATGAGTCAGAGTCAAGTCCTGGTCTCTGTCTGGAGTCTGACTCTGCTACTGGGTCTTGCCTCAAACTCTAAAGCCCTCTGAAGGTTTGTCACTGTGTTGTCATGGCTGTTTTGTCCACATCAGGAAGCTGGGTTTTCTTTATGGGAAGAACAATAAGTATTTTCGAAAACCACTTTTAGATTTTTTCCCTCAAATGTCACCAGATCTGTTGAATTATGAGGTCACTAAGTGGTTGAAATACAAATATTGCCACATGTAGCACTGCTGCACAATGAATTGGCATTGTAAGACTGGTGACCGCACCCAAACACCCCATAGAAACCATGCAAGCTTTATCAAATGTGGTGATTACATGGCTTTGGTAAAAATAGCATATAGTTTGAGTAGCTGCTATTGTTGTTTAGTAGTTTTACAGTATAGTAGTTATTTTCAAGCAACAATAATAAAATCAGCATGAATAGCTTAGCTTGGTACCTGGTACAACTATGGACATAGTACTACAGGTTCAATAGGATAATGCACTTAAATACCTTACAGTCATAACATCTGTTTTAAACAAAATTTCTTTTATCATTTCATTCATAATTCTATAGTAATAATTATGTGCGAATATCTGAGGCACCTAAGCTGATTGTTTGCAACAGTTTTTCTTAGCAATAAGTGTATTTTCACCAGTAAGAGCACCATACACTGTAAAACATGCTTTATTGGTACACCCAAAAAATATTTTGTGTAACAAGCAATAGATCTAGCTTCACTTAAAACAAAATATTACTTTGATTAAAGAACCATTCAGTTGTTAAGCTATGAAGTATTTTTTTGTACCAACTAAGCACTTTTTATATTGTGTTTCATTAGAGCATAAATACAATACAAAGAAACATGGAAGTAGAAGGAAGTAGATCATATCTTGAGCTCCAGTTTGAAGAACAAAGTTTAGTTCCAGATTTCTCCTGGATGCCCCAGACATTGTATGAATGTATTCAGTTCCTTCAGCAGCAATCTTGATTTAAATACTGTAAATAACATTGGGTTGTTCCACAAGGAGAAGCTTGGAAAGGGTTAAATAAACACACTGATGTATGTAAAAGCACTACTTACTGTGTTAATACTGTTTGCTTTAATAAAAGTTTCCTGTCTGGAAAAATAGCTTTTTAAATATAATAATGTCCCCAAGTGCCAAAAACTTTTAGACAGTACTGTATATGACACTTTATCTAATTGGCTTTCTATTTTGTTGTGTTTTCTCCAGTCTCAACGTCAGTCCTACGCATATTCCTACATATTCATTCACTTTACACTATGTTCATGATGATGTTGCACATAATGCACTGATTGATTTACCACATGTACAGTAGCAGTGGAGAGTATCCACGACATATTGTACACTATGACAAATTACAGCTTTGATTTTATCCTTAAACCTGGTGCTCCTCCTTTGAGGAGCTGTTTATATGGTTATCAGCTTTTACTGTAAGAGTTACTTCTACAGCAAAGCCTCAACCCGCCCGTCTCCAGACTGCAAACTCCTCAAAGAGAGTGGGTCGCCCTCCAATTCTGAAAGATTCAGTGAAAGCTAGCCCACTATCTGCGAGCTGCCCTTTTCTCATTCGGCTCCAAAGCTGCAGCTAACCTCCGCTGCTCCGCTAACTGCAGTGGAGGAGTGCTCCGTGATCACAGAGCAGCTTCACCCAGCGGAGTGTGTATTACAGCTCACGCACACATACACGGCCCCGCTGCCCCGCCACGTCCCGTGTTTATAATTCATTATTACTGCTAAGTATACAGCCTGGCCTGCTCCTCTCAGCGGACCTCAGCACTACTGTATCTGCTCCAAGCGCTTCCCTGCCTCACACTCACTTCTGAATCTCAGTTTTTGACGACAAAAGCAAGGAGCCCATGGCACATAACAAAAGACACTCACACACACACAAAAAAATAATAATATGCCACCCTCCCCAACCCTTATTATCCTGTTTTTTCTTGAAGAAATGCACTCGTTTGTTCCCTTTGTTTTGCTCTGGAGATGTTTTCCTTTTTTTTTTTTTTTATCCGACTGTTGTCGACTCTGAAGCTTGTGGGCCAAAAGCTCATAATCATTTCAAAAGGTCCTTTAAATATATAATAAGCACGCTACATTTCCACAAACAAAGTGTCACTCTGTGGAAGTAAACATGAAGGCTGACTCCTGCGTTCCCGCGACGGCCTCCGACAAAAACTCTCTGTTTTATGACCTTTGCTTTCACTCACGACCCGCATAAATATATGCATGCAAGCACCGCGTTCTTTTTAACCATAATAGGCCTGTAATACCGTATACTTGTACAAAAAAAGGTGACACAAAAAGTTCTCAAGAGACGACATGGAAGAACCACATTTAGAACCATGTTAGAGAAACAGATTCGTGAGCATGAAGGACTTTTTAAAGGGTAACTTAGCTTCAGGACATGTAGGTCACGTAGCTGTTTTTGTTATTAGAAAAAGGAAAATTCAGAGATTTGAAACTTTCAGAGATTTGAAACTTTCAAAGATTTGAAACTTTCAGAGATTTTAAAATTTGATTTAATGTTCAGTGATAAATATTTTTTTTCTAAAATTAAGTTAATTTGGAGTAAAATAGAGTAACCCAGCAAAATCCAGTGTGACATCTTACCCCACATAGTGTGACAACGTACCAACTAATGGGGCCCTTGGTTAGAAGTGCAGACTCACTAATTAAATGTGTACCAAATATATGAAAATTTCCTGAATTTTAAATATAGTCTTAAACTTCATTCTTTCAGTAGGTAGATATGTTGCATCATTATGATCTACTGATACCATGATAAATATTACAAGGTGTGGTCTCCCTAACTTGTCTTAAATGTATGGTTCTAGAATAAATGGTTCTAAAAAAGGTTCTAAAATGATTCTAAAAATGGTTCTAACAATTGTTCTAAAAATGGTTTTGAAACTGGTCTTCAGAGGCCCCAGACTCTCCAGGTTACTTAGAACCTCTCTGTTACTCATCCACTGAAAGGTTCTTTAAGATACCAAAGAGGATTTGAAATTTTGTTTGAATGCTTAGTGTTTTATTTTAAAGTTTGTTTGAAGTGGTTAGATATTAATCAGTGATTAATATCTTTTTTTTCTACAACGCCATTTAATTTGAAAGCAGTAAAATAATGCAACTCAGCAAAATCTAGTGTGACACCTTACCCCACATAGTGTGACAATTTGGTCGCAAGTGCAGACTCACTATTTAAATGCTTATTTATAAGTCTATATTGGACATTTGAAAATATAATGAATATTAAATATAAGTTTAAGACTTCATTCTTTCAGTAGGTAGTTATATTGCAGCATTATGATCTACTGATCACACCATTTATGACAAGGTGTGAACAGGTCTCCTCAACTTGTCTTGAATGTATGGTTCTAGAATAAATGGTTCTAAAAAAGGTTCTAAAATGATTCCAAAACAATTTTCCAAAAACCTTGTAGCGGTCTTCAGAGGCCACAGACCATCAGACTACTTAGAAACTCTCAATTACTCATCCATTGGAAGGTTCTTTGGGATGCCAAATGTGTTTTTATGCCATTATTCCAAAGAAGCCTTTTATTGTCTAGCAATGTTTAATATGGAGTTGATTCCTCTCTCTTTTTCATGCTTTTATTATTGTAATAACTTAATGAAATGTAGCCATTTAGAACTGTCATGAACCACAGTTTGATGGAAAACTAAGGGACAGTTGGGAAATTGCTTTCAGTACAGAGTGACATGGTTGTTTCTTTGCACCGTGTGATATTCTTGAAGCCCAGTTGTCAGAACACGTCCATCATGCAACAAAAGTGAAGCAAACAAATTACTGAGGTACATGAAATATGGAAACTATCATGTAGTGTTTCAGAAGCATTTGCTTCCATTTAAATGGCATACTTAGTGCAGACCAAACTGTTATCTAGCAGACCGTCATTTGTAAACAGAGTTTCTGAGAGCTGTTTGTGCTGCAATAGACGCTGTTTGGGGGAAAAATGAGAATTCAACCCTGGCGCTGCCTCTTTTCATAAATCTTCTAGCATGTGCCTGTTGGCTAAAATACTTGGCTTCTGCAGCTAAACTTAACCTCAGTATTCAAAACTGTGAGGGGAGAAAGAGAAACCACTCCATGCCATCACACAGATGATACTCCAGTCTCTGTGTGTTTGGCTGAAGGCCATTTATAACAGTTTATGCCTCTATTTTCCCACAGCCTGAGCAGGCCTGCCACTCTTCGCCCAAAACAGCTCCCATCATAACTTTGAGCTTCATGTTTATGGCATTTATTGAATACATGGTTTATCTGCACAGCCTCACTTATATACTGTAAATCATATGAATCATATACACTGAATTACTGCTACTATTAATATTATTAGTATGTGATAATGAGTAGGATACCCACTATGTAAAAAGATTTTTTATGTTATGAAGAAGCAGTAATAACTAAATGTAGTAAAAAATCTAAATCAACATTGGTAGTAGTAGTAGTAGTAGTAGTAGTAGTAGTAGTAGTAGTCATAATCCTAGGTCTAGGAGTAGGAGAGGAAGCAACAGAAGAAGTAGTAGAAGTTGTAGCATTACTGGTTATATCATTTATCTAGTAGTAGAAGCTGTCAATAGAAGTAAAAGTAGAAGTAACAGAAATAGTAGTAGAAGTACTGACAGTAGTAGTAGTAGTAAGTCTAATAATGATAGTATGATTCTATAAGTAGGACTTATATTACTATTACTATTACTAATGATACTAGTATAATAAGTAGGTGTAGTAGAAGTAGTAGTAGTTATATTACTTGTACAGCGGTAGTAGAAGTACTAGAAGCTAAGTAGCAGTAGTAGTAGTGTATCTGGCAGTAGAAGGAGTATTGGTAGTACAAGTAGAAGCAGTAATATTTGTAGAAGTAGTAAAATAAAGTAGTAGTATTAGTAGTATTAATAGTAATTAAATAGTAATAGTAACAGTAGCAATAATAATGAATGTATTAGTAGCAGTAAGTGTATGTCTAATAGTGTTTCATTAGTACTTATTGCTTCTCTTCCCAGTATTTCTAATCATAGTAGTACAATAATCAGACTAAAGGTAGAAACAGCGATAGTGCAGCAGCAGCAGCAGTAGTAATAGTAATATAAGTAGTAAAATTTGTAGACTGAGTAGCAGATGTAAAAACAGCAGGAATAGTATTAAACATAAAAGAGTATATTTGTAGTAGATTAATAGTAGATGTAGTGGATTGTGGTGGTATTAGTAGTAATAGAAGCAGTAGCAGGAGTTAGTTAACATTAAAGCAGTAGCAGCAATGGGAGCAATAGTAGTAGTAATAGAAGATGCAGAAGAATTATTAGTACCACTATTAGTACCACTATGAGTAACTTCTTTTTGGGAAGTCTGACACTTGGTTGACGCTCCACTTGGAAGATTGTTAATTATTATTTGAAATCATATTCATTATTTACCACTAAAATAATTTAGTCCATTACTTACAACTAAGTTAAATAAATCCTGAGGTCATTATTTACCACTAGAGGAAATAACAGCTAATTAAAAGTCAGTATGAAGCTTCTTCTCACTCAGGAGGAATGAGATATACTGTTAGTGTGCAGCCTGAAGCTGCATTCGCTTCTGTTTCAGAGTGTTAATGATGGTCTGATCTTATTAGACTGTATGCATCATATAGACTGTACGCTTCTTTACAGTATATGTGTGAACGTGTGTGAATGTGTATGTGTGGTGAGCAGAGGAATGCAGTTCTTTCTGTCTGACACCACAGAGAATGACTCCTGCTCCAACTTCAGAAAGATTCCACAGTGAGGTTTTAATTATGCAGTGAGTTAAACTTGGCTGGCGTTTGAGGATCCTTATTGAACTCCATAAATCTGCAGTGATGACAGTGCCGTCCCCTGTGCCCCACACGAACTCTGCTGCATCCCTCGACCTCCCAGTTTCAGAACTCTGTTCTGTCCTAACTCTAACTCACTTTGTCACACACACATGTTTGTCTTTCTATATTTGTGAGGTCACCCATAGGTCCTTATGTGCTCACTTTACCAAAAATGGCATACTATACTATCCTATACTTGTGAGAACATGTGATCCTTACAAATGTACCAATACAAGTACAAACACACACACCAACATACCCACAGACACATATACCCCCCCCACACACATATACAAACACACATTTGTTTCATACATAGTTCCATTATTTTCCTGGAGACTTACCCAAACCTAAACCAGATGCATTACTACCCCAACCTTAACCTTACCCATATCATATCTTTACACTGATCTTAACCCTAAACTTAACTTTACCTCTATCCATAACTTTACCCTTTAACCTTGTGTTTTTAACCTTACCCTAACCTTATAATTAACCTTATTCTTATCCCAACCCTAACTTAACCCCTAACTTTACTCCTAACCTGACCCCAACCCTACTCTTAACCTTACCCTAACCTGATACTTACCCTGATATTTATCCCAACCCTAACCTTCCCCACTCCCTTAACCTTACCCTTCACTTGACACTGATCTTAACCCTTACCCTGAACTTACCTCTAACCTTAACCTTCCCCGTAACCTTACATTAACCTTAACCCTAAACTTACCCTATCCGTAACCTTAACCCTAACCCTAACCTTAACCTTAACCTTAACCTTAACCTAAACCTAAACCTAATCCTAACCCTAACCTTAACCTTACCAGTACCCTATCTTTTTTACACTTATCCTAACCCTAACATTCCCTTACCTTTACCCTAACCTTACCCTTACCCTAGCCCTAACTATACCTTAAACCTTACTCTAACCCTAAAGTTCCCTTACCATTAACACTTACCCTAGGCTTCCCTCACCCTTAATGACACCCTAAAATGATCCATTACCATTAACCCCATCCGAAACTTCCCCTCACCCTAACCTTACATTTATAGTACCATTTACAACCTTACCCTAACCTAAACCTTACCCTAACCATAATCTTACCCTTCACCCAACCTTAAATTTACATCATGTGGACCAGCTTGTTGTCCCTTCAGGAACAAAACTTCCCCATTACGTAAGTACATGACCAGGTTTTGATTCCCACAATGAGGAATAAACCTGGTACACACACATACACACAGACAACTTTTAAGGTAATGTTATGCGCCTCTGCTAAACCTTTGGGAAATTTCTATTGGTCCACGTAGAGATCATACAGAGTAGAGTTCAGCTTCTTAAGTGCAGTTGAGAACAAATCAGTTCATAGCTACTGAATTCACTCTGCTGCTCCACCTCATTGACGTTCTCTGCGTTGACTCATTCTTGTCTTTATGTACATATTTGTTCACATGAGCATGCTACACCACCTCGCCTTGCTGGATCTTCTCACTGTCTAACAGCGCTGCCGCAAACAGCTCTGCCACAGGCCAGAGATTTCACCCTGAGATCCTGCCGGCGCTGTAAGTGTGGAAAGTAGCCGGTCACAGAGCATTATGTTAAACACTGTGAATTTAAGAGCTTTTCATTAATATTTCCATCATGGCGGACGTGAGACCACACTGCATTGCTAAAGCCAGACTCAGCATGCATGTTAATGATGTCCCTTTTTCGCACCATTCTTTAACAGGATTATGTTTTTTTTTTTTGGTACCTTCGCAAACTCTCAAGTCTTTTTTGCTCCTCCATCCAGGCCTCCATTAGCATACTTATGAACTTTCGCACCCTCTTAATTTCTAAATTAAACACCTGTATTTGTTACCAGCAGCAGAAGAGAGGTGTTTCGCAAAAGTGCAAGAGCATTACCGCCGGCGCTAATCACGAGTGGGCCGCTATCCTGCGCTCTCCGCAGGTTAGCATCCTGTGTTCAAGGCCAAACCCTTCTCACCCCCGCCACCCCTCCAGTCACCTGCCGTTTAGAGCCGTGAGAACACTCCCGCCCCCACCGCACACATGCACAAAGAGCCTTTTCCAAAAGTGCAAAAATTATCAGATCCATCTCCCGTCTCCACGGGCAGGCTCTAAAGCACATTACATCTCGCTAATTAAATAAAGAGGTCAAGAAACAGCAAACAAAGTTCCCACTGAGAGAAGACCGGTTAAAGGGGATCGTTCGCCACGGTGGGATTGGAACCAGACGTCCGACATCTCTAAAACGAGAGAGGCCGGGGCTGTCGTGGGCTGGAGATCACTGGTTCGATCCCATGAACTGACAGGACACAACTGAGGCGCCCTTGAGCACGACAACCAACCCCAAAACTGCTCCCCAGGTGCTGTGGATAGGGCTGCCCACCACTCTGTGTGGTTATTGCCTCCTTGTGTACGTGTTTCACGGATGGGTCAAATGTGGAGGTCAAATTCTTCTGTGTGCAAAACACAAGTGGCAAAGCATTCTATATTCCAATCTTATCTGCAAAGAGTCGATTTGGCTGCAGGATTTTATTTTTATTCCAACAAACCAGAAGCTCATGTGATCAAATGTCTGAAGACTAAGACCAAGAAGATATTGTTTGAACTGAAAACCTGCAGTCACACAAGAAAAGTTGTTACTGTGATATCATCATGTGTACACTGCCAAACACACAATGCAATGCTTTACCATCATTTTATGACCAGATTGAGGCTTAAAACGTTTTCAGTGTAATTTTTGAGATGTACTGTAGCAACTTACAACTGGCTGGTTAAGCCCTGGAAGCTGTGGCTCCGTGATTCCCCATGGAAAACACTGCATGTGCAAAAAAAGAGACTTTAAATGTTATGAATGTTAGAACCAAGCCAAATTTTATAATTGAGTACACCAAGATGTGCCTGTCCTGACAGGCCCTGGATACCACTGATAGTGCCTGTCATAGAGTGGACCCCAAAATCACCAGGTTTCGAATAAATCCAAACTTATATGTTGTGAACTTTCTCAAACACCAAAGTTGTTTATACTGTAAAAAAAATAGTTACTTTTTGTGGTAACAAGCAACTAAACTAGTTTTACTCAACTTAAAAAAAAATAACTTTGATTAAAAGAATCAATTTAAACACTTTTTTTTAGGTTGAACAAATGACCAGCAAAGCACTTTTTACAGTGTTAACAAGAATTTGAACTCTTGTATTCAAAGTGTTTACTTTGGTTGAAAAAAATAAAATTACTTATCACATTAAGTTACTGTTTTGGGTTAAACCAACACACCATTTTTTACAGAGTAATAAAAATAATACTATCATATCGAAACAAGTATCCCAGTAATAGTAACTTTACAGGGAGGACAAAAATGTTCTCAACTTTCAATGCACAAAAAGCATTTCTATTGGTCAATTCATCATAAAGCTTTCACAGGAATTAAAAAACAGCTGCCATGTTCAAATTGATTGAAAAATGAAAATTGAGAAAACTAGAGATATGTAGTTTTCTTTGGACAGTGACGATATGCTTCAACTGTCTGTAAATCAGTTAGAGGCAGTTTCTTTGAAAACATAACAGTTTTCCCTTATAACTTCATTACTTGCATTTGAATTAGAAACATCACTTGTGTCCACACACTTGTCCAGTAGTGTATTTATATGAGTAAGGAACTGAAGCTAAGAGTCTCATCCTGCAGTTTAAGAGGTTAAGAAAAAGATTATTTCAAATTAGAGAAAAAACATAATAATAATAATAATTTACTGCAGATTGGACCTTCAAAAAGTTTTGAGTTCTGTCGCAAAGTCAGAGAAAAAAAAAATCAGTCGTCTTATATCAACACTCCTTCCCAGGTGTGGGCGAACATAAATTAGACTTGGCTGTGATTCGAGGTAAACCACAAACATGTTGGACACACTCTTGTTTGCTTGTTTACCGCCTTTGCCTGGGTTTTTTTTGTGCGCTGAAAGGCAGCTTCAGTGGCAGGCAGGAGGATTAGCAGTAAGTGAGATGAGCGATTTTGGTCCATATGTAAAGCGTTTGGCTCTGCTGCACCTGCTCTGCCAGGCTTTGTCATGCGCCCTGAGCCGGGCTCAATGCGGGCATAATGGAAGGTGCACGTTCGGAAAACAAGGTATGTTTCCGAGGCTTTAATAGCAAGCATGGTGCAGCAAACCCTGAAGTAATATGATAAAAAGATGACATAAAAGGCTTCCTCTGCCTCTTAAGACTGTGGTTTAAAGGAGGAGACGAGGACGGAAAGAGGTATTAACTCCATTTAGCACACAAAGTGCTTTTTTTCGTTGGTTGATTCTCGTGATTTCGAAATGAGAAAC
This sequence comes from Megaleporinus macrocephalus, assembly GCA_021613375.1. Classification (NCBI taxonomy): domain Eukaryota; kingdom Metazoa; phylum Chordata; class Actinopteri; order Characiformes; family Anostomidae; genus Megaleporinus; species Megaleporinus macrocephalus. Next base: position 22,108,815 of record CM038712.1, read on the forward strand.
GTTTTTTATTTTTCTCTGGTCCTTCCTTTGGTTTTTGGTTTCTTACTTGCATTGTGGGGTCTGACATGCTTCTATTCGTTTTATTTATTAAACCACTTAGGAATGCTAGCTGCCCTTTACATTTATGTTGCGTTTATGTTTCCTGGTGAATAAACTGATTGAAATGGTCCAAAATTACTTACCTTTAAAACTTGCTAACCATTAGAGTGAAAACCTTCAGAGAGAGATTTTGTTAGTTCAAAAAACTTACTTAAATCTCAAATGTTTTATCTAAAATTTTAATCTACATTCAAGAAAAAAAACAAATATTTTTACTCAATGTCATCAAACACTCCAACAGAATGTCAAATCTCAGCAAAGCTGTTCAGTTGACCCTCAAATTCTAGAACAAATTTATAAACCAACCTTAAACTTCAGCAAAGACTTAAATGTCAAATTGCTGCATAGACTTCAGTTGGATTCCAAATTCTGGTAATTATGTTTATTTCAATCTCAATTTCTGAAAAACACAAATTACAATGTTCAGACCATCAGTCAAACTGCATTAACATAGACTTTCATTGGATCTCAAATTCCAGCAAACATCTAAATCAAAAATTCGAGCAAAGTTGTTCAACCAAATCTCAAATTGCAGGAAACACTTTAAACAAATTCAATCAATTCCAGCGAAAAGATTCAGTTAAATCATAAATTTAGCTAACACTTTAATCAAATCTCAAATTCCAACAAGGACTTCAAGAAAATCTCAAATTCTAGAAAAATATTGCACCAGAATCTCTTATTCCAGAAAAGGTATTTCACTGAATCTCAAATTCTTGCAAAAAATGTTTCATTCAACCTCAAATTCCAGAAGACATTCAATCAAGATGATCAATCAAGTCAAATTCCAACAAGGACTTCGGGCGAATCTCAAATTCTGGAAAAAATGTTGTATGTAAAGGTTAAAATCAACAAATACTTTACCAGAATCATAAATTCAATTACATTTATTTCACTAAACCTCAAATTTAGCAACTTTACCAGCATCTCAAATTTCTGCAAACATATTTATCTGAATCTCAAATTCTCAAATTGTTTCTTTCAATCTTAAATTCCAGCAAAGACGTTCAGTGGAAGCTCAAATTCCAGCAAAGATGTTTAATCAAATCTTAAATTCCAGCAACGATGTTCAGTGGAATCTCAAATTCCAGCAAAGATGTTTACTCAAATCTCAAATCCCAATGAGGACTTTGGGTGAACCTCAAAAAAGTGTTTAAATTTAACATTAAAATCCAACAAATGCTTTACCAGAATCTTAAATTTTGGTGAACTTATTTCACTGAATCCTTAATTTCAGTAAACTTATTTCACTGAACTTCAGATTTCAGTAAATTTATTTCACTGAATCTCAAATTTCAATAAACTTATTTCACTGATTCTGAAATTCTTGCAAAATATGATTGCATTCAATATCAAATTCCAGCAAAGATGTTCATTTAAATCTTAAAATGCAGCCAACACTTCAATCTAATCTCAAATCCCAACCTGGACTATTGGGCGAACCTCAAAATTCTGGAAAAATTGTTTTAATTAAACATTAAAATCCAACAAATATTTTAACAGAATCTCAAATTCCAGCAAAGCTAATTCACTAAATCTCAAATTCTTCCAAAAAATGTTAAATTCAATCTCAAATTCCAGCAAAGACGTTCAATCAAATCTCAAATTAGGCAAATACTTCAAACTTAATTAAACATTAAAATCCAGCAAATATTTGACCAGAATCTCAAATTCTGAATCTTACTGAATGTCAAATGTTTAATCAAAACTCAAATTAAGCAAACACTACAAACAAATCTCAAATCCCAAGCAGGACTATGGGCAAACCTTAAATTCTGAAAAACTGTTTTAATTAAACATTAAAATCCAACAAATACTGTACCACAATCTTAAATTCCTGTAAACTCAAATTTCATTAAACTTCAAATTCTAGCAAAATGTTTCCTTCAATCTCAAATTCCAGCAAAGACGTTGGGTGGAATCTCGAATTCCAGCAAAGTCATTCGAAACGGAGCCCATAAGATAATCAGCCCCTAATCAGGTCCCAGTGTAAGCGGCTATTAAACATCAGGAAACAATGAGAAGATTTCGGCGCAATGTGCCCATACGTGAAGGAAGAGCGTCAGAAACGGATTCCCACACGCCCCATTCGAGCACGCGCGCTAATTAATCTTCAATCAAACAGCCCGTGTTTGGATTGAAATGTCAGGGACAGATTTACCAGGTGCCCCTGTGCAAACGTGGAGTTTCTGCTGGAGAGTGGCTGTGTTAGTGACTGGGGCTTGGCCTGCTTTCTGAGCCCTGCCCGCTCCGCCGCTAATCTGATCCTGGCGGAGGAATGTGGGATTTGGCAAGCGCGCGGCCATAAATAAAGAGAGAGGGGGCTACACAAAAGAATGTGTTAATTACTAATTATACAGAGAAAGGGAGCAGACCAAGCAAATGAGAGCTGGAAGGCTAAATGGAGATGTCTGCGCCCGAGCTGCACTGTTACTGCCACTAAACGCAAAACAGAAATCAAACGCCGCAATCAGTCAAACCATTAAGAATGTTTTCCCTCCACGACTGTTGCGAAAAAAAAACGTACCCTCTTATGATGATACGCCAGGCTGGAGTCTTTGTCCCCCCCCACTCCACACCCGCCCCCAGCACAAAACCCCACTGCTACTACCACCCCCTTTCAGAAAAAGGCCAGGCGGGAGGGTGGTGGTGGTGGTGGGGGGGGTGCACGGAAAATATTTCCACACAGCTTTAACCTTCGCTTAAGACCGGTCTCAGCACACTCAAACATTTAGATAACCTGATTCAATCTCATTATCTTCCCCTTCGCTTCCCTTCCCATCTTTCGTTCCTTCTTCTTTTCTTTTTTTTTCTTTCTCTCCTTTCACTGATACATATTTCATAACTCGGAGGAGCTTCAATTAAATTAACGTCACGTTATGAAGTTTCAGCACATCCACGGATACAGTCAGCAATGCGCGGCGTGAGCGCCCGACTATTATTCGGAAAGAAAGAAAGTATTAAAAAATAATGTGTTGTTTTCTTACCGTGTGGCCTATTAATGGAAGGGAAAGGAAGGAAGGAGTGGGAGAGAATTAAAGTTTAAGCAGTTAGTGACACCCGCTGAAATTTAGGATCGCCTCTTTATATGTTAAAAAAAAAAAAAAAAAAAGAAGAAGAAATGCCGGATGGAATGAAATAATAGATTTGTGGCTGGCATCTTGCCTGCCTGCAACTTCCTGGGCTGATCATTAAAGCTGGCATCTCCAGGTCGCTGGGAAACATTCGCGGCCCCTCAGAGTAATGCTTGCTTCTGCATCTGTCCCGGCTGCCTGTCTCCTGAGCCTTCCCTCACTGATGTTAAAAGAAATCTTTATTGTCAGTCACATATCCTATTCACTTTGTTCACCTGCGCTGACAGTCCTAGGCTGTGTGTGTGTATGTATGTATGTGTGTGAATGAGAGAGGCTCGCCCGTGTGTTTGTACGCCGGCGAGAGAGAGTGTGTGTGTATGTGTGTGTGTGTGTGTGTGTGTGTGTGTGTGTGTGTGTACACCCCACTACCACCACCACCACCGCCACCGCCGCCACCACCCCCCCCAACATTGGCATCTCTGAGTTTCTAAATGCTTCCTCATTAGTTTAAATCTGTTTGAAATCTCCAAGTGAGAGGTTGATAATGAAGTGAAGCAGTGGCCCTCTCTTAAAGCCGTGACAGGTGGGGAGACGGAGCCTTCGGCGCTGTTAGAAAAGGGGGGGGGGGTGGGGGCGGGAGGACGATGGCGGGGGTGGTTGGAGAGTGTGTGTGTGTGTGGGGGGGGGGGTTGTTGGTTTGTTGGCATGTTGGTTTAGAGCCACAGGGAGGTGGACTTTGCGCCGGTTTCTCAGCCGTGCTCCAAACAAGTGCATCCTAACACCAACGCCGCCACCACCACCACCGCCGCCACTGCTCTTACCACTTCCCTTCATCTGCGTCCATGCAGCACTTTGGCATACGGCGCTGACAGTTTGCTGAATTATTTAGCTAGCCGGTGCTGGTGTTTGCGCCGGTGTTCATTATGCACCCGGTGTCTGTTAATGAGGTCAATAATTCGAGGCTGACTCCCGTACACCGTGCACCTAATGAGACTGCTCCAGTGCTCAGGCATGGGAAAGACGGAGGGACAGCAGTTTTACTTCAGGGAGGGGAAAAAAAAGAGGAAGGAGAGCAGTAAACTTCTCCAGACATCAGCCATTAAAAACTTGAGTTATCTCTCAAAGGTAGCTCACATAAACTTTTAGCCCGTGTCACGTCTGTGGATTAAATTTGAGGAAAAGTTTTTGTGTGCATTATTATTATTATTTAGCTATATTTTTTATATATTTATGTCTTTTTTGATGAACATGGAAAATAAATCACTTTTTCGTGATGAAAAGTTACTGCCTGCAGTCCTGTTTGGTGGAAGGACCCACCTTTTACCATATGGTTGTCATTTTAACTAATTACTATGTAACTGACTATGTAATAATCATGTTATTATGCAACTCCATTCAAAACACTACAAAAGGTGATGCACTGCAGTGCTGAGCATGTGAACTGATTGCTTCGCGGTCCATTTCAACCCATTAAGGACATCTAGAATGCCAGTTCTTAGACTCTTAGACTGTTTTAGTAGCTGCTGATAAATAAGCCTTGAGATTAATAACTGTTTTAATAAATGTCACTAACTGTAGTCCTGCTTCATGGAAGGTCAAACCTTTTACTGAGTTGTTTTATATTTGTGGCCTCAAAACTATCCATTTAGGATGAAAATTGATTTGAATGCAATTGATATGTAACTACATATGTAATAATGATGTAATTATGCAACTGCATGCACAAAAAGCAATGCAAAACAATGTCAAGCTAAGCATGGGAATAGATGACAACAATTCTGTTCATATTTCACTATTTATATCTGTAGTTATTGCTTACACTGTTACAACTTGTTCAACATACTCCTTACTGTATATATGTATAGTAATTTATATTCTATTTTATATACCACCCCCTTATCTCACATTCTGTGTACACATACATTCTATATATTTATTTATATACCACCACATGTACAATAATATAAAATTGTTAGTTATTTCTATTTTGCACTTTATGTAAATAATAATGTATTTTGCACTTCTGGTTGGATGCTAACTGCATTTCATTGGCTTTGTACCTGTACTCTGCACAATGACAGTTAAATCTAATCTAATCTAATCTAATCAAGATCTATAACTGTTTAAGATCTTGTTTAAGATCACTTAGCATCATATCAGTAGCTGGTACATACATTTACAGGTTGATGTTTACAGGTATATGGAAAGTTTTGGGGACCTTCTGTCAAATAATAACAATATTGATGAATTTCTATTTGAGAATATGTATGCAACACATCATACTTTTAAATTGATATTTACAGTTTTTACTGGATGAACTTATCATAACTCATTTACTCATGGAAAGATGAACCTTTTAGCAAGCACCTTTTTTTTCATTTTTGGCCTTAAATCTGTCTCTATAGGATACAAATTGATTTGAATATATTTATTATGTAACTACATATGTAATAATCATGTAATTATGCAACTACAATAAAACAACATTGAAAACGTGAAAATGCTAAGCATGTGAATATATTATTGTATTAGTCATTTTAGGCCATTAAAGACTTGAAAAAACCCAGTTCCAATCCCAAATTACTGCAATCAGAACAAATCCATATATCTATAAAATGATAACTACAAACTGTAGTCAGCTTTCATGGAGAGATGAACCGATTACTATGTTTTTTTTTTTTTTTTACATTTTGGCGTCAAACCTGTCAATACAGGATGTAAATTGATTTAATTATTATTACTATGTAACTACATATGTAATAAGCATGTGATTATGCAACTACATGCAGACAACATTGCACAACAATGCAAATGCTAAGCATGTGAATAGATAACTTAATGAGTTCTTTGATCAGTAGCTGGTATTTATACTTAAAGGTCAATGTTTACATGTATATGGAAAGTTTTGGGGACCTTTTATTAAATAATAACTGTATTGATGATTTTCTAGTTGAGAATATATATGTAACACATTGAATTTGAATGGATAATTACTGTTTTTATTGGGTAGCTTTAGAAAAGTGCTGTAAGCAGAACCTCTTTTCTACCTCTTGACCTTTAAAACAGTTATTAATCTTAAGGCTTTTCAGGTTTTTTTTTTCAGAGCTGGCCTTAAAAAAATTAATTTAAATTGATTTAAATGTAATTACTACGTAACTACATGTGTAATAATCATGTAATTATGCAACTACATGCAAACAATTTTGCAAAACAATGTAAATCTTAGCCATGTGATTGGATGACTTTATGAGTTTTTTTAGTCCATTAAGGACCTCCAGAATTCCAGTTCTTATTCTCAGAGTTGTAATAGCTGTGGACCAATAAGCCTCAAGATTAATTACTCTTGAACAAAAGCTTAAGATAGAGCTTCAGATAACTTCAGATCATACAGAGCATCATATCAGTAGCTGATACAAACATTTACAGGCCAATGCTTTTGTCAAATAATAGCTGTATTGACGATTTTCTTTTTGGGAATATGTATGTAACACATAGTACTTTTAAATCAACAATTACTGTTTTTACTGGCTGAACTTAATAGAACTTCATACTTTCAAAATAATAACTTTATAGTAGAAGGAAAAACTGCTAAACGTATTATTAAAGCAAGTAATTCATCATATTTACGTATACAATGTAAAGAGTAACTGGTGATTTTAGAAATGGTACACAGTTTTGTTCTGACAGCTTCAAGTTTTGAACTCAAAATGTGGCCTGTGCTAAAAGTTATTGCAGATTAAACTTAAAAATAGAAACTGTATTAAAACTTGCAGATTACAGTTTTACAGAATAATTACACAACCTGGTCCAAAAGTGAGCCGACTGTGATTTTATTCTCTGTATCTTTGCAATAAATTGATTTCATCATTCAGGCTTCCATAAATATTTCAACTAACTCATTTTTGATCATCACAAATCCTGATTTTAGTTTTATTACTTTACCTTTTTTAATAAAAAATAATTTTTTATCACTGCCTTCAAACACACAACATGGGTCAGAATGAATGCTTATGTATTCACTATGGAATTTGATGTTTGATGTTTGTAAATATTTGCAGTCAGGAACATATTTACAAACACTACTTTTGTTGATGAAGCAAAGAAATAAGAATTAAAATTTATGATAAAAATAAAGTGTTTAGTGAACAATTGGAACATTACATAATAAAATAAACTGATTTCAATAGATAGACCAAACAGATACTCAGCAGTACATACAATAACATACAGGTCAAGTTTGACCAGGTTGAGCATGTTGAGAAGGGGTCTCCTTAGTTTATACATCAAAGGGTTAAATGCAATGTCCAGGTCAGTCTGAGCTGCCAGCGTATGGCACATGCAGTCTAATGAACAGGAACAGTGAGTGTCGTATCTCTCCCACGCTACTGTACAGCACATAACTTTTATAGCTGGGTTCACTAAAATGATTTACTTGATTATATGCACCTGCCTCAGCGCGAGAAGTTCAGCTCTTCCTCGTCTTGACTTTCAGACGAGGAGGCAGTGGGGAAAACATCTTCAGACTGTTGACGACTCAGTAAATCAGCCTCCTCGCCGCAGAGACGGGTGACAAACCAAATTTGCGGGATCGCAATCGGTTTTAAGTCTTGTGACCTCGGAGCCCGGGAGCAGATAAAGGCGGGCGCGTGACGGAAAGACACGGAGTGACGGAGGAGGAGAGATTTAAACTGCTAATCACGCTCGCAAATTCCAACTCCAGCATCTCGGTTATCTCTCACTTTTCCAGAGGGAGAGATAAGAGTTTTTATGCTCGGAAGGATTGATTATCTCTCAAATAAACAAATATGGGATCCTTGTCTATTAAACCATGACCAGATCTGCTCACTTACGTCTGTGTTTATTTATTTATTTCTCTCTTTTTTCTTTTTTGCGAAGTTTGGAAAGAAGTGAATGACAAAAAAGGATTCCAGAAGTTTGCAGGTGCAGGGGGACAATTACTGTCTGATTGGAAAGCCAAGCCCCCCGAGCAGAGTGGAAGTAAAGCACCTTCCCTTTTTTCATATGTTGTGCTCGACTGGCTGAAGTCCAGCTCACTTGGTTTTTCAGCAGAATCAATTCCAAAATCTATGAAAGTGTATGAAGAGGCCGGCAGTGATGAGACAAACCTGCTCTGTTATGAAGGAGGAGATACGGATTTGCTGTTCCTCCTTTCTGTTTCTACTGTATTCAAATATTTTTACACCCCCACACCTCTCTCTCTCACTCTCTCTCTCTCTCTCTCTCTCTCTCTCTCTCTCTCTCTCTCTCTATCTATCTCATTCTTTCTCTCTCCTAATCTCTTTTTCTCTCTCTATCTATCTCATTCTCTCTCTCTCATTCTCTCTCTCTCTCTCTCTCATTCTCTCTCTCTCATTCTCTCTCTCTCTCTCTCTCTCTCTCTCTCATTCTCTCTCTCCCAATCTCTTTCTCTGTCTCTATCTCTCATTCTCTCTCTCTCTTTCTCATACTGTCTCTTTCTCACTCTCTCTCATTGTCTCTCTCATTCTGTCTTTCTCTCTCTCTCATTCTCTCTCTCTCTCTCACTCTCTCTCATTGTCTCTCTCATTCTGTCTTTCTCTCTCTCTCATTCTCTCTCTCTCTCTCTCTCTCTCTCTCTCATGGCCTCGCTCTGTCACTCTATCTCCTTGTCTATCTATCTCTCATTCTCCCCCCTCTCATTCATATTGTCTTTCTCTCACTCTCTCTCATTGTCTCCTTCATTCTGTCCTTCTCTCTCTCATTCTCTCTCTCTATATCTAATACTGTGTCTCCCATTCTGTCTCTCTCTCATGCCCTTGCTCTCTCGTTCTTTCTATCTCCTTGTCTCTATCTCTCATTCTCTCTAATTCTCTTTCTTTGTACCTCTATCTCTCTGTCTCTCTCTCTCTCTCTCATATTGTCTCTCTCTCACTCTCTCATTGTCTCTCTTATTCTGTCCTTCTCTCTCATTCTCTCTTTATATGTATCTCTTTCTCTCTCTCTCTCCTATTCTCTCTCTCATTTTATCTTTCTCTCTATCTTTCTCTCTCTCTCTATCTATCATTCTCTCTCTGTGTCTCTCTATCTCATTATCTCTTTCTCATTACCTTTCTCTTTTATTCACTCTCATACTGTCTCTCTCATTCTCTCTCTCATTCTGTCTTTCTCTCTCTATCATTCTCTTTTTCTCTCTCATTGTCTTTCACTCTCTATCTCTTTCTCTCTCTCTCGCTCTCTCATTCTCTCTCACTCATTCTATCTGTCATTGTCTCTCATTCTCTTTCTCTCTCTTTCTCTCTCTCTTGCTTGGTCTCTCTCTCTTTCTCTCACTCGTCTCGCTCTCTTTCTCTCTCTCTCTATCTTGCTCTGTTTCTTGCACTCTTCTTCTCGCTCTTGTTCTCTTTCTCTCCCACTTTCTCTCTCTCTCTCTTTCTCTTTCTCACTCTCCCTCTCTCCCGCTTTCTCCCTCTCTCCCTCTGTCTTTCTTCTCCCTCTGTCAGGAGAGAGAGCGTGCGGGTGCGAGAGAAGGAGGTAGGCTGACTTTTAACAGAGGGGGCAAGCTAATTTTTTGCTTCAATGACTAGGAATCTGAACATGTCACATAATTCAAATCTGAATGAATACAGGTGTGCATGAACACGGCGCGCCGAGCTAAAGCCCTATCACGGATCTGTGGAGTCGGACGCTCGACGAAAACGAGGTTTTGATGCATACAAAAGAGTGGCTGACGGTCGTGCGTACAGAGGAACATAACATGAAACGCATGCCAAGTGGAAATACACCTCCACGGCGGGAAGATTCGGACCCTTTATGATCGCTCTGATAAGATCTCGCAAAGTAAAACTATCCCACAGCCGTGGACACCGGCCAGAGCTGACCGGATCTCTCTTTTAACATGAAAACACGCGTATTTAAATATTTCTTAGACCTCAAAAGACAGATTCAGCCGCTTGACAAGCTGGCGGAATCCCATTAGCTTAATTCCTGTTTGATTATTTTGAAACGCGCACGCTGAAGAGAGACAGCAGCATCGCTGTATGGATCCGTAGCCTCTCTGTTTTGCCAATCAGTGTCAGAAATATTTTCTTGTTTCACGCTAAGATTTATTCTAATTGAGAGAATTATGCTGTGGCTGGAGGCACCCTCCTCAGCTCACACTGCACTCCAAACACCTTTTCTTCTTCCTCTTCTTCTTCTTCTTTTTTTGACCATGCTGCTCACTGAAACGTTTATCTCCTCAACGTATCAGTTTAATTTATACATTTATGAGGAAAGGATTCATGATGCATATTGATATTTACATAAGCTATACTCCTGAAATCCATCTGGAATCCAATGTGTGTAATGTATGTTACATGCCTGTTACATGCATAATTAATGTGTAACTATACAATTAATAGATTAAATATTTTATAATATGTAAGATTGTACTGCATCGTTTATTTTTCACTTTCATTCATAACTACAAAAATAAATACTGTTCAGTTCAAATGTACTTGAGGACAGTATTATATTTAAAAAGCTATTTTTACAGACAGGAAGCTTTAATTTTCTCAGTAAAACACTTTATTATTAAATATTCAAACAGTATTAATAGAGTAAGCAGTGCTTTTACATACGTCAGTGTGTTTATTTAACCCTTTCCAAGCCTTTCCTTGTGGAAACAATCCAGTATTATTTACAGTTCTCATCTAATACCTGCTTTAACTGCTCAGTACTTCATTAAGCTAAATCAAGATTGCTGCTGAAGGAACTCAATACATTCATACAATGTCTGGGGCGTCCAGGAGAAATCTGGAACTACACTTTGTTCTTCAAACTGGAGCTCAAGATATGATCTACTTCTTTTGAATAATGAGCATGCATATATACAGGTATATATATTAAAGGGCCAATAGAAATGCTCCAAAATTCTGGTTTCATTGACTCACATTAAAAAACAAATGAGGTTTTTGGCCTCTCCAGTAGTGTTGTGATTTTAGAGATGTTTGGTTTTTTTGGACAGTGACGATATTCATATAGTCTTACGTTACATATAATAACCATTAATACAATCAAATTTAAATTGTTACATTTTACCCAGTTTTGAATGAATAAAAGTGAAATAATAAAAAAATACCACAAAAGCAAAAACAGATTGAATTCTTATAGTTCAAAAACACAAATAAATAATAAAAAAATGGGTAAATAAAAAAAAAATTAATGGTTTACTGTGTGAATTTAATTCCAGCTAATTCTGGAGCTTTCCTATTGGTCCGTTTGTTTTTTTAGTTTTTTGCTTTTTTTATCACAGTGTACAATCGAGGTGGAAGTTTTTAGACACGGTTGGCAAATACAATCTGAACATGGAACAAAGTTTTCCTCTGACACCAGCGATGTGCAAAAAAATTAATAAATAAACAAACAAATAAATAAATAACCAGCAGCTTCTATTCTGCCGCGCCTCACATAATGCGTCGCCACTTCAGCCCCTCCACATCTTATGCAAAGCGACTTACAACAGAAGGCCGATGCCAAGCGGCATCAGCGCTCCTTCGGCGGAGAGAGCGGGAGCGATATTAAAAAAAGGCCCCTGATGGATGCCACAATAGCGCTGCCTTTCATTATCGCCCCGCCGCCTGTGTCACGTCCCGGCATAGCCTTCATTGTGCATGCATAGTAAATGACTATTTACCTGCCAATGCCTTTGATAAGTCAGTCTTGTCAGTGGCGGCCCTGCCGCCCCCTTGCTCCCCCACCCTTTCACCCCTCCCCCTCCTGGACCCCTGGACAACTGCTTTTTTTTTTCCTTCTCCCCCTTCTCTTCCCTTCACTCTCTCCCTTCTTTCGCCCCACAATCACACACTGATGAGCTCGCGTTCATCTCCACCGGCCGGCTGCTCGGCGAGAATTTGTAAGATTACATTTTCCACAGGTGCCATTCTCTGGGGTTTATCAAGGAACTTTCTTTGATTGCTTCCTCCGTCCCCCCACTCCCAACCACCAACCACCCCCCCATCCCCCCTCCCAAAAAAAACCCCAACCTCCTCCTGCTTGTGTCTCTGTTCTTCCTCCTTCGTCTTCCTCTTGTTCTTCATCCCCTTTCCCGCCTGTCGCCGTCTACCCGCTGGGGTTTTGTATTGCGGTCGCTCTGTTTATGCAATCCCTTGTTTTGAAGTGACAGGCCGGGATAGATATGCAATATTAAAGAGGGGCCTTATGAATTTTTGACATCTAATTAGTTAGCTTCCCCAGTTAACATATCGCGGCTCACGAGGGCAGGGCTATCGGAGAAGGCCCTTCTGGAGCGTCGGCAGTGGGGTCCCTGCCATCTCTAATGTATTCTTCTCTAATGTAAGTAGTAATCATTGCTCTAAGGTTAATTAATGGCCCTTGCCGGCCAGCGTTTTCACAGATCAGTCCTGTAGAACCACCGGTGCACCAATTAGGCCCCCGATATTATTTTTTTATTTATTTTTTTCTGTCTGCTCTCTCTTCAAATGTTAATGGCCCTCTTTCAGAGCAGCGGACGCACAATAGAGGACGACCTTTGTGACACTGTTGCAGTTTATGGATGACACGGAGCCCAAAGCTCAGGATATTCTAACCCCAAGGCTCTGACAACTCTTGCCATTGTTCCTCCGTGTGATCCGAGCTTGCGTCATCAACAAGTGCAGCGTAATACCCATAAGTAAAGTGAAACCAAATGACACGGGAATGCATAAGAGGTGCTTTTGTTCTTTCTCTCGCAGAGTTCTTTCCTCGCTCGCACCAGAGACCCTCACTACTGCAGAGAGTGGGGGTGCACACTTTGAAGTAAAGATGTTACCCACGCAACCCCACCTTTATGTCCCTGTACGCCACCACCACTATACCCCCCACCAACATCACCCCCGCTGCCGCCACCCCGCTGCCCAGTTCTTGTAAGACTCCCCCTGTCCTTTGTTAACATTTGATTCCCAAAGGTGCACCTGAGTACAATAGGCCTCAGTGCCTTCTCTTTAATAGTCAAGCATATGTAGAGTGCAGAGGAGAACACAATGGGGAGGCGGCCTCGGCGGGCCGTGTAATCAGACACTGATAGAGGAGGAACTGGAGATGTACAGATAAGATGAGAATCTCCCCGTTTCCTTTCATCTACACATCTGTCTCCGCAGCCACGTCCCAATCGCGCCATCTTAATCACTGCAAATACCTGCTTATTCCTGCTCTTATAGAGGCTTAGGCTCAGGCGGGAGTGACAAGTGGCTGTACAGCTATAAGGTGAAACAATAAAAGCAAGTTCTTGTGCTGTTAATGTTAAAACCTCAGTAAGTATATAGTGTTCCACGTTCTATCCACTTTGGATTTGTGTCATTTTGTGTTATCCCTTTAATTCTGATTATTCTAGATATATGTGTAGTTTCCCTAGTTCCACCCACTTTGAGCCCACTTGAATCCCGCTTTTTTATCCCCCTTCCTTGCACTGACAAACGTGCTTCATTGTTTGGATGAAGAGATCTTCTAAACTACTTTAATTGCTTTGCTTGATACAACATAAAGTATTTTTATAGGTTATACCAAGATTTTGATTACTAGGTATAGCTGCTGCTGCACTGTCATAATTTAATTATTCATAAAAGAGATTGTATGTCTATTTTTATTTTTCAACAAAATAATTTGAACAAGACAACTACATTGTGCAACAAATTAAATGGTAAATGGACCAATAAAAATGCTTTAAAATAGAAAATAGATTGGAAGAAATTCTGGTTTCATTGATGTATATTCAAAGTAAAGACAGTTTTTGTCCTCTCCAGGACACATTCAGTAATATTTTATGGGTTGTACTAATGAAGCACCAGTTTGTAGTTAATTAAATAATTAATTCTTAGCTAGTCCTTAAAGTCACCAGTAGATTAAGTAGCAGAAGTTAAAGTGACATGCCATCAGACCAGCCTCAATAAAGACGCACTGTAACTTTCATCAGTATCAGAAAGGGACAGTTACCAATGTAACACTATAGGACATATTCAACAATATGTATCCTCAGTTTCACCCAGTTTCAACCCACTAGAGCCACTAAATCCCACTTTATATATAACATGTAATGTATTCACTTTCTAAAAACTCTAAGCCTGAAAACCTTGTGGCTAAAACATTAGCATTTGATAGCAAACAGCTACTATTTGTTTCTAGTTATGTTTACATTTAAGTATCAGAAGTTAAACCATCAAGTCAGCCTTAATGAAGAAACACTAACTTTTCTTAGTATCAGAAAAAAATGGTTAGCAGCGAAACACTATTGGCTACATTCAATGATAACTAATGAATCACTGGATCTCTGTTGCATAAAATTAACATATCCAAGTTGTAACAATGTCATGGGCACATCATATGTTACTGAACAAGAATGTGATGGTAAAGATAAAAGACCACCCGAACCAGAGCGATGCTCAAGCAGGGTGCCAAACCCCAAGCAAGCAGCCAAAGCTTAATTCTCAACAGGTAAATAAAAACAGAGGTTATTAGAGTCTTTGGGCTGATTTACCACCTTTGCTGAAGTCTTAATGAGACTTAATTAATGAGCAAAAAAAGTTGTCTTCTTTATTAGGACAGCGATCCTTGAAAACATGTGGACATATGAGCTGGCCTTTATTTGCCAGCTTCTAGTTGGAATTGTCCTATTCCACCTTAAATGTTGCAACAGTTTATATAGAAATGAATGCACCTGTGGCTGTTTTAAAGTGGAATAGGACAATTCTGCCAAAAAGCTGGTGAATAAGAACTTCAGCTTTGTGTATATATTTATAATATTATTAAGCTGTTATTAATTGACAGTATATAATCTCAAGCAATGCTAGAGAGAAACATGAGCAGCATACCTAATTACTTTTTACAGGGAATACATACGCAATGCATTAGTAACATGCTTAGTACTTTTTTTGGAATAATGACCCCAACACTAATAAGAATATCATCGCTGTCCAAAGTATAACATGCCCACTTTCCTCATTTATTATCATTTGAACGTGGCAGCTGGCCTTTATACCCTTTGAACGCTTTATGAAGAATGGACCAATAGAAATGCACCAAAATGACTTAAAATAAGTGGACAATTAACTTGCATGGAAAATTAAGAACATCCTGTAAAGATACTACTTCAAAGGTACTTGGTTTTCTTTGGACAGTGACATTATATGACGCAGTTTCAAGTAGTGTTACCCAACAGTTCCACCTGCCACACCACAAAAACATTAAAACCAGATTAAAAATACTATTAAGAACAAAATCAATTAATGACCAAACCCATCAGATACGGTGTCAGATGACTTGACTGTCCCTATTTCAGTTCCCATTTCAATCACTATCAGTAATCGAATGAAAGTTACATTTTCGGAGAGCTTCAGGAAAAACAAAGCATGGCGTTCAGATAGCATGACACCCCACGATACAGACAACTGACAGTAAGCCGTTCATCTCCGTTACTCCTGAGCTAGCAGGACAAACAAACCCTAGCTTTCGAGCTCAGAACAGACCCCCAAATCACCCGTACTGACAGCTCTGGCACCGAAATGATCAATTAACTGATTATTCCAGTGAGGGCCTTGATTCGATAATCAGCGCAGCTATTAATCACTTTTTATCTGCTAATCAGAGGCTCCTTATTCATTATGCAGCACATATCAGCAGAGGAGTCAGGCTGGGCCATGTTTTCAATCAGGGCCTTTTTCCCCTCAGATCCTGCGGTAGGTAACACGGTAGCATCCCACCACGCATACGCGCTAACGCTCCACACCGCACAGGCTCGCGAGCCATCCGCGCTATGAAAGATTGGACTCTTGGAGGAAGTTTAGCCAGGAGGGGCAGCAAGACTGGAGGAAAGTAACCCTCGCTAAGCGAAGAGTGAAAGACAACAAAAGTGACGTATAGAAAGGAGCCTATGTGTGCAAGAGCCTCTTCCAGAGAGCCTGAAAGGACCAGAGCCGAAAGTCTCTCTGATAGCATTTGACGCGGTGAATCTAAAATCATCACCCTCTTCGGAAATGTTCACCTCGTTCTCCCGAGCACTGCCTCTCCTGACATAAATGCTTTTTTCGTTTATTTATTTCTTTTTTTTTCTTTTTTTTCATTTAGAGTCAATTGACCTGACAGAATGGTTAGCAATTAAGTGATTTTTGTAATGGTCCTAGGGTAATTTGCTTGGGCTTGTCAGCTGTATTTTATGAAGTTCCCCCTCAGCCCTCCTCCCTCTCGCCGGGGCATAATAGCTGATAATTTCAAAATCTTTATCCTCTGTTTCCCTCTCAATAAATTGAAATTACAGGAAGTTGTTGGAGAAGCTTAAATTTCCCCCTTTTTGTTCCATTCTAGCTTTCTGGTAATTGACAGTAAAGCGAGGCTTTGTACTTAGGCAACCATAACATAATCAAGGCTAATGTGTAAACTCTGTCACTTAGTAAGCAAAGAAACGCCGTCTCCTGGGTTCTTCGGCTAAAAACACAGGAAGTTTTATGCATAGCTAATTGAGGATATCATTGCTTTGACATCGGGTTGTTTTATTTTTTTTCCTCCTCACGCTCCTAGAATCCGTGCTCGTGGACCGCACGTGTAAAATTGGCAATAGAATAGGAATAGAACCGAATCCGAGGACTCTTACCTCAAGAATAAGGCCAAAAAAAAAAACGTCTATTCTCATCTAATCAAATTACGGTGGTGATGCATGCCCTGCTCGGCGTTGTCATTAGGGATATTGCATGAAATACCTTTAGCTGTCTTCTAGCTGCCACTCCTCCATCACGTAATGTTTTTCAGCTAATCATCTCTGCTTGTAATAACTCCAGCTGCACATCTGCTTTCCACCATAACACTTCACTAATTCTTCCCTCATTTCACCGTGCATCATTCGCTCCTAACACAATCTACATGTATTAGTTGGTAATGACTTAGTGGTTAAGAGCGAATAGATGTCAAGGGAGCCTGTTTTCTCCCTCTCTCTCTATCTCTCTCTCTCTCTCTCTCTCTCCCTCTCTATCTCTCTTTTTTTTCTCCTCTGCTGGAGCTCCATGAGTTGAATCGGGATGTGAGGAGAGGAGAGGAGAGTCTTGTCAATCATGTTAAATTTTCGCATGTCTGCCTTTCAAAAAGCGTGGCTGGCACCACAGAAGCCCAGAGGGAGGGGACTGAAGCACAAGCAAACATTCGCCTTCCCCTGCAATTAGAGTTACAGGTTCTGATTAAACACAGAGAGGTGCTATTTATCAGAAACATGAAGTTTCAGCATGGCGTTCGAGTGACAGCTTCGGCGTCTTCAAATGAATAATCAAAGATCATGAGATGTTCACTAACATTACATCTGCTTCTCAATCTTGTCTTTCTCTCTCTCTCTCTTTTTTTTTTTGGAGTGCTACAATATGTTCTATTATGTCATTTAGACTGATGATGCTGAAAAAAAAAAAACGTTCCAGCGGTTTGTAGTCGGGTGAAACGTAATAAATAAAAATAAATAAAGATTAACCTTGAGCATGCCTGTAAAGAATTTCCATTCTACACTAATCTACCACAGTAGAATCATACTGGGAAAACACACTGGGAAAACATGCTGGGAGAACTTGGTATTGTACGGATGGTGTTATATTACTATCACATTTTGGCAATCATATGCATAACGGCTTTACTGTCAAACTAGGCGCCAAAGCAGCGAAAGATCACACAAATGTTTTCCCGTTTTCCATTCTTCAAATGTTGAGCAGCATTAATATCTGTGAACCAGGGTAACTGAGTTTATACATAACTACTAATATAGTTAGGTAGTATTAGTCTAGCCAGCCAACAGCACTACCTGTACCAGCATACAGTGCAGAATGGGATAGTTTAGGGAGTTCACAGCATGTTTTTGAAAATGTATTCTTTCTGTTACTACCATATTTTCTTAAGTATCTGTTAACCACCGCTTTAATAAAGCCTGTTAACTAGTATATAAATGTTGGCACTTGTGAAAGACAGTTGTAATATATACACACACACATACATAACACTTGGGCAAAAAGTAGGCCAAGCCTATTAAGCATACTAAGCTTTTAGTTGACTTTAATTTATTGATTTAGTGAAGATTGGTTGGTTAACTTGCAAACAAGATTTAACACCCAGAACTGATGGCTTCAAACGTTTAAAAACATTATTTTGTTTTTAACGTGAAACAACATGACTCAAACAGTAAAATGTATATCTAGATTGTGCACAAGACCTCAATTGTAAGGGTTAAATAACTCTAGATTCTTAAATAGTCTGGATCTAGTCTAGACTATTTAAAGATCTACTGTGTTTAACCCTTACGTTTGAGGTCTTGTAGACTCCAGACCCTCAAAACATGTACATAACCTTGTTTTAACCAGGTTGATACTACCAGGTTAAGTACTTTTACACCTTTAAATGTTGACATTTTTATTTATGACCCATCAAACACTTCATTATTTAGTCTGACGATAGTAATCATTGTTATTCTCACACATACAGTACTGGGAGCTCTGAGACCCAACAATGAGGGAGTGATGCCAATCTTAGTGTACCATGGGATATAATGGTAAGTCCAATATATTGTATTAATGCCACAACAATGTCCAAACTATAATTAAAAAGCTTCTAATAATGTCAGGCTGTAATCCACATGTGAAGAAATTACTATAAGAAATGACTATAAGTTACTATAACACACAATCTTTAAACATCCCCAGGTGGTTTCTTCGGTGCTTTGAACAATAGTTAATATGTCTCTGGCAATGACACATCAACCATTTGCATGGTTCTTTATCTGTGGACAAAACTGAAATCTGTTATACGTGTCTGTCCTCTACAGTTTAGAAAGCCTCATTTTTTTAAGAGCATATGCAGATATTGAAATAATTTTTAGATTTTTTAAATTGGTGTTTACAAACTCTTATAAAGTTGCAAAATGGTTCTTTGCATGTTGCTGTAGAAGAACCACATTCTCAATGGCTGGCTCACTGAAAAAGCCATTGATTCTCAGTCGAGCAGCTTTACTGGACTATACAGCCAAACATGTTTAAGCCTCCAGAGTCAGAATCCAGTTCAGAGCCAGAGGACATGGACCTACCAGAGAACCTGGTTCCTCTCAGTCTGCAAGAGAATATCAACAAAGTCACTTAGAGTAGGTAAAAAATGTGCTGTTCTAGAGAAACTTAATAAGTTAATCAGTCAAAATTGCTCAGTGTTGGTAATAATGACCAGATGGCAGTAGAGTTTCAGACCTCTCAATGGTCTGTTGCAAAGAGCTATTACAAACTAATGGTTATGAATGTGTTCGCTGTCCAAAGAAAAACAATTATCTCTTAAATGACAACTTTACAGGAGCGTCTTTACTTTCAATGCAAGTCAATGGAACCAGATTTTTTCCAAGCTACTTTGGACCATTTCCATCGGTCTGTTCATCATGAAACTTTCACACAGTAAAATGGTGTGAAAGTTTCAAATGGTGCAGATCAGGTGAAATGAAATGATGGGACTTTTTGTAACGTTTCCCATTTCCCCTATTCCCTTACATTTTTAAATCTAAAGCTTGGTGGATGGAAAGCCGTTATAGTGAGATAGCATTTAACTACACTGTCAATCAAACATGCAGGTTTTCCTTATTTTGTAGTATTTTAATAGTAATATTGTTAGTGAATAATTGTGAAGCAGCTGATGTGGTTCAAATAATGTTTATAGGTTATTTTAGAAATTAGCCTTATTTGTTTTGATGCAGTTTTACATCTACCAATCAAAGTTTAGAAACTGAATATATTGTTTCTGTTTGGGGTTAGGTGTCTTGCTCAAGGGCACTTCCATCATGTGCTGTTGATCCAGAGAATCGAACTGGTGACATATGTTTACCTATGTTTTATTTTGGACAGTGATAAGATGAAGACACTTGGTTTTGCATAAATCACAGTCATCTGAAAAGGACGATGGGCTTTTCCCCATCCATCCATCCATTATCTTCCCACTATTATCCCACTAGTCCCAGCGTCATCGGGCGAAGGCAGGGTGCACCATGGATAGGTCGCCAGTCCATCACATGACTAAAACACACTCACACCTACAGGCAATTTAGAGTGACCGATCAACCCAACATGCATGTGTTTGGACTGTGTCGTTGTCATCTAAAGTGACTTCTTGAAACACTGCCTCGCTTATGATCACGTCTAGAAGCCTAACTCAACTTAGGAGGTCCTATTTTTGTCTGAAAGTTTGGTAGACCTGCTGCCCACGCCCCCCACCACCCTCTATCTTTCTCAGCTCTTCCATAAAAATTCAAGTCTTTCACCAGCAACCTTCACGTGTTATCATTTGCATTTATTACCTCATATTAGGAAGCACCACCATGCTTACAGTTTTAATGGGTTTCCTTGCTGTGCTAAATTTGGTTTGAAATGGGATCCCCTAACAATCATACGCCCATTAAAGACACAACTGACACATACATTGCTGGAGATATGATCTTCTTTCTGGATAATTTTGATGAGAATTTGGATGGAGCCCTAATTTGTGTAAATTAGACCTCCCTATAACTGCATTTTTAAGTATTATGACTCATCGGCTGAACAAAATGAGAACAAAAATGAAATGTTTAATTGAGATGATCATTCTTGCTAATGCCTTGTACGGAGGAAAATCTGATTTCTTGTCTCCTCCTCCTCCTCAACTGATAGAAGCTGGAATTCAGAAATACTGTCCCAAAAATAAACAAATGAATACATAAATAAAGAGTAAGTAAACAAGGCAACAAAAAATATATACTTCTATAGACAGGGTTAAGAAAATCAGTGTGTTAGTTTAACCCTTTCCAAGCTTCTCCTTGTGGAAACAACACAGTGTTATTTACAGTTCTCATCTAATACCTGCTTTGACTGCTCAGTACTTCATTAAGCTAAATCAAGATTGCTACGGAAGAACCTGAATACATTCATACAATGTCTGGGGCGTCCAGGAGAAATCTGGAACTACTTTGTTATATATATATACATTGCTATGAAATTAGATATGCAATTGTTATTATTATTATTTTATAACATGAACTCAATAACAGAAGTGTGACTGTGTGTGTCATTCTCCGAGTGACAGAACGATGACCGTGTGACATGGTATACGCATGTAACGATGAAAAATATTACAGCTCCAGACGTTGTGCGGTGTTTTTGTGTGAAATCAGGGGAGAGGAAGACAAAGAGATTTAGTCACACTTAACTTGCAATTGCGGCTCCCACAACGACACTCCTTTGCCCAGACACCTTTTTCATACACGACTGAACCATTCATATTCCATCTGTTCCAGCTCGCACTCTTTGGGGAGGCTGTCAATCTGAGCGAGTCACGTGGTGCAGGGCGGGGGGGACGAGGGGAGGGGGAAATGTCCCGCTGTTACGCAGATCAACACCCCTGCGTGGCTCCTGGGACACTTCCCCACACTTGCCACTGCACACAGCTATAGGTTAGAGAGAGAGAGAGAGAGAGAGAGAGGGGGAGAGAGAGAGAGGGAGAGAAAGGGGGCAGTATTGGATGCTGCTGTTGCCGCCGCCGCCACCGCCGCCGCTGCAGCATGACCGCGAGGCTGAAGCAAGGCGACACATCTGTCACAGTATTAACTTTCTGTTCCCCTGGACCCGCGAGTCAGCCTCTGTGTTTCCTACATGTACTCTCACAATATCAGATGGAACACAAAAGCCGCCTATTGTGGCGCTGAAGAACACCTGTCATCGGCCTCAGCCCTCAGATGGGTTACCTTTTAGAAGAGCTGGGCTGTCAGATGTGCACGACTCTAAAGCACTACGGATATAAATGTCATTTCTTTGAAATTATTTTATTCAGGCATTATTTCCTGACTCAGAAATGAATATGTATATGAATAGTCTTGTAATATTCTTACAGCTAGACGTATTGATTATATCTCAGATCATCTACCGAGATATCATTCAAGTTATGTTCTTCTTTATCATTTGCAGGTTTCATTTGTTTATTCACTTTAACTTTATTAACTTTAGGATCATTGTTATATTTTTTAACCCCTCATATTCTCATATTTGGGCATGCACTTTGACATAACACCATAGACGGCCCCCACACTCTGGATGCACTTAGGTAGGAAGGTTGGGGGGTGTGGTTATAATAACTTATGTTCTTCTTCATCATTTGCATGTTTTATTTGTTTATTAACTTTAAATTTATTGATCTTTAGGATCATATATTTTTTAACCCCTCATATTCTCCTATTTGGGCATGCAGTTTGGTGTAGAGGGATGGAGGGGTGGGGAGGGGTGGTCGGTGAGGGGATGGGTGGTGGTGTGGGGCGGTGGTTTGGCTATTCATCAAAGAATTTGGACGTTAATCTTCATTTAATTAATTTAGTTAGTCGACTACACAAGATCACACTTCTCCAATAAGAGCAACATGAACAGCAGTAGAGTTAACTCAGTTTAACATGAACTGCTGTTTGCATGAATGATAGATAGATAGATAGATACTTTATTGATCCCGAAGGAAATTTAGCAGCCAGTAGCAGTTACACAGTACAAACCAAAGTACAAAACACAGTACAAAAAACAATAAGGTATATAACACAGAATGGAGTGAATACCGTAGACTAACTGGTGTTAAGTTGCGTATAATGTTTTAATTTTAGCAAGTTTAACTTTCATGGATGCACTTTAGTTCACTGTTATATTGAATTATTTAGTTGTAGCTGCCATAAGCAGTGCTTGTTTGTTAGCATGTTGTTTATACATTTGTAGTGCTGTTGAATTCTGAGTGGATGGTGTTACTGTGATGTCCATGATCTGAAGGTTTTCATACTCACTATGACACAAACTCCAGACTGACACCTTATAATGTGTATTTTGCAACTACTCTACTGTACAATTTAAAAAACACTGTGTAAGAAATTAAATATATCCTCTAAAGCAGAGGTATTTAATTAGAGTTCAGTACGGTCCACCTAGAGGAGATTTCCTCAGGCCGGACTGTCATCATTTCTAACTTGTGTTATGATCATATGATCAGTGGTGTATCCTGTTTACTGAAGCAGCCTAGTATCAGCATCTTATACCATCAGCAACTGAAACACCAACACATCACACATACCATTCAGTATATATCAGTATATTTACTGTTTACATGCTGAACTGAGTTAATTCTTTATAAACTTCTAATAAATGTTTTTTACTCCAATAAAAACAAGGGCTACATAAAAAAGACAAAATGCTTTTGAAAAAAAAGTGCATCTTAATGTGTTTATTATAGAAACAGTAAATAAAACATGCGTCTTCTTTGTTAACTCAGCTTCACAAATTGATATGTTGGATTAGTGGTATTCTCCAAAACTGGGCGAGCACGTTTTGGTCCATTCCTGGTTAAACAGTCAGTTTTCGCATTCGTTCTTTCTTAATTAAATCCTTCTCAATAGTTGGGTCCGCAATGGACAACGTCTGGGTCCAGACCTGGACCGCGGTCCGCCTATTAGTGACCTCTGCTCTAAAGGTACAGTGACGCTCTTAAAGCTGACTTGTGCAGCTTAGATGGATTTTAAAGGTTCACATGTTATTAACAACATACGATAAATGTAGAATACATATTGCTAAGATTTACTCTTAACATTGCATGTAATTTTAATGAATGTTAAAAGAATATAACAAAATAGACCAAAACAAGGTTTTATTCCAATAGCAACAAGATATAAAGGGGGAAAGCCTTGGTACATAGCATAATGTTTGATGTCTAAATAGATAAAGGACTGTCCAATGTTTTGGAACCACTGATTAAAGAACATTTTACAAGTTCAATAGACCCATTTCTGGAATTGAGATGGTTAAAAGAAGCTTTTGAAAGGCAAAAGAACCTCACATTCAAGTTTAGCAGCACTTATTCAGTTACTACTACAAAAATAATACATATGCTCTGAAGTTATTAAAGTAAGAAAAAGGCCATTCCTTTAATAATTATGGTCTAATATTAATAAAGCAAACTCTCTTGTGCCCTTATGGCCACTTCTCGCCAATGCTCGCCGTCTCTCGCTGTCTCAAATCACTTACTGTGTCCCTGGATGACCTAATAGACTGTACCACAGGTGGAATTTGACCATAAGGCTGGACCTGAGGGATCTGCTTTTCATCCCTCTCTCAGGGAGAGGCCATTTCAGGCCTGCTAACTGACCCCTGAGCACTGCTTGCAATATGGCGCTGATTAGGAGAGCTTTAACTAAAATAGCCCCTCAAGTCCCAGTGGATGTCCTTGGTGCCACCATTATTGCCACTGTTGCTCTTGTTGTTTTGGAAACCTCTCCATCTCTCTGTCTCTCTCTCCCTCTCTCTCTGGCCTGCGGGGCATTAAGATGGCCATGAATTAATGAAGAACACAGAGGTAATTAAAAGTGGTAGCGACGGGCTCCTCTGGGCTTTTTTTTCGAGGGACCGCAGGTTGCTACGTGTGCTACGGGCTTGATTGGCCTGCTGGGCAAACGGGGCAGATTGCAGCGAGGCCTCACCTGTGGCACAGGAACACACGGGAACCCCTCCCAGGGCCATCCCCAGGCACCCGGGTCATGCGGCCTGGTCTAAACAACCCCCGCGGACCGCGGGGGAGAAAAAACAAGGGCAGGATGCAGGGAGCGACGGGAGCACTTCCCCGGATTATTGCACCATGCTGGCCTGTTTACCCTGAGCCGTGATGGACAGCTAACAGCCAGTGCTTGCCCTTTTATCGGATTTACCACTCGCAGGCCAGCGTTACGGTGAAACACTAGGCCAGTTACGTTTCTCCTTACAGGGTCTGCACTACGGTCATGGCGAGAAGCTTGAAATGTAGACCAGTTTACATCCAATTGTTTACATCATCTAACGTGCTTATATAATTACTAATGGACTTTACAGAGCAAACTCTGAAATGATAACTTTTATAGAAGAAGAATGATCTCCGTTGGTATATTCATCATGAAAAGTGCATCTGACTTTTATTTAATGTCATAATAAAAGTCATTTACCGAATACCATCTATTTGAAAAGTGGTCAACAAATCTTGAGGAAGAGGATATTATGATATTGACATTGTAAGTTAAAGTTTATTAATTATTTAGCAATTCTTCTTGTGCCTCGAACTCTTGAAAGATTAAATGAAATACTGTTCTTGTTTACAGTTGTTAGAAATATTTACATTGTATATCATTGCTGTCCAAAGAACAACATGTATCTTCATTTTGGTCAATTTTTATTGTTCTACATCTTTAACATGCAGCAGCTGCTGTTCACAATTAATAAAAATATCCCAATGAATGGACCAAAAGAAATGCTGGTTCCATTGACTTACATTAAAAGTAATGACTGTTTATGTGCTCTACTGTAAAGTTACTACACTGGAGATACTTGTTGTCCTTTGAACAGCAGTGATATACAATTACAAGATCACATCAAGTACAACCACTGATTGCAAACTTCTAAACACTGTACATAAACTGCACCTCTATGATATGAGATGCCACACTTGGAGATAAAACAAAAGAACTTCTGGAACTGGTAGAAAACAGCAAGAACAGAAATTTGGCTGAAGGCGATGCAGGACATGACTAAATGACTTGTGTGCTTGAGTGTAGGAACAATCTTTAATTGGTGTTCAGGGAACTCAACATTATTATTTTAAAGAATTTAATGAGAAAAAGAGTGAAAAATGTGCAAAACTCAGATCCGCAGGTGCCCCTGGTCTCCTGAGTATGCAGGACTACAGGTGGGGGGGGCTACACAAGGGGGTTTGGATGCAGGGTGCAGGGGAGTGTGTAGGGACGAATTGGGACGTTACTGGTTCTGCACTCCAGAGACTGGGCTTTTGTTTATTTGCCCCGTGACTGCAGTCTATATAATCACCTGTATAAACGTTCGGTTCCCAGTTGAGCCCACCACGCTCTCCAGTCCACGCGATGCCTCGGCGGAGATCTTCCCCGTGAGACGCAACGCGTGTGTGTGCGTGTGTGCATGGTGAGCAGGGAGCTGGAGCTTTTGTCATCCACTGCAGAGGGAATTGTGCAGTGGAGACGTTCGTTGTTTGGCTGCCACAGAGATCCTCATCAGCTCCCTCCATCTGCCCATACTTACCTCTCTGTCTGTTTCTCTCTCTCTCCATATCTCTCTCTCTTTCTCCATATCTCTCTCCATCTCTCTCTCTCTGTATCCCTCTCTTTCTCTCTGTGGGTCTGTTTCAGATAGTATTACACCACTGCAGACCTCAGCTTTGAAAGTTTATGAGCTAAATGAAGTGTCGTAAATACGTGTACCACCACGTTGTAACCTCTCTGAATACCGTAACCCACTATACTTACCCAATATACTATATATATATATATAAGTTTGACCATAAGCAATATTCAACTCCAACACTACAAAAATTGGTGTCCTGGCTTATTTCAGATTTTGAGTTCAAATAATATGTTGATAGAGAATAAAGGACAGAGTCTCGTTCTGTTAACTTTTTGAAATTCAATTTATCATTTTAAAAATTTGATTAAAAGTCCAAAAAAGTCAATTCACTTGTAAAAATATGAAATGCAGCCAGTGTGAACATTATTTTTTTTAGGTATATCAGCATATTTCACAGTGTGGTTATAAGCATCTTCCTTGGAATGACAAGCAAACTTGCCTAAACCAACTCTCCAAACTAATGTTTAACTCGTTTATTGGCCTAAAGTTGTTTTGTCTATTGTTTATTGGTTGAAACAATAAAAAAGTATGATGTTACTGTGTAGGGCTTTTAAAAGGTGTTCTTCTTTAGAAGCTTTAGATGTAAACAGAGTCCCATCAAGCAGTTTGGTGTGAAATGTTCCATTCTAGGGAAATATACTGAGTCAGAATTGTTCAGTGGTGGTGAATGGAACCAGACCTCCACTCCTAAAATGTTTTGGACATTGTGTAAATATTTCATGGTACATGGACCAACATAAACAGTCAAAGGTTGTTTAGATTACAATCTCTTTACATGAGTATTACAATGACCACTTTGGACATACTTTTTTTACTCTACAAAGCAAAGACATGCTGCCTGATTTATGTCCATTTATTTTAACCCATCACCAACATTACATTAAAAAACTTTGAAGACACAAATACGTTCACTGCCAGTAAATAAATTGGCTATTGGTGTTGTAGTTATGGCGATCTCTGGTTATCATCCCCAGCACTGTAAACAAATCATTGTCTGAAATCAGTGTTAATTTGTACATTAAACCAGCCTAAATGACTCACCTACGTACTCAGTTTACATAGTAAAGATTTCCAAAATTGGAAAAAGGTGAAATTTGTTTTGTTGGAAACCAAAACAAACACATGCCCACTTATTACATGGTGAAAAGCCTATTATCCTCAAATCTTTGATGGGCCAAAGCTAGATTTTCTAATAGCAGATTCTTGATATACTGGGTTAAATTACACAGTAAAACTGCTTCCTAAAATGGTTCTTTGCAAGTGAAGATCTGAAAAAAGCCTTTAAATGGCTGCCCAAGAGGTCCAATCTTTCCATTTGATTTAGCCTGTCAGACAGTCAGAAAGTTTCCATACACTATACACTACCAGTAACAGTTTGGACACGCCTAAATTAACATTAACAACTAAATAAACATATAGTTTATATATAGTTTATACAGTTGATAATTTGTACCGCAGCCTATTTTTAGTGAAATATCTACGCTACCAGTCAAAAGTGTGGACACCCCTAAGGAAATAGATATTTTATCATTTTAAGATATTTTCAACTGAATGTGTTAAAAGACCAGTGTAAACTGTGAAGTTGGAGTCCATGTATAAAATTATTTCTAAAATAAAATTTTTTTTTTTAAATAAAAAATTAAAATATATATTCTCATATATTTATGTAAAATATTGAAGTATGTAAAACTGCATCAAAGCAAATGAGGCTCATTTCTAAATACACTATAAACATTCTTTAAATCACTAACAGATGTTTTATTCTGCTCTAGGAAAAATTCCACATGTCTTATTTCATAGTTTTGATCTCCTAACTATTATTCTTTTAAAACCATTACTATTAAATTAGGCATAATAAGAAGAATATGGCTAGTGCGTCCAAACTTTTGATATTGATAGTCTATATATTGTGTCGTTGTCCAATATATACAATTTATTAACTACTTTTTTGTCTTAACCAACATATAAGCCCTTTTATATACCTTTATATTGTGGAACGTATAAAAAAAGTTCTTCACACTTACAACCACTTATTGAAAAGTTATTTAAGGTACCAAGAAACCAATTGTGTGCATTTCTTTGTGCATTTGTACTGCATATTTTTGGTCCTCAGCCCACCACAAACAATATGTTTTAGACACCCACTGTACGCCCTCCCCCTGACAAAAAATGTTAGGATAAAAATGATGATCAGATTTCTATTTATAAGGGAAAAGAAAACCTGCATCTAAGGTTTCACGTGTTTAGTCTTAGAGGATGTGGGCGACGGGTATTTGTGTAGAGGATAAACAGAAAAACAAGACTATCCGGCCCCAGCAGACTGGAATACCCCTGATCTTTGGACGCTTGGCTACGCCTGGACACGGAGTACGGAAATGCGCTGATTACGCAGAGAACAGGTGCGGCGCCGCCCCTCCTGGGACTCCCTCGCTGCCACTGGCTTCTGTAGGGACACCGTACGAGTGTGTATGTGTGCGGATGGAGACGGCAAAGCAGGGCGTGAGAGCTCAGCTCATTAGAGAGCTTTTGCTTCTGCTAACTCACCTGCCCCATGGGACTGGGCTAATCATCACAAAGGGACCCAGCAGCAGTTAAAGCAGGATGCAGTACACTTTATTTACTCACTCTACCCTTTTTCTTCTCCTTAAGGCCAGCCGGAGCTTTTCAGGAGCTCGTTTAGCCACACTTGTTAAGATAAAACAAACAGCACACGAGATAAACAAACCACGGCTCGTATTCCTTCGCCTTTCACAGTCAAGGATTCCAACATTCGTCCCTAAAAATTTAGTTTCTTCGTAATTCTGAATGCTTATATAAGGTCTTATGCAAATGTTTAAGTATGTAAGTATGTAAAACTGCATCAAGGCAAATTTTGAAGATTTTGTTTTTCTTTCAATGATAATATCATAATATCATCACTAATAAAATAAACCAACTGTGTCCAAACTTTTGAATAAGACACTCTCTCTCTCTCTCTCTCTCTCTCTCTCTCTATATATATATATATATATATATGCGCTTCAGTGGGTTTCCTTAGTGTACACAGGTTTCCTCCCAGAGTCCAAACACATGCATGTTAGGTTAATCACTCACTCTAAATTGCCTGTAGGTGTGAGTGTGTGAGTATTTGTTGACCATGTGATGGACTGGCAACCTGTCCATGATGAGATCTGTCCTTTCCACCCTGCCTTTGCCCGATAATGCAGGCATTGGCCAGCAGATAAAAGAGAAATATAACAGATGAAAGGATCTATCTATCTATCTATCTATCTATCTCTCTCTCTCTCTCTCTCTCTCTCTATATATATATATATATATATATATATATATATATATATATATATATATATATATATATATATATATAGTGTCTGACACTATGTGTACTATGTATACTACATATATACTCATGCATAAGTGATACAGAGAGAGTCATTGTGTTAAACCCCTTGGCTAAATAATTCAAATAACCTTAATGTGTGATAGCACGGCGCTGTAGGCTTCTCCTCAAGTAGCACGACTTGAGATGGCAACTTGTGTGCCTCTCGGAGGAGAGAAGGAGCGATGCAAAGGCACTTCCCCTGATACGTCCTTTTGCCTTCCTGTTCTGAACAAAAGAGGCTGGCTTGTCGAGTCAAGCAGCATGCTCTAATCATATACGCAATTAACAGAGCCGGGGGGAGAGGTGGGATGCCCTTTCCTTTGGATGAAAACTATAAAGGTTAAACATTTATGAACAGATATAAATCAGATGACACCTGCGAGGCTCCCAGGGTGGCCAGGGCTTTGCCAGCTCCAGCCGGGCAGTTGTGGGAGCTGTGGAGGTTTCCTCTGGCCGCTGCCTGCCATCCCCCCTTCCTGTCCTGCAGAGTGCCCCCACGCATGGGCCTAATTATCCCCTTAAATGTATATCTGCAGCCACAGGAGGCCTCGTGGGATTAAGCGCAGTGTGTTCAGCAAATTGGCGAGAAGACTGCTGGTCAGAAGAGGCTGAGATCCAGATCCTGTAAGCGATCTCTTCACACGTTTACACACACGCGGCTATGTTTTCGTGCGTTGCTGGGACGTGGGATTGTACATATTGTTGCTGTCCAAAGAAAAAAACAAGTATGTTCAATGAGCGTAGTTCAAATTTTCCAGACCTTCCAGACAAATTGATTTTATTCTAAACAGATTTGCATTTCATTTTTTGTTATAACGGTCCAAATGGGCAATTAGAATAGAGCCCAGTTTAGTATTTCAGAGTCTCTGGTTGAACTGCTTTCAATCATGAAGCTGGAAGGACTAAAACAGAGACACCAGATTTTATTTTGACGGTAACAATATATCTTACATAGGTCCAAAGTAAAAGACGTATCTCCCTTTTAGTCCATTTCATTCAAACATGAGTTCAATGATTACTGGACCAATAGGAATGTTCCAGCATCACTTGCAATAGAACCTCTTTACATTAACTTACATTGAAAGTAAAGAACATCTTGGACTCTCCTGTAAAGTTAGTATTTTGGAGCATTTCTATTGGTCCATTCATTATGAAACTTTTACAGGATATAAAAAGAAATCATGTTCAAATGATTGGAAATGGAGGGAGTTTTTTACTTTGGACGTATGTAAGATATATTGTTACCATCAGAATAAAATCTGGGGTCTCTGTTTTAGTCTTTACAGCTTTTTGATTGAGAGCAGGTTAACCAGAGACCCTGAAATACTGAACTGGCCTCTATTCTTATTGACCATTTTGACAATTATAACAGGAAATGAAATTCAAATCCGTTCAGAATGAAGTCAGTTTGTCCAGAAGCTTTGGAAAATTCATAGTGACGCTTATCTGAAATCTGAAACTTTTATCAGGAAAGCGTAAATTTTTAATAGTCCAGACTTCATGGAATGTTATGCGGCTGCTTTTATCAATTCAGTCATGTGAAGTATTTTAGAGTACTTTAGAGTCTTTGCAATTTTAGGGACTCCGCATAAAACCGCATAAAAGAAGAGTTTCCATCTGTCATCATTCTCAGCACTAGTTTGAAATGTGTTTGTCCACATCACTCACCGTTCCAGGAAAGCCAGTGGTGTCTGTAACGGGTACTGTTTGCAGCCTTACATGAGTAAACATAGAGTGTATGAGTTATAAATGTATGAGGAAAGCATAGTTTTAGTATAGTATAGTCGACTAGTAGTCACTTTCCTTTCGACCTCTAACTAAATCTGAAGAAATCCCGCGTCCTCAGGACACACCAAGCTGTGTTGTGTTGTTTTGATGGTTAGTTCAAACGAGGTAACAACCTCGCAATGGTTTTGGAAAGGAACCAAGAAATATTTCAGATAAAAAAAATAAATGAATAAATAAATAAAAAAAACAGGCAGCTCTCATCTCCTGTAGAGAAAAAAAATGCAAGGCTGACTGGATATCAGTTAATAAGTCACATTTTGTCGTTTTGCTTGGATACAGGCAAGTAGAAGTTTCATAATGAAGTTCTTTAACTTTTAATTGGATATGAAAATGAAGGCCCATTCACTGCCGAGGTTCAGAGAGAAACAAAATGATACAAACATGCAACAGTCCGAGACTTTTTCTCACTGCAGAAGCGCTGCACAGCTGTGGCACGTCCAATGAATGAATGAATGAATGAAAGAGAGAAAGAAAGAATAAGTCAATTAATTAATTAATTAATTAACAATCAGGTTCAATCTCCCTGTTTTGATGTTTTATATCAGTGTTCCATCTTTTATAATTAACCTGGGTGAAATTCTGCAGATAGCTGCGTATGTATGTGTTTACTGAAGTTGGAGCGCTACCAAGATTTGATTCAAAATAAACACAATCTTTCATCGACACGTGCAAATAACTGCTGATGCTGCTTCAAGGCAAAGCCCAATCTTTCCATCCAATCTTTCCATAGCTGTGTGCTCCTAACAGGAAGATTCTCTGAAGGAACAAATTAGCCATTTTTTAGGCGTGTACCATTAGCGGAGCCAATTTTAGGGCAAAGTGTTCCTTAAAGACTTGAATACTGCATGCACTGTCATAAACCTGATTAGCGAATGTTGTGTTGTTCAGTTATGTAAAGAAAGATGGAGAGATTTAACTCAGTTTTTGCTTTAGTTAGGATTCTCTGTTGAACATTTGCCTTCTTTTATGAACGGGCAGTTCAGAGAGGCCAGGTAAGTCAAACAGTGGCCAAACTAACAAGGGCCGAATTCTCTGGGTCATCCTAACAACATCCACCTTAAGGAAGCTAAAGATTGTAACTGCTTCAACATTTAAGATGAAACAGGAAATTTAGATAAACAGCCAACATTGCATCTGGGAACGCAAACCAGCATTTCAGAATGTCTAAAGCAACTTTGCAGCTTAGCACCATGACTGGAACATTTGTAGGGTCAGTCAGTGCCAGTCACCGGACATCCCCGCCAAGTCACAAGAAGAATAGCTACTGTTATACAGATTTGCCACGTAGGCAGAGTGTAAGGCCATGGGTGCAACTTTTGGCATGAGTGTCACAACAGACCTGCATATCATCGCTGTCCAAAGATATATAAGTGTCTCCAAAAGGGCAACTTTACAGCAGAGGACTAAAACGTTCTGAACTTTCAATGTAAAATATTGGAATCAATAAAGTGTTTGCCTGCGTACAAAAACATATCTAAAACATTTAAATACATTTTTTAAAAAGTACTTGCACTTGACCTACATGGTGCATTGTACTCGCTCTCTCTGCAACACTCCGTTGCTGACTTGGCAATACAGTGTTGAAGCCTTTGACAGTATCATTATCTCTCTCTTCTTGGCACTGCTGTTGTTTTTGCACCCACCTAGTTGCTGCGCCTTCATATGTTGGGCCCAACATTGAGTTTTACCATTCTCCCAGTGTTGTGCCCATCATCAAGGTGTTTTGCAGGGCTCAGCCTCTCTCGCTAACTGCCATGAATATTTTTTTTGCCCAGTTCAACCTCAGACCACAAGGGTGAACTGTCCCACTTCTGACATCAATGTAGCATCTCTGAGAGTAGAATAAGTGCATTCCCTTGTGAAAGCAGCTGTGCAATTTGTATAATGTTGTTGTGTATTCTTTAAATTCAGAAAAACGTTTTACAGTTTTAAACATTTGAATTGTAGTGTTCTAAAATGTGTGACTGGTAGTGTACTAAAACGTTTGACTGGTAGTGTAATAAAACGTTTGGCTGGTAGTGTACTAAAATATTTGGCTGGTAGTGTACTAAAACGTTTGGCTGGTAGTGTACTAAAACGATTGACTGGTAGTGTACTAAAACGTTTAACTGGTAGTGTACTAAAAGTTCAACTGGTAGTGTTCTAAAACGTTTGGCTGGTAGTCTTCTAAAACGTTTGACTGGTAGTGTACTAAAACGTTTTAATGGTAGTGTACTAAAATGTTTGGCTGGTTGTGTATCTAAAATGTTTGACTGGTAGTGTTCTACAATGTTTGACTGGTAGTGTTATAAAACGTTTGGCTGGTAGTGTACTAAAACGTTTGGCTGGTAGTGTACTAAAACGTTTGGCTGATAGTGTACTAAAACGTTTGACCGGTAGTGTACTGAAACGTTTAATAGGTAGTGTACTAAAACGTTTGACTGGTATTGAACTAAAACGTTTGACCGATAGTGTACTAAGACGTTTAATAGGTAGTGTACTAAAATGTGTGAATGGTAGTGTACTAAAACGTTTGGCTGGTAGTGTACTAAAATGTTTGGCTGTTAGTGTACTAAAATGTTTGACTGGTAGTGTACTAAAACGTTTGGCTGGTAGTGTACTAAAAAGTTTGCCTGGTAGTGTACTAAGACGTTTGATAGGTAGGGTACTAAAAAGTTTAACTGGCAGTGTTCTAAAACGTTTGGCTGGTAGTCTTCTAAAACGTTTGACTGGTAGTGTACTAAATCGTTTGGCTGGTAGTGTACTAAAATGTTTGACCGGTAGTGTACTAATACGTTTGGCTACTAGTGTACTAAAACGTTTGTCTGGTATTGTACTAAAACGTTTGACTGGTAGTGTACTAAAACGTTCGACTGGTAGTGTGTCTAAAACGTTCGGCTGGTAGTTTTCTAAAACGTTTGGATGGTAGTGATCTAAAACGTTTGGATGGTAGTGATCTAAAACATTTGGATGGTATTGTACTAAAACGATTGTCTGGTAGTGTTATAAAACGAATGTCTGGTAGTGTTATAAAACGTTTGTCTGGTAGTGTTATAAAACGTTTGACTGGTAGTGTACTAAAACGTTTGTCTGGTAGTGTTATAAAACGTTTGGAGGGTAGTGATCTAAAACGTTTGGATGGTAGTATACTAAAACGATTGTCTGGTAGTGTTATGAAACGATTGTCTGGTAGTGTTATAAAACGTTTGTCTGGTAGTGTACTAAAACGTTTGACCGGTAGTGTACAAAAATGTTTGACTGGTAGTGTACTAAAACGTTTGGCTGGTAGTGTACTAAAAAGTTTGCCTGGTAGTGTACTAAGACGTTTGATAGGTAGGGTACTAAAAAGTTTAACTGGTAGTGTTCTAAAACGTTTGGCTGGTAGTCTTCTAAAACGTTTGACTGGTAGTGTACTAAATCGTTTGGCTGGTAGTGTACTAAAACGTTTGACCGGTAGTGTACTAATACGTTTGGCTACTAGTGTACTAAAACGTTTGTCTGGTATTGTACTAAAACGTTTGACTGGTAGTGTACTAAAACGTTCGACTGGTAGTGTGTCTAAAACGTTCGGCTGGTAGTTTTCTAAAACGTTTGGATGGTAGTGATCTAAAACGTTTGGATGGTAGTGATCTAAAACATTTGAATGGTATTGTACTAAAACGATTGTCTGGTAGTGTTATAAAACGAATGTCTGGTAGTGTTATAAAACGTTTGTCTGGTAGTGTTATAAAACGTTTGACTGGTAGTGTACTAAAACGTTTAACTGGTAGTGTACTAAAAGTTCAACTGGTAGTGTTCTAAAACGTTTGGCTGGTAGTCTTCTAAAACGTTTGACTGGTAGTGTACTAAAACGTTTTAATGGTAGTGTACTAAAATGTTTGGCTGGTTGTGTATCTAAAATGTTTGACTGGTAGTGTTCTACAATGTTTGACTGGTAGTGTTATAAAACGTTTGGCTGGTAGTGTACTAAAACGTTTGGCTGGTAGTGTACTAAAACGTTTGGCTGGTAGTGTACTAAAACGTTTGACCGGTAGTGTACTGAAACGTTTAATAGGTAGTGTACTAAAACGTTTGACTGGTATTGAACTAAAACGTTTGACCGATAGTGTACTCAGACGTTTAATAGGTAGTGTACTAAAATGTGTGAATGGTAGTGTACTAAAACGTTTGGCTGGTAGTGTACTAAAATGTTTGGCTGTTAGTGTACTAAAATGTTTGACTGGTAGTGTACTAAAACGTTTGGCTGGTAGTGTACTAAAAAGTTTGCCTGGTAGTGTACTAAGACGTTTGATAGGTAGGGTACTAAAAAGTTTAACTGGTAGTGTTCTAAAACGTTTGGCTGGTAATCTTCTAAAACGTTTGACTGGTAGTGTACTAAATCGTTTGGCTGGTAGTGTATTAAAACGTTTGACCGGTAGTGTACTAATACGTTTGGCTACTAGTGTACTAAAACGTTTGTCTGGTATTGTACTAAAACGTTTGACTGGTAGTGTACTAAAACGTTCGACTGGTAGTGTGTCTAAAACGTTCGGCTGGTAGTTTTCTAAAACGTTTGGATGGTAGTGATCTAAAACGTTTGAATGGTAGTGATCTAAAACGTTTGGATGGTATTGTACTAAAACGATTGTCTGGTAGTGTTATAAAACGAATGTCTGGTAGTGTTATAAAACGTTTGTCTGGTAGTGTTATAAAACGTTTGACTGGTAGTGTACTAAAACGTTTGTCTGGTAGTGTTATAAAACATTTGGAGGGTAGTGATCTAAAACGTTTGGATGGTAGTATACTAAAACGATTGTCTGGTAGTGTTATGAAACGATTGTCTGGTAGTGTTATAAAACGTTTGTCTGGTAGTGTACTAAAACGTTTGACTGGTATTGAACTAAAACGTTTGACCGATAGTGTACTAAGACGTTTAATAGGTAGTGTACTAAAATGTGTGAATGGTAGTGTACTAAAACGTTTGGCTGGTAGTGTACTAAAATGTTTGGCTGTTAGTGTACTAAAATGTTTGACTGGTAGTGTACTAAAACGTTTGGCTGGTAGTGTACTAAAAAGTTTGCCTGGTAGTGTACTAAGACGTTTGATAGGTAGGGTACTAAAAAGTTTAACTGGTAGTGTTCTAAACGTTTGGCTGGTAGTCTTCTAAAACGTTTGACTGGTAGTGTACTAAATCGTTTGGCTGGTAGTATACTAAAACGTTTGACCGGTAGTGTACTAATACGTTTGGCTACTAGTGTACTAAAACGTTTGTCTGGTATTGTACTAAAACGTTTGACTGGTAGTGTACTAAAACGTTCGACTGGTAGTGTGTCTAAAACGTTCGGCTGGTAGTTTTCTAAAACGTTTGGATGGTAGTGATCTAAAATGTTTGGATGGTAGTGATCTAAAACGTTTGGATGGTATTGTACTAAAACGATTGTCTGGTAGTGTTATAAAACGAATGTCTGGTAGTGTTATAAAACGTTTGTCTGGTAGTGTTATAAAACGTTTGACTGGTAGTGTACTAAAACGTTTGTCTGGTAGTGTTATAAAACGTTTGGAGGGTAGTGATCTAAAACGTTTGGATGGTAGTATACTAAAACGATTGTCTGGTAGTGTTATGAAACGATTGTCTGGTAGTGTTATAAAACGTTTGTCTGGTAGTGTACTAAAACGTTTGACCGGTAGTGTACAAAAATGTTTGACCGGTAGTGTACTAAAATGTTTGTCTGGAAGTGTTATAAAACGTTTGGATGGTAGTGATCTAAAACGTTTGAATGGTAGTGATCTAAAACGTTTGGATGGTAGTGTACTAAAACGATTGTCTGGTAGTGTTATAAAAAGTTTGTCTGGTAGTGTTATAAAACGTTTGGATGGTAGTGTACTAAAACGTTTGGCTGGTAGTGTACTAAAACGTTTGGCTGGTAGTGTACTAAAACGATTGTCTGGTAGTGTTATAAAATGTTTGACTGGTAGTGTACTAAAATGTTTGACTGGTGGTGTTATAAAACGTTTGTCTGGTAGTGTTATAAAACGTTTGACTGGTAGTGTACTAAAACGTTTGACTGATAGTGTACTAAAACGATTGTCTGGTAGTGTTCTAAAATGTTTGATAGGCAGCGTACTAAAACGTTTGACCGGTAGTGTACTAAATCGTTTGACCGGTAGTGTACTAAATCGTTTGACCGGTAGTGTACTAAAACGTTTGACCGGTAGTGTACTAAAACGTTCGACTGGTAGTGTGTCTAAAACGCTCGGCTGGTAGTTTTCTAAAACGTTTGGCTGGTAGTGTACTTAAACGTTTCACTGGTAGTGTTCTAAAGCGTTTGACTGGTGGTGTACTAATACGTTTGGCTACTAGTGTACTAAAACGTTTGTCTGGTATTTTACTAAAACGTTTGACTGGTAGTGTACTAAAACGTTTGTCTGGTAGTGTTATAAAACGTTTGGATGGTAGTGATCTAAAACGTTTGGATGGTAGTGTACTAAAACGATTGTCTGGTAGTGTTTTAAAACGATTGTCTGGTAGTGTTATAAAATGGTTGTCTGGTAGTGTACCAAAATGTTTGACTGGTAGTGTACTAAAATGTTTGACTGTTAGTGATCTAAAATGTTTGACTGGTAGTGTACTAAAACGATTGTCTGTTAGTGTACTAAAATGTTTGACTGGTAGTGTACTAAAATATTTGACTGTTAGTGATCTAAAATGTTTGACTGGTAGTGTACTAGAACGATTGTCTGGTAGTGTTATAAAACCTTTGACTGGTAGTGAACTAAAATGTTTGACTGGTAGTGTACTAAAATGTTTGACTGTTAGTGATCTAAAATGTTTGACTGGTAGTGTACTAAAACGATTGTCTGGTAGTGTACCAAAATGTTTGACTGGTAGTGTACTAAAATGTTTGACTGTTAGTGATCTAAAATGTTTGACTGGTAGTGTACTAAAACGATTGTCTGTTAGTGTACTAAAATGTTTGACTGGTAGTGTACGAAAATATTTGACTGTTAGTGTACTAAAACGTTTGGATGGTAGTGTACTAGAACGATTGTCTGGTAGTGTCATAAAACGTTTGTCTAGTAGTGTTATAAAACGTTTGGCTGGTAGTGTACTAAAACGTTTGTCTGGTAGTGTTATAAAACGTTTGGCTGGTAGTGTACTAAAACGTTTGTCTGGTAGTGTTATAAAACGTTTGATAGGTAGTGTACTAAAACGTTTGACTGGTAGTTTTCTAAAACGTTTGGCTGGTAGTGCACTAAAACCTTTCACTGGTAGTGATATGAAACGTTTGACTGGTAGTGTACTAAAACGTTTGGCTGGTAGTGTACTAAAATGCTTGGCTACTAGTGTACTAAAACCTTTGTCTGGCAGTGTACTAAAATGTTTGGATGGTAGTGTACTAAAACGTTTGCATGGTACTGTACTAAAACGTTTGTCTGGTAGTGTACTAAAACGTTTGTCTGGTAGTGTTATAAAACGTTTGGCTGGTAGTGTTGTAAAACGTTTGATAGGTAGTGTATTAAAACGTTTGACCGGTAGTGTACTAAAACGTTTGACCGGTAGTGTACTAAAACGTTTGACCGGTAGTGTACTAAAATGTTTAATAGGTAGTGTACTAAAACGTTTCACTGGAAGTGTATCTAAAACGATTGGCTGGTAGTGTACTAAAACGTTTGACTGGTAGTGTACTAAAATGTTTGTCTGGTAGTGTTTTAAAACGTTTGACTGGTAGTGAACTAAAACGATTGTCTGTTAGTGTTATAAAACGTTTGTCTGGTAGTGTTATAAAACGTATGGATGGTAGTGTACTAAAACGTTTGGCTGGTAGTGTACTAAAACGATTGTCTGGTAGTGTTATAAAATGTTTGACTGGTAGTGTACTAAAATGTTTGACTGGTGGTGTTATAAAACGTTTGTCTGGTAGTCTTATAAAACGTTTGGCTGGTAGTGTTGTAAAACGTTTGATAGGTAGTGTATTAAAACGTTTGACCGGTAGTGTACTAAAACGTTTGACCGGTAGTCTACTAAAACGTTTAATAGGTAGTGTACTAAAACGTTTCACTGGAAGTGTATCTAAAACGATTGGCTGGTAGTTTTCTAAAACGTTTGACTGGTAGTGTACTAAAACGTTTGACTGGTAGTGTACTAAAATGTTTGTCTGGTAGTGTTATAAAACGTTTGACTGGTAGTGAACTAAAATGATTGTCTGTTTAGTGATATCAAAACGTTTGCTGCTAGTGATTATAAATACGTTTTGGATGGAAGTGAACTAAAACGTTTGGCTGGTAGTGTTACTAAAACGTTTTGGCTGAGCACTAAAACGATTGTCTGGTAGTGTTATAAAAAGTGATTTGACTGGTAGAGTACTCAAAATTGTTTGACTGTCAGGTATAAAACGTTTGACTGGTAGTGTACTAAAAACGTTTGACTGGTAGTGTACTAAAACGATTGTCCTGGTAGCGGATATAAAACGTTTGTCTGAGTAGTCCTATAAAAACGTATGACTGTAGTGCACTAAAATGTTTTGACTGAGTCGTGCACTAAAATGTTTGACTTTTATTGTACTAAAATTTTTTGACTGGTAGTGATCTAAAAAGTTTAGAATGGTAGTGGTACTAGAAAACGTTTGGCTGGTAGTTTACTAAAACGAATGTCTGGTAGTGTTATTAAAACGATTGACCTGGTATGTATATAAAATGTTTGACATGTAGTGAACTCAAAACATTTTGGCTGGAAGTGTAACTAAAATGGTTGACCGCGGTAGTGTTACTAAAACGTTTGAACTGGTAGTGTACAAAAACGTTTGTCTGGTAGTGATCTAAAGTCATGATAGACTGGTAGATGTTAACTCAAAATAGTTTGGCAACTAGTATAACTAAAAAGTATGGCTGGAAGAGAACTGAAAACGATTGGCTGGTAGTGTATCTAAAACGATTTGGTGTTTAGTGTACTAATAACATTTGACTGTAGTGTATATAAAAATCTTTGACCTGAGTAGTTTACAAAAACGATTGTCTGGTAGTGTTATAAAACGATTGTTCTTGGTAGTTGTTATAACGTTTGTTGGTTGGCTTATAAAACGTTTGACTGGTAACCTCATAGTCTCTCAACCTAAAAAGATCATTACGTGCACTTAAAATGTTTGACTGGTAGTGCTATAATAATGTTTGACTTGTATTGTACTTTTTAAAAAAAATAATGTTTTGACTGGTTAGTAATCTAAAATGTTTGGGTTCGCGTAGTGTACTAAACGTTTGGCTGGTTGTCGTTACTAATAAGTTTGGGGGTGGTGTTCTAAAATACTTTGACTGGTTTGGTGTACTAAAATGTTTGTCTGGTGTGTTTACTAATTCGATGTCTGGTAGTGTTTTTTAAAACGATTGCTGGTTAGTGTTATAATTTGTTTGATCTAGGTAATGTTCTTAAACTTTTGGCGGTTAGTGTATCGAAAAATGGTTGATCAGGTCGTGTATCTAAACTCGTTTGATACCGGTTGGGTTTTCTATAAGTTTGTCTGGTAGTGTTCTTATGAGTTTTGGTATGGTAGGTGTACTAAATGTTTGGCTACTAGTTTTACTAAATGTTTGGCTGGTAGTGTACTAAAATGTTAGGTAGGTAGTGTCTAAAACGTTTGGCTGGGAGTGTTTATAAATGTTTGATGGTAGGTGTACTAAAATGTTTGATGGTAGTGTTTATAAAACGTTTGATGGTAGAGTCACTAAAATGTTTGACTGGTGAGTTGCTTCTCTAAAACGATTGTCTGGGTAATTAGCGATCATAAACGTTTGTCTGGTAAGTCCTTATAAAACGTCTTGACTGGTAGATTCATAAATGTTTGTCTTGGTAGTGCACTAAATGTGTTGAATGTTAGTGTACTAAAACGGTTTGGCTGGTTAGTTTACTAAAACCATTGTCTGGTTGTGTTATATATAACGTGTCTGGTAGTCGTTATAAAATGTTTGACTAGGTAGTGTACTAAAAACATTTTGGCTGGAAGTGTGATCTAAGAATGGTTGACTGCGGAGAGTACCTAAAACGTTTGAAACCGGTAGTGTACAAAAAGACGTTTAGTCTGGTAAGTGTTCTAAAGCGTATGACTGGTAGTGTACTACAAATGTTTGGCTACAAGTATACCTAAAATGTTTGGCCTGGAAGTGTACAAACAAACTGTTTGGGCTGGTAGGTCGTTACTAAACGTTTTGTTTGGCTGTTATTGTACTAAAACATTTGGCTGGTAGTGAACAAAAAGTGTTTGACTCGGTAGTGTAGCTAAAACGAATTGACAGGTAATGTGTAGCATACGGATTTGTCTGGTAGTGTAGCTAAAACGATTTGTCTGGTAGTGTTATATAACGATTGTCAGTAGTTATAAAACTGATTGACAGGTAATGAACTAAAGTATTTGGCAGTAGTGTTCTAAAATGGTTTGACCGGTAGTGCACTAGACTTTGGACCGGTAGTGTACAAAAACTTTTAGTCTGGTAGTGTTCTAAAGCGTTATGACATGGTAGTAGTCACTAAATGTTTGGCTGCTAAGTGTACTAATAACGTTTTTGGCTGGTAAGTGTACTACAAACGTATGGCGTGTTAGTGTACAAAAACGTTTGGCTGGTGAAGTTACTAAAATAGTTTAGACTGGTAGTGTAACGACGATTGACTGGTGGTGTTATACGTTTTGCTCTGGTAGTGTTATAAAATGTTTGGATCTGGTAATGTACTAAATATATTTGGTGGTAGTGTTTCTAGAAATGGGGTTGACGGTAGTGTACTAAAACGTTCTATTGACGGTAGTGTACAAAAACGTTTGTCTGGTGTAAGTGTTCTAAAGGTATGACTGGTAGTGTATCTAAAATGTTTGTGCTACTAGTATACTAAATTGTCTTGGGTGGTAGTGTACTAAAACGTTTGGCTGATAGTTTTCTAAACGTTTGGCTGGTAGTGTTTAAATTGTTTGAACTGGTAGTGTACTAAAATGTTTGACTGGTGTTGTTATAGAAACGTTTCTAGGTTAGCTGTTATAAATGTTTGACTGGTAGTGTTCTAAAAACGATTGTATGGTACGGTGGCAGTAAGAATATGTTTGTCTGGTCGTCGTTATAAAACTTTGAGGGGTAGTGTACTAAAACGTGTTGGTGTAGTGTCACTAAAACGTTTGGCTGTGTAGTGTACATAAAACTTTCGGTGGTAGTGTACCTAAAACGTCTGCTGGTGTGTACTAAAATGTTTTGGTGGTTAGTGTAC
Organism: Megaleporinus macrocephalus; assembly: GCA_021613375.1. Taxonomy (NCBI): domain Eukaryota; kingdom Metazoa; phylum Chordata; class Actinopteri; order Characiformes; family Anostomidae; genus Megaleporinus; species Megaleporinus macrocephalus. The sequence goes on from CM038712.1 coordinate 22,151,523, forward strand.
TAAAAACGATTGTCAGGTAGTGTTATAAAATGTTGTTCTGGTAGTGTTAATAAAAGTATTTGACTGGTAGTGTACTAAAACGTTTTGAACTGTGTAGTGTACTAAAATCGTTGACCTGGTAGTGTACTAAAACTGTTTGGCTGGTTGATGTTAAAAAACGTTTGAACTGGTAGTCGAATTACCTTTGTCCTGGGATTTGAATAAGAACCTTTGGAAGTAGTGATACTAAAAACGTATTTGCATGGTAGTATACTAAAAACGTTGTGTCTGGTAGTGTAGCAGAGACGTTTTTCTGGTAGTGTGATATACAAATGTGTGACTGGCAGGTGAACTAAAACGTTTGTCTGGTATTGCTATACAAACCCTTTGGCTGGTAGTTTACTAAACACGATAGTCTGTTATGTTATTTAATAAACACCGTTTTTGTTCTGGTAGTGTTATAAAAACTAAATGAATGGTAGTAGTAACAAAACGTCACAACTGGAAGTGTATCTAAAACGATTGGCTGTAGTGTACTAAAACGTATGTCTGGTAGTTGTACTAAGACGTTTTTCTGGTAAGTGCTTATAAAATGTTTGACTGGCCAGTGCACTGAAAACGTTTGTCTTGGTAGTGCTATAAAAACATTTGGGCAGGTAGTTTACTAAAACGATTGACTGTTAGTGGTTATAAAACGTTTGTCTGGTATGTTAATAAAACGAATGAATGGTAGTGGACTAAACACGATTGACTTCTGGTAGTGATAGAAAACGATTGTTCAGGTATGTGTTATAATAAAATGTTTGACTGGTAGTGTACTAAAAACATTTGGCTGATAGTGTATCTTAAAATGGTTCACCGTATGTAAACACGTTTGACCGTAGTTGTACAAACACTATTGTTCTGTAGTGTTCTACAGCGTATGACAGGTAGTGTACCTAAAACGTTTGGGTGGTAGTGTGCACTAAAACGTTTGGACCGGTAGTCTACAGAAAACGATTTAATAGGTATGTTTAACTAAAAACGTTTCCAAACTGGAAGTGTATCTAAAACGATGGGCTTGGTAGTCTTTCTAAAACGATTTGACGGTAGTAGTACTAGTATATCAAAATACGATTTGACTGGTAGTGTAACTACAATGTATTTGTCTGTGTGTAATTTTGTTTCTTTTTTGTGAGGAGTTATAACACGATTAGACAGGTAGTGAACTCGCCATGAAAGTCTAGATAGAGATATAAAGCCGTATCTCTGGTAGTGTTAAAAAATGTTTGACATGTAAGTGAACTAAACACGATTGGTCTGGTAGTGTACATAAAAAGTTTTCGTCATGGTAGATGTTTAATAAAACTTAGAGAGTGGTAGTGTACTAAAACGTTTGGCATGGTAGTGAACTAAAACGTTTTGTCTGGTTAGTGTACTAAAACGATTTCGGTGGTAGTGTAAGCTGAAAACGTCCTGACTGTAGGTGTACTAAATGTGTTTTGGAAAGTTGGTGAAAGTGATACAAAAACGATTGTCCGATAGTGTTATGTTTTGTCTGGTAGTGTTACATAAAAATGTTTGAACTGGTAGTGTACAAAAACATTTTTGGACTGGTAGTGAACTAAAATCTTTATGACTGGTAGTGTACTAAAACGTTTGGCTGGTTGTGTTAGAAAACCTTTGACAGGTTAGTGAATACAAACCTATGTCTGGGATTGAATAAAAACGTTTAGGATGGTAGTGTACCTAAAACGTTGTGCAAGGTAGTATACTAAACATCGTATAGTCTGGTAGTGTACTAAAGACGTTTTTCTGGAAGTGTTATAAATGAATGTTTGACTGGCAGTGAACTAAAACCGTTTGTCTGGTATGTGCTAATAAAATAGTTTGGCTGGTAGTTTACTAAAACGTTTGTGCTGGTAGTGTATCTAAAACGTTTGCCCTGGGTAGTGTACTAAAAAGCTTTTGAATGGTATGTGACTAAAACGTTTGTCTGGTAGTGTTCTAAAATGTCTAGATCGAAGTGTACTAAAATGTTTGGCTGGTAGTGTACTAAAGCGTTTGTCTGGTAGTGTACTAAAACGATTGACTGGTAGTGTACTAAAACGATTGTCTGGTAGTGTCATAAAACGTTTTGTCTGTAGTGTACTAAAACGTTTGATGGTAGTGTACTAAAACGTTTGACTGAAGTGAACTAAAACCATTGTCTGGTAGTGTAACTAAAATGTTTGGATGGTAGTGTACTAAAAACGTTTGCATGGTAGTGTACTAAAACGTTTCGTCTGGTAGTGTACTAAAAACGTTTGGCATGGTAGTGTTATAAAACGTTTGGCTGTAGTGTACTAAAAACAGTATGTCTGGTAGTTGTTATAAAAACGTTTGACTAGTAGTGTACTGAAAACGTTTGCTGGTAGTGTCTAAACTAAAACGTTTGGCTGGTAGTGTACTAAAACGTTTCGGGTGTAGTGTACTAAAACGTCTGACTGGTAGTGTACTAAAAATGTTTGAGTGGTAGTGTACTAAAACGACGGATTGTCAGCGTAGTGTTACTAAAAATGATTTGTACTGGTAGTGTTATAAAATGGTTTGGACTGGTAGTGTACTAAAACGTTTGACTGGTAGTGTACTAAAAATCTTTGACTGGTAGTGTTACTACGTTTGGCTGTCTGTGTTATAAAACGCTTTGACTGGTATGAATTAAAACCTTTGTCGTGGATTGAGATAAAACGTTTGGAGTGGTAAGTGTACTAAAACGTTTGTCGGAGGTATGTACTAAGACGTTTTTCTGGTAGAGTGTTACTAAAATGTTTGACTGGGCAGTGAACTAAAAACGTTTGTCTGGTAGTGCTATAAAAACCTTTGTGCTGGTAGTCTTTTACTAAAACGATTGTCTGTTAGTGTTATAAAACGTTTGTACTGGTAGTGGTATAAAAATGTATGGATGGTATGTACTAAAAACGTTTCACATGGTAAAGTGTCTCTAAAAAGATTGGCTGGTAGTGTACTAAAACGTTTGACTGGTAGTGTACTAAAATGTTTGGCTGTAGTGTTATAAAACGTTTGTCTGGTAGTGTACTAAAAACGTATTGATGGTATGTACTAAAACGTTTGGCTGGTAGTGTACTAAAAACGATTGTCCGTGGTAGTGTTATAAAATGTTTGACTGGTAGTGTACTAAAAATGTTTGACTGGTGGTGTTAAAAAACGTTTCGTCTGGGTAGTCGTACTAAAACGTTTGGCTGGTAGTGTTAGTAAAACGATTGATATGGTAGTGTACTAAAACGTTTGACTGGTAGTGTACTAAAACGTTTGACGTAGTACTAACTAAAAACGTAAATAGGTAGTGTACTAAAACGTTCACTGGAAGTGTATCTAAACACCATTGGCTGATAGTCTATCTAAAACGTTTGACTGATAGTGTACTAAAAACGTTTGACTGGTGGTGCATCTAAAACGTTTGTCTGGTAGTGTTATAAAATGTTTTGACTGGTAGTGCACTAAAAACGTTTGTCTGGTATTGTCCTAAAACGTTTGTCTGGTAGTGTTATAAAACGTTTGTCTGGTAGTGCTTATAAAACGTTTGACTGGTAGTGTACTAAAATGCTGACTGTGGTACTAAAAAAGTCTGCTGGTAGTACTAAAAACGTTTGAGCTGGTAGAGTCACTAAAAAGATGTTTGGCTGGTAGTGTGTATAAAAGTTTTTGACTGGTAGTGTACTAAAAACATTTGACTGTAGTGTACTAAAATGTTTGACTGTAGTGTACTAAAACGATTGTCTGGTAGTGTTATAAAAACGATTGTCTGTAGTATTTATAAAACGTTTGTGACTGGTAGTGTACTAAAACTTTGCTGGTAGTGTATCTAAAAAGGTTTGTCTGTATGTACTAAAACGTTTTGACTGGTATGTACATAAAATGTTTGACTGGCAGTGGTACTAAAAGCGTTTGTCTGGTAGTGTACTAAAATGTATGGCTGCTAGTATACTAAAACGTTTGGCTGTAGTGTACCAAAACGTTTGGCTGGTAGTGTACTAAAACAATTGAGTCTGATAGTGTCTTTATAAAATGTCTTGACTCGTAGTGTACTAAAAATGTTTGACTGGTGTTGTTATAAAACGTTTCTCTGGTAGTGTTATACAAAATGTTTGACTGTAGTGTACTAAAACGATTGTCTGTAGTGTCATAAAATGTTTGTCTGTAGTGTATAAAACTTTTGAGTGTGAGTGTACTAAAACGTTTGGCTGGTAGTGTACTAAAACGTTTGGCTGGTAGTGTACTAAAAACGTTTCGGTGGTATGTGTACTAAAAACGTCTGACTGGTAGTGTACTAGACGTTTTGTGAGTGGTAGTGTACTAAAAACGATATGACAGGTATGTTACTAAACGTGTTTGTCTGGTAGTGTTATAAAATGTTTAGACTGTAGTGTACTAAAACGTTTGACTGGTAGTGTACTAAAATCTTTGACTGGTAGTGAACTAAAACGTTTGGCTGGTTGTGTTATAAAACGTTTGACTGGTAGTGAATTCAAACCTTTGTCTGGGATTGAATAAAACGTTTGGATGGTAGTGTACTAAAACGTTTGCATGGTAGTATACTAAAAGGTTTGTCTGGTAGTGTACTAAGACGTTTTTTCTGGTAGTGTTATAAAATGTTTGACTGGCAGTGAACTAAAACGTTTGTCTGGTAGTGCTATAAAATGTTTGGCTGGTAGTTTACTAAAACGGTTGGCTGGTAGTGTATCTAAAACGTTTGCCTGGTAGTGTACTAAAGCTTTTGAATGGTAGTGTACTAAAACGTTTGTCTGGTAGTGTTCTAAAATGTCTAGATCGTAGTGTACTAAAATGTTTGGCTGGTAGTGTACTAAAGCGTTTGTCTGGTAGTGTACTAAAACGATTGACTGGTAGTGTACTAAAACGATTGTCTGGTAGTGTCATAAAACGTTTGTCTGGTAGTGTACTAAAACGTTTGACTGGTAGTGTACAGGTTTGACTGGTAGTGAACTAAAACCTTTGTCTGGTAGTGTACTAAAACGTTTGGATGGTAGTGTACTAAAACGTTTGCATGGTAGTGTACTAAAACGTTTGTCTGGTAGTGTACTAAAACAATTGTCTGGTAGTGTTATAAAACATTTGGCTGGTAGCTGTACTAAAACGTTTGTTCTGTAGTGTTATCTAAAACGTTTGGCTGGTAGTGTATCTAACGTTTGTCTGGTAGTGTAGATAAAACGTTTGGATAGGTAGTGTACTAAAACGTTTGGCTGGTAGTGTTCTAAAACCTTTGGCTGGTAGTGCCCTAAAAACCTTTCACTGGTAGTGCACATGAAACGTTTGACGGGTAGTTGTACTAAAACGTTTGGCTGTAGTGTATCTAAAAGCGTTTGATTGGTAGTGTACTAAAAATGCTTGGCTACTAGTGTACTAAAAACCGGTTTGTCTGGCAGTGTAGCTAAAATGTTTGGATGGGTAGTCGTACTAAAACGTTTGCATGTGGTACAGTGTACACTAATACTGTTTGACCTGGTAGTGTACTAAAAACGTTGTCTGGTAGTGTTATAAAACGTTTGGCTGGTAGTGTTGTAAAAACGTTTGACTGGTAGTGTATTAAAAACGATTTGACCTGGTAGTGGATACTAAAAACGTTTGACCGGTAGTGTACTCAAAACGTTTGACCGTAGTGTACAAAAATGTTTTAATAGTAGTGTACTAAAACGTTTTCACTGGAAGTGTATCTATAAGCGATTGGCTGGTAGTGTACTAAAACGTTCGAGCTGGTAGTGAACTAAAAACGATTGTCGTTAGTGTTATAAACGTTTGTCTGTAGTGTTATAAAACGTATTGATGGTAGTGTACTAAAACGTTTCGCTGGTAGTGTGACTGAAAAACGATTGTCTGGTAGTGTCATAAAAATGTTTGTCTGTAGGTATAAAAATGTATGACTGGTGGTGTTATAAAAACGTTTGCGGTAGTGTACAAAAACGTTTGGCGGAAGTGTTTAAAACGTTCTGACTAGTCGTGTACTAAAACGTTTGACCGGTAGCGTACTAAAACGTTTGACCCTGTAGTCTACAAAAACGTTTAATAGGTAGTGTACATAAAGACGTTTGCACTGGCAGTGTATCTAAAACGATTGGGCTGGTAGTGTACTAAAACGTTCGACTGGTAGTGAACTAAAACGGATTGGTTGTGTTAGTTTGTTAGTAAAAACGTTTGTCTGAGTAGTGTTAATAAAAACGTTATGGATGGTAGTGTACTAAAACGTTTGGCTGGTAGTGTACTAAAACGATTGTCCTGGTAGTGTTATAAAATGTTTGGACTGGTAGTGTACTAAAATGTTTGACTGGTGGTGCTATAAAACGTTTGTCTGGTAGTCTTACAAAATACGTTTGGCTGGAAGTGTTGTAAAACGTTTGATAGGTAGTGTATTAAAACACGTTTGACCGGTATCGTACATAAACGTTTGACCGTAGTCCTACTAAAACGTTTAATCGGTAGTGTACTAAAAACGTTTCACTGGAAGTGTATCTAAAACGATTGGCTGGTAGTTTACTAAAAACGTTGACTGGTAGTGTACTACAACGATTGACTGGTAGTGTACTAAAAACGTTTGTCTGTGTAGTGTTATAAAAACGTTTGTCTGGTAGTGTTATGAAAATGTATGAGCATGGTAGTGTACTAAAAACGTTTCACTGGAAGTGTATCTAAAACGATTGGCTGTAGTGTAACTAAAACGTTGACATGGTAGTGTACTAAAATGTTTGTCTGGTAGTGTTATAAAACGTATTGTCTGGTAGTGTTATAAAAAAGTTTGGCTGGTATGTACTAAAAACGTTTTGGCCTGTAGTGTCCTAAAACGATTTGTCTGGTAGTGTTACTACGTTTGACTGGTAGTGTATTACGTTTGATAGTTTGGTGTAGCTAAAACGTTTGCTGGTATTGCACAAAACGTTTGTGGCAGTGCACAAAACGCTCTCACTGGTATCCTATAAAAACGTTTATGATCTGGTACTGTAATAAAAACGTTTGGCTGGTAGTGTTTCTAAAAGCGTTTTGACTGGTAGTGTACTAAAATGCTTGGCTACTATGTACTAAACTTTGTCTGGCATGTACAAATGTTTGGATGGTAGTGTTACTAAAACGGTTTGCATGTACTGTGCTAAAACGTTTGTCTGTAGTGTACTAAAACGTTTGGCGTGGTAGTAGTTGTAAAACACGTGTTTGGCTGGTAGTGTATGTAAAACGTTTGACCGGTAGCTGCTATAATACGTGTGACCGGTAGTCGTACAAAAACGTCTGACCGGTAGTGTACTAATAGCGTTTGACCGTAGTGTACTAAAACTTTCACTGGAAGTGGTTTAATGACAAAAACGATTTCGCTGGAAGGATATCTAAACGCATTTGGCAGGTAGGTACTAAAACGTTTCGACTGTAGTGAACACGATTTGGCTGTTTAGTGTTTTAGTAAAACGGTTTGTCTGGATAGTGGGTATAAAACGTATTGGATGGTGAGTGTACTAAAACGTTTGCGCTGGTAGTGTACTACAAAACGATTTGCGTGTAGTGTTAATAAAATGTTTGACGGTCTTGCACTAAAATGGTTTGACTGGAATGTGTACTAAAACGATTGTCTGGTAGTGTATAAAAAAAGTTTGTCTGTAAGATCTGTATAAAAACGTTTGACTGGTAGTGCACTAAAATGTTTGACTTTTATTGTATTATCTAACAATGTTTGACTGGTATGTGATCTAAACGATGCTGTGAATGGTAGTGTAACTAAAATGGTTGTTGGCTGTGTAGTGTACTAAAACGTTTGGGTGGTAGTGTACTAAAAACGTTTGGTGGTAGTGTACTAAAGCGTTTGACTGTAGTGTACTAAAAATGTTTGACTGGTAGTGTACCTAAAACTGCTTTGTCTGTTGGTGTGTTATAAAACGATTGTCTGTAGTATTATAAAATGTTTGACTGGTAGTGTACTAAAACATTTGGCTGGTAGTCGTATCTCAAAAATGGTTGACCGTAGTGTACTAAAACGTTTGACCGGTAGTGTACAAAAACATTTTGTCTGGTAGTTTCTAAAAGCGTTTGACTGGTAGTGTACTAAAAATGATTTGGCTACTAGTATACTAAAATGTTTGGCTGTAGTGTGACTAAAACGTTTGGCTGGTAGTGTACTAAAACAACTTGTCTGATAGTGTTATAAAATGTTTGACTGTAGTGTACTAAAAATGTTGTGACTGGTGTTGTTATAAAACGTTTCTCTGGTAGTGTTATAAAATGTATTGACTGTGGTGTACTAAAACGATTGTGCTGGTAGTTGTACATAAAATGTTTGTCTGGTAGTGTTATAAAACTTTTGAGTGGTAGTGTACTAAAACGTTTGCATGGTAGTGTACTAAAACGTTTGGCTGGTAGTGTACTAAAACGTATCGGGCTGGTAGTGTTCTAAAAACGTCTGACTGGTAGTGTACTAAAATGTGTTGATTGGTAGTGTATATAAAACGATTGTCAGTAGTGTTTATAAAATGTTTGTCTGGTAGTGTTATAAATACCGTTTGACTGGTAGTGTACTAAAACATTTGACTGGTAGTGTACTAAAATCTTTGACTGGTAGTGTACTAAAACGTTTGGCTGGTTGTGTTATAAAACGTTTGACTGGTAGTGAATTCAAACCTTTGTCTGGGATTGAATAAAACGTTTGGATGGTAGTGTACTAAAACGTTTGCATGGTAGTATACTAAAAGGTTTGTCTGGTAGTGTACCTAAAGACGTTTTTCTGGTAGTGTTATAAAAATGTTTGACTGTCATGAACTAAAACGTTTGTCTGGTAGTGCCTATAAAAATGTTTGCTGAAGTTAACTAAAACGGTTTGGCTGGTAGTGTATCTAAAACGTTTGCCTGGTAGTGTACTAAAAGCTTTTGACTGGTAGTGTACTAAAACGTTTGTCTGGTAGTGTTCTACGTCGTAGATCGTAGTGTACTAAAACGTTTGGCTGGTAGTGTACTAAAGCGGTTTGTCATGGTAGTGTACTAAAAAGCGATAGACTGGTAGTGTACTAAAACGCTTTGTCTGGTAGTGTCATAAAAACGTTTGTCTGGTAGTGTATCTAAAAGACGTTTGACTGTAGTGTACTAAAACGTTTGACGGTAGTGTACTAAAACCTTTGGTCGTAGTTACTAAAACGTTTTGGATGTAGTGTACTAAAATGTTTGACATGGTGAGTGTTACTAAAACGACTTTTGTCTGGTATGTGTAACTAAAACGTTTGGCTGGTAGTGTTTATGAAAACGTTTGTGCTGGTAGTGTACTAAAAACGTTTTTGACCTGGTAGTGTACTAAAACGTTTGGCTGGTAGTGATCTAGAAACGTTTGTTCTGTAGTGTTATAAAACGTTTGATGGTAGTGTACTAAAACGTTTGACCTGGTAGTTTTCTAAAACTTTTGGCTGGTAGTGCACCTAAAACTTTCACTGTAGTGGTATGAAAAATGTTTTGACTGGTAGTGTAACTAAAACTTTGGCTGGAAGTGTTCTAAAACGTATGATTGGTAGTGTTACTAAAAACGCTTGGCTCGAGGCGGTAGTGTACTAAAACGATTTGGCTGGTAGTGTACTAAAATGTTGGATGGGTAGTGTACATAAAACTTGTGCATGGTAGTGTACTAAAACGTATGGTATGGTAGTGTACTAAAAACGTTTGTGGCGTGGTGAGTGTGAGCGAGAAACGTTGGCTGGTAGTGTTGTAAAAAGTGTTTTGACTAGGTAGTGTATTAAAACGTTTGACTGGTAGTGTTATAAAACTTTTGACTGGTAGTGTACTAAAAACGTTTGAGCTGTTTATGTGTACTTAAACAGTTTGACTAGTAGTGATACTAAAACTTTGACGGGTAGTGTATCTAAAACGTTTGGCCGTAGTGTACTAAAACGTTGACTGGGTAGTGTACTAAAACGTGTGCTGTTAGTGTATCTAAAACGCTTTGAGCCTGGTAGTGTTACTAAAACGTTTGACTGAGTAGTGTACTAAAACGTTTGCCTGGTAAGTGTACTAAAACGATTGTCTGGTAGTGTTATAAAAATGTTTGACTGGTAGTGACACAAAAATGATTTGGCATGTGGTGTATAAAAACGTTTGTCTGGGTAGTGTCTATAAACGTTTGGACTGGTAGTGTATAAACAGTTTGAGCATGTAGTGTACTTAAAACGGTGGACTGTGGCGCACTAACACATTGTCTGGTAGTCTACTAGACTTTAAGTAGATATGTACTAAAACGTTTCGAGCTGGATAGTGTATCTATAAAAACTATTGGTCTGGTAGTGTAATACGTTTCGACTGGTAGTGAACCAAAAATGATTGTCTGGTAGTGTACTAAAAACGTTTGGCTGGTAGTGTTCATAAAACGAGTGATGCGTTTGTAGTGTACTAAAACGTTTGACTGGTAGTGTTACTAAAATGTTTGATGGTATGTACATGGTGACTGGTGGTGTTATAAAACGTTTGTCTGGTAGTCTTATAAAACGTTTGGCTGGTAGTGTTGTAAAAACGTTTGATAGTAGTGTATTAAAACGTTTGACCGGGTAGTGTACTAAAAACGTTTGACCGGTAGTGTCTACTAAAACGTATAATCAGGTAGTGTACTAAAAACGTTTCACTGTGAAGTGCTATCTAAAACCATTGGCTGGTAGTTTTCTAAAACGTTTGACTGATATGTTACTAAAAATCGTTTGACTGGTAGTGTAACTAAAATGCTTTGTTGTGATAAAAACGTTGCCTGGTAGTGTAATAAAATGATTGTCTGTAGTGTTATAAAACGTTTGTCTGGTAGTGTTATAAAACGTTTGGAGGTAGTGTACGTTTTGAGTGGTAGTGTACTAAAACGTTTGGCGTGGTAGTGTCACTCAAAAACGATTGGCTGGTAGTGTTATAAAATGTTTGAGCTGGTAGTGCACTAAAAGTGTTTGACTGGAATGGTACTAAAACATTGTCTGGTAGTGTGATAAAAAGTTTGTCAGGTAGTCTTATACGTTTGACTGTAGTGCTAGTTTGACACTACATTTGACTGGTATTGTACTAAAATGTTTGACTGGTAGTGATCTAAAATGTTTGTGGATGTAGTATGTGTACTAAATAGTTTGGCTGGTAGTGGTATCTAAAACGTTTGGGTGGAGTGGACTAAAACGTTTGGGTGGTAGTGTACTAGCGTTGACATGGGTAGTGTACTAATAAGTTTGGCTGGTAGTGTACTAAAACAGTGTGTCCTGGTGGTAGTTTTGTATGAACTTTAAAACGATGTCTGGTAGTGTTATAAAAAGGTTTGGCAGTAGTAGTGACGATAAACATGTGGCTGTGTGTGTATCTAAAACGGTTGCCCGTATGTGTAAAGCTAAAACGTTTGACCGTAGTGTACAAAAACATTTGTCTGGTAGTGTTCTAAAGCGTCTTTGACTCGTAGTGTACTAAAAATGTTTGGCTAGTATACTAAAATGTTTGGCTGGTAGTGTACGAAAAACGTTTGGCTGGTAGTGTACTAAAACAATTGTCTGATAGTGTTATACGTTTTGTCTGGTAGTGTACTAAAATGTTTGACTGGTGTATGTTATAAAACGACTTTCTCTGGTAGTGTTATAAAATGTTTGACTGTGAGTGTACTAAAAACGATTGTCCTGGTAGTGTACATAAAACTGTTTTGTCTGTAGTGTTATAAAACCTTTTGAGTGGTAGTGTACTAAAAAATTTGGCTGGTAGTGTACTAAAACCTTTGGCTGGTAGTGTACTAAAACGTTTCGGTGGTAGTGTACTAAAACGTCTGACTGGTAGTGTACTAAAATGTTTGAGTGGTAGTGTACTAAAACGATTGTCAGGTAGTGTTATAAAATGTTTGTCTGGTAGTGTTATAAAATGTTTGACTGGTAGTGTACTAAAACATTTGACTGGTAGTGTACTAAAATCTTTGACTGGTAGTGTACTAAAACGTTTGGCTGGTTGTGTTATAAAACGTTTGACTGGTAGTGAATTAAAACCTTTGTCTGGGATTGAATAAAACGTTTGGATGGTAGTGTACTAAAACGTTTGCATGGTAGTATACTAAAACGTTTGTCTGGTAGTGTACTAAGACGTTTTGGCTCTGGTAGTGTTATAAAAATGTTTGACTGGCAGTGAACTAAAACGTTTGTCTGTAGTGCTATAAAATGTTTGGCTGGGTAGTTTACTAAAAACGGTTGGCTGGTAGTGTACTAAAACGTTATGTGCCTGTGTAGTGTACTAACGCTTTTGAATGGTAGTGTACTAAAAGCGTTTGTCTGTAGTGTTCTAAAATTGTTTAGATCGTAGTGTAGCTAAAACATGTTTGCTGGTAGTGTTATAAAGCGTTTGTCTGGTAGTGTTATAAAACGATTGACTGGTAGTGTACTAAAAACGATTGTCTGGTAGTGTCCATAAAAATCGTTTGTCTGGTAGTGTACTAAAACGTTTGACTGGTGGTGTACATAAAACGTTTGGCTGTAGTGATACTAAAACGTTTGGCTGGAGTGTTCTAAAACGGTTTGAATGTAGTGTACTAACACTTTGTCCTGTAGTGTACTAAAACGTTTGGCTGTAGTGTACTAAAACGTCTGGTAGTGACTAAAACGTTCGCTGGAAGTGTACTAAAACGTTTGTCTGTAGTGTTAAAAAACGTTTCGCTGGTAGAGCTAAAACGATTGTCTGGTAGTGTTATAAAACGTTTGGCTGGTAGTGTACTAAAACGTTTGACTGGTAGTTTTCTAAAACGTTTGGCTGGTAGTGCACTAAAACCTTTCACTGGTAGTGATATGAAACGTTTGACTGGTAGTGTACTAAAACGTTTGGCTGGTAGTGTTCTAAAGCGTTTGATTGGTAGTGTACTAAAATGCTTGGCTACTAGTGTACTAAAACCTTTGTCTCTGGCAGTGTACTAAAATGTTTGGATGGTAGTGTACTAAAACGTTTTGCATGGTACTCGTACTAAAACGTTTGTCTGTAGTGTACTAAAAACGTCTCTGGTAGTGTTATAAAACGTTTGGCTGGTAGTGTAGTAAAAACGTTTGATAGTAGTGTATTAAAACGTTTGACCGTATTGTAAACTAAAACGTTTGACCGTAGTGTACTAAAACGTTTGACCGTAGTGTACTAAAATGATTAGATAGTAGTGTACTAAAACGTTTCACTGGAAGTGTATCTAAAGCGATTGGCTGGTAGTGTACTAAAACGTTCGACTGGTAGTGAACTAAAACGATTGTCTGTTAGTGTTATAAAACGTTTGTCTGGTAGTGTTATAAAACGTATGGATGGTAGTGTACTAAAACGTTTGGCTGGTAGTGTACTAAAACGATTGTCTGGTAGTGTTATAAAAATGTTTGACTGGTATGTACTATAAATGTTATGACTGGTGGTGTTATAAAACGTTTGTCTGGTAGTCTATAAAAAACGTTTGGCTGGAAGTGTTTGTAAAACGTTTGATATGTAGTTATTAAAAACGTTTGACCGTAGCGTACTAAAACGTTTGACCGGTAGTCTACTAAAAACGTTTTAATAGGTAGTGTACTAAAAACGTTTCACTGGAAGTGTATCTAAAAACATTGCTGGTAGTGTACTAAAACGTTTCGACTGGTAGTGAACTAAAACGATATGTCTGTTATGTGTTATAAAACGTTTGTCTGGTAGTGTTATAAAACGTATGGATGGTAGTGTACTAAAACGTCACTGGTAGTGTACTAAAACGATTTGTCTGTATGTATAAAAACGTTTGACTAGGTAGTGTACTAAAATGTTTGACTGGTGGTGTTATAAAAACGTTATGTCTGGTAGTGCTTATAAAAACGATTTGGCTGGAAGTGCTGTAGTTTGTATGCGTAGTGTTGTAAAAACGTTTGACTGTAGCGTACTAAAAACGTTTGACCGGTACGTCTACTAAAACGTTTGACTGGTAGTGCTACTAAAACGTTTGATAGTAGTGGTACTGAAAAACGTTTCACTGGAAGTGTACTAAAAACGATTGGCTGGTAGTATCTGCCTAAAACGTTTGACTGGTAGTGTACTAAAAACGTTTGACTGGTAGTGTACTAAAATCTTTGCACTGTAGTGTTATAAACAGTTTGACTGGTAGTGATACTAAAATGATGTCTGTTAGTGTAATAAAACGTTTGTCTGGTAGTTGTTATAAAAAACGTTTGGATGGTAGTGTACTAAAACGTTTGCTGGTAGTGTACAAAAACGTTGGCCTGGTAGTGTGCCACTAAAACGATTGGTACTGGTAGTGTAAATAAAAATGTTTTGACTGTAGTGTACACTAAAATGTTTGACTGGTGCTGCTTTATAAAACGTATGTCTGGTAGTGTTATAAAACGTTTGACGTGTAGTGTACTAAAATGTTTGACTGGTAGTGTACTAAAACGATTGTCTGTAGTGTTATAAAACGTTTGTCTGGTAGTCTTATAAAACATTTGACTGGGAGTGCACTAAAATGTTGACTTTTATTGTACTAAAAATGTTTGACTGGTAGTGATGCTAAAAATGTTTGACTGGTAGTGTACTAAAACGTTTGGCTGGTAGTGTACTAAAACGTTTTGGTGGTAGTGTACTAAAACGTTTTGACTGGTAAGTGTACTAAAAATGTTTGACTGGTATGTGTACTAAAAACGATTGTCTGGTAGTGTTATAAAAACGATTGTCTGGTAGTGTTATAAAATGTTTGACTGTAGTGTACTAAAAACATTTGCTGGTAGTGTAACTAAAATGGTTGACCGTAGTGTACTAAAACGTTTGACTGGTATTGTACAAAAACGTTGTCTGGTAGTGTTCTAAAGCGTATGACTGGTAGTGTACTAAAATGTTTGGCTTACTAGTAGTACTAAAATGTTTGGCTGTAGTGTACTAAAACGTGTGCTGTAGTTACTAAAATGTTTAGCTGGTAGTGTGATAAAATGTTTGACTGGTAGTGTACTACAACGTTTGACTGGGAGTGTTATAAAACGTTTGTCTGGTAGTGTTATAAAAATGTTGTCGACGGTAGTGTATAAAAACGGTTTTGTCTGGTAGTGTCATAAAATGTTTGGCTGGTAGTGTTATAAAACGTTTGGACTGGTAGTGATCTAAAACGTTTGACGGGTAGTGTACTCAAAATTTTGGCGTAGTGTACAAAAACTGCGTGTAGTTTACTAAAACGTCTGAATGGTAGTGTACTAAAACGTTTCACGGAATATCTAAAACCATGGCTTTAGTGTACTAAGTTTTCCCGATAAAACGTTTGACTGATAGTGTAACTAAAACGTTTGTCTGGTACGTGGTAGTGTATACGTTTGTCTGGTAGTGTATATAATAACTATGGATGTAGTGTACTAAAACGTGTCACTGGTAGTGTATCTAAAACGATGGCCGTAGTGTGACTAAAACGTGTGACCGGTAGTGTACTAAAAACGGTTGTCTGGTAGTGTTTCATAAAACGTTTGAGCATGGTAGTGTACTAAAACGTTTGGCGTAGTGTACTAAAAACGTTTGCTGGTAGTGCATCTAAAACGATTTGGCTGTAGTGTTACTAAAACATTTGGCTGGTAGTGTCACTAAAATGTTTGACTGGTAGTGTTACATAAAACATTTGACTGGTAGTGTTACTAAAAAACGTTTTCGTCTGGTAGTGTTAAAAAACGTTTGACTGTGTGTACTAAACGATTGCCTTAGTGCACTAAAATGTTTGACTTTTATTGGTACTAAAAACGTTTGACGTGGTAGTGATCTAAAAATGTTTGACTGAAGTGTACTAAAAACGTTTGGCTGTAGTGTACTAAAACGTTTCGTGGTAGTGTACTAAAACGTCAGTGACTGGTAGTGTACTAAAATGTTTGAGTGGTAGTGTACTAAAACGTTTGTCTGGTAGTGTATAAAACGATTGTCCTGGTAGTGTTATAAAATGTTTGACTGTAGTGTACTACAAACATTTGGCTGGTAGTGTATCATAAAATGGTTGACCGGTAGTGTACTAAAACGTTTGACTGTAGTGACAAAAACGTTGGTCCGGTAGTGTTCTCAAGCGTTGGACTGGAGTGTACTAAAATGTGCTACTAGTATACTAAAAATGTTTGGCTGGTAGTGTACTAAAACTTTGGCTGGGTAGTGTACTAAAACAATTGTCTGGTAGTGTTATATAAACGTTTGACTGGTAGTGTACTAAAAATGTATGACTGGTGTTGTTATAAAACGTTTCTCTGGTAGTGTTATAAAAATGTTTGACTGGTAGTGTACTAAAACGATTGTCTGGTAGTGTCATAAAATGTTTGTCTGGTAGGTGTTTAATAAAACTTTTGAGTGGTAGTGTACTAAAACGTTTTGGCTGGTAGTGTACTAAAACGTTTTGGCTGGTAGTGTACTAAAACGTTTTCGGTGGTAGTGTACTAAAACGTCTGACTGTAGAGTACTAAAACGTTTGCATGGTAGTGTACTAAAACGTATTGTCTGGTAGTGTACTAAAACGTTTTCTGGTAGTGTTATAAAATGTTTGACTGGCAGTGAACTAAAACGATTGTCTGGTAGTGCTATAAAACCTTTGGCTGGTAGTATACTAAAACGATTGTCTGTTAGTGTTATAAAACGTTTGTCTGGTAGTGTCTATATAAACGTATGGATGGTAGTGTACTAAAACGTTTTTCACTGTGACCGTGTATCATGCTGTATGTATAAAGAGTCTGGTATGTACTAAAATGTTTTGTTCTGGTTAGTGTTATAAAACGTTTGTCTGGTATGTTATAAAACGATTGGGCTGGTAGTGTACTAAAACTTTTGACTGGTAGTGTATCTAAAAACGTGGCTTGTAGTGTTCTAAAACATTTGATTGGTATTGTACTAAAACGTTTGGCTGGTAGTGTTATAAAACGTTTGACTAGGTAGTGTACTAAAACGTTTGGCTGGTAGTGTTCTAAAAGCGTTTGGCTGGTAGTGTAGCTAAAAACATTGACTGCTAGTGTACTAAAAACGTTTGGCTGGTAGTGTACTAAAACGTTTGCTGGTAGTGTACTAAAACGTATAGTCTGGTAGTGTTACTAAAATGTTTAGACTGCTAGTGTACTAAAAACGTTTGACTGGAAGGTGTTACTAAAACTGTTTGTCATGGTAGTGTTATAAAACGTTTGAACTAGTAGTGTACTAAAACGATTGTCTGGTATGTGTCATAAAAACGTTTGTCTGGTAGTGTTATAAAACGTCTTGACTGGTAGTGTACAAAAACATTGATCTGGGTAGTGCATAAAAACACCTAGTCTGTTTACAGTTATACAAACTCTGAGTGGTAGTGTACTAAAACGTTTGTCTGGTAGTGTACTAAAAACGTTTGGCTGGTAGTGTACTAAAATTTTGACTGCTAGTGTTGACTAAAACGTTTGTCTGGTATGTATATAAACGTTTGACTAGTAGTGTATCTAAAAACGTATTGTCTGGTAGTGTCATAAAACGTATGTGTCT
Source organism: Megaleporinus macrocephalus (assembly GCA_021613375.1). Lineage (NCBI taxonomy): Eukaryota > Metazoa > Chordata > Actinopteri > Characiformes > Anostomidae > Megaleporinus > Megaleporinus macrocephalus. The sequence continues at coordinate 22,168,941 of CM038712.1, forward strand.
GGTAGTGTTATATAAAAACGTTTGACTGGTAGTGTAACTAAAACGATGTACTGGTAGTGTCATAAAAACCGTTGTCTGGTAGAGTTATTAAAACTCTTGAGTGGTAGTGTACTAAAACGTTTGTCTGGTAGTGTTCTAAAACGATTGGGCTGGTAGTGTATCTAAAATGTTTGACCGGTAGTGAACTAAAACGTTTGTCTGGTAGTGTACTAAAACGTTTGACCCGGTAGTGTTACTAAAACGTTTGATAGGTATGTACTAAAAACGTTTGACTGGTAGTGTATCTAAAAACGTTGGACCGGTAGTGTTCTAAAGCGTATGACTGGTAGTGTACTAAAACGTTTGACCGGTAGTGTACTAAAACGTTTGACCGGTAGTCTACTAAAACGTTTAATAGGTAGTGTACTAAAACGTTTCACTGGAAGTGTATCTAAAACGATTGGCTGGTAGTGTACTAAAACGTTCGACTGGTAGTGAACTAAAACGATTGTCTGTTAGTGTTATAAAACGTTTGTCTGGTAGTGTTATAAAACGTATGGATGGTAGTGTACTAAAACGTTTGACTGGTAGTGTTATAAAATGTTTGATAGGTAGTGTACTAAAATGTTTGACTGGTGGTGTTATAAAACGTTTGTCTGGTAGTCTTATAAAACGTTTGGCTGGAAGTGTTGTAAAACGTTTGATAGGTAGTGTATTAAAACGTTTGACCGGTAGCGTACTAAAACGTTTGACCGGTAGTCTACTAAAACGTTTAATAGGTAGTGTACTAAAACGTTTCACTGGAAGTGTATCTAAAACGATTGGCTGGTAGTTTTCTAAAACGTTTGACTGGTAGTGTACTAAAACGTTTGACTGGTAGTGTACTAAAATGTTTGTCTGGTAGTGTTATAAAACGTTTGACTGGTAGTGAACTAAAATGATTGTCTGTTAGTGTTATAAAACGTTTGTCTGGTAGTGTTATAAAACGTTTGGATGGTAGTGTACTAAAACGTTTGGCTGGTAGTGTACTAAAACGTTTGGCTGGTGTTGCACTAAAACGATTGTCTGGTAGTGTTATAAAATGTTTGACTGGTAGTGTACTAAAATGTTTGACTGGTGCTGTTATAAAACGTTTGTCTGGTAGTGTTATAAAACGTTTGACCGGTAGTGTACTAAAATGTTTGACTGGAAGTGTACTAAAACGATTGTCTGGTAGTGTTATAAAACGTTTGTCTGGTAGTCTTATAAAACGTTTGACTGGTAGTGCACTAAAATGTTTGACTTTTATTGTACTAAAATGTTTGACTGGTAGTGATCTAAAATGTTTGACTGGTAGTGTACTAAAACGTTTGGCTGGTAGTGTACTAAAACGTTTGGGTGGTAGTGTACTAAAACGTTTGACTGGTAGTGTACTAAAATGTTTGACTGGTAGTGTACTAAAACGATTGTCTGGTAGTGTTATAAAACGATTGTCTGGTAGTGTTATAAAATGTTTGACTGGTAGTGTACTAAAACATTTGGCTGGTAGTGTATCTAAAATGGTTGACCGGTAGTGTACTAAAACGTTTGACCGGTAGTGTACAAAAACGTTTGTCTGGTAGTGTTCTAAAGCGTATGACTGGTAGTGTACTAAAATGTTTGGCTACTAGTATACTAAAATGTTTGGCTGGTAGTGTACTAAAACGTTTGGCTGGTAGTGTACTAAAACAATTGTCTGGTAGTGTTATAAAATGTTTGACTGGTAGTGTACTAAAATGTTTGACTGGTGTTGTTATAAAACGTTTCTCTGGTAGTGTTATAAAATGTTTGACTGGTAGTGTACTAAAACGATTGTCTGGTAGTGTCATAAAATGTTTGTCTGGTAGTGTTATAAAACTTTTGAGTGGTAGTGTACTAAAACGTTTGGCTGGTAGTGTACTAAAACGTTTGGCTGGTAGTGTACTAAAACGTTTCGGTGGTAGTGTACTAAAACGTCTGACTGGTAGTGTACTAAAACGTTTGCATGGTAGTATACTAAAACGTTTGTCTGGTAGTGTACTAAGACGTTTTTCTGGTAGTGTTATAAAATGTTTGACTGGCAGTGAACTAAAACGTTTGTCTGGTAGTGCTATAAAACCTTTGGCTGGTAGTTTACTAAAACGATTGTCTGTTAGTGTTATAAAACGTTTGTCTGGTAGTGTTATAAAACGTATGGATGGTAGTGTACTAAAACGTTTCACTGGAAGTGTATCTAAAACGATTGGCTGGTAGTGTACTAAAACGTTTGACTGGTAGTGTACTAAAATGTTTGTCTGGTAGTGTTATAAAACGTTTGTCTGGTAGTGTTATAAAACGTATGGATGGTAGTGTACTAAAACGTTTGACTGGTAGTGTATCTAAAACATTTGGCTTGTAGTGTTCTAAAACATTTGGTTGGTATTGTACTAAAACATTTGGCTGGTAGTGTTATAAAACATTTGACTGGTAGTGTACTAAAACGTTTGGCTGGTAGTGTTCAAAAGCGTTTGACTGGTAGTGTACTAAAACATTTGGCTACTAGTGTACTAAAATGTTTGGCTGGTAGTGTACTAAAACGTTTGGCTGGTAGTGTACTAAAACGATTGTCTGGTAGTGTTATAAAATGTTTGACTGGTAGTGTACTAAAATGTTTGACTGAAGGTGTTATAAAACGTTTGTCTGGTAGTGTTATAAAACGTTTGACTAGTAGTGTACTAAAACGATTGTCTGGTAGTGTCATAAAACGTTTGTCTGGTAGTGTTATAAAACGTTTGACTGGTAGTGTACCAAAACGATTGTCTGGTAGTGTCATAAAACCTTTGTCTGGTATAGTTATAAAACTCTTGAGTGGTAGTGTACTAAAACGTTTGTCTGGTAGTGTACTAAAACGTTTGGCTGGTAGTGTACTAAAATGTTTGACTGATGGTGTTATAAAACGTTTGTCTGGTAGTGTTATAAAACGTTTGACTAGTAGTGTACTAAAACGATTGTCTGGTAGTGTCATAAAACGTTTGTCTGGTAGTGTTATAAAACGTTTGACTGGTAGTTTACTAAAACGATTGTCTGGTAGTGTCATAAAACCTTTGTCTGGTAGAGTTATTAAACTCTTGAGTGGTAGTGTACTAAAACGTTTGTCTGGTAGTGTACTAAAACGTTTGGCTGGTAGTGTATCTAAAATGTTTGACCGGTAGTGTACTAAAACGTTTGTCTGGTAGTGTACTAAAACGTTTGACCGGTAGTGTACTAAAACGTTTAATAGGTAGTGTACTAAAACGTTTGACTGGTAGTGTATCTAAAACATTTGACCGGTAGTGTACTAAAACGTTTGTCTGGTAGTGTACTAAAACGTTTGACCGGTAGTGTACTAAAACGTTTGACCGGTAGTGTACTAAAACGTTTAATAGGTAGTGTACTAAAACGTTTGACTGGTAGTGTATCTAAAACGTTTGACCGGTAGTGTACTAAAACGTTTGACCGGTAGTGTACTAAAACGTTTAATAGGTAGTGTACTAAAACGTTTGACTGGTAGTGTATCTAAAACGTTTGGCTGGTAGTGTACTAAAACGTTTCACTGGTAGTGTTATAAAACGTTTCACTGTTAGTGTACTAAAACGTTTGGGTGGTAGTGTACTAAAACGTTTGTGTGGTAGTGTTATAAAACGTTTGACTTGTAGTGTACTAAAACGTTTGTCTGGTAGTGTTATAAAACGTTTTTCTGGTAGTGTACTAAAACGTTTGTCTTGTAGTGTTATAAAACGTTTGACTGGTAGTGTATCAAATCGTTCGGATGGTAGTGTACTAAAACGTTTGACTGGTAGTGTACTAAAACGTTTGTCTGGTAGTGTACTAAAACGTTTGTCTGGTAGTGTTATAAAACGTTTGACCGGTAGTTTACTAAACATTTAATAGGTAGTGTTATAAATCGTTTGACTGGCAGTGTACTAAAACGTTTGTCTGGTAGTGTTATAAAACGTTTGACCGGTAGTGTACTAAAACATTTAATAGGTAGTGTTATAAAACGTTTGACTGGTAGTGTACTAAAACGTTTGGCTGATAGTGTACTAAAACGTTTGTCTGGTAGTGTTATAAAACGTTTGGCTGGTGGTGTACAAAAATGTTTGGCAGGTAGTGTAATAAAACGTTTGGCTGGTAGTGTTCTAAATCCAGTAGTGTCCTAAAACTTTTGACTGGTAGTGTATATATGATAGAATTGAGAATATTCTTTTTCTGAATGAACAGTGCAGACTAATCTTGACGACGTTACCATGTTTTATTTGGCTACCTTAAATTTCAGGTGGAATTATGCACCACAACCATAGCCACAAGTGATTAGCACTATTTTTAACACTCCCTGCAGGTCCAGAGCTTAGAACTAGCACACATCTACCTTTAGAGGAACAAATTGTGCCCTGCCTGTTCGCAGATCATCTATTAGATGTGAATATCAGCGAGTAAATTATGAGGTCTATGTGACCCCTTTTTATAAGAGCAATTTTCCAGTTTATTTCAGTTCCGTAACTGAAAGTTCAGGTCAGCATAGCCTGAGGCCTGAGTATACTGTATGTAATCCTCAATAAATGGGTCATTTACTCCCACCCTGCTTCTTGCCACTCAGTGAAAAAATGAAAAAGGGGAATGAGTTCAGCAGGCTAGCAATACCAGGCCGATTTGTGTCTTTGGGTAAAGTGCAGGTGTTTGAAAGTTGTTGTAAATCAAAGAAGTAAAACAAAACTGACTGCGGTCAACCATGAGTATTAGAGCTAGGCCTTCAATTCGGGATCTAAATGTCAGCCTAAACATGAAGAAGAAGCCCACCTCAGTGATAATGGCTGCTTTAAAAAATGAGTTCTAGGCGTTTAATTTAAAGCTTCTAAAAACGTACTCCATTTTATTAGAAGCTTGTGAGAGATTTATTAGCATATGTTTTATCTTGCAGCAAGTTTAAGCTGACCTGTTCTGTACAGAAGAGCTCTGTTTCCAATTTGGTTGTTAGATTAGGGATATTTTTGGGTTGTTAGGTTAGGGATATTTTTGGGTTGATAGGGATATTTTTGGGTTGTTAGGTTAGGGATATTTTTGGGTTGTTAGGTTAGGGTCGTTTATAGGTTTTTAGGTTAGGGTCGTGGTTGGGTTGTTAGGTTAGGATTGTTTTGGGTTGTTAGGTTAGGGTTGTTTTGTGTTGTTAGGTTAGGGTAGTTTTTGTGTTGTTAGGTTAGGGTAGTTTTTGAGTTGTTAAGTTAGGGTTTTTTTAGGATGTTAGGTTAGGGTTGTTTTTGTATTGTTAGGTTAGGGTTTTTTAGGATGTTAGGTTAGGGTTGTTTTTGTGTTGTTAGGTTAGGGTTTTTTTTAGCATGTTAGTTTAGGGTTGTTTTTGTGTTGTTAGGTTAGGTTTTTTTTAGGATGTTAGGTTAAGGTTGTTTTTGTGTTGTTAGGTTAGGGTTTTTTAGGATGTTAAGTTCGCATTGTTTTTGGGTTGTTAGGTTAGGGTTTTTTAGGATGTTAGGTTAGGGTTGTTTTTGTGTTGTTAGGTTAGGGTTTTTTTAGGATGTTAGGGTTGTTTTTGTATTGTTAGGTTAGGGTTTTTTTAGGATGTTAGGTTACGGTTGTTTTTGTATTGTTGGGTTAGGATTTTTTAGGATGTTAGGTTAGGGTAGTTTTTGGGCTGTTAGGTTAGGGTTTTTTAGGATGTTAAGTTAGGGTTATTTTTGTATACTTAGGTTAGGGTTTTTTTAGGATGTTAGGTTAGCGTTGTTTTTGTATTGTTACGTTAGGGTTTTTTTAGGATGTTAGGTTAGGGTTGTTTTTGTGCTGTTAGGTTAGGGTTTTTTAGGATAGGTTAGGGTTGTTTTTGTATTGTTAGGTTAGGGTTTTTTAGGATGTTAGGTTAGGGTTGTTTTTGTGTTGTTAGTTTAGGGTTTTTTTTAGGATGTTAGGTTAGGGTTGTTTTTGTATTGTTAGGTTAGGGTTTTTTTAGGATGTTAGGTTAGGTTTGTTTTTGTATTGTTAGGTTAGAGTTTTTTTAGGATGTTAGGTTAGGGTAGTTTTTGGGCTGTTAGGTTAGGGTTTTTAGGATGTTAAGTTAGGGTTGTTTTTGTGTTGTTAGGTTAGGTTTTTTTTAGGATGTTAGGTTAGGGTTGTTTTTGTGTTGTTAGGTTAGGGTTTTTTTTAGGTTGTTAGGTTAGGGTTGTTTTTGGGCTGTTAGGTTAGGTTTTTTTTTAGGATGTTAGGTTATGGTTGTTTTTGTGTTGTTAGGTTAGGGTTTTTTAGGATGTTAAGTTCGCGTTGTTTTTGGGTTGTTAGGTTAGGGTTTTTTAGGATGTTAGGTTAGGGTTGTTTTTGTGTTGTTAGGTTAGGGTTTTTTTTAGGATGTTAGGTTAGGGTTGTTTTTATATTGTTAGGTTAGGGTTTTTTTAGGATGTTAGGGTTGTTTTTGTATTGTTAGGTTAGGGTTTTTTTAGGATGTTAGGTTACGGTTGTTTTTGTATTGTTGGGTTAGGATTTTTTAGGATGTTAGGTTATGGTAGTTTTTGGGCTGTTAGGTTAGGGTTTTTTAGGATGTTAAGTTAGGGTTATTTTTGTGTTGTTAGGTTAGGTTTTTTTTAGGATGTTAGGTTAGGGTTGTTTTTGTATTGTTAGGTTAGGGTTTTTTTAGGATGTTAGGTTAGGGTTGTTTTTGTATTGTTAGGTTAGGATTTTTTAGGATGTTAGGTTAGGGTAGTTTTTGGGCTGTTAGGTTAGGGTTTTTTAGGATGTTAGGTTAGGGTTGTTTTTGTATACTTAGGTTAGGGTTTTTTTAGGATGTTAGGTTAGGGTAGTTTTTGGGCTGTTAGGTTAGGGTTTTTTAGGATGTTAGGTTAGGGTTGTTTTTGTGTTGTTAGGTTAGGGTTTTTTTTAGGATGTTAGGTTAGGGTTGTTTTTGTATTGTTAGGTTAGGGTTTTTTAGGATGTTAGGTTAGGGTTGTTTTTGTGTTGTTAGGTTAGGGTATTTTAGGATGTTAGGTTAGGGTTGTTTTTGTATTGTTAGGTTAGGGTTTTTTAGGATGTTAGGTTAGGGTTGTTTTTGTGTTGTTAGTTTAGGGTTTTTTTAGGATGTTAGGTTAGGGTTGTTTTTGTATTGTTAGGTTAGGGTTTTTTTAGGATGTTAGGTTAGGGTTGTTTTTGTATTGTTAGGTTAGGGTTTTTAGGATGTTAAGTTAGGGTTGTTTTTGTGTTGTTAGGTTAGGGTTTTTTTTAGGATGTTAGGTTAGGGTTGTTTTTGTATTGTTAGGTTAGGGTTTTTTTAGGATGTTAGGTTAGGGTTGTTTTTGTGTTATTAGGTTAGGGTTTTTTTAGGATGTTAGGTTAGGGTTGTTTTTGTATTGTTAGGTTAGGGTTTTTTAGGATGTTAGGTTAGGGTTGTTTTTGTATTGTTAGGTTAGGGTTTTTTTAGGATGTGAGGTTAGGTTTGTTTTTGTATTGTTAGGTCAGGTTTTTTTTAGGATGTTAGGTTAGGGTAGTTTTTGGGCTGTTAGGTTAGGGTTTTTAGGATGTTAAGTTAGGGTTGTTTTTGTATTGTTAGGTTAGGGTTTTTTTAGGATGTTAGGTTAGGTTTGTTTTTGTATTGTTAGGTTAGGGTTTTTTAGGATGTTAGGTTAGGGTTGTTTTTGTATTGTTAGGTTAAGGTTTTTTAGGATTTTAGGTTAGGGTAGTTTTTGGGCTGTTAGGTTAGGGTTTTTTAGGATGTTAAGTTAGGGTTGTTTTTGTGTTGTTAGGTTAGGGTTTTTTTAGGATGTTAGGTTAGGGTTGTTTTTGTATTGTTTGGTTAGGGTTTTTTTAGGATGTTAGGTTAGGGTTGTTTTTGTATTGTTAGGTTAGGTTTTTTTTAGGATGTTAGGTTAGGGTTGTTTTTGTGTTGTTAGGTTAGGGTTTTTTTAGGATGTTAGGTTACGGTTGTTTTTGTATTGTTGGGTTAGGATTTTTTAGGATGTTAGGTTAGGGTAGTTTTTGGGCTGTTAGGTTAGGGTTTTTTAGGATGTTAAGTTAGGGTTGTTTTTGTATACTTAGGTTAGGGTTTTTTTAGCATGTTAAGTTAGGGTTGTTTTTGTATTGTTAGGTTATGTTTTTTTAGGATGTTAGGTTAGGGTTGTTTTTGGGCTGTTAGGTTAGGGTTTTTTAGGATGTTAAGTTAGGGTTGTTTTTGTGTTGTTAGGTTTGGGTTTTTTTAGGATGTTAGGTTAGGATTGTTTTTGTATTGTTAGGTTAGGGTTTTTTTAGGATGTTAGGTTAGGGTTGTTTTTGTATTGTTAGGTTAGGGTTTTTTAGGATGTTAGGTTAGGGTTGTTTTTGTGTTGTTAGGTTAGGCTTTTTTTATAATGTTAGGTTAGGGTTGTTTTTGTGTTGTTAGGTTAGGGTTGTTTTTGTGCTGTTAGGTTAGGGTTTTTTAGGATAGGTTAGGGTTGTTTTTGTGTTGTTAGGTTAGGTTTTTTTTAGGATGTTAGGTTAGGGTTGTTTTTGTGTTGTTAGGTTAGGGTTTTTTTAGGATGTTAGGTTAGGGTTGTTTTGTGTTGTTAGGTTAGGGATTTTTTAAACAAAAAATATGAAACACTTGGACACAGGAGGGGTTACAGATACAAACCAGGTGGGGGGGGGGGGTACTAGGAGGAAATTACCAAACAGAACCACATGGCCAAGACGTAAACACGAGCACGTGAGACTGACAGGACATAAACAGACAGACGAGGGAAGGCAGGGCGTGACACCTTATCGTAGCTCTAGTTATATCTGCCTAGATACCATAAAGAAAACTGTTCCTGATTGGCAAAAGTTCTGAATGTAACAACATTCTTTCCATCAAATAGGTAAAAATGAAACAAGGACATATAGTTCTCACAAACAAGCATGACTATACTGGTTAGATATAGATACCTAGAAATCTATAGACCACTAATAAATCTTAAAAAATAATATAATGATAATTAAATATTTATATTACTAATAATAACATTACTAGTAGCACCTTATATGTCCTGTCAAACAGCCAAAAGCCCATATAATGAATATATAGTCATTATGAAGAATGTTTAAGTTTCAATGCTTCATTCATTCAACCTTAAAAAAATAATTTAATGTTGTTATAAACAATTGAACTAAATTTATTTAACCTAAAAATGTCCAATAATAGTTCAATTGCTTTTACCAGATGCATTTTTAGGGTTTTACCAACTAAATCCTTTTTACAGTGTAGTTTAAATGCACAATTCTATCATGAAAGTCATTTTTGAAAAAAGGCACTTGTCATTTTTGAAAAAAGAAGGTCCTGAAGGTCCTCCTCTGAAAACTGAATACACCTCATAATGACTAGATTTATAATATGGCTTTTGGCTTGTTGACAGGCCCTAAATGTGCTATTAGTAATGTTATTATTAGTAATATGGCCATTTTAATCATTTAATCTTATTGTTTGGTATGAATATTGATTAGTGGATAATCTCAGCATGAGCCGGTGTCATTGTTTGAGAACAGCGTGAAGCGATTAGCACTGGAAGATTGTACACGGCTGTTCAAAGGCACCTTTGTGTCCTCTGATAGAAATACAGTAAAACGAGGAACACCTAACCCTCAGAAGTCCCATTGACTAAATTTTTTTCCTTCTATGCTTTTGATAGAACTTCTCTGGACTGTCTGAAAGTTTGTGGAAAGTTTTTAGGGAATTGATAAGCGGATCTGCTCTAACTTTACAGCAGTAACAGCATCTACATTTCCAGGAACACTAAATGTTGGAACATTGCTGTGAGGATTTGATTGCACTAGTAAGGTCTACCAACTGATGTTTATTGATTATTTCTTGGTCACTCCAGAACAGCCCAAAGCTGCAGGGCTTTTTACCCCTCCAGGTGATGCTTGACACTGGACATAGTGACCGAATGCTCAGATGTGGCTGCTCTTGGTCATGCTCTTTCATCGGTCAATGCTTTTCTAAGGAGATTATAAACCCTGTGAGAGTGCAGTTACACACCCTGCATCTAAAAGTTAGGTGGGGTGCTTGGAAAGTTGAATGAGAAGTGAAAATGAGAACAATGAATGACAAGTTACAACATGATTTGGTCAGTACCAGCAAGGACGAGACCTTATTCGGCCACTATTCGTTAGAAATTCTCTTTCATTATATATTTCTATTATATATATCATTGCTGTCCAGTGAAAAACATGGTTCATCTCAATTTTTGGCCATTTTTATTTTTCCTGCATCAAATAAATGCAACAACAAAGCTGCCGTTTACACTGTGAGGGTATGATGAATGGACCAATAGAAATGCTGATACAGCAAGTTTATGCTGACCTCTTCTGTAGAGAGACTGGCCAAAAGCTGTGTGCCCAGTTATATAAAATATCTTTGTCTTACGTGGGGTACCATGATTGGGGGCTACATCAAAATGAGGAAGATCGGCCATCTTTTATGAATGTGCAGCTCAGAGAGGCCAGGCAGGACGAGCCAGGGCTGAATTCTCTGGGTCATCATAATAATATCCACCTTGACGAAGCCAAAGAACTGCTTCAACATTTAAGGTGGAACAGGAAATTCAGATAAACTGCCAACTTTGCATCTGGGAACACAAACGTGCCAGACTCTTCTGAACTATTTTCCAAACAAGCTTTGAATTCAGCATCTCAGAATGTCTAAAGCAACCTTGCAGTTTAGAACCACGACTGGACCATCTAGTTCCATTGGCTTACATTGAAAGTAAAGAAGGTTTTCAGCATCTCCTGTAAAGTTACTATTTTGAAGATATTTGTTTTTCTTTGGACAGCAATAATATGTGTTTGAAGGAGAGTCCCACAAAAAGTTAGTGGAGATATTACACATGCAGCAAAACTGACTAATGTTTATGTAGCTTGCTTTGGCCACATTTCCATAATTTTAACAATGGCAGTGGAGAGATAAAAGAATGTTCACTCTCAGAGCAGCGCTGTTCTCGGCATTACACACTGATGCTACCAGTCAAAAGTTTGGATGCACTAAATGTATTTTTTTGCATAACTACAAAAGACACTTTGGTTTTAATGTGTTAAGATAAGATAATCCTTTATTAGTCCCACAGTGGGGAAATTCACCATGTTACAGCAGCAAATGGATAGCAAACAGTACAGTATATACAATATAAATAATAATAAAACCACTTTTCTCCCTGCCTAAGATGCCCCCAGCTCTTTTTCTCTGTTACAAAGTGATGTCATCTTGTGACGCAATCCACATTGCCCTCATATCAGCGAGCTTGGCATGCCTTCACAAAGCTCTAGCGGTTGACCATTTAGATCAAAGCAGGTAAGTTGCCCAATATGAATGCACTTGACTCAGCAGGAGGCGGGGCTTAAAGACACAGGAGCTCTAACAGAGCATTTCAGACAGAAGGTGAACACAGATGTACAGTATGGGAGAAATACTGTGGTATTGGACCACTGAAACATTGTACACTACCAGTCAAAAGTTTGGACACACCTAATTGAGCCTTTTCCCCAGAGCTGTTACTCTTATAAGCCACAGTGGTCACCCTGCACTTCAAACACAAAATGTGGAACTTGAACTGAATCTCACTGTAATACAGGAACTCCTTTGTAAAATAATGCTTATTTGCACAGCTGTACAGATTCTTTAAATAAAAGCTTTTATATGATGCATCTACTCAGACTCAATTATCTGTAGAATATATGTACACTTATAAGCACAGATATCCATATATCGCGTTAGCACCTTTCCTGGCTCTTATTATTACTCTTACTATTCTTATTCTTTATTCTATTTATTTTATTTCATTGTACCTTTCTCTTTGTGATTCTGATTCAACATTTAAATAAAAATGGCAATATTTTTATAAGACCTATAAAACAACAAGGTCTCAGCATCAGAGTAAATGAGGCTCATTTCTAAAAGACAATATATACATTATTTAAACCACAACCAGATGTTTCATTCTGCTCCAATAATAAATAAATGTTATTTTATAGTTTGGATCTGTTCACTATTATCCACTAATATTATAACTAATAAAATAGTACAAATAAAAAAAAAAAAAAAATGGGTGGGTGTATTCAAACTTTTGAAAGGTAGATGCTGTGGAGGAAAATATGTTGTGACGCAGTGGAAATATAAGCTTGTAGCCCATGTCCCCTCATTTATTAACACTCTGCGTCACCCTTCATTTTCTGTTTTTGTCCTGCGCTTGTTGACGGCTCCATTATTTCACTGCTCCCCCCGAACCCTGCTGGGCAAAGCGCAGCTTGTGAGATAAGATGCAGTCTTGGCAAATGGAACATTAAATTCAGGCACATCGAGGGCTCGCATTACGACCACATTTTGCACTGTGCCCGCGCTGGCGTGAACATCTGGCCTTCAGACTCTTACAGTGAGTTAAAAACGGGGAGCTTCTAATAGAACAGGCTCGGAACAAACCCAGTGAGGCTGTCTGCATTCTTTTTTCCTTCTCTGCCTCTGCCTTCACGTCCTCCACCTCTGTAATGTCTCTGTTTTTCTCTCTCTCCGGGTGAGTTTTGGCCACGGGCCCCCCCTGAGCCTGCCCCTTTTGCAAGGTGTGTGCAGTGTTAGCATACGGTGCTATCTCTGTGAAGGATGGGGGCTAAAGATAGCATCAGCGAAACTCTATCAGCACGGGTCCAGATGTCTACTGCCACAGTGTCTTAATAACCCTGCCACAGCTCACCTACGACATGTCACAACGCTCAACACCGCAGAGAGAAAGTGTGTGTGTGTTTATGTGTTTATTTATTTATTTCTGTCTGTGTTGTAAAAGAAAACATGAACGTCTAGAAATAAAATACATATAAAATATAACAATATGTCTACAGTCGTTTCGAGAGGTTTGGTGGGAAATTGCTCACTGTGAAGATGTTTAGACCCAGATTTCTTTGCCACAGTGGCGCCAAGAACCAGAGCTCACCATGTCTACAATGCAATTGCCCTGTTATTCAACACCACCAGTGAGTTTCTATGTGCTTATTCCTCTCTGCTGTTATTTGAGCCTCATCTCGAAGCCACTACAATGTCTCAGATACCAGGCATTCCATGTAATAACTTTTAGAAGCTCGAAACTTCCCAGATGTCTGGTTACCATCACCTCCACTGTGAAGAATTCTGAAAGTTTTTTCCAGAATGGAGCTTTTCACGTCAGTGACTTTGTTAATTTTATTTTTATTCCTCTTTAATGTGACCTTAACTCTTAGCACATAAGAAGATAATGTCATAGATAATCATTAGAAAACGGTACACATTCCTGGCATATTTATCAGATGAGTTCACGAGTGGGCTGAAATGTCCTTCGTAGAAGTTTCTTGCGAGTGGGTCAAAATGTCATGGTTTTAACCAAGCAAAGCCTTGCACGGAGTGACACTGTGCTATTAAAAAAAAATACATGCCTGTAAAGCCTTATAGGCCAAGCAGGTAACATTACCATGTATCAGAAACTATAAGTATACAGTTTCTTTCTATTCTGTAGCTTATGAAACTATCAGGGAAGGTAATGAGCCAGCTGAGCATCTCTTCATGATACGTTTTAGAAGTGGTCATTATATTGTATTGGAATTGTATGTCTTGTTAAGCTCCCAGTGCTATACCAATAAGAGTTCTTTACTTCACCTGCCAAAAGAAATTTAAAAGAAACCCTCTAAAATTTGAGGATTATCACTAATGCTTATTTTTAGTAGCTGCACTACAAAGCAAGCTGTTCTATAAAGCTACACTGTGTATATTTTGGGGAATTGGAGACCTCTCTGGTGGAAATGTGTAACTGTACCCAACATGTTAGAGTAGTTTTATAAAAGTTCTCCTACTAGTCTATCTGCCAAATAACAAATTTAACATTGATTTATAATTCCTGGTTTACCTCATCACTAAGCTTTATTTACTGCAGTACACTGCAGTATAATGTTGACTGGTTTGTGAGATAGAACAGCATGCTGTAACAATCAAACCCCTAAAATTGAAGTCTTATCACTAATGCTTATTTTTAGTAACCGCATGGACTACAATGCAAATGCTACACTATGTAAGTTTGGGGGAATTGGAGACCTCTCTGGTGGAAATGTGTAACTGCACTCAACATTTTAGTATAGAAGTTCTACTACAGTCTATGGAGCTTTAAATAATCTAGCAGTAACTTACATCATTGAATGTCTCTCTATATATGTCCAGCAGGTAATCTTAGATGAAGAAGAAGTGCTGCTGCCCCAATGGCAAATTCTAACTTCTTATCAATCATGTTGAAGGTGCTGCTCACGGTTAGATCATTTAAGCACAGACAGCGAATGGATTGGAGACAATTGACTATTGCTTATTTTTAGTAACTGCATACAATACAGAGCAAGCTATTCTGAATGCTACCCTATGTAAGTTTTAAAGAAATGGAGACCTCTCTGGTGGAAAAGTGTAACTGCACACTATTATTTTAAAATTCTTTTAAAATGAAAGTTCTACACTTGTCCATAAAGCTTTACATAATCTAGAACCTGCTACATCACAGAACATCTCTCTGTTTATGTTCCAGCTACTGATCTTAGATCTGCAGATGCTGACCTTCTGTAAAAACAACTTCAGTAACAAACAGAGAGACTCTTTCAGTTCAAGACAGTCGAGCTCAGTGTTTATTTTTACATTTAAAAATGTATCTGCCAAATTCAGCATTTAATTAAAACTCTTATGTCTTCTTGGTACTTTTAAATTAGATCTGTTATTAAAACTTATAGAGCTTTGTAGACCAGTAGGATAACTTCTATTCTAAAACATTGTGTGCAGTTATACATTTCCATTTCCAATTCCCCAAAAGTAACATAATGCTTGCTTTGTAGTCCATGCAGTTACTAAAAAAATAATTAATGATAAGCCTTACATTGTAGGGGTTTAGGGGTTTGATTGTTATTAACACTAATAGTTTGAATAAGCTTATAAAGCATATTGACCTGCTATAAACTAGCTCTATAAAATTATTAGCATTAGTATTAGTATTAGTATTATTGTGAATGATGACTTTGATTGCAAGTATTTTGAATGATAATATGAAAAGAACAAAAAAACTGTTTAAAGATGTATCTTTATGTGAGTAATATTTGTATCATTGTCATCAAATCTTCTTCAGCAATACAATGTTGAATCTGAGATGATTTGTTTCTATCTATTTAAGCCTGTGTGTGTGTGTGTGTGTGTGTGTGTGTGTGTGTGAGTGACATTAACACAGATGACATGGTCTGACCTGATGCCTTTGACTTTATTTTATTTTTTCATTATAATATGTTAGGTTATAGGGGCCAGGAGTGGAATCTAGGACCAACCAGAGGCTCCTGCCCATCTAAGGGGTTAATCGAATAATTCTGAAGATGACGTCTCACAGTGGTCAGCAGCTGCTGTTGATTCCACCCATGTGTCTGGCCTCCTTGCTAGCTTCTTCCTGGGAGGTGGCTGACTTTCAGAGAACAGAAGTGAGCTTAGGGGAAAAAAAAATCAATAACACATGATTTATTGATCACTAAAAATGCTCCTCATTAGCCCCCTGAGTAGCCCTCTGCATTTAACAGATGACAAAATGTCACCCCGCCACTAAAACTGCCCTGGGTGCTGTCACACCTCTACCCACCACCGCAGAGGGCAGCGCAAACAGGCCACAACAACTAGGAATATATATATATATATATATATATATATATATATATATATATTTATATATATATATATATATATATATATATATATATATATATATATATGCATAAAAAAATAATATTTGAGTTCAGTCATAATCATACAAAAACATTTCACATATCTGCCAGTTTCTGCCAGTTTCTGTATGTAGTACAAGGAAGAAAAGTAATGAAAGCATATAGTTCTGAAAAAACATGGCCTGTGCAAACATGGCACATTTTTTTTAATTTTCAGCTTAATTTTTTATTACATTAAACCCTGCAAATAAATTGCTATATTATTTTATAATTTTATCCCATGGAAACTTCTTCCTTCTAAAAATAATAATATTGTTTTAAAATTGCAATATGTGAGATTTTATATAGATTTATAGAATTATAAATAAACAAATAAAGGTTTTTCTATGTAAGAAATATCAGATTTGATGGTATCAATAACATCTACGTATCAGTTTGCACTGATATCTACTGAACTTTGCATGCTAACTAGCTATCTTCAGCCTGTCCTGTTTTGTAATACCACTTCATACCTGAAGAGGTGATAGGGAGTCACTGTAGCACTACTTTGTACCTGAAGGGGGGACAGTTAGTCACTGTAATACCACTTTGTACCTGAAGAGGTGATACTGAGTCACTGAGGTACAACTTTGTACCTGAAGAGGTGTTAGTGAATCACTGTAGTACAACTTTGCAACTAAAGAGGTGATACTGAGTCACTGTAGTCCCACTTTGTACCTGAAGAGGTGATAGTGACTCACTTTATTAGGGAATCAGCCCAGCATGTGAGGATGAGGAAGTAGCGTTGCTGCGCTTGTAAACTCTTGTCAATCATGTTGAAGGTGCTGTTCACATTAGATCATTTAGGAACAGGGAGCCAATGAAAGAACAGTAAGGACAACGTTGGCATAAACTCTTGGTGAGCAAGCACTCTCGGCAAGAAACCATGTTTAGTAGCGAACAAAAGAAGTGATATAAATAGAAGCAGAACAAGAGTTAACATTGGTGTTTCTTCTAGACTGGTAAAGTGAAGAGGGAGAGTGCATGTCCTTGTTTTCTATGATGGTGTGGCACCACAACTTTCTGGTAATATCTTGTCCCCATGTGAACATAGGTACTGTTGCTAGGCTAGGTAGGAACAACTGGTTAACTGCTCCAGCACCACCTGGATTTGTATTTAGCAGCTATGTTAAAACTCATGCACAGTGTAACATCAAAATAAGTTTACATTCCAGACATTCGGGGGGTCCAAAAGATTAATCAGAAGGTGCAGAAGACACCTTATTTTGGTCTGATTTTAAGGAAGCATCGATCGCTTCCTCAGCCGCTAAGGCAATCCCATGATGCAACGCAGGCAAATCTATGAGCAGTGAAGTCGTTTTAAAATGAAAGTTATTTTGATTCTCTCTCGTGTTTTAATGTATTTCTTGTCATATAATCACACAAAACAGTATTTTATTTACAACCTTTCAACAAGTCATTGACCATTTCGCAATTTTATACTTGAGCCATTAGCATTTATGCTAGCAGATTTTTAAGCCTCGGACTATTGTTTTAGATGCCGGCTGGTAACTTAGCAACCAGCTAAACCACTGTTGGCGTGCTGCAGTGGGCAGGAACAAGCCGTGACGCAGTCTATCTCTAACTAGATCGTCTCAGTAATTTGTTCTATGAGGAGAGATGTCAGACAGAATGCTGCTACTTAAACAGCTGCCTACATAGTCAGTGCCTACATGCACAGCTCACTAGGTTTTGAGACAGACCCCAAGACTCTGAGAAGATTAATGTTTACTTACTTAAACATGCACAGTGAGCCACAAAACTTCACATATCTGACAGTTTCTGTAATACACTAGATTCCATACACTGAAAAAGTGCTTTGTTAGTATATGACCTAAAAAAATACTCCATGGATTAACAAACAATTGAACTGGTGTACTTCAACCTAAAAACCCATTACTTAAATCAAAGCAATTTGAGTAAAATGACTTTGATTGCTTGATACTGAAGCACTTTTTTACAGTGTATGTGTTAGCTGGGCTATTCCTGCAGCACTGAGCGAACGTGAACTTTCCCTGTGATTCTGTGATGGACTGTTTTTTCCCTATGAGTGGTGTACACGATGCAAAAAGAAAAAAAAAATATGTAAGAAAATCTGCATTAATATCACATCTGTTTCCATCCTGCTGGTTTGCCGTGCAATATTGCCCTGATCCTTGAAGGGCAATCCAAGCAGCAGCAAGTGTATCAACAAAATCATGCAAAGTGATGAAGGAACATCACAGCAAACAAACAGTGAGAGAAGCCATTGAATATTTTTCATGAGTGTAAATCGCTTAATAACAGTGATTGTGAAATCCCCCCTATACGGCATGCGGGGTGTGATCTGCAGAAAAGACGACTGTCGGTTGGCAAGTTTTATTCAGCATGAAAAATTAATTTTGAGTGCATTATGTGTTTTGCTCGACAACATGTAAAACACTTTTTCCTCCAGTCGGGCTTTAGGATGAATATTCGGCTGCATGTATTAGATATGTGGGAATATTCCGCTGGCTTTTGTTGGATATTTTGGTAATCCTGCAAAGGCCCAGCTGAGGCGGCACTCTAGTCATAACAGGCCCCTGTAAGCCACACCTAAGTAATGTCAAGCCCTCAGAAGAGAAACAGATCGGGGACTGGTTTCTCAATAGCATCTCGGTGGTGGTATCATCTTAACTGTGAGAGCGTTTGGTGTGATGCATGTGTCGCCATTTATGATGCTGTTATGAAACCCAGCCCTGGACGTCTGATATGGACACCACTGACCAGCATGAGAACTTTGGCAAAATATCTTCTTACTTCAAAAAAAAAGTTTGCACCTCAATATATATTTAAGTGAAATACCAGTACCAAAAGTTTGGGCACACCTATAATTCCATTCCATTCCTTATTGTATAGTTTTAATCTCTTCACAACTATCCACTAATAGCATTACTATTAAAATAGTCCTAATAAGAACAAACCTGGGTAGGTGTGCCCAAACTTTTGACTGACAGTGTCTATAAAAACATGCTCAAATATTTATAGATGATTCATATGGATCAGAGTTTAAAGCACATTTTGGTCTGTTGGCAAAATTTAGCCTGAAATTATTATTTATTAATATTACTTTATATATCTTAGTTATGTTTAATCTATTAAAACAAATCACTTTTCATTATAATATATATATATATATATATATATATATATATATATATATATATATATATATATATATATATATATATATATATATTGCAGTAGTAGGACACATTTAGGACACGTTCATTTAAATAGAATTGTTCTAAAGGCTTAACATGTGGTTATTAGGGACAGGGATTCAGTCAAGGATGTGACTAAAGAAAGACTCCACCTATAAACTAAACCTTTTCAGTAATGTACTCTGCTCACCATGTGGTCATAAGGAACATGTGGCATATCCTGCAAAGCTTATTTCACATGTGTAACATTTTGAAAGCAAAGAAAACATAAAACATGAAAAAGTGAGCCATAACTTTTCCACATGCCACAACTTTCATATTATTGTGCTGTGGTTTCACTGCAGCCCTCTGAACAGGCAGTAGGAGACGCCTGCCAGGTCAGCACTGCTGGCACAGCCGGGAAGCAGGCAGGTCACGTATAGCCATACATTTTTGTCCTGCATGGTAGAAACACTTAACCCACCTAGCCAGCACAGAATCTCACAAATAACACACACTTTAGACTAACAACATCAACTTACTTACAAAATTTCAGAGGTTTTCACTTCTCAAAATGCTCCAGCATGTTCCTTATCTCAGTAGAACCTGTTTTGTAGCCACATGAACATTCCTTTTTCAGTGATCAGCTCATTATTTCCTAATATACACATCAGCATTTTATATTAATTAATTAAGTCTGCCATTCAGCAGCTGTCTATAGCAACTCATTCATTCCTGATGCAACAGTCCTGCGTGAAACAACCGACCACAAGTGCGATGGGCTTTTTTGAAGGAGGGAAATGAAGCCTGGGGTGGGGGGTTGGGGGTGGATGGGGAGTACTTGATCCAATATGCTTTTAATTAATTCAAGAAACAGCAAAGAAATTGCTTTAATTAAATCAAGGGTCAGACTTGCTGTACCCAAAAATTCTTCCCAATTACTCGCCCATCTTTACACCTTATGTTGCCACAGTGCACCGCAACCCCAGTGGCCTTAGCTTTCTTCTCGCATGCTCTCCTACTCTTTTTTCATAGACCTCGAGCCAGTGGAGGTCCAGTGGAGCCAGTGGAGGACCTGCGGTGTCCTTGGCGGTACAAGTACCATTTGATAAAACAAGCTGTTTGAAAAGAATGCTGATACTACCTTGACCATATATATATATATATATATATATATATATATATATATATATATATATATATATATATATATATATATATATATGAAAGTATGTTTTAGTGGAGGAGAAGGAGAAGTAGGAGGAGGAGGAGGAAGGTCAGAAGAGGCAGCAGCATTTCTGGCTGACACACAAGCTGCCACACATTTGTTGTGCAGAAGGACTCGAGGACAAGAGCTGAAGGCAGGGAGGGGACCAGAAGGGGAAGGGAGTCGAAGGGGTTGAAGAATCCTGTATGTCTGCACCGTCCTGCAGTGACAGCAATCCCTCATGTCCCTCCTCGTGCTGCAGGAAGGGGCCAGGGCTAGCCGAGATTCTGACTGCAGTGCTTCATCACCGGTCACCGTGATACATGAATGTGCCCCTGCCCACAGTGGGGCATTCCCCAGGACCTTTAGGAGCCCGAAGACAGGGTGGCACATGGACGGGCAGTCGGGGTGATTGAAGAGGCTAAAATCTTCACTCACATTATTCACCTGTCACTGTGCCCACATTGACTGTCTGTTTACTGACCGATAGCGTGTCTCAAATCTAGTACTCTAATTGGGTACTACAACATTTTATCACAAACAGGGGTAATTAAGCTTTATGCAGTTTACAGCTAAATACCTGGGTGCTCTAGAACTGCAGAATAATGACATGGACTCAGGCTTGAATACAACTTTGGGGATGTTCTCTTCACATACAAAAAATGCAGTACAATAGTAACAGCATTGGTTATACATACAACAATGACAAGTCAAAGAACCGACTCAATAGACTGGTTTAAAGTTTTTCTTTATAATTTAGAGACAGTTATTTGAAGAATGTTTGGGGAAAATGGTTGTACAGCAGCAGAAAGAAAAGTCAAAGACCCTTTTTTAGTGCTGTGTAAAATTCTATTGTGCAATTTTGTGTATAAGCTAAGAGTGTAGAGTTGGGTCTATGAGAGATATGAATACTGCCTCTATTTGTGGTTCCAAAGCCTTGAATTAGGAGGTCATTAAGCAGGAAATATGAATATTAATACATACAAGCAACACCATAAGACTTGCTACCTCCTTATAATACTACCTCCAAACCATAAATCTAGACTAACTGCAGTGGTCAAGTGACTTTAGCAGTCTTAAAGACATTACACATTACACATTACACTTTACTTGCCCAACATTAAATTAGTTTAAACACATATAACTAAAAGTGTATTTAACACAAGAAATAGTTTTTGGACGGCAAAATTACTTTTACTTTTTGCACACTTTCACAAACAAAACTCAATGTTGTACAGTCACGGGCATCTCTGCTGTTGGCATGACCACAACCGAGATGCTGGAGCTGCTGTGTTTAAATAAAACCTTTCCACAAATGTTAAAGGTTCTCAACTCAAAATGAGACCAAACTGGACTACAAACTACATTTACAGCCTGTAGACTGTAAAAAGTGCCTCATTGTTACAAAAAATGTAGTAACCATTTACATTCTTAATGTGGTAACAAGCAATTTAACTAGTTTTATTCAATGCAAAAAAGAGTATTTTGAATGAATGAGTCTTTAAATCAGTGTAATCTTTGAAAACGAATTAAATTACTTGTTACCCCATGATAAAATGTGCTCTGGTTGTAATGTGATTAAAAGTAAGAGTTTCAATATCTGAATGAAGTTATGAAGCTGCTATATGCACAGAATGAGATCTTATTTGCACTTCAACACATTCAACCTTCGTCTTGTGTGAAACTGTATGTGTAAAATCAGCTCAGACCGAGAGCCGAGATTTGACTGAAAGTTTCCGGAAATTTGTTGGAGAAACTCCAAATTCTCTTTTTGCTTTTCTAAAGTGGAAAACATCCTGCACCCTCCCAAAGTTTGCCCATTCTGCGAGGAGCAAATGAGATATTATTAGCACTTGCAGACTGACTTCCGGAGATCCAAGCTGTGTGCCAAAGAGTTCAAGAATTTTCAGCTCCGATATGGGGCGAAGAAACTCCTCCACTACTTTCGCTTCTCCAAAGTGGAAAGCATTCTGGGTAATGTCACAGTTTACCTGTTATTGTGAAAAGGAAAGGAGTTTCTCATACATGTTCTGTCCATCCTCTTAAAACAGTTTGATGGAATGAAAACACACATGGAATGAGTGTGTTGTGCTTGTTGTGTATAGTTTGATGTAATTTTTGTTCCTCCATGTTAAAAGTGTAACAGTCTGTAGGCTACAAATTGTTTATCTGATGTTTTTAATAGTGTAACTTAGAAATGTCAATATAAATGTGCATGAGTATTGGTAACATTAGACTAAGGCTTCTCTTATAAAGAGTTGGTTTTAATTAGTTGATTAATGGTAATTAGTTCATAAGGAGTTTACAAATTGTTAAACAGTTCATAAAACACATTAATAAAATATGAGCAACTGTGAGCTCTTCTATCTGATGAATATGTATTGGGTTTAATGCTGGTTTATGGAAAAGACCGAGTGAGATCAGTAAACACCAAACTGTGTAAAAGAATGTGGGTTTGTTATCATTCTTATAACAGGTCATTGTTTCCATCAGCATTAGTGCTGTAACTGCTTGTTAATGATTTATGGTTTTATAATCAAATTAATAACCATTAATAAATTCATTTGAAACCATTCACAGACCACTTATAAGTCTCTTATGGGTTATCAGTTTGTTGTGGGACTAATAAAGCATTATCTTATCTTATCTCATCTCATCTTATCTTAAAGCATCTTTAGAATTGTAGTCTTATTCTAAAGTAAAACAAATTTTTTATTATATAATGAAAATTTAAATAATAACAAGAAAAGTGTATTTCCTGAAGGAAATGCAGGATGGTTGCGCAGCAGTGCAAGGAATGAAGGATGAATAAACGACAAGTAGAGGAGTGCGGGTCAGTGTGTTTGAGGACCTGCCCTGAGTGAGTTCATGTAATTTGTATGTTTAACGAAACATGTTTAACGAAACCATAATGTTTGGCTGCGCTTGATAATGAATGGTACTATATGGGAGGGGGAAAAAACGATAAACAGTGGAGTGCAGGTCAAATCAACATTACCGTTGTGGTTAGGGGTCTGCCATGAGTAAGCATCTGAAAAAACAGTGTCTGTCAGTCGAGCAGAAGTTCAGTAGATTGGCATGAACTTTGCATCTGACCAAAAAGCTGATACAAGCCTGAATCACACAATCAGACCAGACAATCTGGAGTTGGAACGGAGTTGACATTTCAAAAACTGTGGGACGAAAATCTCTTTCCCCTCCCACCATCCTTACATGTCATCTTCATTATTTTATTATTATTTCAGACATTATCGGCCTCTATGGTACCAAATATGACTTGTAAATACATAAAATGTAATACTGGTTTGGAAAATTTTTGAACAACGTTTGGTAAAATTCTTTGTACAAAGTAGCCTCTAGCCCTTTCTAGCCATGTGACTCACTCCTAGACCTCTGAGGCCTATAGATCTGGAAAGAGTGATGCCATTAGAAGGAATACATCTTCTTCTGTGTAGCTGTTCAGTTACACAGTGCTATTCTATGTACTGTAGGCTACATGCAATATGCAGCTATAGATATCAGAATATTTTTCTGGTAACCGTAGTGCAAAACATTAGTGCTCAATTACAACAATGCTGCCAATCACAAACAACATCATATTCTTTGGTATATGATGTCCAAAAACAGGTTTGAGAAGAACTTTTCTAAAGGACCAAAACCTTCACATAATGTAAACGTCTTTATGTCTAAGCTGAGAACAATTAGGGAAGCTTTACTTTTAAGAGTAGATGTACTGAATAATCAGGCATAGTGAACTGCGGCACAAAGCAAAGTGAGTGAAGTGGCACTTGGGCACGTCTAGACCCAAGAATCCACCACATCTGCCCACCATGCATCATAAAAACTGGTTTTATGAGAAAAACTCCAACTGCCACCACTGCTGATTTGCCAAGAGGGGAATGCTTCCTCTCTTTCCACTCTTTGGCATCTAGGGCTCTTTTTGTTTCAGCAGATTTAATTGCACATTAATGTTGACAAAAACGTTTGTTTTGACCATCTACATTCGGGTGGATAATCGAATGTTGCGCATGCAGCAAGATGTGTTTATTCCGTCTAAAATGAAAGGTAGGCACCACCTGGTTCAGACTCCAGCTCCCGTTTCTGGACATTAACTGTAGGATTTTCTGAGGATAATCCCTATTGACAGAGTAATGTAGTTTGACAGTGCATTTAATCGGTGTTTGGAAAACCAGCTCGCGCTCCTAGAAGAAAGCTCAGTATAAATTCACCACCTTCAGCTACGCCTGCAGTGATAGGGACTGATAAAAAGGGATAGATATAGATTCTGATGTATGTTCATTGTCCAGGTTATTAAGAGTGGATATTGGTATTTACCCTTCAAATGGCATGTCTTATCACTTATCAACTTAGTTTTATCAAAAGTTAAAATATATGACCATTCAAACCTGTGAAGAGAATCACCAGTACATCTACGCTACTGTCTAAAAGTTATAGGCACTTAAGCTGAGTCTTTATCTCAGCATTAAGTGTATTTTCATCAGTATGAACACCAGATATCATTAAAACAGATGTAAATAATCATACATGCAATACAAAGTAGCATGAATATCTTATTGTGAAAGAAGTAGATCATATCTTGAGCTCCAGTTTGAAGAACAAAGTGTAGTTCCAGATTTCTCCTGGAAGCCCCAGACATTGTATGAATGTATTCAGTTCCTTCAGCAGCAATCTTAAATTAGCTTAATGAAGTACTGAGGAGTCAAAGCAGGTATTAGATGAGAACTGTAAATAATACTGGGTTGTTTCCACAAAGACAAGCTTGTAAAGGGTTAAATAAACAAATAAACACACTGGTATATGTAAAAGCACTACGTAGGGGGGTGGGTGTGAATTTGCTGGGATCATTGAGCATCTAGGGTGTGGGCAGCTAACAGTTGGGTTTCATGGCGGATAGGTGTTTCTGTGTATATATCTATTGATTATGAGATTAAAGCTTGAAAATACTCACTCAGATGGTTGTGAGCATGGTAAGTGCCACAAGAGAGATAACATACACAGTTTGTAACTAAAGTTTATTTGAATCTTTTACGCCAGAGCTCTTATAAATAACTAGGGGAGAGTTACATAGTGTTTTTTTTTATTTTATATTTTTTTTTATTTTATAAAAGTAAAAATCAACTACAGTGGATTCAGGTCATTAATATATGCAAATACTATAGAACTGGGCAGCGTACTAGTAGTTATGGTTTATATTCATATCCTAATGGCACTATAGCAAAATCAACACAGAGCAGGTATTATTTAGGCTATTACCAAAATATAATTAGAGTACTTATATGTTATTACATTAGGCAATAAAGAAATTGATACATACGTGTAATTGCATAAGTTATACTGTGGTACATCAGTAACAGGGGCTACATCACCAGTCTTCAATTGTTGGTACATGTGTTGTTCATGTGTAACTACACAGTTATTAGAGACGAAAAGCTTCAGTTATGAACTATAACTGTGACTCAAAAGGAGTTTATCAAGGGGATTGGTGTCTTGGCCGCAAATGGCTTGTGTGGCCTCAGATTTTTATTCTAAACAAGGTTGAGACCACCTGATTAAACAAGTAGACAAGTAGTGAACTGGTGTGTTTCATGTGTGTTTAGTGTTCAGTTCAACCTGCAGTATATATTCCATAGAGTTCAGTTATTATTATATATGTTATGCTTTGCGGCTACAGTGAAAGCTGGCTACTCTTATGATTGTTGGGCTGCAAGTCTGTCGAAGTTCCTTCACTTTCCCAACATTTGTAAAAATGTCATGGTCAACAGCTAATGCGACATGTTTTTGGACCTCATTATCATTTTTAGAGCATTATTTTCTTAGTCAGAGCTCCGACTGATCGACATGTGCAGCTTAAAACACGACTCTTAATGGCTTCAGACTTTCTGGTGCGCCCGCGTCCGCCTCATTTTCTGACTCGCTCAGTAAATGTGGAGATATGACAGAACAACATATTTCCACTACCTGAAATGAGCAGCCATTTCTGCCCACACTGAGGCGAGCGCAAATAAAGCCCGCCGCTTTATTCTTCCATTCGCTGCCTAATTAAAGGTGCGCAGCTTCTGTTGAGTTGGGTTAGAGTCGGACCTTCAGCTCCGGCTTATTCAAATGGCAGTCCCTGAGGGACAAATCCAAACTTGGGTGAGCTCGCAAGCTGTTCTGCATCAGTACGGTAACACCTGCTATTACAAGTTCCGTCTGCCACTCAACCTGGTCCAACGGGGGGCGCAAGGACCACAACAACATTTGTACCTACAAAATTCCTGATTAGCATACCGTAGGGAATAAAGGCCGGGGAGGTGGGGGGGTGTTGGTGGTTGGGGGGGTGTAGAGAGAGTCGGAGAGAAGAAAATAATGGCAGGCGGTGCTCACGTGCTCTTTAAAAATAAAGGTGCCAAAAACGGGGTTGGAGTAAAGCCACAGGAGAACCACGTTTGGTTCTGTAGTTGTTTAAAGAATCTATTGCTGTAGATGGGATAATGAACATGATGAGCATGATGGACCTTATTTGTAAGTGTTGTAGAATCCCCACACAATGTAAATGTTCTGGAAGCTACTAAATTCTGGAATTGTACATCTGAGCTGAGAACCATTTATGTTTGACTATCAAAATCATCTCATTTAGATTTACAGCTGATATCAAGGCATGAAAGTAATATATACTACCCTGTGTTATAAATAAAACTGCATTATATTAATTTTCTACTGAAAAAACTACTTAAAGTGGCGACGCAGTGGTGTAGTGGTCGGCACTGTCACCTCACAGCAACCGTGTTCTCCCCATGCTTGAGTGGGTTTCCTCCGGGTACTCTGGTTTCCACCCACAGTCCAAACACATGCGTGTTAGGTTGATCGTTCACTCTAAATTGCCCTAGGTGTGAGTGCGTGCGTGAGTGTGACCTGTCAGGTGACCTGTCCATGGTGTACCCTGCCTTCACCTGATGACGCTGGGATTGCCCCCATAGATTGCTCCCGACTAGCGGGTTAAGGTGGAAGTTAATGGATGTATGGATGGAAAACTACTTAAAGTCTATGGGCTGATTTCTTAAACTGGACTAATTGTGTATGTTGTGTTTTTTTTTTTTACATTGTAAACTGAAGCTCTACTGTGCAAAGGTTTTAGGCATTTGGGCAGATTATTATATATAAAAAGCTATTTTATAGACGCGAAGCTTTTATTTAATCAGCAAAACTCTTTATTTTTTAAATATTCAAACAGTATTATTACAGTAAGTACTACTTTACATACGCCAGTGTGTTTAACCCATTACAAGCTTCTGCTTGTGGAAACAACCCAGTATTATTTACAGTTCTCATCTAATACCTGCTTTAACTGCTCAGTACTTCATTAAGCTAAATCAAGATTACTGCTGAAGGAACTGAATACATTCATACAATGTCTGGGGCGTCCAGAAGAAATCTGGAACTACACTTTGTTCTTCAAACTGGAGCTCAAGATATGATCTACTTCTTTCACAATAAGATATTCATGATACTTTGTATTGTATCTATGATTATTTACATCTGTTCTAAAGCACGTATTGATAAGATAAATACTGTAAAACAATCAGCTTAGGTGCCTCAGACTTTTATTCAGTAGTGTATATAAGCAGAGAAGTGAATAGTCTAGAGCTATACAGTTCAGAGAGAATTCACTCACAAGCCTAATTTCTGACATGAATGCAGCAAAGCTTCTACCGTCACCGTCTCAGAGGTGTTAGCACTTCTTTCCCAGAAGGAACCACAAGCCAGCGGTGCAAACACGCAGAACTGAACTGTATGTCCTAATGAATGCCATTAGCAAACCCAGCGTTCAGCTCAGGACCTCGGAGCTGTCAGCGTGTCAACATGTGCATCTTACCTGAAATCACACAAGACCAGTCCTGACTAACAGGTGGCAAGAGTGCATGATGGGTAATTCTGTTAAGCCAGCTCATGTTGGTGATGAAGTATGAAGCAAATTGTTTGTACAAGGACGGAACATCAAGAACCCATATATGAAACTACACTGCTTGCTGTGTGGCTTTCCTGATGATCACACTTATTAAGCTCATCCTATTTTATTCTTTTTCATTTTTGTCCATGTTTATAGGGTTTAAAAAGAAGTCTGTGATGCCTATATATGTCGGTAAAGGCTTATGTAGCTCTTATAGTAAAAGGTTAATACTATTTTAAGGTATATACATATTATCTGTATATACACCATTATCTGTATTTTCTACTCTCTACTTACATTTTAAAAATAGCCTCATTACTCCCATTTCATTTCAGCTTGTTTTCATTCATGTACACTTACATTCCAGTAAAGATTATTGTTAACATGCCTTTCAAGTTTGACTTCATTATAATACTTTTAGGCAACTAGTCATAATATCTTCTGCTTCATGAAACACATGTTAATACTCAGTAGTATACAGATATGCTTCTTTAATATATTTACATTAAACTAAAATACATTCATGTTCAATGGGAGTATATGTGGCTGAAACAGGAAGCCTAGTGCATCCCAAATTTATCAACATTAACATTTTAACATAACATTATAGTCATTATGTCTTTTAGAAGAATTGTTTTTTTTTGGGGGGGAGGTGGGCTAGTGCACTATAGACCCCTGTGGTGCGGCCTCAGCTTTTGTCCTTAATGGCATAAATTTTCCTTATATTACTTTTACTTTTATACTTTAAGTAGTTTTGAAAGCAGTAATTTTACACTTGTACTGGAGTAAAAAGCTTCAGTTGATACTTCAACTTCTTCAGAAGTATTTTTAAACCCTAGTATCTATACTTCTACCTGAGTAGTGAATGTAAATACTTGTGACCCCTTTGCAGTTAAGGTTTAGGTAGCCATATGAACAATGTCCTATAGTAAAATGTAACTATTTGTTTTTTGCTATATTCATATTTTTATCTGTGTTTAAGGTTTAGTAGAAGTCTGTGATGCCTATGTATGTCAGTTAAGGCTCATGTAGCCCTTTTAACACTGCCCTATAGTAAAATATTACTATTATTTTAGCTATATACATATTCTTTCTGTATTTATACAGTTTAGAAGAAGTCTATGATACCTATATTTGACAGTTAAGGCTTATGTAGCCCTATGAACACTGTCCTATACTTAATATTATTATTATTTTTGCTATATACATGTTTATGTCCATGCTTTTACAATTTAAAAGAAGTCTATAATGCCTGTATATGTCAGTTGAGGCTTAAGTAGCCCTATTAACACTGTCCTATAGTAAAATGTTACCATTATTTTAGTTATATTTATATTTTTGTCCATGTTTATATGGTTTAAAAGAAGTCAGTGATGCCTATATATGACAGTTAAGGCTTATGTAGCCCTATGAACACTGTCCTATACTAAATGTTATTATAATTGTTTTGCTATATACATATTTATGTCCATGTTTGTACAATTTAAAAGAAGTCTATAATGCATGTATATGACAGTTAAGGCTTATGTAGCCCTATGAACACTGTCCTATACTAAATTTTACTATAATTGTTTTGCTATATACATATTTATGTCCATGTTTGTACAATTTAAAAGAAGTCTATGATGCCTGTATATGTCAGTTGAGGCTTATGTAGCCCTATTAAAACTCTCCTATAGTAAAATGTTACTAGTATTCACTTTAAAAGAAGAGTGCTATGATGCAAGGCTTCAGTGGCTCGACTAAATTTGGGGCGAGAGGAAAAAAAATAGTGTAAATTCACTTTTTCGCCAAAGGCTTCTTTTAAGAAAGACCAAAGGTGGCAACAGTAGGAGTCAGAGCGACAGATCAGTGGCTGAAACTCCCTTTTCTTCTCCTGCAGAACGAGATGAGGGCCAGGGAGAGGGAGCAGCATGCTTCACTACAGCAACACCTGCTTTAGCAGCCTCACCGAGCCACTTACGCCCACCCTTGGGAGCACACTGCGAGCACCGTCTCCGAGCCCGGTGTCATCTGGATGAGAACACACGGATCCTCTTCCTCCAAATAAACGAGCGAGGAGCGAGGTGAGGGAGTGCAAAGTAGGTTAAGCGTATGCAAACTTCCGAGTGTGTTTGGCCCTTCCGCCGCCCTGATAGGTCTCTTATTCCTTCTCCCAGATTTCAACTCATCCTTCATTTATTTCCCCCACAAATTCCCTTCTTCCAGACGTCATTAAAAGACACTGAGATAAAAACAAAGAGCACGGGGCGTTCCCTCTGTCTCTCCCTCTCTCTCTCTCTCTCTCTGTTGTCCATTATGAGAATCAATCATCCCTTTCTAAATATGTTATTAATAAAGGCGTTAAGCCGCATATATATTTCATGCTGTTGGAAGAGAATCTCCCTCTCTTGTGATGCGGTTTAGGCTAGTGTTCATTCATAATTAATCCACATCACTAGGGATTGTGTATTACCAATCCCTTATGAGTGAGAACTTAGCGCTGGCCATGCTTTTCATCTACGCCCAAGTCCAAAAGTCGTAATAAGCAGCATTTTGGAATCGAGCAGCCTTAACAAAGCTCATTACTTGCACAGTGTTAGAGGTCAAAGAGATGAAAAAGAGCAGAAGGAGACTGTCTATCAGTTAAACGTTTGTACACACCTACCCACATTATATATTTTTTAATATTATTCACTGATATTATATATACATAGTTAGTTTTGGTGCCTTTACATTTATTTACTGATATTATTACTATATAATATAATATATATATATATAGTAATAATATCAGTGAATAATTGTAAAGACACCAAAACTATAAAATAAGAGCTATCTGGTTGAGGTTTAAAGAATGTTCAGAGTGTCTTTTAGAAATGAGCTAATTTGCTCTGATGCAGGTTTACATACTTTGAACATTCTGACAAGCAGCTTCATGAGGAGCCACATGAGTTGCTTCTCTAACAGGACTGAAGAAGATAGTGTACATGCTGAGATCTTGTTCTGATAAACAGGTTTAGGATGTTGTTATTTGAATTTAAATGTATAATATTTGTTTGTACAGTGTGTAAGTATACGACAGAGCAATAATCCACTAGAAGTTGTGATTGTATCATGGGTAGGGCTGTTAGGCACCATGTGGTACAATTACAATATATTTTGATAAGGACAAACCCCCAACAAGTATTTAAGTACACCCAAAATATATATACCATCAACTGCCAGTTCATCGCAGTCCACACTTACTCACACTTTCACACCTACAGGCAATTTAGAGTGAGTGATCAACCTACCATGCATGTGTTTGGACTGTTGGATGAAACCGGAGTACCTGGAGGAAACCCACTCAAGCAAGGGGAGAACATGCACACTCCAACCCGGATCGTCTTGCTGTGAGTGCTCACTAGTACACCAGCGTGCCGCCATGTACCGTACATTACAGATGCAATTTGTACACCTTTGTTACCTGTAACTAAAATCTACATATATCTATCACATACATGTGTATTTATCACAGCACTAGTTCTTGCCATGACTGTGTAGCCTTCTAACAAACTTGGCTCACAGTTTAGGACTAGAAGACAGCACAAGATTAGTTGAGATAGTACAAAGTAAACTAGATAAAAATCAAATATTGTCAACTTTTTACATAGAAAGTATAAAGATTCAGTGTTCACACAGACATATCCACTAAACAAGCCTTATTTCAGGAGAATCTTAATAATGAAACTAATCCCAGTCGCCTCATACTGAGTTTAGGTTGAGAATAGCCTGCCCGGTCCTTTAGTGCGCTTAATACTTCAAGTGAGCAACATAACAATACATTAAATCATGAATTAATTGTTTGGAGGTAGTCATACGTATGCATAGCATTTTACATTTTAATTGTATATTTACAATGGCTTTAAACTTGGCTAAAACTTTAGGACTAAAATAATACATTAGATAAGATAATGCTAAGTAAATTAGACAAAATCAAATATTGTCAACTTTTTACATAGAAACTATGAAGACTCACTATTTTACACAGACATATCCTCTAAACAAGCCTTCTTTCAGGGACATCTTAACAATGAAACTATTCCCAGGTTTGTCTGGAAAGACCTCATCACAGCTTTAAAACACTAAACCGAGTTTGGTGACAATTGCATTAATAATTTGTTTCATCAGCTTAATTGACTAATTAACCTTATATGCTGGCCCACGTCTTGCAGAAAGACAAGGCCCCAAATGATGGCGTCTTCAACAGATATAGCTTGAAAAGAAGAGGAAAAAGAAAAGAGTAATCAGAAGATAGGACAAGAACTGGCTCTATGATGATTATGATTACATCATGACTCACTAATTTCCCGTGAACATGTTCTAATTGACCTCCTCATTCCAGTGTTGTTCTACACTGTCATGTAGTCCACATGACAAGTTCTGTTCTGAGGACTGTTAACATGCAGTTGATCACATCAATGAAAGGAGATGCAATTTGTTCACCCATTAGAAACGCAGAGCTATAAAACTGCTAAAATCTGATTGGCTGTGCTGTTTTTGAAGCTGTTATAAAATATGTGATATACGCACACCGACCATCTCAACAGGTAGGTGAAGGTAGTGTTACAGTTTATCTGTACACAGGTAGGTGAAGGTAGTGTTATAGTTTACCTGTACAAAGGTAGGTGAAGGTACTGTTACAGTTTACATATACACAGGTAGGTGAAGGTAGTGTTACAGTTTACCTGTACACAGGTAGGTGAAGGTAGTGTTATAGTTTACCTGTACACAGGTAGGTGAAAGTAGTGTTTTATTTTATCTGTACACAGGTAGGTGAAGGTAGTGTTAGAGTTTACCTGTACACAGGTAGGTGAAGGTAGTGTTACAGTTTACCTGTACACAGGTAGGTGAAGGTAGTGTTACAGTTTACCTGTACACAGGTAGGTGAAGGTAGTGTTACAGTTTACCTGTACACAGGTTGGTGAAGTTAGTGTTACAGTTTACCAGTACACAGGTTGGTGAAGGTAGTGTTACAGTTTATCTGTACACAGGTAGGTGAAAGTAGTGTTACAGTTTACACTATACAAACAACATTACTGCGCCACCTTGTGCAACAGTCCTTGTGTTCTTAATGGAGTTTTATTTTACTGTAATGCTGCTGATCAAGTGTACTGATGAATTCAGAATCTGGTTCTGTTCAAACTGACAGGCTGATTAATTTATTTTTCAAATAGAATTAGACTGATCAGCAGGCTAACAAGCTAAAAGATAGAAAACCTGCTAAACAACTCCATCAATAATAACACAGAGTTGAATTAAAGTATTTACACTATGCTACTTGTGATATATGATTCATTATAAAAAGCTATATAAAAGTTTTGAATGTCTTAGTTGCTTCAAAAATCTTAAACACCGGGCTTAAACACCTCACAACTGCTTAAACATGGTTCTATATACGTTTAAAATTTTTGCTCCTACAGACAAACAGTGCACTATTTGTTGAATATAGATGTGTTAAACATTGCTGTGTTATCATATGTTTATTATTATATAACAAAATTTAAAAGTTAATACAATGTCCCCAATATATATAGCGGCCAGATATTTAGAATTTGAATTTAAAACTATTTGTCCCTTGTGTTTGAACACAGTGGAATTCAACCTCCGCATGTAACCCATCCATGCAGTAAAACACCCACATATACACACACTAGTGAACACACACACACTAGGGCGCGGTGCGCACACTTGCCCAGAGCGGTGGACAGCCCTATCCACAGTGCCCGGGTAACAGTCGAGGGTTAGGTACTTTGCTCAAGGGCACTTCAGGAATCAGTGACCTTCCGATCACAAGACCAGATCTCTAAGCTTCAGCCTACGATATTCTTCACCAGTCCATGACTGCTTAGCAAAGATACTACACTTTACAGGATCATTTCTTGGTGGATTACTTTATGTTGATTATTAATAAAGAAATGTTTGTATTTGAACATATTTTATGTTCACCACCAATATATAAAAGCAACAAGTTACTTGAGGCTAAACGTAAGTGCTATTTTATCGCTGGGAGGAGGGTTTTACTCAGCTTTGTGTCATGCCTAAGAAAACCCTTCCCTATGATAAAGCTTGGCCTCTCATGGCTTATAGAAACTTTGCATGAATTATAAGTTCCAGCAATAAATTCTCAGCTCAATGAGCTATGAGTTAGATATGCACAATTATGATAACATATATAACATGACAGCATACTATTATCTCCAGTGACTCACTTACAGTCACTCGGTACGTACTATTGCTTGGAAATTCAAAGGTTTGCACTGCTGTCGTTTACATGCAACCGCAGCCTCATGCCTTTTGAGCTAAGCTGCTGTTCTCACACGTGCATGGCTGTCATACGTCCACAAACGATTCAATGAGTTTTTGATGCATGTGTGGAATTCTGAGTTGACTCACATTTTTCATTGCCTTAATTGTTTGGTCTGTTGGTGGTTTCTGAGAAGAGTAGGGTGAAAAAAAAACTGAGTTAGCTCCACAGACTTGAATGTTAATTATGATGCTGGCAGAAGAACTGAAGGGCCTGCAGTGAGTTTAATGACAAATAGTGCAGATGTAGTTTAAGACTTAAGTCTAGCCTTCATGTGCTGTCACTGAAGCTGGGATGCAAGCCATCAGATTCCCAGACACCAAACTTTACAGCGACGGTTACACCGAAGGGCCCATATCCTACATTTTTCTTGTATTTTATTGTTTCCCTTGAGGTCCACTCACAACATTTGTGTGGTTTTATGTACCAGAAACAGCCATAGGTCATTTTTATACGACCATTTTCCAACCCCTATTATCCCATATAATTAAACAGGCTGCTTTCGTTACTGGGCCTTTAAGACGGAGTTGTGCAAATGAGCCATGTTCTGATTGGCTGCCTTGCATTGTGCCTTATTCAAAAAGTGGCCTATAAACCTATAAACCTATAAAACAGGCTGATTTGAACTGTTTGGACTGGGTACAC
Source organism: Megaleporinus macrocephalus (assembly GCA_021613375.1). NCBI lineage: Eukaryota > Metazoa > Chordata > Actinopteri > Characiformes > Anostomidae > Megaleporinus > Megaleporinus macrocephalus. Next base: position 22,203,947 of record CM038712.1, read on the forward strand.
TGAAAAAAGTGTTTAGTTGGTGCTACCTAAAAAGAAATAACCACGTGTGGTAACAAGTAATTGAACTAGTTTAATTCAACCTAATAAACAGTAGTTTAAATGATTAATTCTTGCTTGTTACCACAGGAAATAATGTTTTAGGTTGTACAAGCACTTTTTACTTTTTGCAGCCAAACCCAAGGTCACATTGAAATGCATTTTGACAAAGGCATAATGCATGACAACCAATCATAATAGTAATAATTTTCATACATACACCAGTTTCACACATGCAGAAACTGAACATTTTAGCAGTAAAGAAATTAATTCTGACTGTTTCTGGGATATAAAATCTCACAAGCATATGTCGAGTTAAAAATGCTTCAATGCAAGATACAAAGTATAGAGTTACACGTGACATAGTGTTACACTGCCAGACTGTATAGAAAGAATCTGGTATCTTTCTCCACTCGACGTGGCCAAAAAACACCTCCTACTGCAGGAAAAGGAAATTTGACTGACGTGTAAAGCAACCAACCACAAGCCTGCTGTTTGGCATGACGTGTGTAAGCTAGGAGTGTTGTTGAAACTGCATCACTTTACATCAGAGTCCAAAAACACACTTCACTTTTAATGCAAGTCATTGGAATCAGAGTTTTTTCCACAATTCATTTCTATTGGTCCATTAATCATGCAATGTACACACAGGGTAAACAGCCTCTGTCCTGTTTAAATGATGTACAAAATAGAGATACATGTTTTTCTTTGGACGGTGATGATATGATGGGTGGATTGTCTGTGGCTGAGACTACTGTTCACTTGGCTGGAACAAAAAAAACCTTGATTCCTCTCAAACCAGTGCAGAACTATATAAGGAAACGTGAACATGTGAAAATTCAGCTAGCCAATCAGAATGCAGCTGGCTGAATCCTGACAGTGTGGCCAGGTTAATGCACTAAATATAAAATTGCTGTGCAAAGAAAATCATGGATATCTATTTTTGTTTAATTTAAACATGGCAGGTGTCCTTCTTACGTTTTACCTTCCTATGTTGTCCTTCTTATGTTTCAGATCCAGCCTCACAGCAAGACGATCTGGGTTGGATTCCCGGTCCGGGCTGTTCTGTGTGGAGCTGCATGTTCTCCCCGTGCTTGAGTGGTTTTCCTCCAGGTACTCTGGTTTCCTCCCACAGTCCAGGGGATGTGTGTTGGCAAAAACCTGGCGATACAATATGTATCGTGATGCAGTGGTCATGTTCAATATATTGAGATATAATGCAAGGAAAGTGATATATTGTAGCACTGCAACCTTGTGCTGCTTGTTTATGGTGGAGTGGAGCTGAAAATGGATTATAACACTGCCATCTAGTGGTCAGAGATTTAAACACAACACGCAATGATATCAGGTCTGGCAAGTCACTGTCTGGCAGGAATCTTTGCATGTTAACGGTTAATTAATAATCAATACTGTGATTTAGAAAATCGATACAGTATCACTAAACATAATATTGTGATATTCGATATTTTGATATTTTTCTCACACCGCTAGTCCAAACACATGCATGTTAGGTTGATCGCTCACTCTAAATTGCCAGTAGATGTAAATGTGTGCGTGAGTGTGTGTTGGCCATGCGATGGACTGGCGACCTGTCCATGGTATACACTGAGATCAGCTCCACCCCGCCTCTGTGACCCTGATTAGTGGGATTATCTTCAAGCGTAAGATAATGGATGGATGAATATGTGATATATGTGTAATATTGTTGTTGTACAAAGAAAAACATGTACCTTCATTTTTATAGATTTTTATTTTTACACTCAATTTCAATGTAGCAGCAGCTTTTCATATGCTCTGGAGGTTTCATGATGAATGGACCAATAAAAATGCTCCAAAATCCCTTGGAAATAATTCTGGTTCCATTGACTTACATTGAAAGTAAAGACAGTTTTTGGCCTCTCCTGTAAAATGTTGGTGATACTTGCTTTTCATCGGAGGCTAGGTTGATATGTTTGAGACTGGAGTAATAAATACAAGAGGAGGAACATAGGAAGGGTAGCTCAGATGTAGCAGGTATGTTTTAATGAATGCTGACATTTCCATGTAGCCTAATCTGCAGTAATCCCTTCCTCTCCCAACAGGAAGGAGCTTTCCTGCCTTTATGCTTCATTATAACAGTGCAGTGGTCACTGTCCCACAGCTGGTACCGCTCTATCTGCTGGTGCACAACACCGATAATTGTTAAGGTCTTGAAAACACGCTGCATTAAGTGTTGTGATTTTGCAATATGCAGTCACTAATAAGAGCGAACGCGTTCTTGCGGGTACTGTGTTTGGCCTGTTTGACCTCGCTTTTTCATTTAAATGGCAAAATAAAAAAATGTAAAAGTGAAACACATGCATGACTATGTCCTCCTCGCCTTGAATTAGAAATAAATAAATAAACAAAAGCAAATAAAAACTAGAGGGGAGAATCTTTAATGCGCTTTCCAAGAGTGTAACATTTTCTTTCTTTCTGTCTTTCTTTCTTTTTTTTGTATGTTTTAATTTATTTATTTATCTCCTGCCTCCTGGTCTCTCATGAAAAAAAAAAAAAACCTTCTTCAGCCCCTCTCTCCTCTCCTTTTGATGTGTTTGCCTTCACGGCTTCTGAGCACTCTCTAATTCCATCTGGCCACAACAGAGGCGGCGGAATGGCGAGAAAAAGCATTTCCATATGTGCAAATTAGGAGGCTGCCTCCCCAAAACTGCACCGCCATTCCTCTGAAGTAGATAGCACAGCGGACGCCTGCCAAGTCCACTAATGGCAATCAAGAAGAGGGCTTTTATTGGCCTGCGTCTACCGAGCTGCAGCCCTTCATATGCATCTTATAATTCCAGAGTTATTACAACTCTACTGTCTAGACAGGTCACAGTAACGGCTGTTTATAAACAAATAACATCAACACAGTCATTATAATATTATTATTATTATTATTTTTAGTATTCTGATTATTGTTGTTGTTGATTACAGTGTTATTATGATTATTATTATTATTATTATTATTATTATTATTAGTAGTAGTAGTAGTAGTAGTAGTAGTAGTAGTAGTAGTAGTATTATAAATAATAATAATAATAATAATAATAATAATAATAATAATAATAACACTGTAATCAACCACAACAACAATAATTAGAATACTAAAAATAATAATAATAAGAAGAAGAAGAAGAAGAAGAATAACAGCAACAATGACAGCAACAATAACAACAACAACAACAATAATAATGACAGGAATAAGAATAAGAATATAAATAAGAATAATAGGAATAATAATACTGATATTAACAACAACACTGAGAGCAACAACAACAACATTAATAATAACAATAATTAATAGTATTGTTACATATACTATTGTAATTATTATAAGTAGGAGTGTCTGTAATGACAGTAAGATATTGCTGCTGTTAAATCAAAAACAAAATAAAACCTTTACAGGAGAAAAAAAATTGATTTTAAACTTTAAATAGATTATTGTAAGTCATTCTGGGCCAGTTTTGTTGATCCATTCATTCTGGAAATACTGGAGAGAGTGATACTTTATTAACTGCACTCTAATGATTAATATCCAAAAAAAATAATGATGATATGTGGTAAAAACCTCAGATAAATAGTTTGAAGAAAATATTTAAGTTAAAATAATATATATAATTGTATATTTTATATTTCATATTCTTTACTTATACAAGCTTTACAATACTTGGCTTAAGCTTGTATGATGTAAAAAGTGCGATTAACTCGTTTTACTGAACTTGAAACATGACTGTGATTGAAAGAATTCATAATTGAAAATACATTTTCAGGTTAAATAAAACGAAATTTTAATTCATTTTTGTACCAACAAAGCATTTTTTCGGTGTATAATGTCTTTATAAAGTATTTATAATGACATGCATATGTCGCTGTACAAAAAAAATGTTTGGATGATTTTTCTGTATCATTTGAACACAACAGCTGCTCTTTATATCCTTTGATGGGTTCATGATGAATGGACCAATAGAAATGCTCCAAACTCGCTTGGAAATAATTCTGGTTCCATTTACACCAAAAGAGATCAAGAATTTTGTCCTGTACTGTAAAGTACAAGAAAACCACACTGCAAAAAGGGATTTGTTGGTACAACCTAAAAAAATACTTAATGTGGTTACAAGCAATTGAAGCAGTTTTACTAACCTAAAAATGTGCTTTAAATGATTGATTCTTTTAATTAAAAGTATTTTTTTACTAGTTCAGTTGCTTGTTACCACAGGAAGTAGTTTTTTTTAGGTTGTTCCAATGACATTATTTTCACAGTGTTATAATAGTGCAAGTTGTCCTTAGAGATTCTAGGTGAAGAGAGAAGATCTAAATGAAAGCTTCAGTGTAAGTTATAATACTACAACATTCATTCATTCATTCATTCATTATCCTGATCAGTAACTCGTCTACACCAGTCCTTAAAATGACTCTACTTCTCTATCTAGACTAGCTTGTCCATATGTTTTCCTCCTTCCTCCCTACCCCCACCAGTTTGGCCCCCGCCCACTTGAACAGGGAGTGGGCTCCGGCCCTGCCATCCTGATCTGCCTGAATATGCAGGGGTCTTCACAATCCAAGACATGGACTGAGGATGCAGTCTATGCCAGTTTTAAGTAACTGTATTCCTCATATTCTTTACTTATATCCATATGCATTAGTACTGTTGGTTTCAAGCTATAACAAACATATTACAGCATTCATACTCACAATGTTCTTATGAACAGATATTATAGTGCAGTGTGTAACCTCATATCACATACTCTCTATTATACAGGGATATGCAGGTGGTTATAACCAGTTGTTGGTGGTTATACAAGCTTTACAAGTTGTGCAAGTCTGGCATCTTAAGGTACTATGTATGTCTTTTTAATGCCTAGAAAGCATTGTGACTACAGCATTCATAGGAAGTATTACCTTACTGTTATTATTATTATTATTATTATTATTATTATTATTATTATTATTATTATTATTATTAATTGTTATAATTATGATTGCACATTGCAAAGCAACTTGTCCTTTATCTGTCATATATTCATCCCTCGTTCCTCCCATAGAGTCCCATTCATTTTCATGCCCACACAAACATCACACACACTCCTTTGTTCATCCCTTATTCCTCACACTACGTAGACTGGGCAACTATCCTAAGTTTTCCTCAGGAAATGCACTTTCCTAGTTAATGTTATTATCAATACTTTGTGTAAAGATGTAAACAATTATTTCAAAAAGTTGTAAAAATCAGCCATGTATATTTAATGGTGTTAAACAGAGGCTGTTGCAGTGGAGCATTACATAGTGTATGTCTCCTGGCCTGCTGGTCTGTTGATCTGTTAGCGTTTTAAGGCAACTCAAATTGATAAAAGTGACAGAGCCTCTGCTGTGAGTCCAGACTGCACTGATCCACCTCTGCTGCGAGTTCAGACTGCACTGATCCAGCTGCCTGAAAGAGAGCACTGCACACAGGTAGCCTCCAGTTATTAACGTACAGATGGGCTCTGGCACTCACACAACTGGCAAACGCTTTGACACATATTGAGGGAGAAGAATTAGAGGCAGAAATGCACAGCAGACATACGGGGCCATTACACTGTACCATCTTTATGTTCTATCACTGCATGGTGAAAATTTATGGTCCAATTCAGTCTTAATATTCATGCTATGTTTATCAGTACTCAATGACTGAAACAATAACTGAAAATTTAACCCTAGGTGCTGCACACTGTCTCTCATAGCAATCGATCAATACCACACACGTGTTTGTAAACAGAAGAGGAAATATTTTATTAGAATTATAATTTGATGGGAAGTTGTTGTTGTGTGTTCAGTCGTGTTCTGCAGTAATCAAGCCATCAATTACATTCTTCTGCATATGTTGAGACTCAAATTGACCAATGTAGTAAGTCAAAAAAAACAAATTATTTGTATAAAATGCAATATTATACTTAAATGTACACCAAAACAATAACAATAGCGTATATATATATATATATATATATATATATATATATATATATATATATATATATATATATATATATATATATATATATATATAAGAAATGATACAAGCTCATTAAACTTCATCGCTTTACTTTCCAAGAGCATCTCCAGTGGTGGAACCAGCATCAATGTTAAGACTTGTTCTGCTTCTATTTATATAATTTCTTTTGTTTGCTACTGAATGTGGTTTCTTGCCAAGAGCATTAGAATATGGCATCAAGGCAGCAGCACTACTTCTTCATCCTCACATGTTGGACTGATGGCAGACTCAACACATTAGTGACTCAGTATAACCTCTTGCTGTTCAAAGTGGTATTATGTGGCAGGATGGGCCTGTAGATATCTCTGTAACACAGTACAAAGATGTCTTTGATGTACCGTCTAAGTTCTTTAAGTTCTGCTGAAAATGTTATTTCTTTCTTTTTTTATATATATTATATATTTTTTTATATTTTTTTTTGCTGTCTCTTTTGAATCAATGGCTAACATGCATCAAGCTGAGACTACATAGGAGGAAACATTCTTTAGTGATTCCATCATCTGCTCTCTGCTCTCCATCCATGTGCTGCTCAGTTCTCTTTAACTTTCACTTTGCAGAGCTAATTCTTATCTTTCATAGCTTTTAAAAGTCACCACTATTGCCATCAACAGCAAAGCTATGTTGTATTGTACCTTTTTTCCCATATATTATTGGCACATTTACAGAAGAGGACAAAAATAAACTTTACTTACACTATAACAGTTTAAACAACATTATATAAGAATTTGTTCTTAAAATAACAGCTTTAAAATCAATTTGATGTTACTTTACTCTTACAATAGGGTTAATTCTGTCGCTGTTGGTGCCACTTCGGACCTGGACCACCTTCTGGAACTTTAGAATAATTCAATTCTATTAAATTAAACTTTACTCTCATTATACCAATACAAGACTGTAGTTAAAGTTAAAAAAGTTTTTTGCGACAGTGCAAATAAAAAAAGACAATACAAAAGACAGAAACACAAGAAAATATGTGCATATAGTCTTATAAAGTGTTTATGAATGGTCTAAAATGTGTTTATTAATGGTTATTTGTTAGGTAATAAACTCTTTAGAAAGCAGTTCCACACAGGCTCAATGCTGGCTGATGAAAGAGACAAATTAAGACCAATAAAGTTAAAATCAGAGCTATAACAGTATAAATAAAGTGATTGATTGACTATTATTGATTTTTAAATATTTATAATCTCATCAACAATCATTAATGAACTCATTTCAAATCATTTATAAACACTTTATAAAGGCACTGCGATATGTTGCTCTGGAAAAGCAGACACAAGAACTGTACCTCACATACCACTGGGACCAACTAATGGGACTCCCAGCATCATGGAAGAGGCTGAGAAGAGACAGAAGATGTTGTTGTTCAGAAGAAGTAAAAAAGAGAAAACTGAGGGGGTGACCCAGCTAGAGACTGGACAAGAGAAAGTCTCAGACTGGCTGTTACTCATTGGAACGAAGACTCAGACAGCAGAGTGTTCATCCCTACTAATGCTATTAATGAAAGATTGAGTTTCTGTGTCATCCTACATCTCATAAAGCTTTGCAGTTACTCCAGATGTCAAAAGTCGCCACACTCAATCCTGTTTCAGGCGGCATGCAAAAAAAAATATGTTTATCGCTCATCAAAACGTTTGGTCATTCTTTGTCCATCTCATGCCTAATATCCTTGAAAGTTTAAACCTCCTGTGATAAAGTCCTGTAATGATCTCTACCACATGTTCCACATTGATCTTTCTCATCTTTTGAGGGTGTCTTTGCCAACACTGTATCAAATTCTGACTCCTTGGCAGAATCTGACTCCACTTCAATCATATGGATGCTACAGATTACATTTAGTTACTGATACATAGAAATAATCTGTAGCATTCATGATGCACACAAAGAGAAACACAGTCACCATCCTTCCTTCAACTCCTCAACAAATGTATGTGTACAAATCATTATAAGAGAAGCTCCAAGCTTGATCTGTATTCACAACAGTGGTATAGAAGTGAATAACACTCTCGCCTCTATAGGGGGAGCCCAAGAGCAAACAAACACCAATTCTCGCATAATGATACTTTTATGCAAAAAAATCTTTGGAGCATTTCTATCAGCCCATTGCTTCTGCAGCATGTTGTGCTCACGCGACGTGGAAAGATACGAATCACAACAATAGAGCTACATGTTTTGCAGCGGACAGCAACAATATGACTGCCAGCTAGAAAATGCCCCAAGAAAGCCTCGGCTGAGGAAATAACTGGGCCTGTATTTTTCGACTCTCAGTGTTTTGACCCCTATTCACAGCCCCATAAAGAGTTCAAGGAGGAATCTGTGAAGCGTATATTTTCCTGCAGCTTTTGTTAAATATCTCTCTAAATAACTGCGCCGGCCGCAGATGTTAGAGGAGCGTCTCCCGGAGCACTAGTTTCAGAAAATATGGTTATCGTCATTAGACATGATGGCAGCTATTGGCCGTGATTACAGCAGTTAAGCCTCCGTGAGAGAAATAATCACAACACTTTGCCTCCGAAGCCACACGGCGCTTGCTCTGACAGGTACAACAAACCACGGTGCGGCGCGAGTGTGACAGTGCACAGATATCTGCTTAACTCGCTCGTACAGATGCATGAGCAATACGGACAAAATAAGGCCACACGTTTGTACACACACACACAGACATGCACACACACATACACACATGTGCATATGAGCATGCACACGCACACAAACGCACACACACACCCTTGTAGTGTCCAGGTCTTTCTGCTGCCATAAGTGGACACCATTCAACTCTCATCCATTATTGATGATGGGCGAAGAGGCTGAGAGATCCTGTGTCTTTTGTGAAAGAAAAGGGAAAAAAAAGGTTCAGGGTTGAAACCTCACATCTCTGAGAAGCTATTCTTTTCAGATTGGAAGCTTGTAAGTGCGGCGGCTATTTTTATTTATTGATTTATTTATTTATTTATTTATTTATTTATTTATTTATTTATTTATTTTCACCGCAATCCGGGAGAGAATGCCGCCTCAATGTTCCTGAATACGACACACAAATTCTGAGATGTGCTCATTTGAATAGAGCGACTGCAAGGTGCCTTTCATAACGCAAATAAAACAAAGGTCGGCTGATGACCTTGTGGCATTAACCCCCCCCCCAACCCAACTCCTCCCACCCCCACCTATAGAGTAATGCGTTACAGTCGAAGACCAAATGAGTCATATTCAGCATCAGAACAAAAGTAAAAACGTGTAGAAACATAACAGAACATTGCAGGTACGACTGAACTGTGTCCACTCACTGTCCACTCCATTAGACACTCATACTACCTGCTGGTCCACCTTGTAGATGTAAAGTCCTTCATCAGTGGTTACAGGACGCTGCCCAAAGGACACTGTTGCTTGGATAGTTTTGGCTCGTGGACAGTGAGGTGAGCTAGTTTTCCTCTATGAGAGATATGAACAACCTTTTCCGATGGGAGTGGATCATTCTCAGCGCTGCAGTGACACTGACATGGTGGTGGTAGTGTGTTAGCATATGTTGTGCTGGTATGAGTGGATCAGGCACTGCTGTGGTCGCCTGTTTGGATAACTTTGGTTGGTGGACTATTTTCAGTCTGTCAGTGACACTGCACTGCCGTTTCTGATCTACCACCACTGCAGTGCTGAGAATGACCCACCCCCACAAAATGATACCAGCTCTGTGGTGGTCCTGTGGGAGTCCTGACCTTTGAAGAACAACGTATACAGAGAATCAGATGAACTACAGTCTGTAAGTGTAGAACTACAGAGACTCCTATATGGTCGTATAAGAAGGTATACCAGATACATTGGACATGTCAAGTGGTTCTATACAGAACTCCACATGGAAGCTTTACTGAAGGACCCTCACTGAAGGACCCTTGAAGGCCCATCTTCCTAAAGATGTAGTTTGATTGAAATGTTCATAAATGGTTTAAATGGTGAACTGGGCAAAAATCTCACTCATAAAATCATCAACAATTAATAATATGTGTAATAGTCTTTCTCTCTGGTCCCGCGTATGCTAGTGTGTTAGCATGTGTTGTGCTGGTATGAGTGGATCAGGCACTGCTGGAGTGTTTAAACACTGGGGTCGCCTGTTTGGATAATTTTGGTTGGTGGACTATTCTCAGTCCGTCAGTGACACTGCACTGCCGTTTCTGATCTACCACCAAGTGCTGAGAATGACCCACCCCCACAAAATGATACCAGCTCTGTGGTGGTCCTGTTGGAGTCCTGACCTTTGAAGAACAACGTATACAGAGAATCAGATGAACTACAGTCTGTAAGTGTAGAACTACAGAGACTCCTATATGGTCGTATAAGAAGGTATACCAGATACATTGGACATGTCAAGTGGTTCTATAAAGAACTCCACATGGAAGCCTTAACTTCACTGAAGGACCCTTGAAGGCCCATCTTCCTAAAGATGTAGTTTGATTGAAGCGTTCATAAATGGTTCAAAATGGTGAGCTGGGCAAAAATCTCACTCATAAAATTATCAACAATGAATAATATGCGCAACAGTCTTTCTCTCCGGTCCCGCGTATGCTCGTGTGTAAGCACGGCTCTGTGTTTATTTCCGAACGTCACCTTCGGAATGTTGCTATTTTAAAACGATCTTCTTTCTTTTTTTTCTTTTTTTTTTTTTTTTGCAGTTGTATGCTGGCAAAGCTCGTAGACAACCAAACATGAGAATTCACCCACGGTGGAGGAGAAGAGGGGAAAAAAATGTCACTTGATTGGTGACAAAAGATAACAAGAAGTGGCTGCAGGGTGCCTCTAAAAACTCTTGCTGTCTCAAAGTGGTGTGAATAGACCCCATCTGGTTTGCTCTCACATCCACACTCAAGATGGTGCCTCTCCAGCGAAAGCCGTAATAGTATATAGATACGAGAGACAAAATATCTCTGCCAGGGTCCCTGGTGACTTAAATCAGTATGGGATCCCTCTAGAGCTGTGTCCATCGCTTGCCTGGCCAGAATCGCAGTACACTTGAAGTAGTCCAATTTAACGTGAGAAAACACGGGGCCCTGCTCTAGCAGCGAGGCAGGGAAGGAGTCTCTGTCCATCTGTAGCTTGGGGGCCCACGGGGGCGGCCTCGGGGGGGATTTTTTTTTCTTCTTCTTCTTCTTTTTTTTTTCCACGAGGTTTGGAACGATTTATTTGTTTTCGCTAAAGAAACCGTGCAAAGATTCAGGAACGAAAACCGCATCGAGTGCGACAACAGAATTAGACAGGTTAGCCAAGCAGATTGCCGTAGCGTGTTGTTATTTTATGGCTTCAATGAGTCATGTATGTGATCCTGAGAGAGAGAGAGAGAGAGATACTTTTCAGCTCGTTCTGTTATGGCATTTCCTTTCAAAGGGCTAGAGTGTGTGTGTATGCTATTTAATTAAGCCCTCCTAACCAATCATGGCTCATTGTGTTCATGGCGCCATACAATAGCCCTCAGATTGGCTTGATTATATATACAGGACAAAGAAAAATAGACCTGCAGGAAACAGCAGCAGCAGCGGAGGAATCTGTTCTGGGTGGCGGGGGTGATGATGATGATGAGGATGATGGTGTGGAGGAGGATGAGGAGGATGGCTGGCACTTGCCAGTCCCTAAACATGCAAATCACTCGTCCATTAACACCCAATTGTCCATTAGGCTGAACAGGAAAGTCAAGTATATCTGTAACAATAACACAGTGATAACAAGAGCTCAGAGATGTTGGAGAAATAAAGTTCAAAGATTAGCACAGTGAGGAAAACACACGCTAATTGAAGATAGATGGGGGCCCGTTTCAGTCGCGGACCATGATTCCAACACTGCTGTGTTGCTTTGAATGCGTTTTCCAATTGGAGGCAATGAAAAATTGAACGCCAGTCGTCCACTTCAAAACTGGTTTTAATTGCTTAGACTGAATCTTAAGGGCTGCGCCACTACTTTTAGAAGTGAAGCTGGCTACAATGGCCAATGGCCAACGGGCTGAAGTCTTCACTTGAGCAGCAGAATGTGCCCAGTAATCATTACAATGTCTGATGCAATGTCAAACCACACCTCTACCAAGATAACGCCGACACAGATTGTAAGGCATAGCAATAAAATACTGTGGCGGAGAGGAAGAAGACACATTAAACAAACAAATGCTCTTTTATCGAACATAGTAGTAAGAGAGACCACCGGAGCAGGCAGATAGCCACACGCCTGTACGTTATAGGTAAGCCTAAACCCTAAAGAGCAGCAGTTTGCACTGATGTAGGAAAATAAAAATCATTAAAAAATGTACATACCTGTTTTTCTTTGGACAGCGATGATATGCGACATGTTATTATGCGAACAATGACAACCAGGCTCTCTAACTGTGAGTCCAGCATATTTCAAAACAGCAACATTCAATTTGCTCTGTTCAACATGACATTCATGTAGTAACTTCTTCATCTGCAATTATGTTCTTCAAGCTGCAATTATACCTTCATTACCTCACTATGCTGGCTGACTAGTTAGCAAGCAAACAGGAACAACCTATAGGCAGGAGGGATTGGTGAATATATATATTTTTCATTTTGAGATTGATGTAAGCTGTTTAACTTATTTCTAGATGTTTTTTTTGTTTTAAGTGAGTTTAGTAAGCCAGATGATCTCACTGTACTGGCATATATGTTTTTCTTATTTTATATAATAGGCTTGAAACCAGCTAAATTGCCTACCAGTATAAGTTAAAATATCTAGAAATAAGTTTGAAATAAGCTTACAAAAATCTTAAAATGAAAAATATCAAGATATGTAAGATATGACATTTCTACATTAGTGTTCCTACATAAGGAATATGCCATAATGTTTTTAGTCAGGCAGATTAACTACAAACAACTTTGTAAGAATGCCAGTGATTAGCTACTTAGTAGCCCTGCATCGTTGAAGTATACACTGTATTATCATTGCAGTGCCCCACAAATTCTTGGCCACCTTGAGGGCAAATTGCTAGAACACACAGAGGCTTAGAGTCTAATATTGTTTAGATAATCAACTAACACTCACCACATGACTGACTTTATTTGCAATAGTTAGTATAGACCGAGAAAGTGGCGTGGATGATGTCCATCAGTGGTGTGCTGGCATAGATGTGGATATTGGCATCTCTTATGCTGTTACATCGCAGTGTGTGACATTATGTTTGACGTTAATGATCAAAATAACTAAACAAATAAATAATAAAGAAAATAAAATCAATAATCGTCTTAAATGATTTCATCAATCGCATCACATACGCACTGCTTACAATTCCAGCAGCCCCAGCTTCCCATGCGCCACATATGAACCCTTTGGGGTTTTTTTTTATTATTTACTTGCAAATCATTTCTTCATTTTAAACAATCTTCTCTACATATAAGTATCATGAAAATGTGTTCAGTCCTCTATATCACTAAACTGCCTTGTGGTAAGAAATCAATGCAACTAGCATAGACTGGCTTAAAGTCTAGTCACCCTGAGTGAAGTGAACCAGGTGTATTAAGCATTATACAACTAGTCCAACTGTACTGATTTATTGTTTTGTGTTTGTATTAATAGGGAGTTTGTCCTCCTTTGCTGCAAAAACAGCTTCTTCTATTCTGGGAAGGGGTTGTAAAGACCAGTCAACTTGTCAGTGATGCTGACCAGTTCAGGGCTCGTTGGTGCTCAGCTTTGTTGCAGATACTTACAAAGAATTCCATCCCGTTTATTTTTCCTGATGTCATCAACGGTTAGTTAACATTCACTTGACGTTCATCACTTGTGCAATGTAGCTGGGTTCTAATAATACTCCTACACTGCTAAAGAGCTTCCAAGATCAGATTTTGAAAGTTGTTATGTTCGTTTTCCCAAAGAGCCCATTAACAAATCCCAAGAATCTGGGATCTCTATCTCTTGTTTCCTTAAGACTACTAATGCAACCTGTGGCTCACTGGAAAAGGCAGTCCACCATCTACTGACCTGAGTGGCTGGTTCCAAAGCATTCCTCTCTCCTGTGGTGTTAGAGTTTTCATTACATAACAATCAACACTGATACCCCTAGTTTGAACATTGCTGACATGGTTTTATGGATGATATGGATTTAGTGAGATGGTCAGTTCTGGATCAGCTTATCCCAAAGTTATGACTTCAAAGAACACAGTTCCACAGCCCAAAGCTAGGGTAGGGTGGGCTAATGCAGACTTTTTTCATATATACACATACATACATACAAGAGAGGGCTTACTTTCCATTGACTCACCTTCAATGTCACAGGACACAAAGACACAAAGAGCAGCTCGTGCTTATATATATATATATATATATATATATATATATATATATATATATATATATATATATATATATATATATATATATATATATATATGCTCTGTGGGGGTCTGACCATTAAAGAACAGGGTAAAGGGGGATCAACAAAGTATACAGTGATATATATATATATATATATATATATATATATATATATATATATATATATATATATATATATATATATATATATATATATATATATGTGGTTAAGTACTGCAATCACAGATACTGTGGAAAGGTAGGGACTGAAAGAATGAAGAAAAACGAAACAATGCAATCGTCAAATCAACTAACAAAAATAAATGTGACAAAGTAATACAAAGGGAGTCGGATCATAAGGTCATTACTCTTCTGAAAAAAATATTCCATTATGATGGCAATGCTTCTCTATGAAGATAACACAAGATCTGTAAATTCAATAACAATTTCAAGGGGTGTCTTGATACTTTGGACACATAGTGTAGTTGCATTGGCAAAAAAAAGTAAAAGAAAAGAAAACAAAGCATTAAAGGCACTAATGTGTTGATAACTGTCCCGCATGTCCTGAATCAGATCTAACAATGTGAAAGAGCTCCTTGTCTGTGTGTCTGAGCCTGATTCTTCAAACTCCTGTGAGTTTTCTAATTTGGGAATAGAAGCCACAACCATCAGGGGTGGATGTCTGAGGCCAAAGGCACGGCAGGTCCAAATGTACTGCTCGGAGCGAGCAAGGGAGAGCGAGGGAGAGCGAGGAGAAGTGTACGGCTGGCTCCCTGCACCGATCGAGGTGTTAAACAAGTGAGAAACGCGGAGAGTAGCCGTCGCCTGGCCCGCCTCCACTCCTCCTACCCCCTCATATCTTCATCTGATGTGTCAATGCTCAGGCTGGCCTGGCAGGAGAGAGTGAGGAGAGGGTCACCAGAGATCACAGATGCCACCCTGTTTTCTCCCTCTCTCACGCTTTCGCTCCCTCTCTCTTCTTCTCCCACTTCATTAGTGAGCACTGGATGAAAGGCTGGACTTCTGACACCCACTGTAAAGAGCTTTTTTGGACATGTGACTGCAGCCAAAATAGACCAAGAGAGCAAAAAAGACATTGTTCCAGTTATGAAAGCGAGCGCGAGCATATTTCCGAGTACTTACTGCATATGAATACTGCTTTTACAAACGCCACGTCCTTCTGCAAACGCTTCGTGCTTTGAGTAATATGCGCCCGGAAGGTCAAATCACTCCTTAGTTTCTGCGTATGTAAGTGTCCGTGAATAAAAATACCTGTCGGTCATATGTAATTCAAGTAGCGTCTGCTGCAGAAAGAGTGTTTTCCTGATGAATATACGCTGCAAAGAACACAGCATGTTGCTCAGGATGCCATTTGTATTGACAGACGTGGTCCAACACAACAGAGTTGTCAGTAAAAAAAAAAAAATCATAATAATAATACTAATAATAATGGCTTTCAGGATGATGCCAAATTTCAGACTAATAAAGAAATGAATAATACAAAAATCTGGCTTTTAGTCCTCCTTGTATTCCCCCTCTCCTATCCATAGCCAGGCACGTTAGGCTCTGAGCGATGTCCCTCTGTCCTTTAAAGTTGTAACTCTAATAATAACAATAATGCTGGCTGACGGGAAGGAACACGGTTAGCGCAGTTAAAGAAAATAATGTCTCTTAATGCCAGCGCTAATGGGCAACAAAGCAGAGAAGTGTTTAAGAGCTCGTCTTCGGGAGAAGTCTTCTGATTATAGCCGCGCTGCCAAACGTCAAAGGGGGAAAAAAGTGGTAGACTTCATAGACTTCATAATGTGATGTGTTTTGCATGAAGAAGAAGCTCTACTTTGTCGTTGCCATCTGCTTCCTTCATTATAGGGCATATGAATACTGACATATTTGGAATTGTCATGATTTTTTTGTATTTAAAAGCAAAAGGAAAATCGACGACAGTGTCATCCTGAATACTGATGCATTTGGAGACAAACCATGTGGTATTAATAAAAACTAGGAAGGTAAAGTTCATAAACAAACTTTAAATTAGTTTCAGAGAGCCAGATAATGATGTTGAAACATTAAAATAATTGCTAAACTTTAGCTATGGTATTGCCAGGCAGTCACTATGAAATCCCAAGTGGTTACTACTACTAGCATCATAAATCCACTGCTACCTTAACTCTATTGGTGCCTTAAATACACTACAACCTTGAATCAACTGCTAAATCAACATTGCTGAATCAACATGGCATGCATCTTATATACACTGCTACCTGCAACCCATAATTACCTTAAATTCACTGCCACCTTTAATCTCTTGCTAACTTAAGTCCATTTTTTTTGCCGCAAATACACTAGCACTTTAAATCTCCTGCTACCATAAATAAACTGCCACCTTTAATCCCCTGCTATTCTAAATCCATGTGCCAATGTTAGCATGTTAAATCAATGGCCACATTTAATTCACTAAATCCTTAACTCCACTGCTACCTTAGGTCTACTGCAACCTTAAATTCACTTTACTTTAAATTTATTGACAGTTTTTTGTTAAATACACTGCCTCATTAAGTTATCTGCCACTTTAAATTCACTATTAACTTACCTTCACTGCTACCTGAAACACACTGGTACCATTAATCTTCTGTTGCCTTTTATTTGTGGCTACCTTAAAACCCCTGCCAACTTAAATGAACTGTTACCTTAAATCCATTGGTACCATAAATGCACTGATACCTTAAATTTACAGCCACCTTGAATCCACTGTTGACTCAATTCTACTAAAGTTAATTCAATGCTGTTATGTGTGTGTACTGTTTAATGTGCACATAGTGAGATGTCCATCATATTTGAATTCTCTGAACATTACTCCAGTCATTTCTATACAAATCTCCTAACAGGTCACAGTTTTCTATTTAATTAAATATTATTAAAAATGTGCAAAGTTTCCACCGAACTGAACTGTCCAACTTGCTTGATAACCCGAAACACTGGTGTCATTGGGGTAAACAAATTTTCCAAATGAAGTTTTCACTGAAAGCCCTACAGTGCCTGTTGAGTTTGCCTGGAGGAGCGGAGGGTATTACACAATGAGATAATTTCCTCCACTAGTCTGAAGACTGACGCCCTGGAGGAAAGCAGAGCTTCAGGGGTCAGAGCTATTGACGTGTGAGTCAAAACAAGACAGAAAGGAAAGTAAGAAGGTAAGGATAAACATGCTGACTGCTAATTACCACTGAGCGACTGAAACCTGGGGATTGTGATCTCTTTATATGGTGGAGTTTTGATGAGTGGAAAACAGTCCTGCATCCTCTTCATGACATATTCAGGGCTGGGATGGAGCTAAAAGAACAATTCATTTCTATTCAATTTAATTTTTTCACACGTTATGTTGTTGAACTCCACACAACACTGACAAACTGCTGCTTGCATTGCACACGGTGGACTTGACTCACAACACTACACATATTACTCTTCATATTACATCTATAATAGCATTTTTTTCTGTGCTTATAAGCACTATATTGTGTTATTTTAACATATGGTCAGCTTTAATAGGTATAGTTCTCTATTGCTGAGAACGTCTGGAATGTTCTCCTTCATTCTCCGTGTTCCAGGCATCTACAACCAGTTTCCAGTGCCAGTTTTGCAGCCACTGATAGGTATGATTCAAGCTAGCCATCAGCATCAACAGTTCAATAAACTCAATAAAGTGAACATACCATAAACTGGATTTGAAGGTCTGTTACTAGGTAAAATGAGGTAATTACATCTGTTAACACAGGACTCATAAGAAGTGAGCAGATCTGCTTAAAGCTATAACTAATGTTAACTATATTCATAAACCAGGCAGCTGTAGTTCCTGTTGTTTATCTAAAGCACAACATAAAGCAGCTCTGTATAACAACTTTATAAAACAAACTACAAGTTTCACACGCCATATAAAAGTTATGCTTGTTCTTGAAAAAAATTATAATAAATAATAATTTAAAAAAAACAGCGCCAAGTCCACCAAAAATTAGCTCTGGTTCTCTCATGCTGTTGTGGTCTGTTATGATCCAGAATATATAATAGAACCTTGTCATAGTGTATTTTTTTACATTTACAACATTCTAATGGATAGATGATGTATTGCATTATGAAACCTGACATTATATACCCTTTGTGTTATAGACTGGCATCCCTGTCAACATAAGTACTTATAACTACTTAGTTATATTGACACGCAGGGCAATTTATAACATAAAAAGTATGTATAGCGTCATGTTTCATAACACAATATAACATTTATCCAAAAGAATGAGAAGACTAATCGTGACTTGACATTCTTGTGGATAGATGCGATATTGATGTTATATACTTTTTTATGTTAAACTGTCTTGAGTGTCTCACTATATCTACTTTTACAAGCTTATGACAGCCATTGTAAGGCCTTATGAAAGGCATATAACAATTATTAGTACAGTGTTAATTGGACGTTATCAGAACATTTTTTTTTCATTCTCCTTTAAAAACACCCTTTAATAGACACGAAAGTAGTAAATATTTAAACCCAGCAATATATCACCAGGTACTTGCCCACTGGCTTACATTATCTAAGTTCTATGTTAAATGTTTGCTCGCTTGCTTAGCCGCTGACTGACCTTCAAGCGCCGGTCGCAGAGGACATCCACCAGACGAGGTCAGCTTTCAGAGGCTAGTGGCTGGAACTTGAACACAGAACGTTGCTCAGTAGCAGGAGACCCCCTGAGGGAGGCTCATATCAAACAGGGCTTCCCTTCTTTAGCCCCTCTATGGCGTTCTCACATTTTCACTCCAGTGTCTGACAAGCAGCTCACTCTTATACATGTCCATATGCTGACCTACACAGCGTTTTTGCATGTCGTACAATATGCCTGCTGTACACCCACAACATGTTCGATGCTCTAAATTAATTAGAATGTGATGTTGTGAAATAAATCCTGGTCAATGCAGTACAATGACCTCTGTGGAACCTTCTGTTACATAATGAATAACAGTACTGGTTATGAATAGTATTACTCAGGGAACATTAAACAGAGCAATGCTTCTGATTATAGACCTACATAAACTTTGTACTTATGTTAAAGAGCAAAAGGGTCTGAAAGTCTTGACTGTTTTCTTGATATCGATCAAATTGTTGGAAGGAAAAACAATTAGCTCCAAAATGACAACTGTACAGGAGATGTAAGTCAATGGAACCAGAAAAAATTGCATTTCTATTAGTCCATTCATCATGACATTTTCACACAGTGTAAACATCAGCTCTGATGTTTTTGAAAGTGCAGAAAAATAAAAAAAACAACAAATTTAGAGATACATGTTTTTCTTTGGAAAACTACGATATCTGTCAGCAACTATTCATATCTATCATATCTTATCTTAAGTTGTGATAATTTGTGTAATAGATGTGAATGGTGGAGTCAATTTCAGTTAATTCTTGGTGTAAACAAAAATAATGTCAGGATAACAAAGTATGCAGAGAAACAAGCTGGAATGCTTCTCTACATAGTAATGCACTATTGCTGCTACGAACGTGTAACATACCTAGAAAAATCAAGAAAAATAAAATGATAGTTCTATTTTTTTTCCAAAGCGTACAATTATCTTCTCCATATCTACTATCTTTTATCAACTCTCAGTATATCTCACATTCTTGTAACTTGCGTTTGTGATAATTTGTGTAATTGATGTAAATGGTGGAGTCAAACGGCTGTATCCTCGGTTAAAACTAGAGCAAGCTCTTTATTCTTTTTCTTGTAAAATGTACGTTGTGATTAGCCAATGCAGAAAAAAACATTTCTCAAGCTTTTAGCATGGCAATGGCTTTGAGTTATTATGGACAGCCATGCGAAGTAGAGGGTCTCCACTTCAAAACTGAAGCAGGCGTTTCAACCCCAGATGAGAAGATGACTCGGACAAACATGACAAAGTAATTAATGATTAATGATCCTTCACGTAATTTCATTACCCTCCCATGCTTGACTTTATTTTTTACCATATACTTATTGTAACTTCATTATTAACGATTATTATTATTATTATTATTATTATTATTATTAGTAGTAGTAGTAGTAGTAGTAGTAGTAGTAGTAGTACTAAGTAGTATTAATTTGCTGTTTTGCTTATTCAGAAAGATATTTTGGTCTTTGTTTCCAAATAACCTGACTATTGAAGAACAAGGGTAAGGGTCAACTAAGAAATAAAGAAAGAAGGTGGACTACTAATCGCCGTGGTAATGCAATATTATTGCTTGGAACTAACATATAATTTGAGTAAAAAAAAATAGATACAAAATTTGGCCAAATTTTATGCTATCTTCTTCATATCTAACATCTTTTATGAAGTCTTAGTATATCTCACATTCTTTTAACTTTCCTTTGTGATGATTTGAGTAATTGATGTGAATGGTGGAGTCAAACAGCTGTACCCTGAGTTAAAACAAGAACAAGCTCTTCATTCATTCCCCTGCAAAACATGCTTTATGATGAGCCAGTGGGGAAACAAGTAGAGCAGTTGAAACATCTCCTGAGCTTTCAGCATGGCGACGGCTTTGAGTTACTATGGACAGCCCTGTGAAGTCAAGGGTCTCCACTTCAAAACTAAAGCATGCGTTTCAACCTCAGCTGAGAAGATGACTCAGCCAAACATGCTTTTAAATTTTAAACAAATTTGGAAGTGTTATCTAGTTTTTACAAAACCTTTAAGAACACTGGTAACACATTCTACAAATCTTGTATTTTTAAGGCATTAAAATTACATTGATAAGGTGTTATATGCCATATATAATAGGTTAAAATGATAAACTTGTATAATTGCTCTTAAGTAGTTATAATTACATGTATAATATTTTGCTAAGTCACATTTCATGACAAATTATAATATCTGTTAAAAAGAACCCTATAGACAGTGGTGTTATATAGTGTTTTGACCAGGTCATTACCAGGTAAAGTGTGGTAATTACATCTAACTGTTAATACAGGACTTATGGCTAGATATGGCTAATGTTAACTGTAATATTCTTTGTGATGAGCCAGTGGGGAAAGTAGTGCAGATGAAACATCTCCTGAGATTTCCACATGGTAATGGCTCTGAGTAATTTTGGACAGGCCAGTGAAGTCGAGGGTCTTTACTTTAAGATTGAAGCAGGTGTTTCAACCTCAGCTGAGAAGATGACTCAAACAAACATGACAAAGTTATTAATGGTCCTTCACGCAATTTCATTACAAGCACTGTTACACTCGCCTGTTAGATTTTATTGTTAGGTATAAACTAATTATAACTTAAATTCATGTTGATTTTCTATGTATATTTAAAAAAATAGCACTGTCCAGCTTCACTGACCATATCGGAGCTACACTTACAGACTGTAGTTCATCTGGTTCTCTGTATACTTTGTTACCCTGTTCTTTAACCGCCAACAGGACCTCCTCTAGAGAGCAGGTAGTATTTGGGGGTGGATCATTCTCAGCACTGCAGTGACACTGATGTGGTGTGTTAGTGTGTGTTGTGCTGGTGTGAGTGGATCAAACACAGCAATGCTGCTGGAGTGATTAAACACTGTGTCCACTCACTGTCCACTCTATTAGACACGCCTACTTTGTTGGTCCACCTTGTTGATGTTAAGTTAGAGATGATAGCTCATCTTTTGCTACACAGTGTGTGTTCTCTAGCCCTTCATCAGTGGTCACATAACACCGCCCCTGGGACACTGTTGGCTGGATGGGTTTGGTTGGTGTCCTGATCATTGAAGAAAAGGGGTAAGTAAGGGTTGTATAACAAAGTATACAGAGCAATGCACCATTACTGCTTTGAACATATAACATATTGAGAAAAATTAACATAACATAACATATACCATTTGGCCTATTTTATATTTTATCTTTAACTGTTTCCAATACATAAAACTTACAGTTGTGACCCAGAACTAAAATGAAATTCGCACCAACTCCCCCCCCCCCCAAAAAAAAAAGTTGCCTAAGAAGTAAAACTCATGTCCTCATATAGCTGATGGAAAAATGACATTAAATGGGTTAATTGTTCAAACCTCTTCTTCTTCAGTGGCCAGTTTAATTTGTTTTTTCATGTACACAAAAGTCACCTAAGCTGATTGTTTAAAAGTCTTTATCTGATCAATAAGTGTATTTTCACCAGTAAGAACACCAGATATGATTAGAACAGATGTAAATAATCATACATACAATACAAAGTAACATGAATATCTTATTGTGAAAGAAGTAGATCATATCTTGAGCTCCAGTTTGAAGAACAAAGTGTAGTTCCAGATTTCTCCTGGACGCCGCAGACATTGTATGAATGTATTCAGTTCCTTCAGCAGTAATCTTGATTTAGCTTAATGAAGTACTGAGCAGTTAAAGCAGGTATTAGATGAGAACTGTAAATAATACTGGGTTGTTTCCACAAGGAGAAGCTTAGAAAGGGTTAAATAAACACACCCGCGTATGTAAAAGCTCTACTTACTGTATTAATACTGTTTAAATATTTAAGAATAAAGTATTTTGCTGAGTTAATAAAAGTTTTCTGTCTGGAAAAACTGCTTTTTAAATATAATAATATTGCACAGAACTGTATATACTGAATAACAGGCGTCATGATATAAAAGTTGTTTTCCAGTATAGTTGCAAACTCACTGCTACATAAATTTTAGGAAATTTTTCTCTTCCCACCACACAAGGTTTCAACGCTTCCACACAGACATGATGCGAAACCACCAACCACCACCTTCCTGCCGTTTGCTGGACCCTCGCCATGTTTCTTTACTCCGCACCATCATTTATTTTTCGAAATCATTTAAATTTTTCATATGGATTACATCACATTCTAATTTGAATACTGTACCAGTGTTATTTCCCATGACACCTTTTGTTTTATTATACATTATGAATTTCTCCCGCTCCCTCTCCCCGTCTCTCTCCTCTAATCCCTGAGCCTACAACGCGCTTATGAGCTGAAATATTTTATCAGGTGGAGGCCGCAGTCAAAGTTATCATTTTAATCTTATTTCAATAAAAAAAATAATCTCTCTTCTTCTGGGTTTGACAGCAGCTAATGGTTTTTCGTTATCGTAAAGGAAACTTTGAAGACTGTGACTGCCAAAAAAAAAAAAATGCAAAGTGTGTCATATTTTTCACCAGCTTACTCATGAAACATTAGACACACCACCGTCTTCTGCTGAGACTTAAAAGCATGTGCAGGTTATTTATTTATTTTTATTTTTTACCTTTGTGTCTGACTTATTTCTTTATTTTTGAAAGGCAGGTGTGGGTTTGTACACTTCAATGCAATACATAGAAATAATATATATTAAGATTATAAGGTACATATGTTGAATTTATGAATATGTGCTTGGTTACATGAAATGTTAACTTGACTACTTCTCTGCATAGTAGTGCATTATTTCTGCTTTGAACATGTAACATTTGAAAATACAAAACACACACACAAATATATAAATAACATATGGGCCAAATGATATCGTCACTGCCCAATGAAAAAAAAGTATTTCCAAATATGCGACTTTACAGGAGAAAAACATACTTTACTTTCAATGTAAGTCAATAGAACCAGAATACTTTCCAAACTATTTAGTTTCACAGAATGTAAACAATCATTGGTGTGTTCATATATGTTTTTCATTATTGGACAGCAATGAGATATATAAATACAACTCCACACTAGCATATACAATTGTGCAATTGTGTTCTATTTACAGACTTAAAGGTCTGTGGTATTTAAGCTGGTTTAAAAACAAACAATCAATCTCATAAAGTGTATTTTCACCAGTAAGAACACGAGATATGATTAGAACAGATGTAAATAATCATACATGCAATACAAAGTAACATCAATATCTTATTATAAAGGAATTTGATAATATCTTGTTAACTTTAACCTCTTTAACTTTTCATGTTAATTAATTCCACAGGGAACAATATTAAAATTAAAATGTTGGAAATGTTGAAGAAACTATATCATCTAGCAAAACTCGAATAAAATGTGAATATATCAGTCAAGATTTGGACGCACCTACCCAGGTTTTTCTTATTTTTACTTTAACTTATATTTACCTTAATACAGTACACTTACACTGGAAATGACATTCACCTAACATTTACTTAACTACGTGCTGTGATATTGTAGCCAGTTTCGGTTTAAGCCAATATGTAATGTGACAGTACTGACAGCAGATGACCATGTCCTGAAAAATTAAGTAACTATCAATATTGTGGCTGTTCAATGAAAAACAAGTCTCCAAAACATCAACTTTACAGGAGATTCCAAAAACATACTTAACCTGTAATGTAAGTCAATGGAACCAGAATATTTCCATATGATTTTGGAGCATTTCTATTGGTCAGTTCATCACAAAACTTTTACCTAATGTAAACGTCAGCTTCCGAGTTTAAATGACATAGAAAAATAAAACAATGACATGGAAGTACATGTTTTCTTTGGGCAGCGATGTAATAGAAAACAAAAAAGAAATCCATCTGTAACAGTAGCTACATTTCTAGTAGTTACATTGTTCTTGCATATGTTGTTCATATGTAACTACACAGTTATTACAGACACTTAATATAGAGTGGGTATTCCAGTTCACTTATCAGGTGCATAGGACACATAAACAACATCCCTTTTAACGTCTTACAGCGAGGAGAGAGGCTTCAGTCACTCATCTCATCATTCGTCTCCTGGCGTAACCCTAACACAGACAGACAACAGAAAAAAGTGGCTTTTTTGAATATGGGTTTTCTGTTTATTATTAGCCGAGTCGGTGCTTCATCATTCCGCAAAAATTCATATCTGCTGAACATAAGGGAGAGAAACAGTGGGGAATCAATCTTTTTTGCTTGGGCAGATAAACACGAGACACAATCGGGAGAAGAAAAGAGACAGAGAGGAGAAGGGCCTGGTCCTGCCATGATGGATAGCCGGAGTAAAAGTGTCAGGATGGTATTATGTAAATTAAGGAGGCATCCGAGCATCGCCTTGATGATTATGGGAGATGTGAGTGATGTTTGCGGTCCCCAGGCTCTTTGCCTCGCCTTGTTATTTTTCTTCCCTCCAACTAGCCCTCGGGTGCATTCTGCCTGACCCCCCGGACGGAGGGGAGGGCGATCTCTCGGGAGCGCACTCCAAAAAACCCCCGAAAAAGACATCTGTTTCATTTACTAAACAAATCAGCTGCCAGGATTTCCCACCTAATGGGCACACAGAGGCGCGGAACTCACACAGAAACGCTGAAGCCAGGCCCCGATAATAACGTCCGCTCTCCTGACCCTTCACTGCCCTTTCTGTTCTGACAGCTATCCTCATGACTCCTCGAATAAAACTCCGTCTGAAAGGCAGACGATGAACATTCTCAATGTGAAAACTGAAATCTACAGTGCTGTGCAATAGCTTAGGTACTTCTGGGACACTATTATAGCTAAAAAGCTGTTTTTCCAGACAGGAAACTTTGATTTTCTCAGCAAAACACTTTATTATTTAAATATTCAAACAGTATTAATACAGTAAGTAGAGGTTTTGCATACATCAGTGTGTTTATTTAACCATTTCCAAGCTTCTCCTTGTGGAAACAACCCAGTATTATTTACAGTTCTCATCTAATACCTGCTTTGACTGTTCAGTACTTCATTAAGTAAATCAAGATTGCTGCTGAAGGAACTGAATACATTCATACAATGTCTGGGGCGTCCAGGAGAAATCTGGAACTACACTTTGTTCTTCAAACTGGAGCTCAAGATATGATCTACTTCTTTCACAATAAGATATTCATGTTACTTTATATTGTATGTAGGATTACTTACATCTGTTCTAATCATATTTGGTGTTCTTACTGGTGATAATACTCTTATTGATCAAAGGCTATTTGCACAGTAGTGGGAATTAAAGCTTTACAAATGATGGAGAGTTTTCCTAGTTATAACATTAAAAACACAGTAATGAAATTACTGCTTTCTTAATACTGTTGACACATAAACCTACTTAGTCATTCTAGGCTGAAGCCCAGCTGTTCAGTGTACTGTATGGTGGTATCTGTGATTGTAGCCGTCTTATTTAGACACAGCTTTTAAAGTCATACCTTCAGCACTAAACAAGCAGCAAACTAACAAAAGCAAGAGTCAAGTGGAGCTCCAGTTCCCACAAAAGCCTTTTAACACAACAGCTGCTCTTCATATTGACTCTGTCCAAAGCAAAACATGTCTCAATTGTTGTCAATTTTCCTTTTCTACATTTAAATGCAGCCAATTTTGTTTACATTGTGTAAAATTTTGTGATTAATAAACCAATAGAAATGCTACAAAATAGTTTGAAAACATTTCTGGTTATTGACTTATATTCAAAGCAAAGCAGGTTTTTGTCCTCTCCTGTACAGTTGGCATTTTGGAGACTTGTTTTTCATTAGACAGTGACGATATGACATACATGATATGTATCATATCACTGCTTTCGATACAAAACCTCGAATTTCTATTATTAGCACTGTTTAGGTTTTGATATCATTTGGAAGTTGCTCTTTATGCTGTATGTGAATTTCATAATGGACGGGCCAAAAAAACAGCTCACAATTACACCTGGACACTTTAATGTGTTTTGGAGATGAGGGAGGTTTTCTTCTGAAAGCAGCAATATATCCACTCATAGTCAGGAAGATTCAGACACGTCTGCTCACATTTTAAATGGATAAAGAAAAAAAATTTTTAGTGTCCAAAAAAAACCAAGTATCTCTAAAATAGTAACTTTACAGGAGAAGACAAAAACCTGCTTCACTTACAATGTAAGTCAATGGAACCAAAATGTTTTCCAGGCTATTTTTGAGCATTTCCATTGGTCCATTCATCATGAAGTTCTCACACAATGTAAACGGCAGCTGTCATGTTCAAATGATGTAGAAAAATGAAAATCCATAAAAATAGATGTTTTTCTATGGACAGTGAGTGAATATACAAGACTGTTGCAATTATTCACGTTTATGTGCAAAAAAATAATCAGTAAACAACATTTCTATTGGGGCATTCTCCCACCCCACCCCACCTCTCTCTCTCTCTCTCCTCACCCCCCTTTCTCTCCCGTCCCCCACCACCCCTCTCTCTCTTTTATTCTGTTGTGGTCTTTGAAAAATGTGCACTCAGAAATCTATTACAGAAGAAACAAAAGTTGTTTTCAGCCATTTGGCCAAAACTCTCTGTCTCTCTATTTCTCTCTCACTCCTTCCTCTCTCTCTCTCTCTCTCTCTCTCTCTCTCTCTCTGTGCCTTTGCTTACTTTGATTTACTTTGTCTCTTTGTGAGGACCAAAACAACAAAAAGAATCTGATACTGCGGTGGCATTTGGTGAGAATAAAGGCTTCCAAATAAATAAATAAATAAATAAATAAATAAATAAATAAATAAATGAAAATGATACACAATTATTGTTTATTTGCTGAAATTAACATATTGAAATGTGGCCTGTGCAAAAGTTATGGCACCTTTATATATTTCAGTTGGATTTTCTAAAAAAAATCATTTGCAGGAACATGTCATGTTTAAGTGCGTTCACGGCCGATGTTGCATGTTTATTTTCTTATGTTCAGTTTTTAAGGAACTGAGCGAACAAATGGAAAATAAAACTTTTTTTTACCCTTTGAGGCTGAGGATGATGTCATAGTTACTTTCTCGAAAAAAAAAAAAAAAAACTTCCTTAAAAAAATTTTGATTAAATTGGAGAAGCTGAACTGATGATGTGCCATTTGTGGCGTTGTGTTTCACACAGTCCTCTGAAATCTCAGACCTGATCAATACTACATCTGCAGAGGCTGCTGGATTTCCCACCTATTACATCACAGTGTGTACAGACTGACAGCCACTTTTTTTCTTTGGTACTGTTTACACTTAGTGTTCAAAGTAACATCATGTTATTTACTATTACATAATTATATACTTACTATTTAAGACAGCAACAATCGAAAGTACAATGATCTAACAGGAACAATTACTATAAAAAGTGTGCACCTATCTTTATCGCTGTATGAGTAGTTCGAGTTTAAAAAGTGTTGCTGTAAGATTAATATTTTTGGGTATTCATTCCTTTAATCATACCACTTTTGTCTTAAACTTTGGAATAAATCAAGACATTCAGTCACATGGGATATCTAAACCATAGACCCCCAGTCAAAAACATCAGGATATGTCCAGTCAGCCAATTTGTAAGCTCATTACTGCTGCCAGTCAAATATTTGTATAGTATAATGTATAGCAAAATATATGTTAAGAAATGTTTGTATGTTGGCCTCAGCCATAAAGCAGCTTAAATCAAGTTTATAACACCAAGAATTATAATCCCTGTATTGTTATTGAACTTTGATAAGCTTTCATATCTTTTATTATGCCTATATACCTCACATCTCATACGGGAAGCAGCTTATAGCCCTACTGAATACAGTAAACGTATTAAATGATCATGTTTGTTTTATTGTATAGCTGCCATTACCCACACAGTGATCTACATATGCTCACACTTTAAAAAGCAACAGGCTCTTTCGAATTATGTCAGAAATTGGAAAAATAACACCAACTCAAATTTAAATAAACCTACCGGGTCCACTTAGTACCATTACATAGAAAATCACTGTAAAGAGAGTCCAACCTGCACTACGTTAGCGAAAGTCTCTTGGTGCTGCTCCTGATTCCTGTCTCAGTAAAAGTCGGAGCTTGCTCTGCACATGCCCAATTAAAGGCAGGAAATGTGAGTCTCACTTTAGCTAAGGCCCCACTGTGTGACTTCCAGCAAACAGGTTTAAAAATGAAAGTGTGTTTCCTTGGTTGGACTCTCTCCCAACGCTAGTGTGATAGCACATGTACAGACAATTACAGCTACATCACACCCACCACAACATACAGTGTCTGCTCACAGTTTGTGTTTGGTTGTTTAACAAGTCTTTTGTTTGTTTATTTATTTATTTATTTATTTATTTATTTATTTATTTATTTATTTATTTATTTGCAAAAGATATTAAGTGGTTCTAAAGGCTTGAAACATATCATTTATGGCTTTTTCTACTTGTAAAAATAAACTTTCCTAGGTTGATCTTAGCTTAAATGTAGGGCTCCATGAAAAACCTGGAATGGGTATAGAACATTTACATCCTGTGGAGATTCTTTAAAAGTGTCGTTTTAGTATTTTTATTTATTTTCTGATTTTATTTCATTTACAGTCTGAAGGGGCAGTCATGGGCTGGAGGTTAGGGATCCGGTCTTGTGACCGGAATGTTGCTGGTTCGAACCTCTGGACCAATAGAACATGACTGAAGTGCCCTTGGGCAAGGCACCTAACCCCCAACTGCTCCCTAGGCGCTGTGGACAGGGCTGCCCACCACTCTAGGCAAGTGTGCTCACTGCCCCCTAGTGTGTATGTTTACTAATGTGTGGGTGTTTCACTGCATGAATTGGTTAAATGCGGAGCTCCAACTCCACTGTGTGCAAACAGCTCTAAATTCTAATTCAGTTCAATTCTACAGTGACGGTATATGTCTTTGTTCAGAGTGAAACATGTCCAGATGTAGTTTTACACAGCTATTTACATATCTTGTGATTTGGCCCTAAAATGAGCTGTCCTGCTTTTTATCTTTGATGATGCACTCATGGATATTTTCATGAGCTCTGCTCTGATTGGCTGGTAAACAAGGAACATGTTAGTTAAAGTTGTTACTCACTGTGAAACTTTCAGTTTACGATGATCTGCTTCAACCAGCACACAGTGAAACACTCACACAGCATGGCTGCTACTTACAGGTTGTGACGATAGTTAAGGTCTTTTCGCCTCGATGCTGTTCAAGGTTTGTGAAAGTGTCCAGAGTGAAACGTGCAGAGCAAGCTAACAACTTTGAGTGAAAGTTGTCTGGAATCCAGTTGG
Source organism: Megaleporinus macrocephalus (assembly GCA_021613375.1). NCBI lineage: Eukaryota > Metazoa > Chordata > Actinopteri > Characiformes > Anostomidae > Megaleporinus > Megaleporinus macrocephalus. The sequence goes on from CM038712.1 coordinate 22,234,244, forward strand.
ATAGTTTTTTTAATTATTAATTTCACCTTAAATGGTGATGCAGCATTTAAACTGGAATGAAACATTTGATAAAGTTGGCAAAGGGTGGAAAAAGGGCTGACCTCGTCTTCACAGCCTGGACAGTATGTTTCTGCACAGTACAGGCTGCAGCATTTAAGGTGGAATTAAGAAGCTGGCAAATATGAAGCCAACTTTAGCCTTGATTAAAGATGAACACATCCATGCCTGCTGACGTATGACGTATCACTGGAAAGGGTGTTGAAAGTGCCAACATCGCCTTCACAGCACAGAAATAAAAGCTTTAGCGAAAGTTTTGCCAGGAAGACTCCATTGCTACGTCACTCTCTCATCCATTACTCCAACCAATCGCAGGCTGCCACCAGTCTTCAAAAGCGTTCAACTCATGCTCCCTTTTTGCTGATTCCAGGTGCTGACGTTTCTACGCACTTCCCCCTCCTCCCCACCACCACCAGTCCCAGTCCTACCGTCCTAGGAGGCGGCTTCGCCCCTGCTGTCCATATCCAGCAGGATCTGCGAGGGTCTGCACGCTTAAAAACCTGGACCTAGGACTGGGCTTATGCCAAAGACTGTTCTTCAAGTTCTACAATAACTAACCTTCTAATTGTAAACCCTATCAAAGATTAAACCTTGTTTTACATTCCTCTACTCCTGCAGTCTTTTTGGCAGAACTCTCGATTTCTGCACATATACAGTAGTCTACAATTGTCGCTGCTCTGTCATGCTTCTTTGCTTTGGATATTGGTAATTTAAGCTGTTATATCATTGCTGTCCAAAGAAAGAGCATCTCCATTTTTTTTTATTTTCATTTTTCTATCTTATTTGAACACGACAGCTGCTCTTTGTAGCCTGGAAAAGCTTTATGATGAATGGACCAATAGAAATGCTCTAGAAGCACACAAAATAAAACTTCTTCATATTAACTTATATTGAAAATTAAGAACATTTTTGGCTCTCCTGTAAAGTTATTACTTTGGGGATACAGATTTTCACTTGAACAGTGTACATATATCTGTGTATGATATTTTCATTTTGGGGGTGTAGATTTAGGTAAAGTCAATGGCTCGTTTTGCTGCCCCCTTGCCCACCAAATTCCCACACAGGATTTGTATTTGAACAGTGTTCGAGGTTCCCTGATATGTCAGTCCTATGTATTGAACTCTCACCATTCAAATATGACAATGTCAATATAGTTCTCCGTTCTATGGCACCCTTAAGCTTAAAAAACATTTCTTTATGCTTTGGCCTCATTCAAGAAAATGGAACCACTGGAAATGTCTATGGCAGTTTTTCTTCTATGGTATCACCTCAAATAACCCTTTTGGCACCTTCATATTTGTCGGGGTTCTTATTTTTCTTTCCCTACCTCTTATCAAAGCACTTGACACAGTACAAATGCCTACTTCAGGACATATGTAATTCGAGTGGAAATGAAAATACATGTTGTTGAGCTCGGGCTCAAAATACATTCTATGATCGCATAGAAGTAGAGTATATCTGCAGTGTCAGTGCTTGAAAAGTCATAATATTATAAGGAAAATTGGCACACCAAGAAAAAAAGTTAAAGGCTAAAACGTTCCTGCAGGAGAAATCTGCTATTTCTCTTAGTACATGGTTAACTGTCTTTCAGAGCTATCTTCATTCAATTGAGCCACTGCAGTCAATAGAAATTACAATCTCTTCAAATCTCATGTACTTCTCAAAACCATTGTGAGCACCATGCCTTAGAGGGCTATGTATTTGTGCTGAAAAAGAGTCTAATGTTATGAATACATGTAGGTTATTGTATACTGATGGCAGCTATACAATAAAAAAAAACAGCACGACTTAATACTTACAATGCATTCGACAGGGCTATAGGCCGCTTCACCTATGTGACGGTTAGGGAAAGCACATCAAAGCTCATCAAAGCTCAAGGCTGAATAACAAGAGAGAGTTTTTTTGGTGTTAAAAACCTCTTCAATGCTACTCCATGGCTGAATAACAGGAGGTCGCAAGTATAGTGACCTTCTGGCTCTATCAGAGTACGAGCATAATTAGGCTTGATTTTAACTGAAACATTAATAATGACATTTATGAAATGTATGAATATCACAACATCGGTGGCCGACACTTAACAGTCCATAGAAACTTTATTTTTCTTTTCCAATATTGAAGACCATTGACAAGCAGAGGCCAGACAATGGTTTCTTGTTTTATGGGCATGACTTAATTAACCCTTAGAACAGTGAAGTTAGTATTGGTGTTTTATTGTTGTGGTATTGCTGTCCAAATAAAAACATGTATGTCCATTTTTGCTATTTTTTATATTTCTGCATCATATGAATATGATAGCTGCCATTTACATTGTGCATGGATTTCATGATGAAGTTCAGAGTGACTTATGAGATTTATATTCATATATGGTTGATATACTTTATATATTTTAAATTTACAGGAGAGGACAAAACCTTGCCTCATTTATTGGAAGTTAGTGGAACCACATTTGTTTCCAAGTCATTTCAGGAACATTTCTATTGGTCCATTCATCAGGAAATGTCCATACAGTGTAACAGGCTGCTTTTTATAAAACAAGGTAAAAAAAAAAAAATCAACAAAAATAGAGATTCTTCTTGGACAGCAGATTGTTCTTTGGACAGCAACAATATACATCCCAATCATCCATACCATTAAAACTTCATCCTTAAATCTCCAATTACCATACAGGAGCACTTTGTAGTTCTACACTTACTGTAGTTCATCTGTTTCTCTGTATACTTTACTACCCTGTTCTTCAATGGTCATGACCCCCACAGGACCACCACAGAGCAGGTACTATTAGGGAGGTGGATCATTTTAAGCATTGTAGTGACACTGACGTGGTGGTGGTGTGTTAGTGTGTGTTGGACTGTGATTCAGTTTATATTGTGTTCAAACCCCTGACTGCTAGAAAGAATTGATGTAATTTATCTTTAACAATAAGACTCTTCCACTTCAATGTGAACAAGTAGAGTAAGGGTACACCGTTAATGTTAATATTAGCTAACTTATACCTATACTGGTGATTTCCTAAAATTAGATCACAATATATCACCTCGCTTACAGTATCACAACATATCACAATATATAGAATTACAATCCTCATATCATGATACATATTGTTTTGGCAGGTTGTAGATACACATCTCTGATGTTAATGCTTAGTTACTGTTTATTTGCTGAATTAATCATATATATCATATATTAAACATATTATGTGCTCTGTACAAATGCTAGACTACATTTCACATTCTATGTTGTATTTATCTAATGTATTAACTCTTTGGCACACAAGCTAAGCAAACCCCTTCTACTGCACAACATGGTCAAACTTGGCCCGTACTCATTCCCTATGTTATTGTATGTACTGCTGAGTATCTTGTTGGTTTATCAATTGAAATCAGTTTATTTCATTATTTAATGTTTCAAAGGTTTATTAAAAATCATGTTTTTGAATAATTTTAAAAATAACTTCAAGTTCAAAAATAGTGTTTGTAAATATGTTACTGACGGCAAAATTTTTACAAACATCAATATTTCTTATCAAACTCCATAGTGAGTACATAAGGGTTTAATCTGAGCTATGTTGTGTGTAAAAAGGGCAGTGATATAAAAAAGATAAGACTGAAATAAGGATTAGTGATGATCAAATACAAACAAATTGAGGAATCCATGGAAGCTTGAAATATGAAATGAGTTTTGTACCAAGATATAAAACATAAAATCTCAGTTGGGTCAGTTTTGTACCAGGTTGTGCATCAAAGGGTTAAACTCAGGACATAAACAGAAAGTTGAGGATGCAGTATTTTCAGAATATTTAAAGCAGTGTAATGGAAATACGAAGATGATAAAGAAGGTAATTGAAGTAGGTCAGTGTTAACTCTGTTTATTTCATTCATTTAATCAGTTCCGAATCTAATCCCATGTTGACGTTGTGGTTTTGTCCTGCTTCTTTATTGCCTCTTTGTCAGTAGGACTCTAGGACTGATGCTTTGAAATGCCATGTTCAATTCCCCTCCCAGCTGCGGACGTGTTGTTAGTGTGAAGCCTCCTCAGCCCCTGATAATGACGGGACAGAGGGAGAGGAAGAGGAAGAGCATGCATGAGAGTCCGGTCACATCTAGAGCTCTAATAACCCTTTCTCCATAACCCAACCCTGCCCTTCTGTGTTAACATACTGTGAACCGAGCACGAGTGACAAAATCAATCAATCACGGCCGCCGCGTCGACACAAAGAGGCACAGAGGAGCTAACAGAAATTGATGACATCCCTGCTCGAATTTTACACCATTTCGGCCACAGTCGCGATTGAAACAGACAAAGATTTATAGTCCAGCCCGGGCCGCTGCTACCCTTGATTGCTTTCTTTTTTCCCCTGGAAGGCTTTTTTGCATATTTATTCCCAAGCTCATCAGGATCTCCGAGAGGCATTAGAGTGACAATCCTATTTCACCTATGGTGTGGCAGCATCTGGGAATTTGCATCTCTCGCCGCAGATGAGACCCAACGCTTTCCCGGCCTCTTTCTCGCATCCGCAAAGCTTCTGGTTGGCTAATTAGGACATTGGACCACACGTTAGTCACCGCCGTCTCTTATTTGTGTGCTTGGATGCTTTAATTTGGACAATAATTCACATTTGCGCGCTCTGGACGTACCGCCGCACGTCTGCCGCCGCTCGCAGAAAGATGGCCGGCGAGCGTTGTGTCTGATTGTTCCTGGTTGTGTTGTTTGCTCGGCGAGATAAACCTTTCTCATCGCCGTTATTGCGTCGGAAAAGACGTTTATGACGCCATTGCGTTCGGCTCTTGATTCGCGCTATTCGTCTACCACCACGTGACCACGGCTGAATCTCTCCGAGCGGGTCCTCGCGCTTACCCTCGCTCAAGCACTAAAGGTTTTACGGGTACTTATGGAAAGTATAAATTTTATCAACACTGCCGAGTAGGAACAAATGCTGCTCATCACTCGCATTGTAAAGAAAGGAAACACAGCAGTTAGAGTGGTACAAAACTGATTATTACCATTCAGCTGTGATGAATAACTTTCATCAAGCCCAGAGTGAGAGGCTTTCAGATTGAAGTTCCACACCTCTGAATATCCATTACAACCGGTGGGAACCGAAGGGAATCCGAGGCTTTGCGTCTCTCTGCGTATTATAAACATGTATTACACAAAATGTTCGCTTCAGAGCGCAGAAACAGGCCGCGCGCAGTCCGTCATGAAAATGCGTATGTTTACTACCCGGAGAAGTTATATTAGCAGTTTTGCGTCTACCCGGAAATGGCAGGAGTTCTGCGAGTGCTTGTGTCTGAGAGCTTGTGTATGATTGTGGCCAGTGTGAAACAGGTCATTATCAGATCCAGGCCTGGGAAACAAGGTATATTGAGTAATGCAGCCTGTTATTGTGGTGTAAAGTAGGCAGATGGAGGGAAAATAGACTTTAATGGAAAGACGGGTGAAAGAATATAAGAGCTGCCAGTCACAGACTGTAATTTCTAGATAATATGATTAAAGTGATGTTAGAAAAAAATGTTACTCAAACACACATACACATCTATCTAAGAACATATGCCTGTCTGTCTGTCTGTCCATCTCTCTGTCTACTTCTCTGTCTATCTCTCTATCTATCTTTCTGTCTGTCTGGCTGTCTGTTTGTCTATCTGGCTGTCTATCTCTGTCTATCTCTCAGTCTGTTTGTCTATCTGTCTAGCTATCTGTTTGTCTGGCTGTCTGTCTGTCTATCTATCTATCTTCCTATTTGTCTGTCTGTCTGTCTGTCCATCCCTCTGTCTATCTCTCTGTCTATTTGTCTATCTGTCTATCTCTTTGTCTATCTATCTAGCTATATGTCTATCTGGCTGTTTGTCTGTCTGTCTGTCTGTCTGTCCATCTCACTGTCTATTTGTCTATCTGTCTGTCTGTCTGTCCATCTCTGTCTATCTCTCTGTCTGTTTGTCCATCTGTCTGTCTATCACTCTAACTATTTGTCTGTATGTCTGTCTATCTCTCTGTCTGTTTGTCTATCTGTCTATCTCTTTGTCTATCTATCTAGCTATCTGTCTATTTGGCTGTTTGTCTGTCTGTCTATCTATCTATCTTCCTACTTGTCGATCTGTCTGTCTGTCCATCTCTCTGTCTATTTGTCTATCTGTCTATTTGTCTATCTGTCTGTCTGTCTGTCCATCTCTGTCCATCTCTCTATCTGTGTGTCCATCTGTCTGTCTATCACTCTGTCTAGCTATCTGTCTGTATGTCTGTCTGTCTGTCTGTCTGTTTGTCTGTCTGTCTGTCTGTCCATCTCTGTCTATCTCTCTATCTGTTTGTCCATCTCTGTCTATCTGTCTGTCTAGCTATCTGTCTGTATGTCTGTCTATCTCTCTGTCTGTTTGTCTATCTGTCTGTCTGTCTATCTATCTATTAATCTCTCAGTCTGTCTGTCTATCTTTCTGTCTTTTTGTCTGTCTGTTTGACTGCCTACCTGTCTGTGTATTATTTATTATGTATGCTGTTAATTGGCACAACATTTACATTATGCTTTGGTCAGAGAAAATAATAATTAACTACTTCACTAGCACATTCCAACTGTATGTATGTAGAACAATATATGTATTGTTCTATACTGCGTATAGTCTCAAACACTTCGTCTCACTTCAAGAGTCTCTCTTCTGTTTTTAGACTCCCTCGAAGGCAAACTGCTGCGAACTTGATGAACACCTGCTGATGAAACAGCGCAACAACACATAATCAGAACACAAACTGCTGCAGCAAAGGCTTCTTTTCTATCAATTCAAGTGATCTATAATTCTAATGTGCTACTACACATCACTGCATTATTAGAAGTTAGGAAACAACATCTGAAAAAACAAAACAAAAAGAGACATCTGAATAAAAGTCTTACAGGCGTTTACACAGTGTCCAAGAGATTCCTACAAAACACTCCAACAGTCAAATCAAATCTTCTTACATGAACTTACATTTAAAAGTTAAGAACGTCTTTTGGCTTCAAAAGAAACAATTTTTTAGGAATTACTTTAAAACTAATTTTAAAACACTGTCAGTCAATCACAATAAACTCCTCCTACACTTTAAAGTACAAAAAACTCCTCCTACACTGTCAGTAAATCACAGTAAACTCCTCCTACACTGTCAGTCAATCACAGTCAACTCCTCCTACAATGTCAGTCAATCACAATAAACTCCTCCTACACTGTCAGTCAATCACAATAAACTCCTCCTACACTCTCAAATACAATAAACTCATCCTACACTGTCAGTAAATCACAGTAAACTCCTCCTACACTGTCAGTTAATCTCAGTAAACTCCTCCTACACTGTCAGTCAATCACAGTAAACTCCTCCTACACTGTCAGTCAATCACAGTCAACTCCTCCTACACTGTCAGTTAATCTCAGTAAACTCCTCCTAAACTGTCAGTCAATCACAGTAAACTCCTCCTTCACATCTGAATAAAAGTCTCACAGGCGTTTACACAGTGTCCAAGCGATTCCTACAAAACACTCCAACAGTCAAATCAAATCTTCTTACATGAACTTACATTTAAAAGTTAAGAACGTCTTTTGGCTTCAAAAGAAACAATTTTTTAGGAATTACTTTAAAACTAATTTTAAAACACTGTCAGTCAATCACAATAAACTCCTCCTACACTCTCAAATACAATAAACTCCTCCTACACTGTCAGTCAATCACAGTAAACTCCTCCTACACTGTCAGTCAATCACAGTCAACTCCTCCTACACTGTCAGTCAATCACAATAAACTCCTCCTACACTGTCAGTCAATCACAGTAAACTCCTCCTACACTGTCAGTTAATCTCAGTAAACTCCTCCTACACTGTCAGTTAATCTCAGTAAACTCCTCCTACACTGTCAGTCAATCACAGTAAACTCCTCCTACACTGTCAGTTAATCTCAGTAAACTCCTCCTACACTGTCAGTCAATCACAGTAAACTCCTCCTACACTGTCAGTTAATCTCAGTAAACTCCTCCTACACTGTCAATCACAGTAAACTCCTCCTACACTGTTAGTTAATCTCAGTAAACTCCTCCTACACTGTCAATCACAGTAAACTCCTCCTACACTGTCAGTTAATCTCAGTAAACTCCTCCTACACTGTCAGTCAATCCCAGTAAAGTCCATGTTTGAGACCATTTCAAACCAAGTCTGAGCTTGTAGTTGCAGGTCTTATGTTGTGGTTGGTCAAATGACTTTAACAGGTTCGTGTACTGGTTCCTGCAGGCTGTGCTGTCTTCACCTAACTTAGGTGGCTGTGCCGCAGTGTTCACTGCCCACTTGTACAGTCCTATTCACTGCAGCAGATCTGAGATCTGAATATGGGAGTCATATGTTTGTGTATGTGTGATAAAACTGCAGACGGAGGCAAATACAACTGCCGCTGTTAGCACAGCATGTGAACGTGTACAGGAATCCACGGCTGACACATGCTAATAGTTAGCTAGCGAAATGCAGAGCTACCATTACTCACTAAAGTCCCCTCAGAAATACATGTTTTCAACTTGACAAATATAAACAAAGCTGTTTGTAACAAGTGCATTGAGTAGTTTCAGAGTCAGTAGGTTCTGTAAATGCATTGTGGCAACAACACAATAGCTTGTTGACATTATAAGAAAACATACAACCCCAGATCCAAAACTGTGGGAACGCTGCATAAAATGTAAATCAATGTAAATAAATTTTCTGACCAAGTTCTAAATGAGATGATGATTTTCATGACATGGAGATGTCTCACTTTCAACATCTGGTATGTGTTCTACATTCTACTGTGAATAAAACACGGGTCTATGGGATCTACAAATCACTGCATTCTGTTAAATAGTTGTGTCCCAACTCTTTTGGAATTGGGGTACTTTTGAATAGTTTTCTGAACCTTCGCTTGTACTGGAGCATTATTTCTCCAGGAGCATCTGTACTTTTACTTAAGTGGTAGAGTCGTGTACTGTGTCCACCTCTACTAAACCGAGTAATAGATGCCTTGAGAGTTCAGCGGAGTGAGTGAGTTTGATTGACTTTATCTATAAAAACGACAAAACGAAATCAATTAAGAAATGACAAGGTAAGGAGGATAAAACCACAGCCGTGGCTTCAGTTGGACTTCTAATAAAAACGTGTTCTATGTTTTCACATCAGCTGAGAGCTTCAGCCAGCTTTGAGGATGAAACAGATGATTACCTCAAATCAATATTTGCATTGCCTTGGCAACACGATGGCAGTGAACAGACCACAAGAATTTATTTTTTTGGGTTGGGGGGACGTTTTCATTAGAGTGTCACTTTACCTCAGCCGGGTCTTAGCATGAGTCCGGCCGCAGCGTGGTGTAAAGCCGCTGCTCAGTTCATTACAAAAAGTGAAAAGTGGTTTTATGTGGTTGTGCCTGGCTGCCTGAAGAGGCTATTAGACTGTGGTTTGTGATCTTGGCACAGGAGGCCTGCATTGTGCAGCACGTTCTCTCTCTCTCTCTCTCTCTCTCTCTCTCTCTCTCTCTCTCTCTCTCTCTCTCTCTCTCCATCCCTCCATCTCTCTATCCCTCCCCCTCTGACACAGTCTGTTTCCTGAGGATCCTTCACTCTCTCTCTCTCTGCCTCTGTTCCCATGTGGGCGCCAGTCAAACACGCCGGCCCCCCATCACAGCATCTGCATCCTGCGCAATTTGTCATTGGCCCGTCTTTGCATCGCCATTGGCTGTTGCCGAGCAACCTGTCCGTCTCACAGACTATTTCCCATGATAAATTAGCTGGGCTGTTACTATGCCAACAGAATTTGTTACTTAATTAAACTGATTCAGATCGGAATTGGCTGGAGGGGAGAAGGAGTGTGTCGCTCTTTTGTAGAACGAGCCCAGAGTCTCCGGCACATAGGAGGCCAGGGAGGAGAACATAACGGCTGGATCTGGAGAGCCGGACGCTCGCAGTGTCACGAGTGAAGATACGCGGCAGTGGCAGACAACAACACAAGAAGTCATTTTAATTCGTATTCAATGCATCGCCAACGATCGCCAACCACTGCCGACGATTAACACTGATCTTCATCATAAGCCGCCTGTTCTTTGGGAAACTAAAGGCAAACGTGAACAAAACTGGATCAATCTTTGCTGTAAGTTCTAGGTATTAATCAGACATGTGGCGGAGACTCCAGAGCACTAGATAATTATGCTAGGTTATATAGTGGTGAAATATTACTTTAGTGAATGTTGACCACATTGTTAGTCCAAATAATTATTAGAGATTTTACTGTATCCTGTATCTGTAATATCTAGAACCTGGCATTATTTTTTAATTTATTAGGATACTTAATACCAATGCATCGCCAATAATTGCCACTGATTTTCACATCTTCGTTTTAAGCAAACGTGAACGTGAACAAAAATGAATGCTGTACAGTCCTTTAAGTTCTAGGCAATAATCATACATGTGGCAGAGACTCCAGAGTACTAGATAATTATGCTAGGTATAGGGTGCTGAAAGAGTACTATAGCAAATATATACCACCATGTTCTTCCAAATAATCATGAGATATTTCATTGCTTAAAACCACGTGCATCGCCAATGATTGCCACTGATTTCGCTTCTTACATTGATCTTCATCATAAGCCACCTGTTCTTTGGGAAATTAGAGACAAACATGACTAAAAAACTAGTAAATCTTTGCTGTGCAGTCCTGTAGGTTCTAGGTATTAATCAAACATGTGACTCCAGAGTACTAGATAATTTTGTTAGATTATATGCTGGTAAAACATTACTATAGTGAATGTTTACCACATTGTTACCCCAAATGACCCTGAGATATTTTACTGCATCCTTTATCTGCTAAATATCTAGAACCTGGCATTTCACTATAATTTAGTAAGAACATGCTGGTGCTTAATTCCAAATTATCTACAAAGCAATATGGAGTTTGAACTGACTACTTAATCAGTTGACAAACAGAAACCATTTAAGTTCAGAGCAATATAATTGACCTATGTGGAATTTCCAAGAATTTTAAATAAATTGTAAAAATAAATGACCTACTCAAAATAATTACTCACACTCTTAAAAAGATGGTGTTTCAAGTATTTTTGAGAAGAGACGGCCAACAAGACGTGAAGTAATTTTATTCATAACTAGTGCCTCACCAATGATTGCCACTGATTTCACTTTTTAGATTGATCTTTATATAAAACCACCTTTTCTTTGGTAATTAGTGGCAAACGTGAGCAAAAAACAAGTAAATCTTTACTTTACAGTCCCTTAAGCTGTAGGTATAGATATTTTTACTGCATCCATTATCTACTTGATATCTAGAACCTAGCATTTCATTGTAATTTAATAAGACTATCTTGGAACCTCATACCAAAATTTCCACACAGTGTATTATATATGCTTAGTTAATCAACAGAAGCCATTTAATTCCAGAGCAATGTCCTAGAATGTTCTCAGAATGACTCAGAAATATATATACTCTCAAACAATCTATTCAATCTATTATCTATTAAAGACAACGTTAAAAACAAGGTTCTGCATAGAAGCATTTTTGTACATGGGCATCAACACTATTTAACTTGTCTTTCAACACATTCAGTTCAAAATGTTTTATAGCTCTTATAGCTCTTTTGTTTTAGAAATATTTGTACATGAGCTCCAACTTCACTATTTAAACTCCTCTTTGAACACATTCATATAAAAATGTCTTTATAATTATAAACATATATGTATATATATTCTATTGGGTGTGTCCAAACAATTTGACTGGTAGCGAAGAACCATTTTCAAAAAGGTTCTACAACCATGTACAACAAGTCTCCATCAATCTGAAGAAGGACTACAAAGGATTATTTAAACATGAAAACAGTTTTTTGGGTGTTCATGGTTACAGATAGAACCCTTCAAGATCCATCATGTAGTACTTGTAGGACTTGGCACCTTACACTTAGCCGGTTTCTACTTAAGGAACTGTACAAGAAAAAGTGCAAAGCTTTCAATGCTTTTTCTTTTCTTGCTGGTTCTTGTGTTTACAGCCGAGTTGGTCAATTTTAGGTGTCCCAAACTGCATTGTCTTAGACCGCATTGTTGTCAAATCCCTGGCTATAACTAGATTTCTCCCCTCAGGTGCGTCCATATAAAGCAGCACTGTCATAACCCACTCTTTCGCAGCCTTGGTTGTGGCAAAATAAGCAAACAAAAGAAAAAACCCTGAAAGTTTTTTTTCATCAATCAAAGACCCTCTGCACACCTAAATGAATGAAAAATAAAATGGAAGCAAACAAATGAGAAATAAAACGGAAGGTCCGACGCGCCGGCGCCTTCTTTTAAAAAAGTAAAGGAAAAAAAAAACAACAACATCGGTCTATTCATGCATATGCATTGCTGCTCATTGACCACTGCGAGGAAAACAAAACAGCAAAGCAATTTGGTTGTGCGTGAAGGGCCAGGGGCAGGAACAGAGGCATGTAATCTCTTTAATTTGGGACATCACACCTCTAGCGTATTTCCCCGAATTGGAAAAGAGACCCTCGTCCGGCGTACCTTTACTGGCAGCTCTTATTTCCATAACATTCTGACAAAACCGTTTTGTCCCATCTGATTGGATCTATTTGCATCGGACACCTCTTCTGCATATAGATTGATGGGTTTAATCAGCGAATCAGGGAAACCGCTCAAACATCAATCACTGTCACTACTGTCTTTCTTTCCTTCAGCAGCCGGCCCTTGATTTTCTGCTCTGATTCAACTGAAACGGCTGCGAATGTAACAAAGAACTAAAGAGAAACAATTCGAGAGGAGACCAATAACCTATCAGCCGTTCACATAGGGCTCTTCTCTCGCTCTCTCTCTCTCTCGGTCTCCGTGTGACGACCCACTCGTTTAAGTCCCTCAAGTTTTGCGTCAAGGCTAGTTTCACTTGGCGGTTTTGCCGAGAGAAAGAGGGAGGAAGCGAAGGGATGAAGCGCCGGCCCTTCACCCGTCCAGCCGTTTGTAAAGAACACCCCAGATGGGTAGAACCTCGCTGAATGAAAATAGGCAAATAAATCAAATGCTTTCAGGAGGACCCTCGCTGATTATCGCCTTCACGACAATCAGATTCGCTTTCCGCTCCAGTGGGGGAAACAAATAAGTGATATCATCTAAACTTCCCTGGGACAGTCTGGATGAAATAGAGTTTGGCACTGACCTTCTAGAGCCTGCTTTTAAGCTCGGCCACAGCGTTAAAAGCTATTATACATGATTCTGATTAAACTCCTTAATGGTAGGTTGACTATTCATTTCTTCAAGTTACAGTATATTACACAGTAGCTTTTCTCTGACTACACTGTAGTAACTACTGCAAGTTATTAGAACACTATTAAAGATATTTTGATATTATTAGTAAATGAGGTGATAGGCTATTTTGAAGAATAAGGTCAGTTGTAGGTTTCAAAATGTGTTTGTGAGGCTAATAAGCTAGAAAAGCACTTATTTCAGCAAAAATGCTCACCAAAACTGCATCATTTATCGTTCCTCGGTTCCCAGCCTGTAAGTTTTTTGGTTTTTGTGCAGGACCTATTCTTCACACTAGATCAGCTTGTTTGCAAAACTGGGTAACCATTCATGAAATGTTGGGAGTTAATTTCAGAGTTGCAGAGTTGCAGAATGTGATTTTGTAATTTGTTGCTGTTAATGGAACAGTAGATGTTTGGCCACAAAGTCTCATACCTGCAGAATAAGTAGTTGAAATCATACTCCAGTAAAAGTACTCAGTGAAAAAAAAGATTCAAGTATAGGTAATAAAAATAATAATTGCCATTAGAATGTCTTGGTCATCCAGCATCTCTCAGTAAAGGAATTGAAACTATTGACTATTGAAATGAATGATTCTTGTTCACCCCCAGTCATCACTGAGTTCTTTGACTTGCCCTATGAGTTCTTGCATTTCAGCAGTATGACCCCACTTCTGACACCAATGTGGCATCTTAGAAAATAAGGAGATGTGGAAAATATAGAGCATTGCTAACTGATACAGATAGGAAGTGAGGAGGTCGCTTCTAGCCATACTTTTACAGTTGAAGGTAGACTCATAGCTGCACCTCCTGCAGGGTCACAGCCACTGTGGGCCACAACAGCTTTATTACTTGAAAAAAAGAAAACTTTAATGCAACAACATCTGCTTAAGTACAAATGCACTAGTTAATATCCAACCCAGCTAGCAAACCTACCAGTAATTACGAAATACAACAACTTGGTATACAATGGCATCAGTTCACTGAACGTTTTTATTTAAAATGCACATTTTCATATATATATTTTCTCTTAAAATATTTAAATATTTAAAAACATGTTTGCAGGGTTTAATAAATCATCTGAATTCATTCCAACAGGCCATATGTATTAATAGTCATGTAAGATGATTGTTTGTCTTATATTTTGCAAGCCCGCAGATGGGCATTCTTCTTCCCTTTTAAACTATATATATATATATATATATATATATATATATATATATATATATATATGCATTGTTTACTTACTTCAGCTGTCTGGCCAGGTGCACTCACTGGTCAACTCTGGCTCCATGGGGGGTCTTTTGGTTTTCATAAATGAATGAAATGTCCTTATATTTCCCTAATTGGGTGACAATCATCCACTCACCTTCCACCTTAAAGTGAGGAATTCCCCTATTTCTCTTTTTCTTCCACACCACTGGCTCCCCGCTCCCGTCATCAGTGTACTGACCCCTCGTTTTTATCTGTCCCCCTGTGTCTGAGAGGAGAGAGAGGAGAAGAGTCATTAGAGCATCTTGCTTGCATGTTTTTTCCTCCTTTTTTCCTCCCTTCTTAGAATATGCAGGACAACTCCAACACAGTAGAGGCTTGTTATATGTAGCGTGTCATTGTGGAGATGGGGGGAGCACACACAGTGCATCATGGGAAATCTGTCTGAGAGAGAGATGACCTGCATTACTCCAGGTGTGACCCTCCACACACGGAGCTCCTCACATTTGCATCCCTGTAGAGGTCACGCTGGCACACTGAGACTAGCTCGCTGGCGAGGACAAATGGAAGACAAGCAGACAGATCACTTTCACAAACATAATCGTGTTTGATATGGCTGAGTGAGTGAGACAGATGCTCACTTGATGCAAAAAAAAAAAATGGGTGGCTTGTGTTTTATGCAAGGTGAGCGTGATAGACTTTTCATCTTAAAGAGACTGGGACCACCATTTCTAGACAAAGGAAATGAAACATGGCCACATACAAGACCCCAACAGCTGATCCCGCAAATCTAGCTGTGCTAGAAAAAGTAGTTGTTCTCCTGCAGTCTTGCAACACATGCTGGTAAAGTCAGTTAGATCCCAACATGTGTAGAAAGCAAATGTGCAGTATATAAACATATTAGAATTGAAGTACTTGGGTCTTGCCTCTGTCTTGGCTCAGTCTTGTCTCAGATTTGATCTCAGTATTGAGCTCATTTGAACTTGGTCTTGTCTCAGTCTTAGGGTCAGATGAGTTTTATATACTGCACAATATATAAAACAAAATAAAATTATAGTTGAAGTACTTGGGTCTTGTGTCTGTTTTGTCTCAGTCTTGGGCTTATTTGGACTTGGTCTTGTCTCAGTCTTAGGGTCAGGTGAGTTTTATATACTGCGCTGTATAAAACAGAATCAAATTAGAATTGAAGTACTTGGGTCTGGTCTCTGTCTTGTCTCAGCCTGGTCTCAGTCTTAGGGTGAAACACGACTAAAACAGAATCGAATCAGAGTTTAAGTATTTGGGTCTGGTCTCAGTCTGGTCTCGGTCTTAGAGTAAGGTGAGTTTCATATACTGTGCAGGATAAAACAAAAACCAATTAGAATTGAAGTACTTGGTTCTGGTGTCAGTCTGGTCTCGACCTTGAGCTCTTTTGGACTGTCTTGTCGCGGTCTTAGTTAAAGGTGAATTTGAAAATTGTCAGGACCAGCCAGATGTGATGTCAGGTTGAACAGAGGAAGGTTGAACTGGCTGGCTCTGTTTTAAATTATTGGATTTTAAAGCTTAATTTGAAAAGAGCCCCAATATAGAGCTGTAGCTACTCGTTTTCAGTTCTCACATGTTTATATGGTATGAATAAAGAAAAAAATATATATACATCTTTGTATTTACTGTTATTTTTTTACCATGCTATTTGCACTGAAAATTATGCTGGAAGGTTACTTGTTTAAAAACATGTTTAGCTAAGAGTTCACATACAATTAGTAATCCCATAAAGAAGGCTAGGAGAAATTACATGATTCAGAAAGATGTTTCTTTAAGTGCTTAGAGTGAAGATAAAGGTTCTATATAGAGCCATGAACAATAAAAAAATAATTCAAATGCTAAATGCTTCTTTGCATAATCTGATCTTCAAACTGGTGGAAAATTTGTTGCTGATGGGTCCCATATTGCATTGAAAAAGGGTTGACGAGCTTTATATCATAACAAATTCATTTTACTATAGAAAGAACCCATAATGTTCTTTGAGTATTTATGGTTCTTTACAGAACTGTCTTCACAAATCTTCAACAAGTCAAGTTTTTGTTGTTGTCCCTCAGTGCCAGAAGTCTGAGCACAATCAACTGGACATGTGACGTCATCAGTAGATGACTGCACACAAATTAGAGTCAGTTTTAATGCGTCTGCAGTAGAGACGGAAGTGGCCAGGTTAAAAGGGCCTATTGAATTTTTTTCCTAGACCCATTCATCAAACAATGTACTCCATGTTCCACTTGTGCATGCACCACTTCCACCAGGTTCAGTTCTGGGTACACGTAAGTGCTCTTGACCCATACAATAAGCAGTGGTGACTCAAGCCTACAAATATTTACATAGAAACAAACACAAATCAGCCATAAAATTAAAACCACCATCTTATATCTACACACACTGTCCACTTTATCAGCACCACTGACCATATAGCAGCACCTCGTAGTTCTACACTTACAGACTGTTATGGATTTGTTGTATACATTGTTTATCCTATTTCACCCTGTTTCTCTATGGTCAGGACCTCACAGGACCACCACAGAGCAGGTACTATTAGGGAGGTGGATCATTCTCAGCACTACAGTGACACTGACACAGTGGTGGTGTGTTGGTTGGACCTCAGTGTCTCTGCTGGACTGAGAATGGTCCACCAACCACATATATCCAGCCAACAGTGTCCTGTGAACACAAACTGTGCAGCAGCAGATGAGCTACTACTGTCTCTGACATCTACAAGGTGGACCAGCAAGGTAGGAATGTGTAATAGAGCGGACAGTGAATGTATCTGATCCACTCACACCAGCACAACACATACTAACACACCACCACCACCAGGTCAGTGTCACTGCAGTGCTGAGAATGACCCACCTCCCCAGTAGTACCTGCTCTGTGGTGGTCCTGTGAGGGTCCTGACCATTGAAGAACAGGGTAGTAAAGTATACAGAGAACCAGATGAACTACAGTCTGTAAGTGTAGAACTACAAAGTGCTCCTTTATTATAAATGAAGCTGATAAAATGAACAATGTGTGTAGATACAAGGAGGTGGTGTAAATGTTATGGCTCCTCTGTTCCCTCACTGGAGCGAGGGCCAGCAACTCTCCTGAAAGTTTACAGCCCAAAGTAACATTCCCATGCCCTACATTTTTAACCAGATTGGAATCCAATATCTGGAAGATTTGTAAAACATATGCAGGTTCGAATAATCCTCCCTTGGCGGGGCTCGTGCGGCTGAGCGTGGCATTTCCCGGCGCGAGTGAACTTTGCGGCAGTTTTTAGTGGCGGCGCTGAGGTGAGAACATCCCGGGGACGCAGCTGAAAACGGGGGACCTATAAATGATACACGTCCGTAAATGGATGCTGCTCTCTCCCTCTTTATCCACAGGCCAAAATGTGAATAATGGAGGAGAAACACTTTTCCTTTACGAGGGTCTGGAAATGAAAAATTGATGGCCGTGCCGGCTCAGGACACCTCCAGCTACAATGAAACCACAGCGTGTGATGTACAGTTACACACACGCTGCCAATTAGAGCATAAGCACAAAGTCCTGTAAATATTTAAATCTAAATCGCTACCGTATCATCCTCTGTACACCCGCCTACAAGTCCCACACGCTTTAAATGTGTGCTACAACCAGTCAGTGGCTAATTCAACAACTTCAGAGCCACTGCAGTCCCAGACAACCAAGACCATAATTATAAATTATTTGGTGTTCGAGTCCTGACACTCAGCTCCGTTCTGAACAATCTCCAGTCGGCAGAAAATGAAATGGCACTGAAGGATGACAAAAATGCCTTTAACATGTGCAGACATTGCTTGTCCTCTCTGATATTCAGAGTTTAAAGCGCTTTATGACTGCGGAACAGATGTAGGCGCGGATCTGCTTGCTAAAGCCGAGTGCCGATGATTAAATAAAGTGGAAGACAGAAGTCTTAATGCACTGACAGGCAAAAAGACACGTTGTCAAGTTTCCTGCTTCTGCTACAGGCGAGGCATCTCAGGGCATCCACTGGTCAGGGTCTAAAGACTAGAATTGATGCTACATTCATATTATCATCAAAAACACTCTACCAAGTATGTACCTATATTGATGTGGGTAATGCTTTCTTTTCCAGTGTTTACTGGCAGATGTAAGCACAAAGGACTAGACTGGGTAACATGTTGGGGATGTGATTGAAATGCAGGCTCTAGATATTAACAGGTTTTAGTTATTAACAGATTCTAGATAAGGTATTTACTGTCAGTCTTGTACTAACTACTGGGCAATTAATACCCAGCACCTGTAAAGTATTTTAGTGTAAATTAGAGAGCCTCGGTAGGTATCATCATGTTACCCAAAAGAGCGAGCTAGAACTTTGGAGTTTGTGCCTCACACTTATGCAGTTAATCTGCTTGTTAACATGTGACGTATAGACCTTCATGCCCAGGTCCAAGCCTCTCTTACAGTGCTTTCTCTGCAATAAGAAAGAGAAGATGTAACTAATGTAAACTATAATGCTTAAAACATGAAGAAAAACCAAGTTTGGTGCCAGCAGGCCCTAAAGTTAGCTAGCTAGCAAATGTGGCTAATGTTAGCACCCACTGACAAAAGCCAAACTGGCCCTCGATAGAGAAAATATGGGGTTGTATAGGAAGTTTCTTGCTTGAAATGTGAACCCACATTTCTATGTTTCATTTGTCAGGTTTGTCAGTCAAACAAGGGCTGATCTAAAAACTGACCAGTGGGAGCTAATGTTAACTAAGTTAAGTAGTTAATATTAGAGCTCACCGGCACCACACATTGTTTTTCTTCATTCATTTAGGAAAGACCTTATTGATACTAGTCAACATTCATCCACTGCCAGCACAAGCTGATAAAGACGCAGGATTTGATTCAGTGTAGCCGGTAAGCATTTTATTAATAGTTAAATGAACGCATGGCGTCCACAATCTCTCCCCTGCTGAGCCCCATTCATTGGCTTCCTGTAACTTTCTCTAGCTGCTCTCATCAAGTTCACAATTCTGATGACTACAAGGCCAAGAACGGACCAGCCCCTTCATAACTTATGTTACTTCAAACCCTTCAAGCTTAAAGCGCGGCTTGACTAGACTCACCAAGTGTCAAGACTCTTTGCTGTCCTGGTACAGTGGAATACATTTCCACTGACTGTCCAAACTGAACGGGGCGAAATGGGATAAACAATGCAGTCTGTAATTGTTGATCTATTAAGTGCTTCTATATGGTCAGTGGAGCTGATATAATGGACATTATGTGTAGATATAAGCAGGTGGTTTTAATGTTATGGCTATAAACTTTACATGGAAAGAGGAACAACCTGCTTTACTTTTAATGTAAGTCAAGTTATTTAAATTTGTTCATTAAGCATAACATTTTTTCCACAATGTAAATGGCAGCAGCTTTGTTCAAATCATATAGAAAAATGAAATCAATAAAAATGGAGGTATATATATTTTTTTTTCTTGGACAGAGACAATATGACCAATGCCATATCACAATCATCTGTTTAACAACATTTGAAAGCTCTGGCTACATTTTCCTCTGTGTGATGAATGGATGGTCCAAAATTGTTTGGAATAATTGGATCAAAGTTGATCATCATTTTCTTTGATCATTGCAATTTCAAAGGCACGTATGACAGCAGTGGCAAATACTTTTGTTTCTATATTACTTCAACTGTCTTTTCTAATTCCGCTCCTCTCTCTAGGTTATCAGACTGAATTGGTATTCTCTTCCTCCTCTGCTCGTCTCTTGCGGCAAAGTCAAAACTGACAGCTTTTCATTTGCCTAACTTACGGTGGTCTTACATAACAGTTTGTTTTCCACCGCCGCGTCTTATCTCTGTGGCTGAGGCCCTCTCAGCCTTCTCCCCGGCTCCAGCCATAACTCTAGCACCCGTGGTTAACGTCCTCTTGGTGGTTTCCAGCAGGTGTGGCTTAGCTCAAAGGTGAGCAAGACTGATGGTTGATTTTGATGATTGCAGTTAAAAAAAGGCAACAAACAGCAGCTCTGTGGGTATCAGTTAGATAATGAAGTGCTAAAATGTGGCTGGAAAAAGATGGGGGTCTGTCAAAAACGGGCCTAGACCACAAACACGCTGTGCAATTATTAGTTTGAAGCAATGTGGAAGTTTTAAAAAAGCAAAATAAGCATTGTCAGGCTTTTTCAGCCTCTTTCAGTTGCTTCTAGTGTTTGCTTGCATATCATCTCTGTTCAAAGAAAAACTAGTATCTCTAAAACAGAAAGTTTTTACTTTTAATGTAAGTCAATGGAACCAGAATTATTTCCAAGCTATTTTTAAGCATTTCTATTGGTCCATTTATCATGAAGTACTATGCAAACAGCAGCTGTCATGTTCAAATGATATAGAAAAATATAAATCATCAAAATGGAGATACAAATTTTTCTTTGGACAGCAGCGAAATAGAATAAAGAATAAGGCCCAGAAATCTTTGTAACACTACATACATTAGACTGATGGATAACTTTCACTGTAAGCCATATCACACTATTAACTGGCTGCTCATTACTACTTTATTAAGCAGTAATGAAAATTAAATGTCCATTTTTAGCACTGTTATCTGTGCAGTCCTATGTAACACCCCGCAGGCAAATTACCATACAACATATTACTTACAACATAATCTCTTGCATGTCTTTGGTGTTCATTATTATGCCCATAGTAAGCCATATTAAAACATAACTACTAGTTAACTTGTTCAATTATGACTTTAGTGTAAATTAAGTATCGTTTAAGAATTCTTTTATTTGTGTGTTCTATAATGTATAATAATCTATAATGTGCTTATTTTTTCTTTTGATTCTTACCACTGCCTGAATAATCAACCCCCAAATCCTAAAGAACTGGCCCTGTATTATAAAGTGAATATTTGTAGTTAATAAAGAAGGTGCTATTTTTTCTGAGCAGTGTTTTTTATTTGAAGTGTTTTTGTGTAGAAGTATAGAACCAATCTTGAATATGTATTGTTGATACATTAATTAACTCTAACTTCAACGCAACACCTAATCATAACCCTAACCCTAACCATGACCGAAAACCTAGTCCTGACCCAAAACTTAATCCTAACCCTCACCCTGGCCCTAGTTCTGACCCTAACTGTAACTTCAACCCAACACCTAACCCTAACTATAGGCCTAACTCTAACCTCAACTCATATTATTTCTATATTACTGATTGTCTGTCCAAATACAGGGTCACCTTAATTTCTGATGTTTAGTGCTTATAAACAGCTCATAGTCAATACTTAACCTGCTAGAGTGAGTCTTATTAGATTCTAATAGCAATGATCTGGTTAGGTTTTAAATGAAGTACAAAAGATATTGTTGTGATCTATGATTAATGCAGTTTAGTCACTGCTTAATAAAACAGTAATAAACATTTACTGGTTTAAAGAGCCTTCATTACTGAAATAAATGGTTGTTATAATGTCCCCTTATAATGAAAGCCCACCCTGAAATTGAGCTCTCTCTATTATTTTTACATTTAAAAGCTTCACAATTAAACCTTCTTCTATTAGATAACCTCTGTCACCAGAGAATAAAGGTCCACTTATCACCTGCAGTGGGCATCAGAGGTCAGTCTATAACTGCAGCTGCAGATGTTAGCATTAACATCCTGTATGTGCTTGTGGTGTTAGTAGGTCGTGGTCATGACCGGAACATTGTGGCCCCAGGCGCACGCTAACCTGTCCACTGTTGGTTTTCACTGGAGGCAATAATATGGCACATTGACCTCAGTTAGACATCGTGGGTTTGTGGCCAGATTGGCCGCTTCAGACCTCCATTTACAGCTGCTTGTTCCGTTGCACAGTCTAAATCAGTCCCTTCATTTAAAGCTTACACACAAAATAAAAATAAAATAAATAAATAAATAAATAAACATCCAAACTTTGGCCTTGTAGTCAGAAGCAAGAAGTCACAGCCTTTATTTATTAATTTATTTATTTCTCTTCAAAAGGAAATCACTGTCTTGCGGCATCTCTTGTCATGGTCATGGCAGTTCATTACCTGTTTTCACAAACTAATTAAAACATGTTTTGTTTTGCAACGTTTGTTCCTTTATGTATCGGAAAGTAATTTAGCCTCGAGGTGGAGAAAGCAGAGCATGAAAGGGAAGCGAGCGAAGGTCATCTTCACACAGACGCAGAAAACCATCAGCAACCTATTGCACGCGTTGATGAATTCGTGATTAGGGTTCGTAGCACCTTGTTACAGGCTCCAGATAGCACATGTATATTTAGATGCCGCTAATTCGTCTTCTCTCACTGTAATGCTATTAAAGCTAAGAGCCGCCGCCGCGAATACCAGACGCAGACTCTCACAGCTGGCTGTGACCTTTCTCAAGGCTTATCACTCTCTGTCACCACTCTGCTAGCATGACTGAGTTAGCTGTGACAGTGGCAGCCTGTGTCGCTCCATCTGGCTTTATGTAAAGCTGAAACCCAAAAGCTGCAAGTTAAAATAAAACAGAGTCTCAGAAATTAATCTGATCACTATTCACTCCAAGTCTCTTAAATAGACATGCCATAATGGGTAGAGTTACAGTTTAGCTGTACACAGGTAGGTGAAGGTACTGTTACAGTGTACCTATACACAGGTAGGTGAAGGTACTGTTACAGTGTACCTGTACACAGGTAGGTGAAGGTACTGTTATAGTTTACCTGTACACAGGTAGGTGAAGGTACTGTTACAGTGTACCTATACACAGGTAGGTGAAGGTACTGTTACAGTGAACCCTTACACAGGTAGGTGAAGGTACTGTTACAGTTTACCTGTACACAGGTAGGTGAAGGTACTGTAACAGTTTACCTGTACACAGGTAGGTGAAGGTACTGTTACAGTTTACCTGTACACAGGTAGGTGAAGGTAGTGTTATAGCTTACATGTACACAGGTAGGTGAAGGTAGTGTTACAGTTGACCTGTACACAGGTATGTGAAGGTAGTGTTACAGTTGACCTGTACACTACTGTTAGGAGTCTTACCCAAGAACTCTTATTGGTATAGTGTAAGGCGGCTACCCAGGTGGACCATGGAACCCCAGTATACAGCTAGAAGGGCAGCAGTGTATCCTACTACACTATACTAACCACATACTAATAATACTGCTTCAGAACCAGCCAATCAAGGGCTACTGAAAAAGTGAATCAGTTGGAGCAGTTAAGACAGATTGAGGTCGGGACGACATCTCCAAGAGAAGGACTGGTGACCACAGGAACCACTTTTTGTTACCTTTCAATGGTTTTGAAGAGCGTTTTTCTACTGATCCTGGCACTTTTTTTTATCAACTGTAACAATAAAGACTATAAATACCTGGATTTGCATTAAATCCAACTACATCAAGCATCTCTATAGGGGTTTTAACATAATTAGTAATGGAAATCAATGACATGCATTAAGTGTTTTTGGGGGGAAAAATTTTGTCATCTTAATTACACTGTAAATGTAGTTTGTCAAGCTAAAAAACGATAGAAATGTCATAAAGTATCCTGTAAGTAGCTTAATTCAAACTAAATAATTATTTTGAGTTAGAAAATCTTTCAACCACTGAGGAAAAAAATTGGAGATAGAGTTGGAGAGTTTTCTTTCAATAGCATATAAGTATGTTGAAAATGGCAACTTTACAAGAGAGGTCAAAACGTTCTTTATATTTAATGCGAGAGAGAGAGAGAGAGAGAGAGAGAGAGAGAGGTTAATTTCACCTTGATTGGTGAAAAGCCGTGAATTACTGTTAGACAGTATTTCTATAAAAGTTGTTTACAATTCGCAAAGTGCTGAGCATGCTTTAAAAACACCTTGAACGGTTGAGAAGACCTGAGGAACGCTACAGGCCCAACAGACGAATGTAAAGAGTTGGTTTTTGCCCCTTGCCATGTCTACATAATTGAATTCATTTAATATTGTATCATTAATTTTGTACCAAGACGTGCCTTGTGCCACAAGGAGGAGAAGCGCAGCGCTGATCGCGTTTGAAGCAGGGGCAAGTCATGGCCAGGTCTTTCCCATGGCTCCTTCCATTATCAAGAAGGAGAGGGGACATTCTCCATAAAAAAGTTCAGATACAAAAGACAAACTGTCTTTCACATTCCCCCCGAGACCGGAGAACATCATCTCCTGAATATTTCACAGCTGTATCAATGTCAGAGAACATTTCTCACCGACTCCCCACTGCTTAGTGTTAATGAATATTAAGAGGAACATTTTCCTGTGGGTGAAAGGTCCCTTTATTTATTCTCTTTATTGTTCAAAAGCCATCCCCAACACCAGATTTCACAGATCCAGTCATTTAACTCCTTCATTATAGTCTTTAGTTTTGTTTAAATTACTCCAACTGTTTACGTTCTAGCATTGTCGTTCATGCTTTACTTTAATTACACATATAAAAAAATGTCAACTTGATTTGTAAGAGAATTGTGAGTCACATCAAAATTATTTTAGGGAAAAATTAAGAATTGAAAGACATTTGATCTTATGAATCAATGCCGCTTTTGTCTTTCAATGCCATAAACTCAGGATAGATAACAGTTCACAATGTCATTAGGTCAAAACCCATTTTGTACTACAGACCAGAGCCCAAAAAACTGCTACATCACTTTACATTCAGGTTACTCTCTCCCACAGAAAGCTAAGCTTTCTCACAGAACTCACATAGAGCTAAACAGTGAAAACCACTCTATATAGTTTGCGAAGGTGGAT
Source organism: Megaleporinus macrocephalus (assembly GCA_021613375.1). NCBI lineage: Eukaryota > Metazoa > Chordata > Actinopteri > Characiformes > Anostomidae > Megaleporinus > Megaleporinus macrocephalus. The sequence goes on from CM038712.1 coordinate 22,259,484, forward strand.
CTGCCAACACAAATAAAGCCTGATAACTTTTGGTCTGAGCCTGAACCAACACACCTTGACCACCAGCACCATGTTTTGTGTCTAAATCTGACTGCAATCACATTTTGTCAAAACCTTTTTTGTGCCTGAAACTTAATCTGAGCCCAAAAATACTGCTACCACTTTACTTTCATTCCATCCATCCATCATATTCCCCTTGGAGCCAATCCCAGCATCATCAGGCGAAGGCAGGGTGCAGGTCACCAGTCCATCTCATGGTCAACACAAACTCATGCACACACTCACACCTACTGGCAATTTAGAGTGAGTGATCAACCCAACATGCATGTGATGGGACTGTGGGAGGAAACTCCAACCCGGATCGTCATGCTGTGAGGCGACAGTGCTAACCACTACACCACTCAAAGAAGCACCTGCTGTGAAGTTACAAAGCCAAGAAGCCATTAATAAACTCTCACTGGAATTCCAGCCCTTTTACTCTGTTACAAGGTGATGTCATCTCGGAACACAATCCTTATTGCCCACCTTATGTGCCCGCTTGGTACCCCCTCACACAACTCAAAAGAGCTAAACAGTGGAAACCACTCTATATAGCTTGTGAAGGTGGATCTACCAAATTATTCAGGATCGGATTCAAACTGGCACGGCGGGACCAACACGGCAGTCTGGGGATGCCATTCAATCATTCAATGCCATAAACTCAGGATAGACATCAGGTCAATAAGTATGCAGTTAGCTAAATCAATCTAATCAGTCTAATTACTGCTTTGCACTATACTCAACTGAGCATATATCATTGCAGCAGCTGCCGTTTACATTGTATAAAAACGCTCTAATCTAACCTGAAAAAAAATCCGGTTTCATTCAAATCCATTAAAAGTAAAGACAGTTTTTGGCCTCTCCTGTAAAGTCACTATTTTGGAGATGCCTGTTTTTCTTTGGACAGCGATAATATATACAATATGCTTCTTAAACTTCTTTTGTGTTCTTCAGGCCAAAAAATAAAAAAATAAAAAAGATATTCTTTTTTCCAAAAAAAAACCTAGGCAGCTACTTAAGAAAAAGTGAAACCCTTCTTTCCCTGAAATGCTGTAATAATTGCCAGGCCTTAGGAGCTTATGGAATTTAATTTCTTGACACAAATATCGGCAACAGAAAAGGAAATTAAAGTTATCATTACTGTCAGGGCATTATCGCTGCCTCACTTAACCTGCCATTCAGTAAAATGAATTATTTATATTCGCACTCTTTTATTTGGAGAAGGGAGGGGTGATATCTCCTCTATATTCTTCTCGCTGATAATTGAATTATTGTTCAGCTGAGAATGGGAGACCTGTTCGAAACGTTCTGTTTATCAAGATCCTCCAAGAATCATTCTTTAGCTCATTTACAGTTGTGTTGGTGAGAAAGTGTGAACGCGAATCCGATTATATTTATAAACAAATGAACAAGTAAGGGGTTTCACAAAACCACTCAAGCACAAAGACCGCCGCAGATTATAAAGATCACAGATCCTTTTTTTTGAAATTGGGAAAGTAGACTCTCAGCGACTGAACAAAAAAAAAAAAATAATAATATCAATGAACATCAAAGTGTGGGGTGTAAAGTAAAAGTCAGATGTTTATTCAATCGAATTGAAATCAAAGTCAAAGTTTATTTTTCACACACAAAGCTATACATGGTACAATGGCTGCTGCTTACATAACACAATAAGAGACTATAGAGTAAATAAAATAAAATGAAAATAAGATGAAGGAAATAAATAGCAATAAAAGCAAAAATATGGCCATGTATATATCTGTTACCCAGATATAGGGTTTAAAAAAAACTTTTAAATATAAAAAAAATAAATGTATGTGTGTTACTATTTTTACTGTTTATAAATAAGGTTTTTAGCATTTATATAACTGAGGAATGATCATCATTATGCATTTAATATTTTTGAAATGTTGATAATAATAATAAAAAGATCAACATTTCTAAATATTTTATACATAATGATTATTCCTCTGTTTTATAAGTATTAAAACTCTTTTTTTTATATTTGCATAGTTAACAACATTCTAGTAAGCTATTCCACAACTGTAGCTCTTTGACACATCTATCTTTTATATTTGTCCTTGCTTTTGTTTTTATAAACAAAATGAGCATGAAAGTTTGGTTAGAACATGAATACAGCCTGGTAAGTTTTGGTGTAAGTCTGAACTGACACGCCTTGACCACCAGCACCATGCTCTGTGTCAAATCTGACTGCAGTGTGGTCATTTTGTCAAAACCTTTTTTTGCACCTAAACTGACCAGAGCTCAAAAATACTGCTACTATTTCACTTTCAGGTTACCCTTGTAAAAGAAACGTGTTAATGATTTCAAAACTATTAAAGATCAAAAGCTACGCAAAAGCTCTGCTGTAAAGATACAAAGCCAGTGGGAAAAACCTTCTTCTCAGTCTTCTCAGCTGCCTGAAATGCATCGTTGGAATTCCAGTTCTTTTCTCTGTTACAAGGTGATGTCATCTCGTAACACAATTCTTATTGACCACCTATTGTGCAGACTTGGTACCCCCTCACACAACTCACAGAAAACTAAAACAGTGAAAACCACTCTATATAGCTTGCGAAGGCTGACCTACCAACTTGTTCAACTGGACTTTCAGGATCTGACTCTGACTCAAAACTGGTATGGCAGCGGCCTGGTGTGTGGTTTCTTAGCAGAATTAGCTTGAACAATAAAAACAGAATGGGCAAGCTGAACTATCAGAGCACACTAGGCTCATCAGGGGGCTGGGCTTAAAGACACAGCAGCTCTACCAGAACGTTCCAGAGGGTAATCACAGATGTACAGTATATAAGAAAAAAGAAAAACAGTGTAATAGGAAAGTTGCAGCATGCATATCTATTCTATAAAGACCCCAAAAATAAAATTATGAGCACTAATAATGAGCGTAATAGGTCCCTTTTAACAACTGGAAGGCACCCAAATGTGAAATTCGCACCCAACCTGACTCATTTAGAACCCAACCAAACTCAATATACACTTCAGACAATGTTTTAGGTTCTATTTTATTCAAAATAGACTAATATCTCCAAAATGACACATTTACAGCAGAATAAAACAAAAATCACTTTTGCTGTAAGTGAATGGAACCAGACAGCGCCAGGTTTGTTCTCTTTGCAAGCACACCTGTGGAGGGTGATGCTAAAATAAAATGTACTATGTCTTCGATGCTGTGGACTTCTGTGTGTTTGCTTTCCTGACAGTCCCTCTCTGTAGCCTTTCAAGGTTCCAGTTAAGCAATGTGTGATTACGGCATTTTGAGTGTCATCCGACATCTGGAGATTTCCGGCGCCCGTGTGGATGAGCGAGCTCATCTCCGTTCTGCTTTAGCATCTTCAGACACATATGACACCTACAGTATGGTGTCCAGGAACCTTCAAGAACATGTCGGCCAACTTGTCTCCACTTTCATTCAGACGGAGAAGTCTAGGAAGCGACTCGATGCCGCTCCTGACAGATGGCGACAGCTCTTCACCACGTAATGTGAACGGAATTCATTCAAATTCAGGGGTTGAATTTAAAGGCTATGTTATTTGTGAATATGATTCAGTGTCTGGAACGCTCACCAGAGTGGTCCCAGCAAGTCGGATCCTCTCTCTGAATAACAAAAACTAAGAGATAAATACCGAAAAAGAAAATCAATTAGCTTTGCCAGGATTGGATCATTATTTCATAGGCAATAACTTGAATGATAGCATAATAAAGAGCAATTTATTTAGAATTAGTCCAGTGCGGGTTGAGCAGTGGAAGATGGATGTGTAGAGATAGAGGGATCTAATTAGCGCCGTGTTCATTCCCAGCATCGTTCTCTGCGGCTTCCTCAGCCACTCTCTGCGGCAGGACTTAACGCCGCTAATCCATGTCCACTCCTTAATGACTGCAAATCGCTGCGATCTGGTGCCGATGAAACACTGAGAAGATTAATCCTCCACTCGCTCACCAGAAGAGGAATAACCTTGGCTGACTGGAGCAGTGTGTATATTTTTATACAAATGCTTCAGGAAATTGATTTTCACAACGGCTCCTCTGGTTCTTGCAGAGGTTTCGTGGGCTTTCCCACAATTTTTGTCAGCTTTGGCAGCATTGTGGAACCTTCAAATTTTAGGAATGCAGGAACTAAAACAGCCGTAATAATTTTCTATAAAAAGAAACATTCTTTATAACATCCGAGGATTAAATATATACTGTTTATATGTAGTTTTAGTATATGGAGCTACTGAATAACTGATCACTTCAAACAAGGTATAGTAACATCTCACGGTCAGACAGATCCTTTCCCTAACCCAAACCATAAACGTAACCCTAATCCTGGTGCTAGTCCTAACCTTAACCCTATCCATAACCCTAACCATAAACCTAACCCTTACCCTAACCATAAACCTAACCCTAATCCTAGTCCCAGTCCTAACCCTAACCCTAACCCTAACCATAAACGTAACCCTAACCCTAATCCTAGTGCTAGTCCTAACCTTAACCCTATCCATAACCCTAACCATAAACCTAACCATAAACCTAACCCTAATCCTAGTACCAGTCCTAACCCTAACCCTAACCTAACCTAACCTAACCTAACCTAACCATAACCATAAACCTAACCCAAATCCTAACACTAGCCCTAACTATAAACCTAACCCTAAGCCTAGCCATAAACCTAGCCCTAATCCTAACACTAAACCATAAACCATCTATCTATCTATCTATCTATCTATCTATCTATCTATCTATCTATCTATCTATCTATCTATCTATATGTCTATCTATTTGTCTGTCTGTCTGTTTATCTATCTATCTATCTATCTATCTATCTATCTATCTATCTATCTATCTATCTATCTATCTATCTATCTATCTATCTATTTGTCTGTCTGTTTATCTATCTATCTATCTATCTATCTATCTATCTATCTATCTATCTATCTATCTATCTATCTGTCTGTCTGTCTGTCTGTCTGTCATTTTTAACTAAATTCTGGACATATGTTGTATTTATTTGGTGTGATAACGTTTGCACATGCCTCGCTGTGTTTTATTACTTTTCTCAGTATGTTTAATTCAGTGAAGCATCATAGACGTTTACTAGAAACATTTACAAATGACTGTATAGTCAGACTGATAATCGAAAGTGGAGATGTGTTTTTCTTCATGAAGCAACAATATAACAGATAAACCTCAACATGAAAGAGAAGGAAGGAAGCACTGATGAGGAATAACCAAAGGGGCAGCGTTATCCAAAAATGTCCCTCTGGACCGCTGCCAACAGCTGCCACCTAAGAATTTACATCTGTTTACTCTCCTGCTTAAATCCATTCATTTCTCAGCGGCTGAGCTTTGCTGACCCCTGCATCCGCGCTCGGGCTCGGCTGCCATGTTTCATGCCATAAATTATTCTAATATTACTCTTGAAAATGATGATGTAGTGGCATTTTCAGTCGGCCAGCAAATTTCACCTTCCCTTTATCTCGCAGTCTTTCCTAGCCTTTACTTCTTTTTCTTTTTTTTCCCTTTTGCCTTTTAATTATCTTCTTCCTCTGACGCTCGCTAGTTCACACATGGTTGTGAGCTCATCTGACCCTCATTTGGCCCACGTAGATTCCTCAGCTGTTTGCATCATCCCGCAAAGACAGAACTAATTCTACTCTTTTAGAATGCTAATATGCAGCCTCGCTGGAGAGCATATTAAGGTGATTCATTTTTTATTACCCAGTGTCCTCATTACAGCGCCGGAGAGAGCGCGGCCTGAGCGTGGAGATAATGAGAGAGCGTTATGCCACCAGGGGGAGGCAGGGGCAGCTGTTTGAGTGCCGGGGAGATTGTAGGTATCTCATGCGGGCCTCGACTCACCTGGAAAGCCTCTAGGAATGATCGAATGTGTGTTTTCCAGGAGGTGGATTCGGATTTGCTTGCTGAAATGCAACACTGACAAATCTTGTTTTAAACCATGTGCCTTCTAAGTCACGATGTTCTTCAATGTTCAGGACCCCCACAGGACCCCCACAGAGCAGGTATTATTTGGGTGGTGAATCATTCTGAGCACTGCAGTGACACTGACGTGGTGGTGGAGGTGTGTTAACATGAGTTGTGCTGGTACAAGTGGCTTTTAAGCACTGTGTCCACTCACTGTCCACTCTATTAGACATTCCTACCTTGTTGGTCCACCTTGTAGATGTAAAGTCAGAGATGATAGCCCATGGGACGCTGCCTACAGGACACTGTTGTCTGGGTAATTTTGGTTGGTGGACGATTCTCAGTCCAGCAGTGACACTGAGGAATTTAACCACTCCAGCAGCACTGCTGTGTCTGATCCACTCACACCAGCACAAGACACAGTGACACACCGCCATCACGTCAGTGTCCCTGCAGTGCTGAGAATGAGCCACCACTCACATAATACCTGCTCTGTGGTGGTCCTGTGGGGGTCCTGACCATTGAAGAACAGGGTAATAAAGTATACAGGGAGTCAGATGAACTACAGTCTGTTAGTGTAGAACTACAGAGTGCTCCTATATGGTAAGTGGAGCTGATATAATGGACAGATGTTGTAGATACAAGGAGGTGGATTTAGTGGTATGGCTGATTAATTTATTTCTCATGTGTTTAACTAAAAGAAGGCCTAATCACATTAAACCACTTCTAATGAGAGAGTTTCTTCCTTTAAGCCCGATACAAATCCCTGTTAAACGAAACAGCCCTCTTTTACTGCAAATGATTGTTAATTTCGTTTAGCTAAACACAGAAATCGGAACATTTAGAAACACCATTCTACACGTTCTAGTTTTTATAATGACCTGAACCAACGTCAACGCAGCGTTACAGATAGAACCATAAAACCATCTCCACATCAGCTCCAGCTCTGCTTCATTTCTGGCCAGGTTAACCTGAATGTGGTTTGGTGTCAGTCAGTCTGTAAAGCATTTAATATTCATGTTGTTTGCTGAGCTGTGTTCTGTTGTTTTCTGGCTAACTCCAGTTTGTTTAGTCGTTCTGTCACAGCCGCAGACAGAAGAGCTTACTTAGGATCAAAGACGCATGTAGAATGATGCGGACCTGCTGCAGATCTTCCCCAGAATCAAACTGATTGGGCTGCAGGTCAACTCTAATGTGATGTATTTAGTTTCTGGAATTATACATAATAATAATAATAATAATAATAATAATAATAATAATAATAATAATAATAACAAATTTCGTACTCAAAAACACTTTACATATAAAAGTAAAAAAGCACAAAGTAAAAAAATGGCAAGAACCATAAAAACTGTAATACAAAGCATAAGGTAAGAATATCATCACTGTCCAATGAAAACATGTATCTCTATTTTTGTCCATTTCTATTTTTCTGCATAAATGCAGCAGCTGCCGTTTACATTGTGAGAAATTTGCTCGAGGAATGGACTAATAGAAATGCTCCAAAATAGCTTGGAAAAAATTCTGGTTCCATTGACCTACATTAAAAGTGAAGACAGTTTCTGAAAGTGGGAAACAAACAGCAGCAAAACATTCACTAAACATGTGAAGAATATCTATTCATCCATCCATTGTCTTCTGTGTTATCCCGCTAGTTGGGGTCGAAGGTGGGGTACACCATGGACAGGTCGCCAGTCCATCGCATGGCCAACACACTCTCACACACACTTATGGCCAATTTAGAGTGAGGGTTCAACCCTACATGCATGTGTCTGGACTGTGGGAGGAAACCCACTCAAGCACGGGGAGAACATGCACACTCCACACAGAAGTCAAAAAAAAAAAAAAAAAAAAAAAAAAAAAAAAAAAAAAATATATATATATATATATATATATATATATATATATATATATATATATATATATATATATAATTTCTTCCGCAAAAGATCCACAGTAGCCACAAAAATGGTACTGAATGGTATTAAACCTTAGACTCTGCATTTTATGGGAATCATGTTACTATCAACACCAGCGATACTGACTTAATAGCACATATGCCTCAAATTTATCAGCCCCTTAACTTGTTGTACTGTAGTCAACAACCTTGTAACCTTCTTAATATCTATCTAGATCACCATGACTTCCACAAAGTCACTATCTTAATCTCCCTCCCTCTCTTCTCTCTCTCTCTCTCTCTCTCTCTCTCTCTTCCCGACCTTAAGCTACAGGCCCTACAGACTCATGTGGCTCTTTGGCTGCCAAGCTCCCCCTCAGGATGCTCTCATTCTCTGCCATCTCGCAGCCTGATCACAGCGGATTACTCGCTAACTAACCCTCCTTTAATTAACTCTTGATTAGGTATTAATATCAGGCTCTGGTTCTGGGCTTGCAGTTGTTGCTTTTAATAAGTGGATTAGCACTAGTGTCTCACTGGTTTTTTTTTTCTCCAGCTAAAATCTCCCTCCCTTGGGTCTCTGGCACATGGCCAGACGAAATGTTCCAATAGCAAGTTTCTTCTTGCGGCCACAGGCGTGTGCTCGGGGGTCTTAGTGCGGCTGTGCGGCCTAAGCCGGCCGATGTTAAAAAAGAACAGAGAACCACATCTACTCCTGAGAATCCTCGCACACTAATCACCCACAGAGAGCTGTGAGCTGTACTGTAAAGAACTGCAGGAGTGGCACCACGCCTCAAAACTGTTGGTTCTAAGAGTCCTGCTGGGTCGTGGGGTAGTGAGTGTTGGAGCCTATCCCAGTGTTCATTGGCCAAAAGGCAGAAAACCTGGACAGGTGGCCAGTCCATTTAGACACACACAGATATACACATTCACACTTAGGTGCAATTTAGCATATCCAATGTCCAGGAACTGTGGGAGGAAACCAGAGCATCGTCCACCAAATTCCATACACGGCCCACTGTGCCACCGTGCCACCCTGGCTCTAAAACATAAGACAATATAAATCTTGTAGTTTCGTTAAACCTGCTAAGAGAACTGCAGCTGGCTGACAAGAGACAGCAGGACTGTGGACAGACTACCTAAAGATAACCTTCATCACCACATATAGCACATGTAGTGACCACTACAGGCTGCCACTGGCACTGAGAGATGTGACTATGCAGACGGCCACACACAAAGGCTCATGGTAGGTGCCTGTTAGGGACTGTTGTTTAACGTTGCTGTTTTGTTCGTTTGGGTTATGTGTGCATGTTTTGTGTGTTAATCTGTGTTGGAATGTGAGGTTATTGTGTAGGTGTCTTATGTTGGGGGTTGGTCACCATCAGGGTGAAGCGCATGGCTAATAGTAACTTGCCCAGTGGTCTCTGTTTATGATCCACTGGTTTCTTTATCTAGTTACAGAATCATGTGTCTTTCTTGTTGCCAAAACTAAAATAAAAAGTGTGCTTTAATAGGTCTATTTATGTGATTAATTTTTTACAATTCAGTTTTATGACTAGGAAAATAACATATAACATAGTGTCTGTTTATGGTCCCACTCTTCAATAAAATAGATCCAACTGCCTTCTTCACTCTTAAAACTTGCGGTGGTTCCTCAAGATTCTTTAGTAAAGACTAAGATTTCATATAGAACCAGGAACTCTCAAAGATCCATTTATATGCTTCACTGGATCTCCGTATGGTGACCTGGTTCTTCAGACTGTTGGCGAATGTATTTGTTTCCGTTCTACGTAGCACCAAAAACGGTTCTTTTAAGCATTTGGTGCTAAATAGAATTATTTTCAAAGGGATGCGACAACTAGTATTTTACACTGTACAGGGGAAAGTAGTTTGAACTTAAAAAAACACATAGTTTTTATGATTAAAATAAAACAATTCTCAGCCTAAAACAAATTCTTTTTCTGGTAACTCACAATTAGAATTTCAACTAACTAAAAATCTGAAGGCATGGACAGTAATTTTTTTATTTTTTTTTTACAGTGTACAGTTGCAGAGTGTAATCCACTTTTTACACTACTGTCGTAAATACAATTTGTCCAAAGTGTCCCCCTCATGGACAGCTGTACGTGTGTGTGTGTGTGTGTGTGTGTGTGTGTGTGTTGCAAGGCATTCATTTCATTAACTGACATCATTACACACCAGCATTGTGTAAATGATACTAATTATTTTAGAGTAATCACATTAGAAACATCCAGTTTCCCATAAAATGACCTCTCAATCTAAAACCTTCTGTCTTACTTTTACATTTACGACATTTTGGCAGATGATCTTATCAAGAGAGACGAACTTAAGTAAGCTAATCATGTTTCAGGCAAATGTAGCATTAGGAGTCCAGCCAGAGCAGCAGTAGAGCATTGTGTTCTTGCCAGGTTGAGGAACTGAACCCCAGTCTACCATGTGCCACTGACATCTCAGAAGGGTTCTTTGGAGGGATGCCATGGATGACCCAGATTTGGGTTATCGCTAAAGAACCTGATTGTTTCAAATGGGTTTTAAGGAAACACCATCTCCAGATTCTTTGTGGAACCGAGTGTCTTTGTTTTCCTCCATGGCATCGCTCCAAAGAACCCTGTTTGGCAGAGTGCTGGAGATGCACAGATTGAATGTGCCTGTTCTTTGCAGAGGTCTGACCTGCTGTACTGAATAAATGGCAAGTTTCTTGTTTAAAGAGACTCTGTTTGTGCTTTCGAAGAAATAATCCCAGATAATAACGCCGTCCCTTTAAGATCACTGCCCCCTCCACCACCAGCTCTACCTGTCCTCTCAGTGTCACAGGCTTCTCTTGTTCTGCCTGCATGTCATAACTGGAGTTTGTCATTTGCACACTGCACTCTTTAATTACAGCCTTTTAAGCCTCTCTGCAGGACCCAGAGGCCTGTGAAAAGTTGCGAGGCTCCGTCGCAGAGGGCTGACAGCCGCTGCCGTTAAATGGGTGTAAAAAGCGCCTGAAATTTCGACTCGGACGGCAAATTAGACGTCTCGGCGCTGGCCGCAGATGGGTGCCGTTAACCTCCCAGGACACAGTGTCACGACATTCCTGCGCATCGTCTGCGGCTGTGTGTCGCTCCGGCACACCTCGCGCTGTCAGCAGCCTTCATTTAAACGAACATAATTAGGGAGCTCTCTCTGTGAAGAGCAGGTTAAGGAGTCACTCCACACTCTCAAACATTTCCATAATTCCGGGGGCCGAAGAGCCTGACGTTTCCCAAGCTCCAGATGTAATTGATAGAAGCAAGTGCAGGAACTGTTTTTCTTTTTTTTTTTTTCTGCCAGCTTCTGTTTCTGTATTTGGTTTATATAGTTTTTGAGACAGAGCAGGTGATCGCTGTAGGCTCTCTCTATCTCACCTTCCCTCTTTCTATAGATAGATAGATAGATAGATAGATAGATAGATAGATAGATAGATAGATAGATAGACAGACAGCTAGATAGATAGATGGATAGATAGATAGATAGATAGATAGACAGACAGACAGACAGCTAGATAGATAGATGGATAGATAGATAGATAGATAGATAGATAGATAGATAGATAGATAGATAGATAGATAGATAGATAGATAGATAGATAGATAGATAGACAGTTTGATAGATAGACAGCTAGATAGATAGATAGAGAGACAGACAGACAGCTAGATAGACAAACAGACAGACATACAGATAGATAGATAGATAGATAGATAGATAGATAGATAGATATAGACAGACAGACTGATAGATAGATAGATAATTTATATGCATAATCTATGTTACATCCTCCTAAAAAAATGGAGTGATTGTGAAAGAGTGCTGTGCGCATACGGCCTCCTGAAGGTCTTTCGCTGGCCATTCCCTGCATGTCCCGTTTCCACACCTTATACATAGTTTTGTTTGCATAAATGCCAAGCGCGCTACCTGAAAGCATTTGCTGTTGATTTATGTGGAAGTTTATAACATTCACATTATAAATCTGTCACCTCTAAGACATTCCTACCCCAGCATTCATCCACCCAAGACATCTTTCGTTAAGAGCATTTTGGACCGAGGCCAGGAAAAGCCACTTGAGGATTATCTTAAGGTTTAGCAGGAATGATGTGTGAATTACTGCCGGCTCGAGCGAGGAGACATATCACACTGCAAGCTTTAATCTCCCTGCTCGCACTCCTTTCTTTCTTCATTTCTTTCTTTCTGTCTTCTCTCACTTTCCTTTCCTTTCTGGCCACATATTCTGACACACACATGGAGTAAATATGATCTCTCGGACGCAGAGCCATCAATTAGACGGTTTGTCGTAATAACGCTTCTGATTTATCTGCAGGTGTCAGCAGTAAGTGGAACAGAAGGTGCTCGGGCTTGTCCAGCGGGTTTCCTCTCCGCCTCGCTCGCTTTCACGTAGAGACTTAGTTTTAATCACTCAGCATGAGGCCAACTACAAAGGTCAGCTCCATTGATTAACTGGATAAAGGGTGAGTTGTCATCTCTCATAAGACAGATAGACACCCCATCCAGAGAGAAAGACATCAAGCTTCCCACATAATCTGCCTGGGCTTTGTTCTTATGGACGTTGGCCGAAAAAGAACTTCAAAGAATAACACACGTTTATTGTTAATGGAAAGCACGAGTATTTATTCACATGTTCAAATCTGCCCTTTAGAAACAAGTGCCGGCTCTTTGTTATATTTATGAGAGTTCTACATGAAACTCAGACCCACTTGTGACACTGAGAAGTGAACTCAATCGCTTCGCTTGTAACCCCTCTCAGTTAACATTCATCATGCCAAAAAAAAGTAAAAAAAAAGAAAAAAGAAAGAAAGAGAGGACGACATAAATTAAAGCACTTACCAGCGGTTACCATGGACTTGACCTTTTCACAGAGGTGCCACAGATACTCTGCCTTAATGTCCCTGAAATTTTACATTCAAAGCAACATATTCTCTGCGGTGCCCTCCAGAGTTATTGGCGTGATTCAGAAAGATGAACTAAAAGACTATGAAGAAGAAGAAAAAAAAAATGTAATTAGCAGCTTGATCCTGCACTGGCAGTATCGGAGAAATGTAACCTTCCTCTATGCAGCAATCCTCATGAACTAAATCAAAGTGGCATACATTTACATTCATACGTTTTAATGGAGAGGTTCTTTAGCAACTTTCACAGCGTTCAATACCCTCAGCATTCAATCAACATGACAAAGATCAGAGGCTGCAGAAACGAGAAACATGAGGTTTTTGTCCTTCGTAATTGAAAAGGCTGCCAAAGCAAAATGAATCTCCACTAGGAGAGTTTAAAACTGATGCAGTGTGGCCGGTTTGAGGCTCTACAAAAGATCACAGTTGGAAAATCGAGGAGCTACTGGACTCTCGAATCAGAGGAACTTAGACTAGACATGACTACATGGACATAAAAACAAAGAGTCAAAGTTAAAAAGAGCCTGATCTCCGCAGTAAAGTATGGTAGTGGATCACCAGCTGTCAAAAGTCCTGGAACTGATATCAGGATATATGACATCAAGCACCGCATCAAACAGCAGGAGATTTTTTACAACACAGTTTGTATGGCAACCAGGCAATTCAAGTGATAAAAATGGATAAAAATTTCTTCCTCCTCTTCCTCAGTATGCTTTCTCTTTTTCACTGTCCTGGTAATCTTGCAGGATTTGTTATGACTGCTGTTGTTTCTCAAGCTAACAACCAGATCCAAACAGCTAAAACTAGGACATAATCGATGCAATGTTTGCCGACATGGAACGAAGAAAAAGCAAGAAAGAGCAAGCTCGAAAGTTGCAGTTGGACAGAAGTGAAACGCTGTTGAGGCTCAGAGGGTCTGAGGGTAGATAATGAATGAGATTCTGGATGCTTCCTGTCCTCTCTCTTGGGTTTAGGCTGTGTGGAAATTCATTAGGAATGCAATCGCACTCTCAAGTGAATGACCATATCAGCTTACCGAATGCAAATAGCAAAACATCTGTAGAGAAGGGAAAGGATTATGTGGTTGGTCTATTAACCTCCCAGAGAGATAACTGACACCTTATCTCCCCAAAATGGCAGGAAGAGCTTGACTACCATCAACCGGAGTTTGACACAGAATTTCGACAATAATTAATGGGATCAGATGAAATTTTAAATAGGCCTTCGGGTTTCTATTATGGGTCCCCGGGGTTGAGAGAGGAGTCTGAAGTGTTTGCCGTTTTTACGCCACCGAGCGTTCTCTCAACGCTCTCTCGACGCTCTCTCTCTCCGCCTCACCGAGCCGAGTGTCTGCGTGATAACCAGCGTGAGGGCAGAAAGTTGATGGAGCATCTTTACTTGAGCTTTCTTTGTTTCGTCAGCTCGGGCGAGGTCAAGGTCACGGGCCGCATGATGTCATTGCAGCCTAGATGACATTTTAGTTGTCATAGAAATAGTCAACTGACACCGATCGATGAGAGACCCTCTGCGCTGGGCTGAGTAGCTTGGGCATTAGGGTCAGATGTGGTCAGATGGACACTGGAGAAGACTGACACCAACCAGGCTAGTAATCACAGCATTATATTTCATTTATGTGTGCCAAGAAGAATTAAGGACAGACTGTGTGAATGAAAGGACTTTTATTTTGTTTATATATATATATATATATATATATATATATATATATATATATATATATATATATATATATATATATATATATATATATATATTTATTTATTTATTTGACCAGGCACGCCATTAACAACATTTTATTCATAAAAGCGGCCAAGCGGGCAGCAAAACACGATATGTAGGTTATATTGATGACATAAATAAATGCGTAGAACAACCAACAAACAAAGCGAATGTAGACAAAAAAGACTGAAGAAAAAATATAACTGAAAATGAATAGTATAGAGTTTTTGTTTGCTTGTAAAATGTCTAGTTATTTATTCAGGAAAGCCTATATCAGACAATTCTAAGTATTTTATACTATGTATTATGTTTTAGTAATTATGGCCTGTATTAGTACATCTCTGAATCAGTTTAATGAAATGTGGCATTACTGCAATGTTATATTGCCGACTGTGTGGGTGATGCAATTAATCATTATGTATTTATTAAATACAAACAATACTGTTGATAAATCTCATACACAAAGTTAAAATTTATTTCCAACTGTGTATATATATCGTCGCTGTCCAATGAAAAAAACAGGTGTATATATATTTTTCATTGGACAGCAATTTATATATATATATATATATATATATATATATATATATATATATATATATATATATATATATATATATATATATAAAATCGCTGTCCAATGAAAAAACAGGTATCTTTACAGGTGAGGAAAAAAACTGTCTTTACTTACAGTGTAAGCGAATGGAAGCAGAAATATTTCCAGGTTATTTGGGTATATTTATACATTCATAGTGCTAGTAATTTTTTAGACACAAAGTTTAAAACCGTTTATCTTGGCAATAGGTCACATGGAGTAGAGCAAATATTTCTTGATGTATTATGAGAACGAAAAAACATGAAAGCATTCTGTAATGTGTTTAATGAAAAATTGCAATTAGAATTTTTTTGTAGACATTTTTTTTATTTCAACATATTTAAAATGTATAAAATATTTTACACGCAGACATGTTTTTTTTAACTTAAACAATTATATGTGCATAAAATGCCTAAAAGAAATGTTATAATACTGTATATAGTTTTGTGGAAGTTAGGTTTTAAAAATGACTAAAAACACTGAAGGAAACAGCCGGAAGGAAACGTAGGATAAGCATTTCAAGACCAGCTGAACTGAATCAAAACCAGTCTGTTCACAATCAGCGCAGCAGTGCTTAACAAATCACACTAAATTTATGAAATCTGAAAAATAACACAACCTGGGTCTAAAATAATGACATGCCGCTATATACAGACAGGTTGCAGAGCTTAAAGGTCATAACAAGCAGAAAACTCGATTTACATACAGCGGCTACGCTACGTTTGGTCTTGTTCCAGCATCCTTCATTTCTAGCATCAGGTTGCCACCGATCTCACGGCCCTATTAGACCATGATGTTCAATGCTCAGCATCTGTTTTTCTTTTAAATGATTTTTGCTCAATTAGTCTCCCAGTTCAGCAGAGCGACAGTTGCTTTGTACTTTAACAACCACAAAAAAAAAAAAACTATTGGTCAATTGATTGAATCCTCCTCACTCCACTTCAGTAATAAATTCTATCTGCACTTAATATTGTTACATTGGTGCTTAGTCGAGAACTACTGAAACCTGGAAGATGGCGTTCCAAACTGTCTTTACTAGTCTTTACTACTCAGTTCTAGTTACAACGGTTGTTATTATTAGTTATATATAAATAAATATATCTGTTTTATTAAAGTGTACACCGACCATTTACCTACATACATACATTTATTTATATGTATTTCTATAAAGCTATGCATTTGTACATTTTTCTTTGTGTGCCAACCTTAACGTAAAGCACACCCTGAGGGGACAGAAGACGGAATGAGGAAGTTTTGTAATTAAAAAAAAGAAAAAACTGACAACATACATACCAGCTTATATGCCAAAAGACCGTAAAACAATTATTTGGAGTTTGGAAATGTAAACAATGAATCATGTGTTGGTATGAAAGTAAAGTATGGCGTTCCACAGGGCTCTGTCCTAGGACCTATATAATTTGCCTTATACATGCTACTACTAAGTTCCATTATCAGAAAACATGGTATATAATTCCACAGCTATTCTGACGACACCTCAAATGTACAATTCAGTCAAACCAGATGAGCTATTAAAATAGAGGATTGTGTAAAAGACATAAATAACTGTGAAACCTTAACTACGACTATATTTTACATGAACCTGGCACTGTAGCTTTAGACTTTACAGCTTTAGAGTACACGTGGCATAGATATAAACCTCTGGGACTACATTCTCTCGCTCATCTAAACATGATTTACAAACTAGCTTTAATGTATTTTTTAAGACTGCAACTACTTTCACAGACCAATATCAACCGAATTGATGCAGTTTGTTGGAAAAAGTATTTATTTTTAGGTTAACAATTAGGTTACCCTGGGCACAACCCGATGAACATAGTGCCCCTAATTGGCTGTAATAAATAGTTTGTTAAAACCTTGTTTCGCAGTAAAGCTTAACGCACAGTGAATTAAGCATTTTAAAGGATATTTATTGACTTATTTTTAGTAGTGACTGCCCTGAGGAACCGGAGTTCTGTCTTTTATGTATGGCGGTGTTAGTTGTAATGTAGTGGCTCCGTATAAAATGGGTCATATTTAAAGATGAATGCGTCAACTGTGAACTACAGCCATAAGTTTATGTGCAAGGGAAGATGCATTGAGCCACGAAGCTACCGCCTCTAGCATATACAGATTGAATATGGGTTATTAGTGCACTGGAGCTCTGAAAGCATTGTCAAGGAGCTGTGATCAAGGGCATGCTGTGCCTCTAAATAAACAGTGACAAAATGGTGGTTGTTAACCCCTGCTAGCTAATTTGCTGCCCAATTGGTTTAAAAAGACGGCGCATGGCATGGAATAATTCCTGCGAAGGGGGAAAAGAAAAAAAAAGGAAAGAAGAAAAGAAGAAAAAGAAAATCAGCGAGCTCATTTACAAGCCTCACGCACGCCGACCACAGAGCAGCCTCTGCCTGTTTTATTGCCGTTGTCATTGTAAAAGCTAACCTTGTTATAACCAGCGCTGAGGACATAATCATATGTGCGGGTGCGCGCATGCAGCCCAGTAATCAGCGGGCTTACGCACATGGCCGCAGACTCGCCGAGCAACTTTAGGACCCCTCCATAAGTTACGCTGGCGGTTTTTGTTTTCCCACCAAAGCACTTTTTTTTTTTGCACCAGAGGAGAAATCAGCGACTCCGACATGCCGCTCATCAAGGGGGGGAAGCGCCTTTTGCCCTTCAATCACGGCGTGACAGGAAAACAAAAATCAGCGTCAGAAAGTCATTTGTTTCCTCCTCAAAAAGCGCTCGTTAGAGAAGAGGCTAAACGCCACATTGCTATAATTCAAGGTGAGACCCATAGGCATGTCGGTAAGTGCCATTACCTGAGAGAAGAATGTCAGCGCTCTCCAGCGAGAGCACGCTTTGTTTTTTTCAAGGATGACTCGGTACATGTGTAAGTATTCAGGATGACACTCTTTCAAGGAAATCTTAGACCAAACAAAGCACTTGCCCATACAGGTCTGCTCTGTCTGACTCACACACTTACAGACAAACGCATGCGCACACAAACACACACACACACTTCAATTCACTTTGCTTGTGCAACCAGTATGTCGCATAGTCGCCGGCATTCTCCTGCTAGCTCTTGACGGGACAATGGCCAGAGAATCTAAAGGATTCTTCTCAGACTTCGTGCCTTGACCTCTGGCAGGAGAGACGAAAACACCCCATCCACCACACATATGAAACACTGGAAACCTAAAATATGCTTTCATCATTCTGGGAACTATGAGTGTCATGAAGCAGGGAACCCTCAGGGCCTTGTAGGTCCTCAGAGAAGGTTTAGTGATTCCTGTGGACTACAGCTAAATTATCATTTTTAGTTCATTTGTATTTAAAAATGCAATCATGCTTCTTGTTTATAGACTTTTATGGGTTTAACCTGGAAACAAAAGGGTTAAAACTTTGAACCACCCAGTGATTTATCTAAATAGAAACAGCAAAGCAAGCCTTCCAATAGGCAAGGCATTCAGGAGATGGGCAGAAGGTTCTACATCCTTGTCTACCAACGTGATGGTGGAATCAATTTGTGTTTTAATTCCCAATGGGTGGGACTATTACTTTTTTCTTGGACAAGTAACTGTAAAACTGCTAGAAGGTGAAATAGATGGCATTACATTGCAAATAAGACATATTAGCCTGTAGCTCCAAATGTCCATGTATGATTTAGAATCAGCAGAAGTGTTAGTGTCCATGTGCAACAGTGCTAACATACTGCTAGAAACCCCATATAGGCACTAGTAGAAATCATTGTAAAGGCAATGTATGCCTTGGTTTTTGACCAGGTTTTAACATTTACTCAAGATTGTATTTGTGATTGTATTGAGTGATTGGCACATGTTTGGAAAAAGATTTTCAGACAACAATATATGTTTCACAAGGAAGGTCTGACTTAATTTTTGGGTCTCGAATACATTTATTATACTGATGATCCTCAGATGACACGTCCATCATCATATTTTGACTGAGTTCTCTTTGAATTGTTTTTCTGTTTTTGGAAATTGTTGTCTTTGTCAGGTAACAGTTGTACACATGATTAGTCAAGTCAAGTCAAGTTTATTTGTATAGCGCTTTTTACAACAATGTTGTCTCAAAGCAGCTTTACAGGAATTTAAAAGCATGAAAAACATGAAATCACAACACTTTATCCCTTCTGAGCAAGCCAGAGGCTACGGTGGCAAGGAAAAACTCCCTCAACTGGAGGAAGAAACCTTGGGAGGAACCAGACTCACAAGGGGAGACCCATCCTCCTCTGGTCGAACAGTATTTACAGTTTATTAAACTAAAGTCTGAAGGTAAGAGCTTTAGAAGCTGCACAGATATTACAGATATTACAGATACATACATTCAATTATAAGGTAATAGGTCTATTAAAGATTTAAAAAAATGTAGGCAACATACATTTGTCTACAGTAAAGTTAAGTTCAGCAGTAATTTGGCTAAACAAAACTATGTTTTGAGTCAAACTGCAACCAAAATTCAGGCATTAAGCCGGCTGCCACTGCAGTTTTTACCATGCAAATGTGATTTTGGGCATTTTTTTAGATAAACCACAACAGCAAGTCTATTTGAGAGGAGTTAACAACTCATGTATGCAGTTTGCACAGCGCTGCATCATTCTTTAGCTTTAGCACAAACCTAAAAAAGCAAACTTCAGACTCCAAACACGGCTTGGCTCACTGATTACATTTGAAGGAACTGTGGGAAACTGTGTAAACTCACTAAACCATCACTTTAAGCCCATATAGAACACTGTACAAAAGCTGTAGTATGTGTCTGGCCTCAGTCCCAATCCCTCACCACCCCCACCCCTCCACCCCCAGCTCTTGTCCTCCAGCCCAGACAGACTTACAAGTCATTACACACCTGTCTGGACGCCGATGAACTTGAACATTGCTCCTGGGTCACGCACTAAGGCACACTTTAGAGCAGGAACTGGCTTTACTGTGCACTTCCCACATTCCACAGGAGCTTAAGGGCCAGTAAACACACACCCAGATGCCCCAGATCACCACAAGAAGCTCAAACACACTCCGCACACCCAAAGATCCGTCCATTCTACTAGAGTTATCTGACCCAGGGAGGAGACAAAAGGAGAAGAAGAGAAGCCTTTACAGTAATCTCACGCACCGCTTTGCCAGAGTCTGTCTGTTTGCAGCCTCTAGTCACCTTTACGGCCTTAGACCAATTAGATCACAATGTCCCTCATAAGTACAGCAGCTCCGTATAAAGCACAAGTCTGACGGAGTCGCTTCAGCGTTTGTGTTTACTTTGACGGACCCAGTTGTGAGTTTGAGCCTGAAATTAATTATTCCCGTATTCCGTGTATTAATCCTGACATTTACACATCCAAAGCTGTCAATATGCTCAGTGTGCTTGAATAAATGGCAAGACACTTAGCTGTGCCACTCTCTTCAACAATTGAGGGCTTTAATTGGAGGAGGTTAATTTTCTCTTTAAACCTAGAAATGAAACCTGAAAATGAAACCTCGATCCGTAACCTGTCTCTAATACACTCAAATAAAACATCCCACCATAAAGTTTGGCTTCTATGTTCTTTATATAGTCCTAAATTAAAACAAGGCCCACTTTTGAGCTTGGTCTTGCAGCCCAGTGCAGGTCTTGTAAAGAAATTTTCCATCCATTATCTTTCATGTTATCTCGCTAGTCCACCATGTAAAGGTTGCCAGTCCATCACATGGCCAACACACACTCACACCTATGGGCAATTTAGAGTGAGCGATCAACCTAACATGCATGTGTTTGGACTGTGGGAGGAAACCGGAGTACCCGGAGGAAACCCACTCAAGCACGGAGAGAACATGCACACTCCACCCAGAACGGCCCGAACCGGGAATCCGACCCACCCCGCCGCCTTGTATAGAAACTAAAAAATAAAGAAATAAAATAATGAATTAATCAATTAATTAATTTGTTAATTAACTAATTAATTAAAAATACATAAATACATAAATAATTCAAGTGAAATATTAACCAGTCTATGTAGTATTTTCTCACTTTGTATTCACCTCATTTTTCACCTGACCTCTTTGTTTAGGAAGCAAAAGTGTTCTTCATTAACATTTTAATAAAGTTAAAGTGTGCTTATTGTTAAAGTTATTGTTTTGTCCCATTGTCTCTGAGCTGTTTGGGGATAAGGCACAGTACTGCAGTGGTCAGTGCAGTCAAGCGGCAAGAACACCAATGCATAAACAGTGCAAAGCTTCAACAGACATGGAAAAGTGGATTTGATGGATAATGATTCCTTGAAAAAGCCCAGTCCTTAGGGTTGAAATCTGAGCGTATAAAATGCAACAAACTGCTGTTTAGTTATACATCACTGTTCACTCCTGTGGGTTGCAGATGGGTTGTATTGTCTTTTTAACTGTATACCTAGCAGGTAGCAGAAAGCCAACCATTAACAGGCCAATGCTACAAAAACAAAATACACACTTCAAGACTGAGACATACAACATTAATGACCTGATATGAGCTTAGAAAGTCCTTATTTCATCCAGGGCCCACATAAAAATCCCACAGAGTGTCGAACTAACCATGCCAGCTTGGTACTATGATGAAACAACAGGTTTCTACATTAGATGGTGCTGTAAAGTACCATTAGCCTATGAGTTTCTGCCTGAATCTGACTCTCACAATTATAACACACTGCTGTCAAGCAGATCCACTGACTAAAAGGTTTCTGTTCACAGATCAGTTGAGCTTCAAACATCGGCACACAAGTGTTTAAGTATGACAGCAATACATACATTGTCAATGTTTTCATTTATGCTCACATTTCTTTAATGTTAAGGTGTTCAATACGCAAACAAGCATTCAATACATGGCCTGTTGACCCTTCGCCCGAATTTCTGTCCACTTAAAAGGTGAACAGGTATCATAGAGCCTAATTTAGCTATGCCTACTGCTGTGTTGGCTTCCAAAACTTAAGCACCCCAATGATTATTGAACTTTTTGTACCCACCATGTTTTTATACCTCATCACTGTCCAATGAAAAACTCAGCTTTGTTGACTTTTATTTTACTATGTCATGTGAACTTGACAGCTGTTCTTTATATCCTATGATGAATGGACCAATAGAAATGCCCCCAAATCACCTGCAATAAAACCTCTTTACATTAACTTACATTGAAGGCTACGAACATTTTTGTCCTTTGCTGTAAAGTTACTATTTTGGAGATCCTTGTTTTTCCTTGGACAGCGATGATCTATCACCTTGAGTTTGTTCCACATAAACCACATAATCAATTAATAGATATCAACAATGTATATTGTCTTTCTTCACAATCCAGCGCTTCTATTTAATCTTCCTTGTAAACTTGCCCTACTTGTATTCTAATTGTGGCCCAGAGGAAGGTGGGTCCCCTCGGAGGTCCTCATTCCTGCTCTTAGGGGTTCTTCTTCATGCTCAAGCGCTGATCTGTTATCCTCAGCTTGCCCGTTTCTCTAAAGCAGTGAAAAAGCTGCTATACAAACAAAATGGAATTTAACTGATGCATTATTTCATTTCCTTTGTGAGGCCTTTTCCAACATGACTGTGGTACATACACACCATCCATTAAGACACAACACATTGTGATCTCACACTATTATTATGTCAGAGATGTAGCCTAGCAGGTTCCCTCAAGACAGTCTATTTTAACATCCATCAGGTTCTCATACTGCTCTCTAGCTCACCCCTCTCGTTCCAGAACAAGGGTCCGTACAGATCAGTCACTGTAGCAGTCCAGCTCCATACTATAAACTATCCACTCTTCTTAGTCTGGTGTAAATCTGTCAGCTACCTGCATGATCCAGTTTCTTGGATGGTTTGCCATGAACATACCATGTTCATAACGCCCTTATCTTCTTTTTTATGCTAGGACAAATCTTTCTTCTTCCAAGTTCTTGTCAAACAGCGTGTATAAAAGAGTTATAGAACTGATTCCCATATAAACGCTCGGAAATTATTATGTTGTTACCTAAAACGAGCCAAATTTCATGTTCTAAAAGATCCATATGTAACATTCCTGTGCCAAAAAAAGCCATAATTCTTTTTACTTGAGTATCTCTGAACCTCTCTTTATTCCTTGGAATCAAACTGGTTGTTTTTATTACTGTACCTTTAAGACTTGTGCCCTTCAGTATGGAAACTAAGCAACAAAAGCTTGATAAAAAAAATTGTGATGTCACAAGAGGCAACACATTTACTTATATTTATGAGGTTGTTCAACAAACCCTTAGAAAGAAGTTGTTAGAAAGAGGGTTTCAGACCAGACTGATGACCCATAATACAGGGCAGCCAATCAGAGCAGAGGCTATTTACATCTACGGTCGTATGGACAAGTCTAAATGCCCCAGTTTAAAATAAATTAAAAGAAGTGAACAAACTGTTTCTGCATGAATACGTTTTATTCACTAAACTGGACATATTATAAATACATAAATAAATAAATGTTAAATAAAGGTAAGTAAACAGAATGCATCATTAAAAGTTTGCTCCCTGGATGCTTATTTTCACTTCGAAAACCAACCAAACCAATCAATAAATGATATTTGATCAAGCATATGACTTTACATGCAAATGTTCTGATTGGTCACCATGTATTGTGTTGCATTCAAAAGGCAGTCCATGCTGAAAAACACGTTCTAGCTTCTTTATGGAGTACGTAGTCAGAGCTAGACTACTGGAGGTTGAAAAAGCTGATGTATGTAAATATGTTGGCTTTTGTGATATCACATAAAAAATATCAAATGTTCTGTATTTGAACTGTATGACCTGAATTCTCTGATCCAGTCCATATACAGGTAAACAACAAATTATATATGTATTCAAAATGACAATAAAAGGACAAGATTTTAGGACATTTTTATATCTGTAATATACATCTGTGTTCATTTTTTATCTTAAATATATAATCTTAAAACTGATCTACTCTGGTTGCACCATTTGACTTGTGCTGCCTGACTAATTCAGATTACACAGGCTTTTACTTAGTCGCCCACTAAGTAGGTTTTGTCCTTGAAATTGAGTTTATACTTTTTTTTGAATGAATAAATATATTAATACATTATAATAAGGATGCATTTTCTTGGTTTTACTAAGGTTGTACCACCCGACATATTTAACTGAACCATTTGGAAATGAAAGGGCTGGTGAGCTTGGCATTGCACCACAAAACTCACTTGGGGTCCTCTTTAGGATGCAATAGCTAGTCTTAAATGTTGTAAAAATAAAGGTGCTTTGTTCTTGGTTTTGCTAATTGATATTTGAGTTTCTCAGTGTGTGTATTTATCTATCCATCCATACATTATCATCTGCTTTTTCACGGAAGGGCCGGAGACAAACCCAGCGTCGTCATGTACACAAACGTTCATATATATATATATATATATATATATATATATATATATATATATATATATATATATATATATATATATATATATATATAAAATAATGTAAAATAATATTCATATGTAACCTGTGTCTATGTGTCATTTGCATTTCTTTTTTTCTTTTCTTTTTCTATGAAATGCGCTCTTTAATGTAAAAACAACTTTGTCTGCAGTTGTTACATCTAGTGTAGTAGCACTTTTACAAATCTGACCAATCTGAGTTATGTCAGTCTTTTCACACCACAGAAAGATATGGGATGATGAATGATGCTGCAAAAAAAGAAAAAAAGGAAGCTGCAGAGAAATAAATAAATAAAAGAAAAAGAGACCCTCCCTGTCGTACATACCAAAGCTGTGATCCCTCCCAATGCAGAAGCTTCTTCAAGCAGAGGTCGAAGGTTATGTTAACCCTGGGAATATCTGGCGGACCGCCGCTCCCCGAGGGAGTAAACTTGACTCCTCGCTGACCGTCTCTCTGCTGAAAGCCCGGTCAAGCCGTCGTCTGCGTATCCTCCACGCTTTAACACTCTCAGTCTCCATTCATCATACACAGTCCATTTCACTGGGCCACTAATCAAAGCTGCCACCAATATACACAGTATTGATTTACCATTCAGCCGAGCGCTGGGACCGCCGCTGAGGTCCCACATTAATCACGGAAATTATACCAACATATTTGCGCTAAAGGTTTTCTCAGGAATTATTCAATTAATCGGCAACGTATGCAAATATAATTTTTTTATTAGCCTATTTTAATAAAACAGTGTTTTATGATTCCAAATTTGTTTAAAGGCTGAAAAAGGACTTTGTTTTTTCTTCTTTGGATGCAAACAAAAATCAAAAAAAAGAAGAAGAAGAAGTAAATGCGACTGGCCGACCGCACGAGCCTATTAAAAAGTGTTCAGTGTTATCCATCTCCTTACTTTTAGCAGCACGGAATATCACAGTGTAAGAGAGTGCTTTTTAAAGATATATAAAAAAAGGAGGGGAAAAAAAAGAAAAGAAGCAGTATGAAAAGGCCCCTTTAGCTGCGGTACGGAAGCCAGGTCCCATCCACAGCAGAGCATTTATCAGAGCCCTAAGTGGCTGTAACAAAAGCAATGCTCCCTGGGAGAGAAGCTGACAGCAGTTTTCCCTCTTATCGATCGCCACGCTCGCTCTGAGTGCTCCAGTTTATGACAAAAGAGTTCACGACACCGCAGTCAGAAAGTCAATACCGTGATAAATACTCTCCTTCTGTTGGTCCCTTGTCCAGCACTTTACCAGGCATTTGCCATGACAGTTATTACTACTGCAGTAAATCCACAGAGCAGTGGAGAAACTGGCCGAGACAGAGAGAGAAAAAGAGAGAGTGGAGGTGGAGAGAGAGAGAGAGTAAAAAAAAAATACTACCAAATTTATGAAGCCAGGATGCTGAAGTTTACTTAATTTAAAGGCTGGTTATAAACAGCGCAGGGTCAGATGGTATAGGGAACGTGTGCCGCTGTGCCGATTGTTCCTCTGGGGATTTAAAGGGACTGTGAGGGGCCGTCCCCGCTTAGGCTTAAAAAAAAACTATAATAATACCTTGATTCATGTGAAACCACAGGGTGATTTGTATCACGTCCCAATGAACTCATAATAATAACCTTATTGTTTGCTGCCACATTCACTGTGTAGGCCTCTGAAGTCGTGTGTCATTCTGTAGTCCCATGTGATGAGTCCAAGCTGGCTTCTTTCAGTTGGTCATGAATATAGCTACAGCTGCACGATATTGATATACAGGATGATGTTTGATAACGCTGTCAGATATCACCATGACGATATTAGGCGTGATGAATTAGTATTAAAATATGGTGGCTCTGGTTGGATGTAACACCAGTGCAGTCTTTTAGTCTTTTAATCCTTTAAACAGACAGCAAAATACAAAATCGCAACAGCACCATTCACTATAACAAATATATCCATCCGTCCGTCCTTCCATCCATCCATCCATCAATCCATCAACTTTCACTTTATCCCGCTAGTCGAGGTCACGGGGGGTGGGGGGCACTGGAGCTAATCCCAGCGTCATCAGGTAAAGGCAGGGTACACCATGGACAGGTTATTACAAATACAGATGCATAAAATAAACAAATAAAAATAAATACATTACTAACACCTAACAAAACCGCAAACACACTCTTTGTGCACAGATAGGCTGAAAAATGATCAGTATATATAACAGCTTTTTCTAAAGAGCCTACAAAACCAAATAAGTAGATTTTTGTTTTTATAAAAACACACACAAATAATTTTGGTTTGATGTTGTTTATTTGCTTTTTTATGAAATATAATGATGTCAGACACCTCAGCGCTTAGTGCTGCACTTTGTTGTGTTTTTCAGGTGTGTTGAGAAGAGAGGAAACACTGAAATGTGCAAAGCATGCGGTCATCAAGAACCAGTGTTGGAAACCACTGGTCTAGAGCAGTGGTCTTCAACCCTGCCCTTAGTTTAGCTTCATGTGTCCACTAAGCTGGTGAGCCAGTTGCTTATAGCTCTGATCAGCTGGAGCAGGTGTGGGACATTGTAGAACTAGGCTCTGCAGGAATGTAGCAGGAGACCACTGGTGTGGAGTGATGCTTCTTCATACAAAACCAATGGTTAGTTGATTGGACATTTCCTTATTATACAAAGTTAATATACTGTGATCTAAGGTCTTCCATCCAGAAGTTTTACAACAACAGAGGAGCTTGCTTGGTCATAAACCACTGGGAATTATTATTTATATATTTTTATTCATTCGTGGTTGGGTATTTCAACCAATTGAAATTTTATGTCATGCATGTGGACCCAGCAAAGCTCTCCTTGCAATGAATATCAAACAGCACAAATAAGTGGACAGGCCATTGTAAACTGTACATATTCTAATTATGCATTGTTTAGTATTTATTAAATTCATAATAAACATAATGAATTCAATGTCATCAATGTATATATTTGTATTAAGTCCTTACAGCCATGCTAATTAAACCCTTAAGTCTTACCATTCAGTTACTGCATGCACTTCAAAGCAACCTCACTGAACTGTTCATGGGTTATTATAGAGTGTAATAAATATTTAGACCCTCTGGCACCTACTGGTCATGTAGGGAGTTAAATAAGTTTATTTCTTTCTTCATTTATTAAATTATTTAATATGCAGGACAGTTTATACCACTAATCACTGGAATAAATGTTTGCTTGCTGTTTAGTACAGTGGAAAGTTCCCATCCACGTTAATAGCATTCAAATCTGTCAGGGATACTTGTTTGATTTGAATATTTCATATTAATTTAGTGCATTTGCAGAGAAACAGCCAAGCACTAATCCAACATAAATCCGTTTAATGTTAAAATGTCTGTGTCCCCGTGCTTGGAATCACATTAATCTGTACAGAAGATTAAATTAAATTGTTATGTAAAATGTATCAGTTGAAATAATATGATTTCCATCCATCTTTATTAAAGCATGTGTACATATATCTGATATATGTTCAAAGAAAATCACATTATACTGAATAACCAGGAAAGCTTTGGAATTTAATAATATTTTCTTTCTCATTTTCCAAAAATAAACACAAACTGTGCAGCAGCAGATGAGCTACCATTTCTGACTTTACAGAAAGTCCAACGAAAAACATGCATCTCCATTTTTGTCGATTTTACTTTTTTTTTTTTACATCATTTGAATGCAGCAGCTGCTGTTCACATTGTGTGAAAATCATGACGATTGGACCAATAGAAATGCTCCAAAGTAGCTTACAAAACATTCTGGCTCCATTGACTTACATTAAAAGCAAAGACGGTTTTTGGCCTCTCCTGTAAAGTTGCCATTTCAGAGATACTTGTTTCTCTTTGGACAGCGGCAAAATGAAAGGTGGAGCAACAAAATAGTAGTGAACAGTGAGTGGGCACAGTGTCTGACCCACTCACACCAGCACAACACACACTGACACACCGCCACCATGTCCATGTCACTGCAGTACTGAGAATGACCCACCTCCCCAATAATATCTGATCTGTGGTGGTCCTGTAGGGGTCTTGATCATTGAAGAACGGGGTAGTAAAGTATACAGGGAATCAGATGAACTACAGTCTGTAAGTGTGGAACTACAAAGTGCTCCTATATGGTCAGTGGAGCTGATGTAATACAATAATATTCTGTAAATATTGTAAATTCACCTTGATCATAACTGTAAGCCTGTAGTCAGTATAGAGAGGTCAGAGAATTGTCCAAATAGGTCTAAACATGAGATTAGATGTGTTAAAAAGCACTGGAGTTCTGCCAGAATGACTCAAAAGATAAAAGAGATGGAAAACAATAGGTTAATTTTCAATTATGTGTACAATTTGACTGATAGTAGTTTGTAAGAATCTTGGGTGGAGTCCTCCATCCAAGTGTTCAGAGCCTCACAGATCCTGCAGGACCAAACTGGTGGTTGGAGGGAGGACGGAGAAAAAATGTTGAAACGCTGGTACCTGAATTAGCAGCAAAAGCAGGAGTTGCATCTTTTGTAGATAGGTGGTGGACTGTGATTGGCCAGCAGTGAACGATTGACTGATGTGTCATTGGAATCTTTCTTGTGTTATGCTTTCGTTTATTCCATTCCACACTGCAAAAAGTGAAAACATGTGGTCAAAAAAATATGGTCAGCATATCTAATATTTCTCATTATGAGATTGTTGTAAGCATACTAAAAGACTATTCTACATGTTTTTATACATTAATACTCATTTTAGGCAATTTTATCTACTAAATGCTTGACTAGTTTTAAGAAGTACTTCATATGGTTTGGCTTATTTCAAGAAATAATGCTTAAAACAAGTGATCTGCCAATAAAAGTACAAAAGTACAAATGTCTAGAAATAGGTTACATATCCTTGTAATATGCTTACAACCATCTCACAATGAGAAATATTAGATAAACTGAGCTTATTCAAGATGTTCACACTGGCTAAAAACTCTTTCTTTGCAATGCAGATGTGACCTGGAAAGGTTAGAATGCAAACGACAGCCACAGCATTGCTGT
The DNA here is from genome assembly GCA_021613375.1 of Megaleporinus macrocephalus. Classification (NCBI taxonomy): domain Eukaryota; kingdom Metazoa; phylum Chordata; class Actinopteri; order Characiformes; family Anostomidae; genus Megaleporinus; species Megaleporinus macrocephalus. The sequence goes on from CM038712.1 coordinate 22,289,041, forward strand.
AATCCTGCCAAACCTGCAGGAAAGGGTGTGAACATTTCTGCAAACTGACAAAACTGATCTGGCAGCGGTGCTCGAAAGTCCAGCAGCAGCCCTATCTAGACATCTGCCTCGTACCATAATGTCCAGCTTAGTCGCGTCTGACGGCATCCAGAAAAACAAGTTCAAACCTCAGCCTGACAGGCAAACCTACAGTAACACAAATACCTCTGATTGGCAAAGCGTTCTCAGTTAGATCAGCTTAAGTGTACGCTTTCTGGTAGAGACACCTTTGGCTCGGCAACAATAGAGAGTTAATTTGAATATATTTGTCTCTGATGAAAATACCAGCTGTGTCACCTGCCAGTTAGACGCAATGCTTATTACTAAAATCAGCACTTTTAACATACGAGGAGGTTCCATCTTCGGAAATGTAAGCCTTTTCTGTAGTGCAGTGCAATTTCATCAAGGTCATGTGCACAGCGGTCCATAAGGGCCTCAAAGCACGTATTTACGACAGTGATGTAAAAGTGAGATCGACCCAAAGAGCAAAAAACACCAATTCTCACATAATGCTGCTTTAAATAAGGTTGATGGAATTATAGTGGGCCCCTCTCAAAACCTACTAAGTGTCTATATAGTATACCACTCCCGACATGTAGACTATCACAATTCTTAGATCCCTTAGTTCCTTCCTTTGGCTGAATTGTAAGGAAGCATCAAACAGTTCCTCAGCTGCTAAGACAATCCAATAATGCAACACAAGCAGAACTTCTTCGAAGTTGGCAGATGCAAGTGGTGGTACAGGCGGTGATGTCATTTTCAAATGTAAGGTATGGCCGTCCGTCTGCAGTGTGTCAACACTTGCGTCTATTTTACTCCACTGGAGCACAAACCATTAAAACTGCAGCAAAACCCGTGGAGGAGAACACTTTGCTGTATGTCCTGTACATCTGCACTCCTGGACAGTATTTAACACTATTTAACATTTACTTAAATACAATCTTTGCACATTTATTATTATTATTATTTATTTTTAATAAATATCCCAGTACTGTCATGTATCTGCTGATACCTGTTTTTCTCTTGCACATTACCTAATTTATTACTGCACTACCTTTTTACTTACGATCAGGTTGTATAGTTTGTATTCATATATTCTTGTATATATTCTTTTTGACTATTGGAGTTCTTTATTCTTCTTTATTTATACAGTGTTATATACCTTATTGTTTTTTGTACTGTGTTTTGTATCTATCTATCTATCTATCTATCTATCTATCTATCTATCTATCTATCTATCTATCTATCTAGAGCTGAAACTCTAAGGAGACGCTGAGAGATGAGGAGAGAATGCTGCTACTCCAACAGCTGCATACATAGTTATCGCTTGACACTGCCTACTTAGGAAGCTTACTAGGGTTTAAGACCCCATTGTGATGAGAATATTTATATTTTACTAAAAGAGGCAAACAGTGTTTTCTTATCCATAAGTGAACAATCAAGTTATCGATTAGGAAAGTGGTGTAGATTGTTTTTCACAGCAGGGGCTCATTGCTCACTAGCAGCTCAACATTCAACATAGATAATGGGTTATATACACCAATCAGCCAGAACAATATTTGTTTATTTTATCAGCAGCACTTCTACACTTATAGACTGTAATTTATTTGATTCTCTGTATACTTTGTTACCCTGTTCATAAATTGTCAGGACCACCACAGGGCAGGTTTTATTAGGGAGGTGGGTCATTCTCAGCACTGCAGTGACACTGACATGGTGGTGGTATGTTAGTATGTGTGTTGTGCTGGTGTGAGTGGATCAGATGCAGCAGTGCTGCTGGAGTGTTTAAACACTTCCGTGTCACTGCTGGACTGCGAATCATCCACCAGCCAAACTTATCCAGACAATAGCGTTCTGTGACCAGCGTCCTGTGAGCACTGATGAAGGACTAGAGGAACACAGCAGATGTCGTATGTGACTTTAAGGTGGACCAACAAGGTAGGAGTGTTTAATGGAGTGGACCGTGAGTGGACACAGTGTTTAAAAACTCCAGCAGCACTGCTGTGAATAGGTTTTTATCTTAACAGTTCAATTATACACATACTGTTTTAGGAAAACTGATAGAACAGAGTACATCCAGCTTCAGAAGTTTAGACTAAGCGAACATCCCAATACAGTCAGTTCGGAATGTTTCTCTAACATATATTCCAGCGAGCCATGACTTCCCACTCCTCAGAAGCGTGAGCCAAAGCCGTGGCCAGAGCGGAGCAGGCCGCAGCGCCTGTAATGAATGTGGAGTAATAATGGCTGCGGGGTGTGTGAGAAGTGTGTGAGGAGGCGGATCAGGAGGTGCGGGGAGATTAGGTCCTCGGTGGCTGAGCTGTGCCAAAGTGTAGCCATGCGTCACACCAGCGCCCGTTGTTCTGCACAGTCTCTGGAGTGAAGGGGGACACTTATGGCTCCCACTGATAACTTGTCTCACCCGGCAGACGAGCCAGGCTTACCTCAGCCCCTCAGCCCACCAGCCGAACAGCCCACCACACACACACACATCACCACCTCTCAGCACAAATTCCGCACCCCCCCACACCAACACACACACCAACCCCTCGGGGAGTACACTCTTAGCAAAATTTCTATACAGTTCTATAGAGAACCAATAAAAACATTAAAGGAAGCCTTAAACATAAAGAAGCCTTTATAGTCTTCAGCTCAGATGTATTAATTGGTACAGGATGTTTACAGTACATGGAGGTTCTAGGCACGTCTTTATACGTCTCATTTAAAGTAATGGTTCTTTAAAAGATGCATCTCTTGCAAGGTTCCTTAAATAATGAACAATAGTGGATATATGGTACTGCTTTATTACAACTATGTTAATAAATATACTATTTTAAATTAATATATTTTAGTAATGCTGCCTTAAAATGTTTTAGTTATTTGAACTTTAAATATGAACAAATGAACAATGATTGCTCTATAGTGCTGCTTCAAAAACATTCATCTTCTTCTTTTTAATAATAATACAAATAATAATAATACAAATAATATTAATAATGATGTACATTTTTTTATTTAACTTTTTTTTTTCTAACAGGTATCTACCCTGAAGATTAATAACAAAAATAACAGCAACAACAACAACAACAACAATAACATGCCTTATTAATGAATTTAATAATAGTATATTAATTAAAATGGCATATTACTGTTGTTGACTTTAAAGAATTAGTCTTTGGGCTGCCTTACAAGTTTTTATAATTTAAACGTATTAATTTGCTGGGTATAAAACACAGATTCTTGTCCTGCTGACTTACTACTCAAAATTCAATTATACATAGGCAGCCCAAACACCAACTTGTATATATATATATATATATATATATATATATATATATATATATATATATATATATATATATATATATATATATATATATATATATATATATAGCAAGCTAATCAAGTTATGTGATTTTGCCCATTTTTTTTTATTTGTAGTTTCAGCTGACATAAATTATAATTGTAGTTTCAACACCATGTCATGTCTGACAGCAACTTAAAATGTTTGATTAAATAATAAAGATTAAAAAAAGATTCAATTTCTGGCAACCTAATTTAAAATAGTGTTAAGGACTTCATTTTATTACTTGTTCGAATTCCACACTTGGGCAAATTGAAATTTCCTGCATGCTGAATTACAAAACAACCATTCATGTTTCCCATAAACAAGCTGAGTGTTAAATCAGCTTGAAGCATTTTTATGATATGATTAACTTTGCCTGATACAATCAACTTTGCTCATTTCATGACTATGTGGAAGGTCTTCTAAGCTTTCTAGCTAACTGGATTAAGTAAAAATGGCAAACATGGTTATGTTTTTTTACATGAAGTCAACTTCAACATATATGTTAATATTGTTTGTTATTAAGTTTGTTATCCAAAACTCTTCTTGCTATGGTGGAAAAGTTAATTGACTATACTCAACAAAGTGTGTTGGATGTATATAATTCTATTAGCAATAACCAGAAAACATTGCCTTAATATTATTGTTGGCCTAATACTTTAGTTTTTTAATGGTAAAAAACTAAAGTAATGAGGTAATGTCTTCACAATAATTATACACCATTATACACTATAAACCTTAAAAAAATTTATTACTTCATATAGTAACTTGTAATTGAGCCATTTGTCTTTGACCTAAAAAACAAGTAGTTTGAATGATCGATTCTTTAAATCAAATTTTTGAGTTCAATAAAAATTCCTTATTACCGCAAGAATTCATTGTTGTCAGGTTTGTACCAGCGAAGCACCTTTTACAGTGAATGTAAGAGTTAGAATATAATAACCAACAATTTAGCCATTCAAATAGCTCTTCGGCTCATCATGGTTCTATATAGCAGTGGTGCCCTCAAACCTCGAGATCCACAGGGACCCTGGATGGCCCACATTTTCACTAAATCCCAATGAGCAGCGAGTTGCATGTACTCCGACAATCTGGACTGGTTCGGGGTCCCTTAGGACCGACTTGAAAACCGATGCCCTCAAGAACTTTTTAAGTGAGTCCTTTCACTGAGTTTTCACAAGAACCATCCACAGAGAGGTTCCTTAAAGCAGAGATTCTGAAACTGGTCCTCAGGAACCTCCACATTGGAGCTCAAAACCAACATAGATCAGGAGGTGGACTATCTAGGGGTCACTGAGGACTAATTTGAGAACCATTGTCCATCCCCCTGAAGAACCTGCCTTTTAAAGAGTGTACAGTATGTGGTTTCTTAGCCTCAAGTTCTTTCAGATCACAAGAAAAGAGGCTACGATACGAAGTCAAGGTTAATCTGTGATCCTGCTTCTCATAGATTAGATAATCTTCTGCCCTGTTAATATAATCTACTGGATAAATTAAGCCTCATCCATTTGCGTTGGATTTCACCGCTTGTCCTCAGACATTGTCCTTCTTGTTGATCACCTATTTTGATCTCGTTTGAGCTTGGAGAGGTCAGCGACTGCACTCGGTGGACGAACAGACTGGGAGTTTGAAGCTTAACTCAAACGTCCTCTCTCTGAAGGCAGATTGTGTCCTTAGCCGTGTCTCATATTCTCTCCCCAAAGCCAGTATTTAAAGAGAGTTAGCAGCGGTGTGGCAGAGCAGCTTATCCAGCTAGCTGAAGAACTCACCTCCTCTCTAATCCTCCTGTTCTTTTTTTTTCCTTCCCCCTTTCTTTTTTTTCTGTCTCGGGAGAGCCATAAAGCCCCAGCCCCAGCAGACCAGGCTTGGCCCGTGCCCTCCTTTGGCATCCAGCAATCCTCTGGACAAAGAGGAGAGGAAATCTCTGCTGTGTTAAAGGATGGCCAGGGTCACTTCTTCAACAGAGGAAGCCCAAGGAGGAGGTTTGATAAGGGGTCAGCTGCTCATCATCACTCGGCCTCATGAAGTCCCTCACAAAGCGCGATTAACCTGACTTATCTCACACGTCTCCTCAAATGCAGAAATATTTACCTTTTATCATTTTTCTTTCTCTGGCTTGGTTTTAACCCACCTTATGCTTCTGTTTAACCTTGAGGAAGACATACAGATCTTTTTTTTCAGGGGCGAATTAGACATTAGACAGTACACTTGCATATACCGTGGCAGCAGAAAAGAAATTAAGTGAAATAAAAGAAGTTTCTAAGGGGAAATGGAACTCCTAACAACTATGCCCGACCTGGTAGACCACCAAAACTGTCCCCATCAAATAAACAGCTCTTAAATGAAGCCTTGTTTTCTACTAGAATATATTTACTTGCTTCACTTTTCTCATTCTGTACATCTGTATTCACCGTCAGTCTGGCACGCTGTTAAAGCTCCTGTGTCCTTAAGCCCCACCTACTAATAAGAGTCCCAATCAGTGTGTTCTGATTGGTCAACACACCATCAGAGAGGCATTACAATAATGTGGATTCTGCTGTAGCAGTTAAGTCCAATCACGAAAACTCAGTAGAATAAGTTGGTTTTATCGCAAGTTGGACTAGAGCAGGACATTTCAGAGTGGTCAGTTTTTACTGTGATAGCTCTCTGTGGGTTGTGTGAGGATGTGCCAAGCTTGCCGATAGATAGATAGATAGAACTGTTACATACCCATATACATAATTCCAAAAACATATAAATGTATAAGCATATAAATAGACATTTTCACCTACATATACACATTAGAAAAAAAATAAAAAATAAATATATATATATATATATATATATATATATATATATATATATATATATATATATATATATATATATATATATATAGAGAGAGAGAGAGAGAGAGAGAGAGAGAGAGAGAGAGAGAGAGAGAGAGAGTCATACAATCCTACAGTAGGTAGGCAATAAAGATTGTGTTATAGGATGATGTCATTTTGTAACAGAGAAAGTGGAGAAAGTTTCTTGCTCTTGTGTGTACTTTGTTGCACAAAAAAATCATTAACACACACAAAAAAAAGAACATTTTTTAAAAATTCTGCTCCAACATATTTTGAAATAACTGTGCAATTTCCCAATGTGTAACCCTATTTATGTCTACCCTCTGTGATTTATAGTTTCTTACAATCAAGACCACCATAGTGCCGACGACTAACATTTCCTTTTTTGGTGAATATTGAGCAGGTAAGAAAAAAAACGAAAGTTATTCATATTGGAGGCTATAAAAGATGCAGACAAGCTTGTCCTCATTACTTCCTCCGATTAGCATTCCAGGAAGAACATCCAGTCCTAGTCAGCAACATGAAGTAAGACTACGCTTTGGAACACTTTCCCTTTAATTATAGCATGGACAGCTTCTTTTTTCAAAGGTGAAACTCTCCCTCAGCTAGGTGTGGTGCGTGTTTATGGGGAGCCCAGGCTCTTTTTTGTGGTTTTCATGTGGCAATTAAAGCTGTCTCCTAACACTGGGTGGCAGGAGGCGCTAAGACAGGCAAAAATCTGAAAAAAGTGCTTTTGGCTGAAGGCTATAGCACACATAATTAATTACTCTAGACAGGTATGAATTGAAAACATTGTGATCTGCGCCTCAAAGCTATTCACGCTGGTGGATATATTCAAATACGTCCAACGTCCAACAAAGAAGCCCAAAATGCTTTTCGCTTTTGGTTATTGCATTAAAAAGAACTTGTACTATAAAGTAAAACCATTTAAATGTATGTCCGTGGAGAGCTCTGCATCATCGCAAATCAAGTTAAATCTGAGGGTGCCGTAGACATTAAAATAGCACTAGCCAAAAAATATCTGGACACTGCTCTGTACCTTTTGTCGGTGGTCGCAAGTCGTAACAGTACAATGTTTTGACTAAAACCTTTAACTTCCATGCAAATGTTTCATCTCCATTCGCTACTCGGCCCCTCTCTTTCATGGAGGCCTCTCTGACACTTCCGAAATCAATCATGTTGATTTACCCTCATGACTGAGACGAGATAAAGAGAAAGAGAGAACAAAAAAAAATCCCCAACTATTAGGTCAGTCTGAGAGAAAGTGTCTAGACGTTTATTTGTGTGTCGTGTCTCGGAGCCCCTCTTTGAAGGCTGGGGGTGGCCCCTCTGTCAGGTGTGTGTGTGTGCCGGTGGGGGCGCTGGATCAAGGTGTGTTCCTGACGCTTTGATGTGGGGCCCGTCATGCCCCACTGCTTCCTCAAGCCTCTTGGCTGCCACACTGTCTATAACGCAAACCCAGGTAAAGCTGAGTCCTCTGCTTACACACACAGAGACACATGGGTTTGTTTCTGTGAATCGTGGAGCTGTTACATAGACCTCCATTCATTTTCAGGAGACTTCTCCAAAACTTCACCAGAACTACTACTAGCTAAAGCCTGACCTTAAAAAACTTACTCTGACCTTAAAGTTTAATGATTTATGGTGCGGAGACAAGCTGTGGCCCACACAAGGATGAAAGAACTCTACCAGGTGAAGGTATAAATAGGTTCTTATTCCTAAACAGTGCAATAAACCTAACCCACCCACCCACACACGTATACTTTCTTTCATGGAATGTCAGGATATATATGGGATCCCCTACTTACAATATGTAGTTAAAAGTTACTATTTATTAAAAAAGTGACTTAACAGAACATGACTATATGTCTATCCATGATATGCATGCTTCTACAGTGTTTAAAAAAGATACTAATGTTATTATTATTATTATTATTATTATTAATAATAATAATAATAATAATAATAATAATAATAATAATAATAATAATAAATCAGTATTATCAGAATTGGTGACTTTACAAGAGAAGCCAACATGTATTTATATTCAATCTAAGTTTCTGTAAAGTTTTTTTTCTAAACAATTTTGGTCCAATTATCAGGAATGGTTAATTACTTGTGCTTTAAGTTTCCTCATGTACTCTTTGGCTAATATTACATTTTGTATGACAAACTATTGTCACAGTGAACAAAAATTTTAGATTGTGTGAATATTTTACAGTGACTGGACCCATGACTGACAAATACAGATACTGCAAAACTGCATGGAATAAAATCTCTTTACATTAATTTTACACTGAAAGTCAAGAGTGTTTAGTCCTCACCCATAAACCTAACATTTTGGATATTCTTGTTTTTCTTTGGACAGCGATGATCAGAAGTATGTAGAGTAGCCTACATCAATATTCAAGTTAAAGTACTAATACTTGGGTAAAAACTTAACTTAACCCTAACCCTAACCCTTACCTAACCCTAACACAAGTAAAAGCACATTCAATTAAAAAAAATCTTGAGTAAAAAAAATGTTAAGTAGTATTTTGATCCTTTTGTAGTTTTACTTAAATACAGAGTAACATATCCAGCTGCTGGGGGTGAATTCAGCATCTATCAGCACAGAAAATGAAGATTGTGTGGCTTAATGCTAAAGCTCCAAGGTCAGAGCTGTGACCAATCACAGAGCAGTACAGACGCTAACAACAATAAAACGAAATAAAAATAAACCCAAAATTTGGAATTCGTAACTGAATAGGAATGGATGAAATTTAACTGCTAAAAGTAGATTCCTTTACTTAGTAATATACTTGAGAAAAGTAAAAAGTATAGTATAAGAAAATATTTAGCAAAGTCCAAATTCATCAAGAATTTACTGAAGTATTTGTACTTGAGTAAATGTAACTAGTTGGTACCCACCTCTGGAGGAAATATGCAAGATGACAATTAGGGGACAGCTGTGGGCTGGAGATCAGCCATGTGAAAAGAAGGTTCTGAAGGTCCTGAAACAACAGGATATGACTAAAGAGCCCTAACCCCCAACTGCTCACTAGAACCATGGATAGGGCTGCCCACGATTCTGGACAAGAGTTCTGACTGCCCCTATAGTGTGTTTGGTTCTGTGAATTTTGGCACCAATATATAATCCTAATCCTAACCGTAATCTTGATTCTAATCCTAACCTCAGTTTTAGCCTTACTCCAAGCTTAACATTAATTCTAACAACTTTACTACAACCCTAATTTTAACTCGAGTCTAATCCTAATTCTAACACTAGTCTTAACCTTCACCATAATCCTAACCCCAATCGTAACCCTTATTTTAACCCTAAACCCAATTTTGACCTTAATTTTAAATAAATAAACATAATTTTACCCTGTACCTAAACTTAAACCCTGAACTTAACCCTAATCCTAATTTAAAACGTAACTTTACCCTGAACCTAAACTTAAGCCCTGAATTTAACCCTAATCCTTCCTTTAATCCTAACCCTAACTTTATGTTGCCCCTAAACCTACTCCTAGCCCTAACCGTAATCATAATCTTAACCCTAACCCCACACTTAACCCTAATCTAAACCCTAATCCTAACCCTCACCCTAGTCTTAACCTTAATTTTAACCTTAAACTTAACCTTAATCCTAACCCCAACTTTACCCTAACCCTAATCTTAACCCTAATCCTTCCTTTAATTCTAACCCTACCGCTAATCTTAAACCTAACTTTAACCCTAAATGTTTTACATGCAGCTTGTGGTCCCAACAAGGGCAAAATATGTCCATAATGTGAGTATATGACCAGGTTCTGGTCCCCAAAATGAGGCATAAACCTGAAACACACACACATATTCACACACTAACTCGTTCACTCATGTCCTCCTCCTTTTTCTCACACTGTAACACTGGAGGTTCAGGGGCTACAATAGCAGTTTTGTTGCCCTGCCTGCCACATTCTCATTTCTCTGGTTACACAGAAGACAGCTACGCAGTAATTTCATAGCTATTACGCTCCAGGCAATAACCTCTGTAAAATTAGAGAAAAAAAAAGCAGAGAAGAAGACGGCTCAGGTAAGAATCAGGTTGAAGGTTGTGTCATGGAAAAGATATTGTGATGAATGAAGTGCAATTACTCTGTATTATTCTTCTGCTGCATCTCTCGGCGCTCAGACGCTAGCATTTCTCATCCACTTGTGGAAAGTCAACATGTCCAAGCTTCAACCACAGGTTAATTTCTTGGCATTTCCATTCCATTAACATAACACAGATGGCCAGCGGAGAACTTAATTCCTGTTATATTTACTCAGTTTGAGCTTCCGATTCCCCGTCGGATCAGCTGATCCGCAATAATATCCATGCACTGTTAGACCTCCATGTGCCACATCACTTAACATGAAGCTTAGGAGAGTGCGTCCATGTCCGAGAGTGTTTAGGCGTATAGAAAACACACTGGAAAGTCATATATGTTAAAGAAATGCGCCAGCAGTTTTCAATCTAATCTGCCTCACACCTTTAGTTACCACAGGTAATAACATCAATAAGATTTCCTCTGTTACTACACTGACTACTAATACAGTGTAGCAGTGTAGCAGTTAGGGCTGCAGCTATCGGTTATTTTTGTAATTGACTATTCTGACGATTATTCCACTGATTAATCGAGTAATCGGATAAAAATATTTTTGATAATTTAAGAGCATAAGAGATAAAATAAGACAGGTCTCAACTTTTTATTGCTTTGATTGTATACAGTAAGGTTTTAAAGAAAATATTTAAATTATTGAAACTTATTACTAGACCTATATGTAATAGTATAAGTTCACAAGACTGGATGCTGTATATTCCTATTTACATATAACCATAACTAACGTAAATGCTTTACTAGCTTTCATCTCAGCTTGCCATCACACTGATTTACTTTCTTAACTCGCCATCACGCTGATTTACTTTCTTAACTAGTCATCACACTGATTTACCTTCTTAATTAGTCATCACACTGATTTACTTTCTTAACTAGTCATCACACCGATTTACTTTCTTAACTAGTCATCACAGTGATTTACTTTCTTAACTAGTCACTACATATAACCATAACTAACATACACACTTTACTAGCCTTCATCTCAACTCACCATCACACTGACTTACTTTCTTAACTAGTCATCACACTGACTTACTTTCTTAACTAGTCATTACATATAACCATAACTAACATACACACTTTACTAGCCTTCATCTCAACTCACCATCACACTGACTTACTTTCTTAACTAGTCATTACATATAACCATAACTAACATACACGCTTTACTAGCCTTCATCTCAACTCACCATCACACTGACTTACTTTCTTAACTAGTCATTACATATAACCATAACTAACATACACGCTTTACTAGCCTTCATCTCAACTCACCATCACACTGACTTACTTTCTTAACTAGTCATCACACTGACTTACTTTCTTAACTAGTCATTACATATAACCATAACTAACATACACACTTTACTAGCCTTCATCTCCACTCACCATCACACTGATTCACTTCCGAATAATTAGCATGAACGATATCTTGTAATCGAGTTAATTGAGTTACTGGAGTTACTCAAGGAATCGTTTCAGCCCTACTGGCAGTACAGTTCAAGTTTTTATAATAATAATAATAATAATAATAATAATAATAACAATAATAATAATAATCAAAATAATAATAATAATAATAATAATAATAATAATAAAGAGAGAAAGATGCAGAAATTATGCACAAATATACAGGACCCTCATATGTATAATAACACGGTTAATCTTGTTCTTGCAGATAAACCTTTTTCTTTTTACATCATGTAAACAAGACAGCTGCTCTTTATATTCTATCCAACAGAAATGTTCCAAAATAGTTTAACGATATATAATATATCAACATTGATATTAACATTAATATATTTTATCAAACCAAATATGTCAAGATTATTTTAATCAGAGTAATTTTTTGGTGTTTTTGTAAAATTAGTTTAACCACATGAAGTAATTTATGTAGGTTAGGTCAGTGGTCAGTGTTCAGTATAAGAGAACCCAAATCAACTGGTTGCTAAAAAAATAGGCAAATGTTCAAGTAATGTAGTTCACTTAAAATGTTCATTAAACTTGAGTAAACAGATGAATAATCAGTGTTTTACATGGTTTTTACTTATTTAAAGTTCAGGTTAACCTGGTTACTAACTTTATTAAGCCTAAAATGTTTTTCACAGCTAGAAAAGATTAAGAGAGTAGAAAAAATGGTAAGTATTCCTTTAAAAAACCTCCCGACTAAAAAAAAAAAAATAATAATAAATAAACATGGAAAAGTGTACGATAAACTCAAAACACACCAAAAGGTGCATCTCCTTACAGAGCACACTCAAGTCCGCCCACCCAATCCTTCTGGCTATGAATGACGTGAGCAGCCCCGGCTAACGTTCTCAACTTTGCAATGTTTCCTTCACGCGTTCCCACCTTTTCCTGCAGATGCCTGTAAAGATGAAAGTAGCGTGGCCTTGCCTTATCACTGTCTTTAGAGCTTTCCCCCAAAAACTTGGCAGTGCCCCCCTTTACAGGAGAAATAGCATTTAGGATTATAGTTCTAAGGACAACCCTGACTATTCACACTTGGCATTAGCAAGACAGCCTCAGTACAAGAAGGATATTTTTTATTCCTTCAATTTAACTTTAATTACTCAAATCTCTGTGAGGGCACACAAGAAAAGCCCAGGCATTTGTGTCAAGAAGATTACCAGACTGCCCTGCCAAGTCCGCGCGTCGCTGCATCGTTAGATAGAATTCAAATTCAAATCCGGGCTAAAGACAGTGCAGCTGTCACCCCCCTGGCCTGCAAAGCCCCCTTTGGATCAAAAATTAGCTGTCCTCCCTCTGCCTGCTTCTCATCTCCTTCCTCTTCCCCCTGAGGACCCTAATCCCCCTCTCCCCACTCACTGTGACAGCTAAAATAAAGCCATAAAAAAAACCTCCAAAATAATTAGCGATTAAAAATAAAAAATGTTTTCTCTCCCCTTCCGAGTCAGGTGGGGAGCACTGCATAGGTGTCAGGGGCGCCGCTTTCCCGTGCCAACGGGAGGCCATATTTCCTCCCTCTGATTCATGTCTTCGTTCGGAACGAAAGCAGAGGGATTCGCTGGTGGTGGTATCAGACCAAAAACACGCACGCGCTCCCTCTCTCGCATCCTGAGAGGCCTCGTGGAAAACTCACACAAAGCTTTCTCCGGCTAGGAGAGTTGTATTGCGGCGAAATGTGGTGACGTGCTATGACGACGTGGCTGGACGATACGAGATGTTTTAGAAGGAACAGTTGTTAAATAATAACCACGTCTGAAATCCTCGCTAGCAGATTTCTGATCTCTGTGAAACACTTTTGAGTCTTATCTCTCAGTGTAGAGACCCTTATAGTCCTCAGGTTCATGAGCAGATACCTGTACTGTACACAGGCAGGTAATGCTAACAGACTAAACTTTGGTAAAGAGGTCCCAAACGGACCAACGTTTCATCTATTAATGTGTCAGAGAGAAGGAATACTCAGGTGTGTTTGAAGGTATGAGGTATGAGCACAATAAAGTTCTATACTAGTGGTCTCCAACACCTTATCCTAGTTCCAACCATAATTTGCCACACCTGCTCTAGCTAATCAACCTCTTCCCAAGTGCCTGATTGTCTGGATCAGATTTATTAGGTACGACATGGGGCATTTATTAGGTAAGGGGTGGGAATTCAATGGTGTGTTTGAAGGTACTTGGGAAGAGGTTGATTAGCTGGAGCAGGTGTGGCAAATGGTTGGAACTAAGCTCTATAGGAAGCAGTGTTCATTTCGATGATGAACTATTTTCGTCATAGTTTTCGTCAAAGAACCTTTTTTCATGATGATGACGAAACAAAAACTACATAAAAAGATAAAAACTATGATGAAATTGATTGACACTTTAGTCAACGAATAAAAACGAGACGAAAATGTTTGGAAGGGATGACACCCAATCAGAAGGCAGGGATAAGTTAGGAAAACATCCAATCAAAACTACTACTTTGTACATGAAGAGGGGGGACAAGCCGAGTAGCCATCCAATCAAACGCACACTTGCACAAATTTGGTCTAAACCTGGGAAGACCATACAAGCCTGTGACCTGTCGTTGTACGTGATGGAACTAAGTTATCTAGACAGTGTCAGCAGAGAGAGAGTTTAGCGTTTGTGTTTAAAGAAAATCACCACCGCGCTAGACATCAGCCCTCCAGCACCACCGTTAGCTAGCTTTACCGCTGCTATTGCTAGCTTAGCCTTTCTTAATCCTAGTCCTGAAAGCACACTGTCCTGTACGTTTCAGAGCGTGTCCTGCTGTAAACGTTGTATTAACTCAGTAAGGTGGTGTTAATAATTCAGATTAGTTGAATCAGGTATGTGGGAAGCAGGTGAAACGCTACATGTGCAGGGCAGTGTGTCCAGACCAGAGCTGGGAAACTGTACACACTAGACAGTGTATGAAACAGATTAGGTAGTTTGTGTGTCTCTAGTAAACATTGTGACCTAGACATGTGGCAGTTTTTAATTCATTAATTTACTGTTATGCTAAAATGTATTTGCATTGCGCAATTAAAAATACTTTCATAGCAAAAAGTAATAAATAAAATTAATGTAGATTAGGTAACCACAGAGCATGTAATTTAATTAGATTGACAGCACTAGTAACAATTATTAAATAAGAGAATAAATAAAAAGGTGATACAAGGATAAAATAATAATTTTCTATTATTCACTTAGCAGTTACGGAAGACCTCAGATGTTGTTTGCTAAATCTGTTTGTGTGTGTGTTGGTATTTCAAATGTGAATAATATTCCATAACTGGTTAATAAAGGTTTAATTTCATGTAAGTATATATAATGACTTAAATAATTGAAGGGAACTGAAGAAAAAGTATTTACATTTACACCTTTTATATTTTAGTCAACAGAATCAACTGTAGATTTAGTCGACTATGTTCTTATGATAATTAGACAACTAAAACTAGACTAAAACAATTCAGATGACTAAATTATGACTAAAACTAAATTTAATTTTAGTCAAAAACTACGACTTAATTAAAATTTGCTGTAAAAATTAACACTGATAGGAAGGTTCTATACTAGTGGTATCCAACACCTTATCCTAGATAGCTACCTTTCTACAAGGCCCAGTTCCAACCATAATTTACCACACCTGCTTCAGCTAATAAACCTTTATCCTAAGTCCCTGATTGGCAGAATCAGATTTACTAGATTAAGTGTGGGGCAGCTTATTGGTTACAGGTCAGGAGTGCAGAGTACCTTTCCGGTACCAATGTTCTATACCAAGTCAGGGTTCTTCCTAGAAGCTTTACATTAAGTGGAGATTCTGAGTTCCCTCAGGAAGATCAATGAAAAAACATTCTGCAATGAACCCTTATTTGTACCTTAACTTCTAGAGCGTAGCAAAGTCCATCAGCACCTGCCTCAGCTGAGCTTTTATTCCCAGTAATGTTTATTGAAATTCTGTGGAAATATATATGACTTGCAAGTGCAAGTAAACTGGACTTTCATCAGGTGAGCAAGCAGTGTTTTGTACTGTGTTTAAATGCTACTTTTTATTGTTGCAGTTCCCTGGCTATCTGGATAGTTGTATTGAGCCTTATTCAAGCTGAATTAGTATCACAAATTGACTGTCCAGTTTATTCAGGATCTCTGTAATATCTCCAAATTTTCCCCTAATAGGCATCAAACTTTTGAACAATAACAACATGTTGTGTGGCTACATGGCAAATAGACTAGCATTAGATGAGTAAAGATGGTTCAACCAACTTACCAACTGTCATTCAATAAAACAGAAACCATTAGGAATTTCAGTAGTCTTGTCATGAACTTGAGGATTAAGGAATTCAGTCAAATAGAGTTCAATTTTTAGAATATAGCTATTAGCATTTTAGCTAAAAAAATAAAAGAATAAAATTATTCTTTCACTCTCATTGCTCACTAGCAGCTCAACACAGAGTCATAACATTACACACGCTCAGACACAACAGTGTTCTAGTTAACCTGAAAATAGAGTTACATCATTTGATCACACAAATTAAAAATAACTGAGTCACTTTCCTTTCTGCTGGAGGAACGGCCACTAGGAAGCGCAACACAAACAACCACACTGAATGGCTTGGTCACTTAATTCTGTGCTTCTTTTCCTATTCCTGGCTTAGGCTGATCCCGTTCAAACAGGTTTAGCGTTTCTGCAACTTCAGCTTTTTCATGCCATGGCCACAACCAGCATGTTACACAATGCAACCTCGCCCCCCCAAAAAAAAAGATCACCATGCATGCGTACGGTAATTGATTGGCATGCTGAAGTTACAGGAGCCTCGCGGGGTGAGGAATGAAGCTGGCATGGGGCTGATACTTTAACTACGTCTGGCACGGCCAACCAAAGCATCTGATTACAATTTTTCAAAGGCACGGACCTGGTCTTGATTAAAACCATCCGCCATGATGTATAGACCGAAGACCCCAACGGCGGTGCGGCTAAATAGGGCAAGGGGAGCTGCACTGGGGAATGAAGTCACGGCACGACAAGCTTATTATAAAGTCTAGCCACGTGAACGGGGCTTGTTTCAACCAGCCAATCACATAAGAGCTGGAGAAAACGTGGGCTTGGCCAAGGACGGTGGAACTTGGAGAACCAGGGGAGAGAAAAATAAAAACAATCCTGCAAGCAAGCCTGGTGAAGAGAACCCAAGAAAACGAAGAAGAAGAAGAAGAAGAAGAAGAAGAAAAAGAAGAACAAGAGGAGGGAAAAAAATACAGATATCTCCTGGAGGAGTTTCCTTGCTGCCTGGCTCTGTCTTCTAACAAGCCGCAAAAACCAACTTAATAACCCCCCCCATCATCATCCCTCTCCACCCCCCCTTTCTCTCCTGGCCTCGGGGAGGGTGGGCCGATTAATATCTGCCTACCTTGTTACCTAATTCATTATGGAATAGCAGTTAATTTGATTTGATATTATTTTAATAAAATTCTGTAATATATTAGATTGTTTCAGGCTATCAAAATAATTTTCCAATTATTACGGTTACTCAACCAAGGCTCTTTTTTCCCCTTTGTGAGCGGCAGTTGGTCTGACTCTGAATACATTAGCTCGTACAACTCCATCCCGACTGAAGGAAGAAGAAATATATATGCATGATTACACCAGAAATGTTATTACTGGTAATGTGCTGCCTGCAGTACTAAGCAAACGGCCCACAGATTGATGTGTGATTGGCGCAACATGGAGCCCTAAATGCTTTGATTATGTAAAAAAAATAAAAAATAAAGAAAAGAAAAGGAGAAGTGGGGGGAAAAAAAATCATCAGATTCCTTTTATGCTAATAAACGAGGCCTTGTGTTTTCGCCTCTGTTAATTAGTAGCATGGTTGAGCAACTCTGCCCTTCTGGTCGCATCAAGGCAATGTGGGTTTCGACTCTGACCGAATCTGCTTATTACGCCCGAGGCTTTGATTATGAAGTCTACCAGTACGGGACGAACGCAGACTTGACTCCTTAGAAGCCAAAGACCACACCATACTGTATACGCATCGTGGTCTACGCGCTGTAGATCCAAGCGTTAAGAACGAGCGTGTGATTTCAGGCGGCCTCGGTTTCTTACGACGCGCTCGGCGGGTTGTCCCGTCTCCAGAGGCTCGGCGGAGGACGCGGCTGTAGTCTCTTCCTCACCGTGTTCATGGTATAGTTTAGTCTGTGAACTTTATTTTCGTTGGATCCGGACCAGAGAAGTGTGCACAATAAGTGACTACTAATTAACACCCTCTCGTTGCTGTAACATTGTTGGATTCCATTTTTCATCAAACTCTTTTGCCAGACTTTTGCAAACGTCCTCGGAGACCCGCTTAAGAATCGTCATGGGAAGGTCAACGTGGTCCCGGTGGACACTGTCTCGCTTTGGATAGCGACCCCAGGTCTCACACAAAGAAATGCCCCCTCCCTGAAAGATTGAACTGCCAATTTCAGAAGTCTCCTGCTGAAGTACAGACCGTTTGGCAACCGAGGAGAAAGTCTTCTTCTTCCTTTTTTTTTTTTTTTTTGCTGTTGGATATAAAGTTGGCACTATAAGAGTTTACTGCAACTTAATGATGAGAGAAAGTGTCTCCTTTCCATAAAACTGTGAAAAAGTCTTGCAGCCATGCCTTAATTATGAAGCTTTTACTTTCTTAAGTACTTTCCGCAAACTTTTCACACCAGAGTGGACGTAAAAGCCGAGGAAGCGCAGGAGACGAGTAGGATGCTAGATCGCAATTCAGGAAACAAAACTTTGGGGAGGAAGAGCAGAGCTGCGTCCGTGCGGCAGAGTTTGGGACGGCCTACTTTTGGCTCTTTTTATTTGTTTAAGTCTGAATTTTGCTGTGAGATTAATAGAGGAAACGATTTGGATTTTTTTTCTTTTCGTTTAAATCAGGTCACGGAGAGAGCTTGCTGTGGCTATCGGCGGTAGAAGCGTCTGGGTCAGTAGTATATTTACTTACTGCTAAATAAAGAGGAGCTTCGATGTCACCAAATATTCATTGTTTTTTCATGTCAGTGATGAATCTGCCTCTCGCATCAAGAAGAATGCATCCTTATGTACTCTGCATGCAGGCCAGTACAGTGATAACCTCTTCATATTTTCATTGGATTGCACATACATAACACTAATATTGGAATATATTCAGTCATATGCAAAGGCTTAAATGCTACTAGGCAAATATTACATGTTTTATTGAATTTTAATACATTTATTTATGTACAACAATCACAGATATGACCTTTTATGCACGTTTCACTGTACACTTTCGATATACTGTCTACGTTCTACATAGTTTCTGTACTTTCTACATTAAAATAAAGTGGCCGGTAAATAATAGCACAAATCATTAAAATATAATGTGGGTGTTTCCAATAATGTGGCCAGTGTGTAAAAGGACAAGGCTGTTGTTTCCAGGTTTTTATTATAAGTGTGTGTTTCCAATAAAGAGGCCAATGTGTGGAAGTACATAGTAGTCATTTCTAATAATGTGGCCAGTTAGTGGAAGTATAAGATTTGTGTTTCCAATAAAGTGGCCAGAGTGTGGAAGCACAAGGCTGGTGTTTCCAATAAAGTGGCTGGTAAATAATAGCACAAAGTGTGTGCTTCTAATAAAGCGGCCAATGCATGAAAGTACAATGAGGGTGTTTACAGTAATGTGGCCAGTATATGGAAGCACAATGCTGGTGTTTCCAATAAAGTGGGCAGTGTGTGGAAGCACAAGGCTGGTGTTTCCAAGAAAGTGGCTGGTAAATAATAGCACAAAGTCTGTGTTTCTAATAAAGCGGCCAATGTGTGAAAGTACAATGTGGGTGTTTACAGTAATGTGGCCAGTGTGTGGAAGCACAAGGCTGGTGTTTCCAATAAAAGGGCCAGTGTGTGGAAGCACAAGGCTGGTGTTTCCCATACAATAATTTATAGCAAAATATATCACAAAGTGTGTGTTTCTAATAAAGTGGCCAGTGTGTGGAAGTACAAGATTTGTGTTTCCAGTAAAGTGGTCAGTAAATTATAGCACAAGTTGGGTGTTTTTAATAAAGCTGCCAGTGAGTGGAAACACAATGTTGGTGTTTCCAATAAAATGGCCAGTTAGTGAAAGTACAAGGTCAGTGTTTCTAATAAAGTGGCCAGTAAATGAAAATACAAGGTCAGTGTTTCTAATAAAGTGGCCAGTGAATGAAAGTACAAGGTCAGTGTTCCTAATAAAGTGGCCAGTGAATGGACGTACAAGGTGGTCGTTTCTTATAAAGTGGCCTCATATAGTCTAAAAATGTTTACACTTTAGTAACTGAATTCATTTTACTGATCCCAAAAAATGACTGATCCCAGCGCAGGTCCAGCCACAGAAGCACACACTCAGTTTGCTCATCATTGATCAGCATTGACTGCCACAAGGTGAGTTCTGAAAAGAGCCAATAGCGACGATACAGGTTTCTCTTTTCACTACAAGTGGGAGCATCCTCAACGTAAACCAAGAGAGCTATACAGACCTGAATGACCCCTACAGTGAGGAGATCGTGGTGACTGTGTTATGCTGCAGGCCATTTGCTGGTTTGGATTGCATCCACATGTAGGCATAGGCAAACAGGGTGGATAGAATTTATGCAAAGATACATTAAGCTGTGCACCTTATGGTCCAGCACCTTACAAAAGACACTGTACATTGGTTTTACCCCTCTGGTTTTGGGGGGCTGGGGTGTTTGGAGTGTCTGAGTCCATCTGAAGATTCTGAAGACAAGACTCTCTTTCAAAACTCTCAACTCAGAGTGATGACATGAGGAACTGTGAATATGTCAGTGCAGTACATGAGGAATTTGCAGTATACACAACCTCACAGTGCACATAAATTAAATAATACAACTCACAAACATGACAGTCCACCTTTTTAAGGTAACAATGCGGGCTTGTCTATCAGAAAACACTGCATTAAAAAA
This sequence comes from Megaleporinus macrocephalus, assembly GCA_021613375.1. NCBI lineage: Eukaryota > Metazoa > Chordata > Actinopteri > Characiformes > Anostomidae > Megaleporinus > Megaleporinus macrocephalus. The sequence continues at coordinate 22,309,769 of CM038712.1, forward strand.
TTCTATCCAGGTTCTGGTATCCAGCTAAAGAAAACAAGGGGAACGGGAGAACGACAAGCTATGATTTATACCAAGGGAGCTTAAGATAACAGAACAATAGTAGTATCCCTGCTACACGTACACAAAGACCACTATTGAAGCTTGAGAGAGTTAAAGCAGGATTGTTTGCTTGAACCGAATTTCCCTTCTTTAAAAAGGTACTTTTGTCTGCCTCTGCAGGCATTGTACTTAGCTCACCTGGTTAGGATGACAGGACATAACATGTTCAAACAGCCAAGAGAGTATACGTTGCATTTCTGCGGTTGCATGATTAACGACAGTATACTCTTCCATCTGACCTCATCAAAGCCGCTGTGTAATTAATAAATGACTACTGCAGCAAAGTAAAGGTTCAGAGATTAAAAATAACGCTAGACAAAAGGTCGCTCGTTTCACTGACCACTCGGTTAGAAACACCTCCCATGTAGCTCCAACTTCAAAAGTTGGACAGAGCTTGTGTTGCCCGTCAGCTCTTCACCAATGGTCAGTTTGTATGCCAAGCTCACCAAAACTCACTATGTTCTACCAAAGTAGCCAGTTAGTGAAAACATAAAGGTAGGTGTAAGAATGTAAGAAAGTACAAGGTTGGTGTTTCCAATAAAGTGGCCAGTTTGTGAAAGCACAAAGTAGATGTTTTTAATAAAGTGGCCAGTGTGTGAAAGCACAAGGTAGGTGTTTCTAATAAAGTGGCCGGTTAGAAAAAGCACAAGGCAGGTGTTTCCAATAAATTGGCCAGTTTGTGAACGCACAAGGTAGGTGTTTTCAATTAAGTGGCCAGTTAGTGAATGCACAAGGTAGGTGTTTCTAATAAAGTGGCCAGTTAGTGAAAACACAAGGTAGGTGTTTCTAATAAAGAGGCCAGTTAGTAAAAGCACAAGGTAGATGTTTCAAATAAAGTGGCCAGTGTGTGGAAGCATAAGGAAAGTGTTTCCAATAAAGTGGCCAGTTAGTCAATGCACAAGGTTGGTGTTTCTAATAAACTGTCCAGTTAGTGGAAATACAATGTGGGTGTTTCCAATAAAGTAGCCAGTTAGTGAGGGCACAAGGCTAATGTTTCTAATAAAGTGACCAAAGAGTGAAAGTACAAGGCAGCCATTTCTAATAAAATCACCACAAGTACAAAGAAAGTGTTTCTAATAAAGTGGCCAATGAGTGAAAGTCAGCTGAGTTTTTTTAGTATTCCACTTTACAGGAAACAGAATAGAGTTTATCTGTCACTGTTAGATATTCACAGAGATATAGTAATATTAATTAAACTACTGTACATAGAGTCACTGGAACAGTGCAGGGAACCAGGTCTGGTTGCTTTTCTCTGCTTTAGTCCTCTTACGCTGGGCAGAGGAGAAAATGCCCAGTACATTATTTGCATGACACACTCCCTCACAGGGTAATTCTTTTTTTTAAGTAACTTTTTTCCCCCCATGCCACGCTATTTTTGTGAAGGCAACTGCATGCTGGAGGATAAGACCCTTTGCCAGCCTTTCCTCTTTAGCCTGATTTGAATAAAGAGCTTTGAATTAAGTGGACAGGCCCCCTTAGACAACCAGTGGTGCGCCTTTAAGAAAGCGACCGTGTCAGAGAAAGTAATTTTGATTGACGTTATGAGGAAATTTCCAGCCTGGCTGATTTAATTGCGAGTGCCAGGGGGTATCATCGGGGGCCAGGTGATGGTGCTTTTTCTGAAGGGGGGTTTGATCTGCGCTTCTCCCCGAGGTGCCGTCCGCACGGGCACCGGAGGCCAGAGGGCAGGAGAACAAAGGCAACTTTATGTCTGTGAATTCCACTTCCCCTCCTTTGAAAACAAAGCCCCTGGAATGGGCAGTTACAGTGTGAAAATGGATTCCCAAGCCCATTTGATGTTAAGTCTTTAGTGTCAAGAGTAGCATATTCATTGATAAAAGGAGAGGGAGGGAGAGATAGAGGAGAGAGAGAGAGAGAGAGAGAGAGAGAGAGAGAGAGAGAGACGGGGGGGTGGGATTGGAAAAGGAGGCAGCTGCATCTTCTCACAAACAGGCCGTGTCTCGGATGGAAGAGGTGTGGATGAGTTTTCAAATCGGCCTGGAGGATTAGGGTGGAGAGTTTAATGAGAAACGCATTGAGTTTCAGCCAATAGAACTGCTAAGAGAGGAAGTGGGGCAGCCAGGGGGAGAAAGACCCCTGAACCTTCTCCTATGGGCCGTGCTCCCTGCGTACATCCTGACCAGCCTTGTGTTCACAGGTTGTAAGCTCATATCTCAGCACAAACCATGACTGCCCTTACAAACGAGGGGCCAGTCAATCAAACTCACTGTAGTAGGTACAGGACCCCCGGTGCTCTATGTCTTTCAGCTATTTGCAATAACAGAGAGCGATGGGATTAGACAGTAAAGGGAAACCACTGTACCCCTCCTTGTGTTTACACTCGCTGTCCTTTTACTCAGCTCCACTGACCATATAAGAGCTACACCTACAGACTGTAGTACATCTGATTCTCTGTATACTTTATTACTCTGTTCTTCAATGATCAGGAACCCCACAGGACCACCTCACAGCAGGTATTATTTGGGTAGTGGATTCTCAGCACTGCAGTGACACTCATGTGGTGGTGGTGTGTTAGTGTGTGTTGTGCTGGGTTGAGTGGATCAGACACAGCTCTATTGGACACTCCTAGCTTGTTGGTCCACTTTGTTGAAGTTAGCCACTGCGCAGTTCATATTCCTCTAGTCTTACATCCGTGGTCACAGGACGCGGTTGGCGGGCTAGTTTTGATTGGTGATATATTCTCAGTCCAGCATTGACATTGAGGTGCTGTTTCTGATCCACTCACACCAGTGCAACACACATTAACACACCACCACATGACATCAGTATCATTGCACTGCTGAGAATGATCCAACACCCAAATAATACCTGCTCTGTGGTGGTCCTGTAAGGGTTGAAGAACAGAATAAAAAAGTATACAAACAATCAGATGGACTAGAGTCTAAAATGATAGAAGTACAAAGTGATGCTGGGTGGTAAGTGGGGCTGATAAAAAGTGAGTGACAGTGAGCGTAGATACGAGTGCAGAATTAACTTTTTTATTATTTAATATACATTAGGTATTTTGTTTGGGCCATATTGTAATCAAGGATGCCCACTTGCATCATTACTAACTGAGCAACAGCTATAATCCTAAAGACTGGTGATGCCTTGCCATTCATGTGCTCACAGACTTTGTGTATTCAAGCTCTTTCTCAGTAGATGATAAGGTACTTACTGAGGCTTGGGTTGAGTGTTGGACTTGTCTAGTTAAGATCATTCTGTGTGTTATTCCTAGCCCCCCACAAAAGCTCCACATTGGCTTTAACTAGGTTTTTTGCTGTCTACTGCACAGTCAAGAGCAGTGATATTTGGCTGACGGTTTCAGGTATTATCCTGCTGCTGGTTCAACAGGTTCAACAGTTCAACAGCTATGCCCATTCACAGATGAGGAGGTTTGCATTGTACCATGAGCAGATTTGTATTTGTTAGCCACAAGTTTTTCCATTACTCTATCTCAAGTTAATCTTCATCTGCTGTGTCCATACAACCTCGTCCTAGACCTCCACAGGCTTTTCACCTCTCATTGGTATCCTTGAGACTTACTTGTGCTTAACATCTTGTGCTGGAGGACACATTTTTGTATTCTTTTCTAAGCTTAGACACTAAACCTTGTTCTTGATCCATACAAAATATCTTCTTTTGGTCAACCACCACTGTGGTCTTCTGTGGTCTGCAGCTTGTTTGTTACTGTTAGGTTCACTTAATTGTTCTTGCTTCTTTAAAAAATTACCAACTACCAAAATCCAGACTATAAAGCTATTTCAGCTCTATTACTAATTATGATTAATGAATAAGTACATGACTGAAGGCTTATAAATGAAAAGTAAAGCTTACCGAGCTATTTCTACATAGAAATTGGCTTTGAGGCCTGTTCAGAAACAGACATGTATCTTTCTTCTTCAGGTCAGATACATGAACCAGATTCACAGATAATAACCTAAGATCTTTTGCCAAGTGGGTCTTATGACGGTTTCATTGAAGTTTAGATGGTTCCTCTAAAGATCAGTTGAGTATGCCAATAAGAGGCCATCAGCAAATTATCTGTACTATTTTTGACTCAAACAGGTGTTCACAGAAAGCTGGAGTGGGTCACCCGTATGGTTGATCTGACCATCTTTTTTTTGAGCATGGGGCTCTTTATCTATGAGTTTCATATTCGTGCGGGTTTAGACAATTAGTAGCAGTGAGATGGAGGATTGACAGTAAGAGGGGGGAGAACTCTCAGACATTGGGCCAAAGATGTGGCTGGCTTCTACCTGTGGCTAGCCTGGTGGAGGGGATTGCAAAAACTTTGTTCTCTGAAATTTTTAATTCATATGCCTGGATGAGATAACAGCTATTGGGTCTATTGCAACAATCGCTTGAAAGCACATTCCCAGCTGCTGCCTAGCCTTCACCTATTCACGATTGTGTGGTTTTTAAATCCAAATACAGATACAAATAAGTATATGAACCCAAATAAAACACAGAATTTAACCTACATATCAACAACTACATCACTTTAAAATCTGACAATGATTTCTTGGGTAGTAACATTGGTGTATCCTCAGCTTGGCAGGTATGATAACTGATTTCTTTCACCTCATCCAGTATTAGACCAGCTAGTAAGATGGTTTCATGAGCTTGATTTTCAGCTCAGGACAAAGATCTTTCTGGATTTCTGGACGATGTTTTGTTGATTTTTTAAGGCATCCCAACTGCCAGTCCAAATCTGACTTTTGACATATCAAGATGATATCCAGATGGTTCCATACAACATCTGGATGTGGTTTGAAATGTGATTTCAATCACAATTTTACAGATGCATCTCAGTCTGGATACTCTGGCTTGATGTTTACAATGACAATGTCGAATCCAGAGACAGACGTTCTGAGATTTGCTAACTAGTTACTGACACCTACATCACTATCACAGCAATGCACATAGGTTGAAGGGGTGTAGATTGGGTCGCAATATTGGTAGGATGGTTTGGTAGATGGTTTTTATTCACTGGCTACTGGTTAGTTAGTCTACTACATATTATTTACAGTCTGGGAAATAAAAAAGGTTCTGTTGTTGCTTCTGTTTTTGGTGTCTTGATATCTACAAAGAATCAAATGTATTGTCATTACACATGATTGGAAAAGTCAGTAAATCAAATAAAACCCTACATTTTTGCTAGAGCTTTGCCAGAGTTCTGTGGACTGAGAGCACTGATAACATACTGCTAGCTCACCAATCAGCTCTTGTTTCTCTCTTGTTTGCAGGTTAGTCTTTGGAGACCACTCTCCCATTCAGCCAATCAAATGTGAGCATGATTAAACGCCGTCTAGAACACTCAGCATCTGTAAGGTGCAGTAGGAATTATCTACTCCAACTATAGTGTGAGCAAGTTCGTTCAAATATTGGTAGAGACATTTCTTTAAACCCAAAATATTGGTAAGGACAAGTCTCTACCATTCACATGCAAACCTAAAGTAATATCTGGAGACATCTGATCACTTAGCAGTGCGGACAGTCATTCCAAAACATCTAATTTGAGAGACAAATCCAATGCGCCTGCAGTCTGAATGAAAATTATCTTCAAAAAACACACATTTGCAATGTTGAATGCACAGCTACTGTTAATTTGCTGAATTTATCATATTTTTTATTATTAAGCTCAGGAAAGAAATAGACAGCACTAAAACTGTATGTATATATGTTTTTTCATTGCAGCAGATATGGTCACTAGAAAATCAAGGGAACGTGTACTCTGATTGGCAGTATACAAACAACTGCAGGTGACTGTTGGTATGAAAGGGTCATCTTTTTTTCATATGGAGGCAAAGACTATCCAATTAAAGCTGGTGTTCTGCACCTATAACCACACAGCTATCATTTATTTTACAGTCCAAATGATTTTGATTATTAAACCACAGTAAAAATGAATCAATGTGCAATTGCTTAGACATGAAACTGTATTTAGATTTGAGCATTATTAATACATTTCAGTTATTATCTATTTAAAGACAGCAGGAAACAGTAACGAGAGTTGGCTTTTCCTGTGTTTTAACATGTCTTTCTATATCCAAGTGTACCATTTAATCTTAAGGCTCGCCATCTTGCATGTGAACACAAATCATTTTCTATTTGTTTCTGTGTTTCCATACACGCCACGTATATCTCTTTGTTGACAACACACAAACTGTTAGTTTTCATTGTGTACTGTGAACAGTTTAGACTTCTAACTACTATGAATGGCAATTACATGCAATTTGTCAACCGAGTCTTTAAAGAAACGTCCCATTTATGACAGTGAATCACAACAAGGACAGATTTGAAAGTGAAAATTAGGAAGGCTAATTGGTTGGTTAAGTTTATTTATGTTGTTGCGGTTGTGGCATCTCATCATGGCATCTAATCACATGCACCGATCTGTTTGTTTTGAAAGAGTGTTTTCTTTCTCTTTTTTTTCTCCAGTTGTCTTCTTATCATGTAAAATGGCCAATTTCATGGCTCTAATGTTGCCAGTACCTGCGTTTATGATCAGCTGAGGATGAATTTCATATTGGAATGTAGATTTATGCATAGACTTAAAATGAAGTCTGTTGTGGTTGTAACTTAGATTGTTTGTACACTTATCGTAATTTCCACTAGCCATCTTTTCACGTAGTCTATCTGAAGGGTTTGAAAAACGATCAAGAACTCAGAAGGGAGGAAAATGAGTGAAAAACAAGAAAGCTTCAAATGTGAAATGTTTTTGTTATATATATATATATATATATATATATATATATATATATATATATATATATATATATATATATATATATATATATATAAATGGCTCAAATGGTAGCAGCACTACAAGACAGTGAAGAGAAGACCCCTCGTGCTGGGATTCCATATCAGACTTCAGTTGTGCCGTCCACAGCCAGGAGTCACAACTGGCTGCTTCATTTAAAGACAGCCTTCCTTTTCAAGTCACTTAATAAATGTACCAACCAATTAACCATTCGCTTGGCCACATCCAGTGATTAGAGTCTTTCTCTGAACATGATTGATTAGCTTATATAAGTTGGAGTATGTGTTCATCTTTGCTTTGCTGGATTTAGTGTTTGTCAAGTGGTATAACATGAATGAGTCTAGTACAGCCATGCAAAGTTGTTTAACTCTTTTAGGTCAACAATGTCATATGTAAAATAATAAATATCTCAGAAACGCTGCATGCTAGACATACTTTAATGGGTTTTTTTTTCCCAGATGGCTAGCGTTGTTACATTCCAATGAGGGCTCCGGTGTGATCATATTCCTTTTAGAAGCTAAGTGACCCCCATAAACTACATTGTCTTTATAGAGTCCTTGTAAAAAAATCATTATGATTAATCCAACATGAATGTCTTCTGTGATTATTTATCCATTTCTCTGTGTTAAAAAAAGAGCTATTGTTGTTGTTAGCATGGTTGTTATCCATCCATTAACACCTTGAGTCTATCTACTGTGTTTCTAACTTGTCCATCAGTCAGAGTCTGTATTCCTGGTTTGTCTGCCAATCAAAGGCTGTGTTCCTGACTTGTAGACCAATCAGTGTCAATGGAACCACAAAACCCTCTTTGGGCAAAATAAAAGTCACTATATATATATATATATATATATATATATATATATATATATATATATATATATATATATATATATATATATATATACTTCCGGCCAGAGAGGGTTGACATCAGGTTTTGACCAAGAACCTGCCACTTCATTACTTTATAAACACTCATCAGCAATTCAGCTTAATAATCATCAAATAAGCTTAGTAATGATTGCAATAATAATAATCTAATGGTTTAATATAATTCATAATTTAAAACGATAGTCAACTTTAAGACTTAACCTTCATACAGTTCACATAAATCCAAACTTGAATAGGCTTAAAACCACAAGTAGTAAAATCTGTAGTGCAGGGAGCAGGTTGGTGGTTGAATATTTGATATAGGATATTGAAATGGCTTAAAATAAACCATCACAATTTGTATCAACCCATAAAATATTATTGATTGATTGATATTAAAATGGCACTTATTAAATGTGGTTTGGTGAGAAATGTTCAATTCTAGAAAAACTTGCCCAGTCAGAATCGTTCACAATGGTGGTGATTGGAACCAGACGTCTGAAGAGTTTAATGCCTTGGTAGAGCAAAACCCAAAGCATTGGTTAATAGGCCCATTGGTTGGTTAAGGGTAGGGTTAATGGGTAAATCATTGACCTCACTAATAGAAACGTAGTTCATTTGCAAATTAGCTTTTTCAACCTTCATATTTAATTCTGTAATAATAAGATAATCTCACTAATCCTTTAGTAAAGTTATCTGGCCTTTATCATCAACTGCTGGATCACGCTGATGTAGAGATTATGAAGTAACCACATTCCTATCTCCAGCAGTGTGGGAGCTGTGGGTCTGAATGCGAGCCTCAGTGACATCAGGCTCAGCGAGATGGAGATGTTGTCTCGTTATTATGTGATTATTTTTGGATGGCACAGATCAAAGCTTCTGCTTTGGCACGGGCTCACTAACCTGCCCAGCGCATTTGGAATGTACGATTTTAGCCGATGATTATTTAACCCGGGCCGCATTGTTGATTTTATTATATAAGTCAATAATCTTCTCTATTCCCCAGATTTAGTTAATCTTCCTAATTACAAATTAGCATTCTCCACATACCAGTCCTAGATTTCCAAATTAACACCCCCGCTTCCAGGGGACCGTGAATCAGCCATGCTCGCTAATTCCTCCGTGGACTGCCTGACGCACAGCACATCTAACCCCCACCACCACCCCACCCCCCCCCCCCTTCTGCTGTGATTTTCCCCCTCAATTGTCTGCTTCAGAGAAGGAGAAAAATGAAGAAAGAAAGAGAAAAATGAAGAGACTCCAGTGTTGGCATCCTCCTCTCTCCTTGACGCGGATACAGACGCGTACACGCACATCAATGCATCTGAGAGCTGCGATCACAAGCATTAATAACAATTAGGATGGTAAGTGCTGAGGTGGGGCCTGAACGCTCCCCCTCATCTCTTGCCATCCGGCAGGGCTGAAGGTTTACAGCAGCGGCTGATGTTCATTAGGTGGCGCAGCGTCAACAATACCTTCAGCCTGTGGAAAAGGAGAGATGAGGCCTGAACGGTTGCTGTAGATGCAGCAAAACAATTTTTGAGAGAAGCTCTGAACTTGTATTTCAATACCACCAATTTTGGAGTAATGGTGCATAATTCTGTTACTGAAATGTAAACAAAGAATGTTTAAATGATGCATTGTAGAGAATCAGATCTCTGATATATGTTTTAGGCCCAAAACTTTTATAAAACAATGTCTCAGGCATCAGTCAACATAATAATAATGACTATTGTGGGTTATAATTTTCAGTGAGGGAGATTTTAGAGGTGTCAACAAGTCAGAAACACCTCTGATTGGTGGACAAATCAGGAACACAGGCTATGATTGGTCTACAAATCAGAAATATGGCCTCTGATTGGTCTTCATGTCAGGAAAACACATTCTGATTGGTTTACAAGTCAAAAACACCGCCTCTGATTGGTCTATAAGTCAGGACCACAGCTTCTGATTGACGGACAAATCAGGAACTCAGGCTATGATTGGTCTACAAGTCAGGAATACGGCCTCTGATTGGTTTACAAATCAGAAACAACACTTCTGATTGGCGGACAAATCAGGAACACAGGCTATGATTGGTTGACAAGTCAGGAATACCGCCTCTGATTGCATGACAAGTGAGGAACACAGGCTATAAATGGTTGACAAGTCAGGAACACAGACTCTGATTGGTTGACAAGTCAGGAAGGCATCCTATGATTGGTCTACAAGTCAGGAACACAATTTCTGATTGGCGGACAAATCAGGAACACATGCTCTGATTGGTTGACAAGTCAGGAATACAGCCTCTGATTGGTCTACAAGTCAGGAACACAGCCTCTGATTGGTGGACAAATCAGGAACACGTGCTCTGATTGGTTGACAAGTCAGGAGCACAGCCTCTTATAGGTGAACAAGTCAGGGTCAACAAGTTGGTTTCTTTTGTGGTTGTATGTAAATGTTGGGGGTGTAATTATTAACGAGTCTGTTACGTAACAGTTTAGGATTTTGAGATTGGCCTGTTTTATTGTCCCTCTTTTATAAATGCAGAACTTGTATAACAGTGTTTGAGGTTCATGGTATGTACAGTTCTATGTACCTAACTCTCCTTATTCAACTATAACAATGTACATCCAGTTTTACACAATATGGCACCTTTAATGAGAAATGGGCCAATATATACATTATAGCATAGAAGGGGTCTAAAATTCTCTGGAATAAAAGTGGAAATGAACATTTCAGAGTTTGGTCGTGACCTCGTTATTCATCGTCTGACACCAGACAGCGGCTCTAAAAAATGTCTCTTATTTACATGTAAACAGAACAGAATTGAAAACAGCCAGTGAACTACTGTATGTGTTGCATCACATTATCAAACATCCAGCATTTGCTTGGCCGTGTTTACAACGTTGGCGACATCTCTCCTGTGGCTGAAGTGTTTGATTTGCTCTGGATCTGATGGTCAAAAGAATGAACTCCTCCAGTGCTCTCAGTGTAGCCTCGGAGCAGCTAAAATCCCCACTTACAGCATGAAAGGGAGAGATGAAAAAAAAAAGAAAAAAAAACACAACCCATCCTCACAGTCCCGCGTCAAATAGAGAGCGGAGGGCAACGAGGGGAGAGATAAACAGATTTGAAAAAGCAATCAACATTTCCCTAAAGCTCGGGAGTTGATTTGCATCCGATTCCGAGATCATGTTTTATTTATCAGTAATCACAACCAATCAGGGGAGAAATTAATCAATGAAGGCGCTAGCAGGAGCGATATCCGGCCATCTGGGGGTCACACTTATCCCTCCACCCCCCCCGCCCAACCCTCCCAACCACCCCTAACACGCTCCTCCTCACTCCTGGGCACTCTCTTCTGCCCACATCACCACCACCACCACCACCCCACGCCCCCCCACTCTTTCCGCTGGGTTTGTCATGGGCCCATATTTAGGTGACTGATTTTTTTTTTCCCCTCATCTTTTTTTTTTCCTCCCAATGAGCTCTAAGGAACTCCATATGGCCAGGATCAAAGGTGTTGCTGGGTGCATGGTTCTGCTTTATTGCCAGCCGCTGCTGTTAATTAGAAAACAAGATCAGAGGCAGTATTAAAATCCAATTAAATTGATATGAACAGATTGCCAAGAGATGTTCGCTAATGTATAATTGAGCACCATGCAAATTTCAGTGGCTGCCTTTTGTTTTTTCGTGTCTCTCCGTCTATCTCTCTCGCACAGAATGAGCAATGGAGCTTGAAAGTTTTTTTTTTTTTTTGCCGTTTTCTTTTCTTTTTTTTTTTTTTGCTTCTGCTAAAGATAAACAAGTTAATGCCATGAGATGGGGGTATTGCTTTCATCAGTCGAGTTAAAGCGATATCCTCCCTGATGCTGAGGGGCCGTGGAGCAGGGTGGCTCCGAGGCAGTATTAACCCAGCATTCCTCTGGCTCTGGCGGGATAGAGAGTGGGGCCGCAGGAACAGAGACTAAACAGACCTGCACGGGCATGCCCACAGGACGGGCCCAAGCGCCCCAGGGACTGCACGTGGAGCAACAGAGGAAGACCAACACGCACACCTATCGGCTAAAGTCATCTGATATTAGCCTGCGTGGGGCTTTTTTTCAGGAAGGTGGAAGAAAATGGGGAATATCTTTTCGTGCCAGGGAAGCATCTCAGTGCAGTTTTAGACCTTTTCACCGCTGCCTGCTTAGACACTGGTCCTGTATTGGGTCATACATGAGGCTTATATAGTGTAACGGTGGTCAAATGCTGCATTTTTGTCATTATCAATATGAAAAATAGTAACTTTACAGGAGGAGGAAAAAACTTCCCTCACTTTTAAAGTAAATCAATGGAACCAGAATATTTTAGAGTAATTTGTTTTTGTCTTCCGTTCAACATGAAATTCATATGCAATAAAAGGAATTTTCAAGATTTCAAAAAATGACTAAAATCAAGATACAAGGCTCAGATAACAGCTATAGTATTATTATTATTATCCATCCATCCATCCATCCATTATCTTCTCTAGTTGGGGTCAAGGATCCAATCCCAGCGTCATCAGGCAAAGGCGGTATACACCATGGACAGGTCGCCTGTCCATCACGTGGCCAACACACACTCACGCACATGCTCTCACCTATGGGCAATTTAGAGTGAGTGATCAACCTAACATGTATGTGTTTGGACTGTGGGAGGAAACTGGAGTACCCAGAGCAAACCCACTCAAGCACGGGGGGAACATGCACACTCCACACAGAACAACCCGGACCGGGAATGCAACCCAGATCGTCTTGCTGTGAGGTGACAGTGCTCACAACTACACCAGCGTGCTGGCGTTATCGTTATTATTATTTGTTTAATTATTTTTTTTTTTTTTTTTTTGGCTAGATTTTTTCACCAACTCGTCCTGCAGATATCATCACCACTCAAATTTGACTGTGAATAGTGTGCTTGTATACACTTTTTCAGATGTACATTTTTATACAGTTAATATTAAAAATAATAAATAATATACAAATATTTTTTCCACAGGAATGAATGGGGTGCAAAGGTCTGTGGATCCAGTTTATATTATTATTGTATTGTATTGAAGTCAAGTAGAAACACTATGTTAACCATGTAAAAAATTACAGCAACCTACCAACATCACATGTGATAACATTGCAACCCAAAGGAACACCTTGCCACCTCCTGGGATACTATAGCAGCATCTTATCAAGCTCAAGCAGCATAATCATGAATTTTCACCAGGAAACACTAGTTCTATTTATTTATTTCTGTCGTTGTTTTTAATGTCTGCCCTATTTTATTTAATTATGTACTTGCTTAGTCAGCTTATACAGTCAAAGATCACTGACATCAGTGATAATCTCAAACAATCAGAAAATAGTGTGTCCATATAAATTCGTCCTGAAAGCTGCACTGAGTTTTATGAAAGGGCAGCTGCACTACATTACAACACTCATGCTCACACAGCGTACCAGTACTGTACAATATGTACATTGTTCCCCCTTGATTAAACTTCCGTATGTATGAAACGCTGCTTTCAGGGGAATATTTCAGCTGCACATGTACACCGTTTACATGCTGGTTGACTTTGTTTAGCATCTGTTTTGGTAGTTTTTTTCTAACGTCAGCACATTAGACACTCTGGTCTACTTAAAGGATGTGACTTCAGGGTGAATCTATAGGCTGAACACTAAAATACCACACATGTGTCATAGCAATCTTACAGAATCAAACTGAACACTAAAGAAAGACTGAAAAAGTTTTCCTCTTTTCTTTATTGTGTTGTAGCTTTATGTTCATGTAAACCTTCTGGGAAGTCATAAAAGCCAAAGTACATGGCTTTTTTTCAGCTGCCTGAAATGCCTCGTTGGAATTCCAGCACTTTTCTCTGTTACAAGGTGATGTCATCTCGTAATGCAGTCCTTATTGGCTGTCTACTAGCAAACTTGACACACCCTCACACAATTCACAGCCAAATCAGTAAAAACTGACGACTCGCAAACGTCCTACTCCTGTCAAGCTTGTAATGGTGGATCTACCAAATTGTTCTGCCAGACTTTTAGGATCGGACTCTTACTCAAACTGATACAGCAGAACCAACACTATTGTAAGATTTTGTAAGACCCCAGTGTGGGGTTCAGAACTTTTAGCAGGATGCTGACCTTGTGGTTGATCAGTCAGAACAGGCAAGCTGACCAATCAGAGTGCAGTTGGGAGGAGGGGCTTAAACACACAACAAAGCATTTTAGACTGAGGACAAAAACAGATATACAGTATGAAATACTGTGAGAGTGTATGAAAACCTATTGCAGTGTGGTTACTGTTGTAGTATTGTAGTATAGGTTTCCTTTGTGAGTCGTTTATGTTGCAAGCAAATACGTTTATGTTGCAAGCAAAATTCTGTGTCTGTTTTCTTTTTTGCTTTGTTCCTTAAATTAGTTGTAGTTGTTTTTCTGGGAAAATGTTGTAGAACATTTAACTCTGTGTGATAATGGGGGTCCAAGGGGGTATTCTTTAAATGTGTTATTTTTTGTATGTATGTATGTTTGCTTTATCTGATTGCAAAACACATTCACTCTTATTCTTTGAGTTACATTGCCATAAGCACTGAATTGAATAGAATAGAATTCTTTTATTGACATTATACTTGCGTACAATGGAATTTATCTCATATATATATAAAATAAATAGAAAAAAAATAAATAGAAAAAAAATAATAATACAATAAAAATAACCAGCGTGAATGGCATACAAACTGCTCTGCACCTGATTCAGGAAATAAACGAAAGTCAATTAAACAAGCAGAGTGATTTAAGCCCCATTGATGAATAAAGTACCTTATTTACATATCGTTTACAAAAGACACGCCCCAGTTTTCCCACATATACATATCATTTACATATACTGTGCACTAATTCATGTAGATGTTTTAACCGGGGGCCAATAAACCTGAAGCATTTAGTAGCTCCTGAGCCAGAGGTTGTCATCATAGTTTGGTCTCAAGCCCGGATTTCAGTGTTATAAGAACTGAAAAGAATAAAATGTGGAATAAACCCAATGTAATGTGATATACTGTGTGATTATTCTATAGGTTGGGAATGTTTCTACTGTAAGAGGTAAGCTATGTGTTAAGCTTGAGTTATAGGCAGGTGGATATTTACTATATGAGTAGTATAAAGCAAAAAAAAACTTCAAACAGAACACATTGTTACAGCATTGGTTCATATAAGTGTACACATAGAATATTAGTTATTTTTATTTCTGCTGTTATTTGTATATATCTGACAATTGACAATAACCTTGATAACCTTGAACCTATATAGTGTCAAATGAGATTGTTCACATCACATGTTAGGTTCAAATATACATGCATAGAACAAACTTGGGATGGGATGGACGAGGTCAGTTTCTTGGGTGAGGTGCATGTGGATAGTGTAACATCTAAATAACATGGCATGCACATGTTTATGTCCATCAGCGTCTGAAGGAGAGAACAAGTCTGAGTGTTGTTCTTTATATTTATATGTAAATGTAGCATCGGGACGGATCAGGACAAACACAAGCAAAACAAAACAATTTCCAAAGCTTGTGCCTCATCAATAGACACCCTAAATCACCCCCACGGATTCCTTTTGTGCTCGCTGAAGATGAACTGGCACTAATAAGGAGCATTGTTCAGGTGTGAATAAGTGCGGCTGACTAAAAGCTTCCATCTTAAAGCTTTTTAGTCGTGCGTCTGCAGCTCCGATGCCCCGGTTCAGCCCTGGGACCGCAGAGCAAAGTGCATGCAGCTGGAGGGCTTTGTCTCACTGTCCCTCCTCCACGACTTCAGCTGAAAGGTCCTCGCAGTCAAATGAATAGAGGCATGGAAAAAAATCCTTCAAGTCACATAATAGCATGTTAATGTGATTGTCAGGAAATAAAACTTGAGTATCGGAAATTGCGCCAAAAAAGCTCCACCATAAATTGTCCAAAAAAGGAAATATGCTCATCTTTTATGAATAGCAATAAAAACCCTCAATAATTTGCAATAAAAGGGGAATGTGAAGTATGTGGAGTGTGCGAGGGTCTAAGAGATAAAGGTGGATTTCAGGCGGGCATTGCGTACAGTATGGAGAGCCGGGGATGCCGATTGAGAAATCAGTGCTATTCATGTACTTGCACACCTAAAAGTGAAACCAAACCCCTTTTTCTTTGCAGTGTAATATCTGAGGGTCATTTATGTTTCAATTTACTTATAAACCAAAAACACTGACACTGTTATTGAGGAATTTTTGCCTCGGGTCAGCTAAGGCAGATCCCAGTTTATCTAAAATACAACTTATGACTTATTGCATCAACTTTTCCCTGCAGTATGATATCTGACAGGGGTCATTTTTTCAACCAATTGATACCAAAAAAAGGAAAAAAACTGTCAAACAGTGAATATTATAAGTATAGCTTTAGAATTAATTTAATTATTTCAGTACATTTAAGTGGCAAAATTGCTAAAATCACCACATTTTTGACCAGAAGTAATTTATTGCAAATCACAAACATAATATAAAAAATAATAACTCATTTTCAACCTGCAGTATGATGACTGACTGGGGTTATTTTGAATGATTTTAACCAATCTATATACCAAAACCGAATAAAAATAGTCCGAAATTTCATTTTAATTATTAAGGTAAATATCCAATAGAACTTTATGACCAATTTGATTATTTCAGGATTTCAGTTCACATTTTTTACTACAAGTCACTTATTGCTGATCACATATTATCAAACACAGCATAGAGTAATGACTCATTACACAACATCATTTTAAACTGAATATCTTCGCTGCATTATGATGTCTGACAATTTGATAAATTCAGTACATTTACTGGAAAAAAATGCTTCAGTCACAGTAAACACCACAGGTTTGACCTCAAGTCACTTATTGCAGATCACAGATAATCAAACATAAAATAGAGTAATGACTACATAAACTTCCTTGAGTGTTTACCCTGTTGGATTTATAAACCAAAAAATCAAAAACTTGTCAACATTTCATTTTTATTTACATAGCATTCATGTAAATGTTGTCCAATAGAACATTATGGCCAATTTGATTATTTTATTTAGTACATTGAGGGGACTTCAACCATAATTACACTTATAAAAAATGATGGTCAAATACTGCCCATTAATCACTTTATTGGTACAACCTATAAAAATGAATTCATGCGGTAACAAAAACTAGTTTTACTCAACTAAGAAACGACTTTGACTGAAAGAAACATTTATTCAGACTCTTTTTTAAGGTTCAGTATAACTCGTTCAATTGCTGGTCACTACATTAAATAATTATTTATAGGTTGTACCAATGAAGCACTTTTTACAATAGAGTTTGGGTGAATGTTTTTGAAAAAATAGCCTAATGCCTGGGTCAGCTTTGGTCATTATAGTCAATTTATATGGCAAATAAATCAACAAATAATTGCCAAGCACAACATTTCTTTTTCTGGGCCACCTAATGCAGATCACACTTGATCAAATATGGCACCACAGAACAGAACAATGACTATAATTACTCATAAACTAACTTTTACCCCAAAAATCATAACGTCCAAGGTTATTGCTGCCAGTTCATTTGCAGATGCTAAAATCCTAATCAAACACTGTGTAAATTGACAGAGCCGTTCCTAACAGACTGCACATCATCAGACTGCAAGAATGTGTAAGTAATAGAGTAAAGCAGTGTTATTAGGTAAAAGAGGCTGTAATCAATGAAGCGCTCCCTGTGGTGAGAGCGTGTCAGCGCGCATTAGCCAACCCCCAGAAATCCCTGCGCGTACGCCTTAGCATGCATTTCCCCAGCAGTAATGTATGACTGTAACATAACTGTCCGGCTATTACCGTTAAATTATGCACTGGAAAATTCTCTCTTTATTAAAGTCATATTTCGTGGTGGCAGATGGTTCCGCGCTGGGCTGGAGCAGCGAGTATAATTAAATGCGACACCTTTGCCTGCTCCAGTTTCATATGAAGGCCAACGCGGTGGCTTGCGAGCTCAGGTAGCGCGCCCGGCCCACCTCCGTCACACACTCTCAACGACGTGCCTGAGAGTTTGATGGCACACGGGTCCTGTTTAAGGCTAAATATTGGCCAATATCTTTGACACGGCATGACGGTCATAGCTTTGTACCACATATTTAACCAGGAGGCTGAAAAAAAAAAGAAAAGTCAGTGATCTCTTAGGCTGTGCTGTACATCCGTTCAGTTGTTTGATGGTTGGTCGTCCTCTGAACCGACTTCCTTCCTTCCTCTCAGTAGGAGAGATAACTTAAGAGGTCACTTCTAACCGAAATATGTCTACTTCAACCAGAAATTAGCCATATTTATGCAGCTTTTCAAAATAATTGCTTCTAATTAAAGTATGTCAAGCAGCTCCCGAGATGAAATTTCCCACAGGACTGATGTACTTCAGTGGACTCAACACTTTTAATAATCTGTTTTGATCTGTTAATACAGCATTATCTTCACAATTGAAAAAAAAACTCTTTTATTTCTTTGAGTTGATTAAGCAAAAAGGTGTTTGAATGGCCCATGCAGTTTTAACTGGGCTATTAGGGAGTGTGAATGTTATGTTAAGCAGCACCCACCCCACCACCCACCCTGCTAAATGGTCTGATTGCTCTCCAGAAGTCAGTAGCGTGAGTCTAATTTCATTATCTATGAATCAGTAGTGAACTATGACTACGAGTCAGGCCAAAAGAGTAAAAAAAAAAAAAACTGTTGCCTAAGATGAGACATATTTTGGGCCTAAAATGTATATATTTGACACCTAAGAGCATTATTTCAATAAGTGTATTTTCACCAGTAAGAACACCAGATATGATTAGAACAGATGTAAATAATCATGCATACAATACAAAGTAACATGAATATCTTATTGTGAAAGAAGTAGATCATATCTTGAGCTCCAGTTTGAAGAACAAAGTGTAGTTCCAGATTTCTCCTGGACGCCCCAGACATTGTATGAATGTATTCATTTCCTTCAGCAGCAATCTTGATTTAGCTTAATGAAGTACTGAGCAGTCAAAGCAGGTATTAGATGAGAACTGTAAATAATACTGAGCTATTTCCACAAGGAGAAGCTTGGAAAGGGTTAAATAAAAACACTGATGTATGTAAAAGCACTACAACTGTATTAGTACTGTTTGAATATGTGAAAAATGAAGTGTTAATAAAAGTAAAGGAAAAATAGCTTTTTTAAATATCGTCTCTGTTCAAAGAAAAAACAGAGGGGAAGGAGCAGTTTTCACTCTTAATGTAAGTCAATGGAACCAGAATTTTTTCCAAGATATTTTGGACCAGTTATTTTGATCCATTCATCATGAATTCTTCAGATGATGTAAATGTTGTGTTTGAAAGATGTAAATAAATAAAAATAAAACAAAAATGGAGGTGCATATTTTTCTTTGGACAGCCACGATATAATGTCCCCAAGTGTCTAAAACTTTTGCACAGTACTGTACCCACTATTTTGCCCCACTATAAAGACGTCAATATCTTTCTCTAGGATGCAGCATTTCACATCAACCCACTTGGAATGATTCGACATCTTAACGATTCAAGTTCCGCTCAAATTTTGAAAAAAGCGGTGGGATCACCCTTTAAGGATTCGGCGGCTACGCAGGAGGCCTTCTATTATTTGTGTTTACCAAGTGCTACTTGTGGCGCTTTATATTTACTCGCATGCTGCCCACCTACTGTATCTTATTTTCTGTTTGCACAAAGCGCGAGCGTGAGCCACTCACCTCCTAAATACAGCCACGGGCAAACAGAGACGAGGAGAAAATGGAGTGTGATAAAGCGTGCTCAGGCTGAGGAGGTGTCACCTGATTGGCCCAGATATCACGATGAAATATTCATAACATGACATAAAAAAAGGAGAGAGAATTTAGCCCGTTATAATGAGGTTGGAGCATTTTATCCCATCATTACTGCCCCACTGACACACTTACTGAAAACCTCAGCAGCCATCTCCAAACCAGCGCGCGGCGCGGATGTGTGAGCGAAGCGCCCCGTGTAGATCTGCTGTACCCAAGGAAAACAAGCGCTCTGCTGCCGAATCGAGGGAAAGACTGTTCAGCCGTGCTTAAATCGGATGCTAAGTGCAAGATGCTGAACTCTAAGCTTTTACAAAGACTCACCTGCAGTCAAGGCAAATCAGGCAGCAGGTACTGGCAAGCTCAGCTAGTCGTTTTCAGTAAAACCTCCACTTTCTGAAGCAAAAGAGTCCAAACTTTATTGCAGCTTGCTGGAACGGAGGACTGGGCCTTGTTCATAGGCCTTGTTCAAGCAATAAGCCCCACTTTTTAAAGGGGAGCACAAATCATCACCTGACTGCAGAAAAGTCTTCACACCGCTGAAAATGATCTGAATTTTGTACTGAACTGATCTGCATTTATATATCCTCTCAAAAATAACAATTGTCTTTACTTTCAATGTAAGTCAATAGAACCAGAATTTTTTCAAAGCTATTTTGGAGCATTTCCTTTGGTCCATTTATGGTAAAATTCACACATAGTGTAAATGGCAGCTGTTGTGTTTGAATGACATAAATAAAAAATAAAAATCTTTCAAAAATCTTTCAACCGCCACCAGGATCTTTCATTCTGTTCAAGAGACTCACTTTCAGATGCTGGTTTCGCATTTTCTGCTTCTCATCATTCAAATAACCGACAACACATTACATGATGCTGAGGTCTGGGCTCTGGGGTGGTCTGTCCAGTCTTTGTTCGATGTGTCTGCGTCTCCTTTTCTCAGTAGAAGCTTCTTGAACAGCTCACAGAAACACCTGTTGAAGTTTTCAGATGTAAAGCGTTTGGAGTTTGATGTTATCATCTCTCTCAAAGATGAAAAAGCTATTTATATGATGAGGACAGATTTGGTGGCCTCTTGAACAGTTGTTAGGCGTTCCATGCTCTCTGAATCTGTTCATCACCAACTCCAGTTTTGGAAACCTGTGAACTATTTGAATATTTCCTCTGGAATATCTCCTAAAGACAAAAATGAACAGCTTGTACTTAATGTAACTAATTTAAGTTTGTTCGCTAATGTTTGCATTATGTATTGAATTATTTTTGATATATTTATTGTTGTTTCATTTGATCAGGTGGTCTTTAAAAGGCAGAACTTATTGCATACTTGTGAAAGCTGGAACTTTTTGCAAGTTTTGTTTTAGGGGCTCAACTGCTTTGAAGTTGACAGTTATGTGATGGATGTTGGGTCCAAGTTGACTGATTGCTGATGATGTGATGGATAAAACCACAGGAGATGAGAACGCTTTCGAAAAATTGGACTGGAATCCGAGGCAAAGCCAACCTCCACTTGTCAATAGAGGGTGATGTCTCCTTTCCAACAAGCCCTGGATCACATTGCTAAGCCTCAGAGAACCAGAGATACAGACCCTCATATTTTTGCATCCTACTTAGGCACACCCTAGACGGGCTTGCAGAGACACTCGTCCATAGCAGAGGTCTGGAGCGCCACCGGGAATATCAAGCACCATAACTCAACGAGAATAAGAGTAAACTACTTCAAATGTACAGGATTATAGGGGGTTATGCCCCCCTCGCCAAGCACACACGACTTTTTATTGTAGTCACTGTGTAAGAGAGGTAATGATGTACAGAATCTGATCATTGAAGCACTGTAGCTCGCCAGAGGAATGTTAGAACAGTGCCAAACTCCACAGACCAGTAGACCATGATATGTGCTCTTCCCAATAAGCCATGGATCACTAACTCTTCACATCCTAGCCTAACTCTGTTCTCTGAGGTGTCCATGTTGTTAGTGTTAACTAATCATCATGGCTGAGCAGTGAAGTCCACAACTTACCTAGGCAGCCTCAAACATTGCCACAGTTGCAGGATTTTGCTTACAGCGCCCATAAATCGATTATTAAGTGACGGAGGTTCTCACTCCCCCTCCCGCTCCCCACAAACCCTTCTTTCAGTTCTAATTCTCATAATTTACAGCTCCTCTCTGTGATTACACTGCATTTCTTCAGCCTTGCTCCCTCTCGGAGTGCTCCTACATGCTGAGCGTGCAAGGTGTACCTGCATTTTCCCATTCATCTCATGTTTATATGAAAACGATTCCTGACCAAACCTTTCGGAGGAGAACACAGAGACGGGGCGGGTTTTTTGGCATGTTTGGCTGCACACTAGTGGTCCCGTTTCCCAGCACTTCCTGTGTAAATCCACTTGTTCCAGAAGTGCGGCGCGCGCTCTCTCTCCCTTGGAAAGGTGCGCCGGAGTGCTTAACCGAAATAAACGGTGGCTATTTCTGCGACACGTCGGCTGGCAGAGCCTGCCGCCGCTACGTCCACAGACCAAAACAAGAAAGAAACTCTTAAGAGAGAGAGTCTGTCTCTCTCCCTCTCTCTCTCACACACACACACACTCGTTCTCTCTCTAACAGTCATCTCAGGAAGCCAACGAACCAGTGCCAGTGCCAGGAATCCATGTGGATGCCAGACTGCCCCCTGCTGTAATAATCTGGAAGAATTACACTAAGAAGAGTGAGAAAAGAAAGAGTGAGTGAGGTGGAAGGGGGGGAGGGGAGGAGGAAGAGGGCGTTTGAGGCGAGGGGGGGTTAAAGAGAGATTTTTTAAAAGGATATAAAACTCGGCCTGGCCATCGCATAAAGCTCAACACGAGTGTGTGGCTCTCTCTGGATTCTGCATCACAATGAATGACATCACGCGCGCACAAAAAAGACTTGGCGATGGCTGCATTAGACTCCTTTGTGAGCGCAGACCTTGGCACATTTCACCTTAATGAGTGGCTTCCAGCTCCGCGCCACTCAATGGCCCCCTCCATCTTTTTTTTCCCTCTCTTTTTTTTTTCTTCTAATGGATTGCTTTTCTGATTTGCCTGAAACGGTTGGCTCGTGCCCCAAGCTCTCTGTGTTACTGGCTTGGCCTTGGTCAGCCGCAAAAGCATGCAAGACCCCAAAAATAATAATTATATATATATATATATATATATATATATATATATATATATATATATATATATATATATATATATAAATAAATAAATCAAATAAAAATATTTCCCCAAACAGACCACCGCTGGAAAAAAAAGTGAATAAAATCAAAACCACAATGGCTTTTTTGCTGCTTTTGTTTTATCTGAGTAATTAAATGCCTTTTCTTTTTTTTTCCTCCCTTTCCCTCCATTTTTTTCTTTTTTTTTTCTCTGTAAAACCAACACTCGTAAAATTTGGCCACATAATGTGTGCGTGGTGGACACAACTGCAGCCAAACTACACCCAGAGGAAGCTTTGCAGCTGACATCCAAACCAGCTTGTAATGGAATGTTTCAGAATGAGAGCTTGGCTATGCATATAGATTTGAAAGGCCCCCCCCCCAACTTTAATCTCTGTTTTGATTCGCCTTTATGTACGACTCGGGGGACGAGGCCTCTTATAGGAACCCGCTGCACAGTTTTTTTTGTCATCGATCGTGGGTAGTTTGATGGTACGCGTGGACGTTTGGAATCTGATGCTCCACGGTGGATCCGTGCAACGGAGTGAGGGGAAAAGTTCGAGGCGGACGGAGTGCTTTTATGCGCCCTTGTTTATTAGCCATGTCTATTTGGAGTGGCACACAAAGCTTGGCACGGGAGCTTTATTCATAAGGGCCATTAGAGGCTGCTGGGAGAGAGCGCGGTAGGGGCAGGTGCAGCGAAAACAGAGTCCTGACTGAGCCAGTCTCCGGGCAGGGCCAGCCATTTCCACCTGACACTGATTTCTTCATCTGACAGTAATTTCAGCCCTCCCAGTTAATGAATAATGGAATAAATGTGCTTAAATTCGGGAGACAGAAGTCAGTTTAACATAACCACTGCCATCAGCGGTGACATTAATTGCTCCCTAATTCTGGCAGTCGTGGCTCCGAGAGGCCAAGAGGAGAGAACAAGTGCGTAAGTGGAGAATGGATATGAGACCTTGACGCACAGGGAGAGTGACAGCCAGGGCCAGGAACTCTCAGGGCGAGGAGAGGCCCGAGAGGGAGAGGAGAGGGGCCACCCGGCACGACAGCCATGTAAAAGTGGGTGGAATTAGCATTGACCTCTCCATAGGCCAGTCGCAACTATTAAATGGGAAGCGAGGTGGCTCTGTTCCTCCTTTCCCGAGCGCTCTTTTGTGACCTAAGCGATCTCCTATGGCCAGCTCCGTTTGCTGGTTTAAAGTAGGCCTCAGGGTGATTAGGACCTCACTGGAATTAAGACTAACTATTCAGCGAGTAATGCAGCTACCAACAGCGAACAGTCACACTGGGGTCTCGGATGTTGTTATTGAGCCCCTAATATTGCTATTTGCATTCATGACTCACGAGTAGGTTTGATGGTTTACAGCTGTGCAAGATTTCCTGTTGAATTTGGAAGAAGTAGCTTACTGAGTCAGGAAAAAAAGCAAACAGATATTCATTCATTTATTCATTTATCATTCATTCATCTTCTACATACTTCTGGGTCTTGGGGTGGGGGTGATGGAACCTATCCCAGCATTCACTGGGTAAAAGCCAGGAAATACCCTGGACCGGTAAACAGATGTGTATATATATATTTTTTTTTTATGTTTTTTTTTTTTGTATTAACGGAACACAACAAATGTTTTTTATGTCCTGTGGAAGTTTCATGATGAATGGACCAATGTTGGAAACATTTCTGGTTCCATTGACTTACATTGAAAGTTAAGACAGATTTTGTTATCTGCTATAAAGTTGCAATTTTGGAGATAATTGTTTTTCACAGCAACAATATATATGCCGGTCAAAAGTTTTAGTACACTACCAGTCAAACATTTTAGACCACTACCAGCCAAACGTTTTAGATACACTACCAGCCAAACATTTTAGTACACTACCAGCCAAACGTTTTAGAACAGTTCCAAAATGTTTGACTGGTAGTGTACTAACCCATTTGGCTGGTAGTGTTCTAAAACGTTTGACTGGTAGTGATCTAAAACGTTTGACTGCTAGTGTACTAAAATGTTTGGCTGGTAGTGTACTAAAACGTTTGGCTGGTAGTGTACTAAAACATTTGGCTGGTAGTGTACTAAAACATTTGGCTGGTAGTGTACTAAAATGTTTGGCTGGTAGTGTACTAAAACGTTTGACTGGTAGTGTTCTAAAATATTTGGCTGGTAGTGTTCTAAAATGTTTGGCTGGTAGTGATCTGAAACGTTTGGCTGGTAGTGTACTAAAACATTTGACTGTTAGTGATCTAAAACGTTTGGCTGGTAGTGATCTAAAACATTTGGCTGGTAGTGATCTAAAACATTTGACCGGCAGTGTACTAAAACGTTTGACTGGTAGTGTACTAAAACGTTTGACTGGTAGTGTGCTAAAACGTTTGGCTGGTAGTGTACTAAAACGTTTGGCTGGTAGTGTACTAAAATGTTTGTCTGGTAATGTACTAAAACCTTTAATTGGTAGTGTACTAATACATTTGACTGGTAGTGTACAAAAACGTTTGACTGGTAGTGTACTAAAATGTTTGGCTGGTAGTGTACTAAAATGTTTGATGGGTAGTGTAATAAAACTGGTAGTGTACTAAAACATTTGGCAGGTAGTGTATTAAAACGTTTGGCTGGTAGTGTTCTAAAATGTTTGACTGTTAGTGTACTAAAATGTTTGACTGATAGTGTTCTAAAATGTTTGACTGGTAGTGTACTAAAACGTTTGGCTGGTAGAGTACTAAAACGTTTGGCTGGTAGTGTACTAATACGTTTGGCTGGTAGTGTTCTAAAACGTTTGGCTGGTAGTGTACTAAAATGTTTGACTGGTAGTGTACTAAAACGTTTGGCTGGTAGTGTTCTAAAATGTTTGACTGGTAGTGTACTAAAACGTTTGGCTGGTAGTGTACTAAAATGTTTGACTGGTAGTGTACTAAAACGTTTGGCTGGTAGTGTACTAATACGTTTGGCTGGTAGTGTTTTAAAACGTTTGGCTGGTAGTGTTCTAAAACGTTTGACTGGTAGTGTACTAAAATGTTTGACTGATAGTGTACTAAAATGTTTGACTGGTAGTGTACTAAAATATTTGTCTGGTAGTGTACTAAAATGTTTGACTGGTAGTGTACTAAAATGTTTGACTGGTAATGTACTAAAATGTTTGACTGGTAATGTACTAAAACTTTTGGCTGGTGGTGATTTAAAACGTTCGAATGGTAGTGATCTAAAATGTTTGACTGGTAGTGTACTAAAACATTTGTCTGGTAGTGATCTAAAACATTTGTCTGGTAGTGTACTAAAACGTTTGGCTGGTAGTGTACTAAAACGTTTGGCTGGTAGTGTACTGAAACGTTTGGCTGGTGGTGTACTTAAATGTTTGGCTGGTAGTGTACTAAAACGTTTGGCTTGTAGTATATTTGTGTTCTGTGTACTTTATAAGATATGATGGAAGTTTACTTACATCTATGGAAAACACATGTTTAACCAAGTTTTGACTGAGTTCTCTTTGAACACTCTTTTTACATGCTTGCAATTTTTAGATTTATTCACCTGGCAAAGGGGTCCAAAGCACAACCCACATTTAACAATGTTTTTCCCTCTGTTGCATACATTTACAGATTTCCACCAGAGAGTTCTCCAAATCCCCAAATCTTAGATAACTGTAGCTACAAGCAACCTACGGTGGACACAATAGCAAGTAAAGATGAGTACACTACAGTATTTTCTCCTGGTTTTCCTGCATATGTATTTGTATAATAAACTGTCACAGAAATGATTGACAGCGTTGGAAAGGTAAGGTTTACATTTTTGGTCTTCCGATCTATTGCTGGATCTGAGGCCTTTCAGTATTTTCATGCATGCTTGCTTTTTATGACCTAAATTCCTTAGTGTAATTCCTTAGAATAGTGTGAGATGGTCAGCAATGTAACTGAATGAGTAAATCAGGCAGTGGTGTGATTTTACAAGGTGAAGGGATCACTCTTTAGATTTCACTGCACAATAGAATTTACACGATTCCCAACTTTGGCTACACCATTCGCATGACTGCTACACAACTTCTACGATCCAGACAGTGATGAAGCCAAGATTTGGGAATTTGACCCATTATTTGTAGCCCCCTCCTCCTAATTATATATACCAATGACGTATTTCTGCCTTGTCATTTGCACTGAGGCCCACTGGATTCTAGTTACCAGTTCAGTATGGACCACTTAAAGCAGAATAAAGGTGAAAAGGCACCTGCTTGTGTCTTGGGCCTTGTCATGATCGAATAAAGTCGGCTGTGATTTTGCAATGAGGACATGAAAGTGGATCTTAAACAGCTCAATGGGGTTAATTTTCTAAAGACTGAACAGTGAAGTGGCCATCGTTTGGTCCCCCCCGGCTCAGCAAGTGGGAAGAAACAGAGTGGCCACCTCAACCTCGGGCCCAGATGTAGGGAAGACAGCGGCTGACATCAGCTTCCTGCCTAATTAATGAAGTGGCCGCATGTGGCAGAGAGGGCAGCCCAGTGTCATTACGCACGGCCCACTTCAGGCCACTCCATGCCCAGTCCCAGGGCAGGCCGCTGTCGACTCCAGCCATTTGCTGCTCCTTTACCCAGCCATTAAGAGTGGCCTCTATCCAGGCCACATCTCCAGAGATGGGCCTCAGAAACAGCTATATGCAGCCCAGCCAGGAACTCAACATCAGACTTGAGCAAGCTTGCTCTCTGGCTTTTAAAGACCCGTCCCTGAGCAGGGCCCCGGCTAACGTCACTGGCCTTTAATGGCTGCAGGGGGGCACGCTCAAGTCAAGGGCAATTTTGCAGATGAGACAGCGTTATGAATACTTTAACATAAAATGTGATACATTTCGGTGCGGGCCGCTCCCCACCCACCCGCATTTGAGCTCCATGTGGCAGGGCAATTATGCATAATTACATTGAGGGCTTGATGAGGCTGGGAGATAGCCTCTGAGATACTGAGCAGGCCTGCCTTCAGCCCAGGCCTCATTGTTCTCAGCCCTGCTGGACCAGAGCAGTGGGCTGCCGGTAGGATGTAGCATTCATTGTCATGACAGCAGGGTTGGAGAAGTTCAAGGTGCTCGTAGAGCGAAGGGTTCACATTGGCCCAGAAGCCTCCAATCTGGTGATCCGGGGCCCCTTTGACCCGATCATCTGGTTCTGGCTGTCCAAACGCGTTCACGCTCTGTTTCCTGATACGCCAAGACAAAGGGGCCAAGATACGGATCTGACTGCTAGTGCGTGCCGAGCAAACCCAAGTGATTACCAGCCTCTCGAGCCTCTCCGCTCCCGCCAAAGCCCGCCCCGAAACGCCACGCGGAAGGGGAACCCTGTCAACAACCGCAAACATCGGCCCGCCGCAAAACAAGACGCGCGGTCAATATTCAGGAATATAAACCTTGTTTTCCCTCTTTTTTTAGTTTGGAACTGAAAAACACGCTCGAATCTCACTTCTTCTCCCAGATGCGCAGCCTGAAGTGTACCTCGGTCTTCGCCGAGCCACCGGATGAAAAAGCAGGCTGTTTGTGTCTGCATATTTCATATGCAGATTGTGCAGCGCGGCAGGGCCATATTAAAGGGCTAAGCGTTTGCTTTTTCGCCCCGGCTCTTCGGGGCCTATAGCCCAGAGCCAAGCCCGGTGCCTGGCGCCCGAGTAGGACAAACAGTAGCGGCTTCAAGGTGGCACTGTGTAGTCTGAATCAGCGCTCGCCTCACGCCCCACTGGTCCCGAGGGCATCCGCGCCAAGCCTGCCTTCATTTGCACTGCCGCCACAGGAGCGAAAAAAAAGAGAGAGAGAGAAAGAGAGAGAGAGAAAGAAAAAAAGGCACCGATGCCGATGCAGGGATTTGAATAATTCTGCATCGTAGACACACAACAAAAGGTAGGCAGGGAGGAGGGAAAAAAGAGGGGCGGAAAAAAGAGAGAGAGAAAAAAAAACTATGGGAGCTGAAATTTCGCAGGCATCTCCTCTTTGCTATGCTGAGGCTTACCATGAAAGCAGCAGGCAACATTTCAGGTGCAGCAGAGAAAGGCTGATAAAAGCAGGCGTGGGATTACACTTCATGACCAAAGACATTCATATCTCCCTTTTCTTCATTTCTTTCCCCCCCCCCCCTTTCGTCTTCTTCTTCTTCTCTTTCTTTTTTTTTACTTTTTCTTTTTTTTCAAATGGCATCCTTAGCTTTCCTCTGTCAGCTCATCAGGGCAAAGCCACTCAAGCAGAATGCCTCAGCGTTGCTTGTATAATTAGCTGGACATCTCTTTCACCTTGCTGCACAGATAGTGGAGTGTGCGGCTCCTGTCCCCCGAGGCATGTTAAACTGCCCCCCCCACCCGCTCCTTTCCCTCCCTCCCCCCAACCCGCAGCGTAGAAACCTCACAGATCCCTCTGCTCTCCTGTTTCTCCACTGCTGTAACCCAACCCCCCCACCCCACACCTCAACACTGCCGTCCACTAACTCGCCTCCTGCACCTGTTTGACCACCCTACTCTCACTCCGCTCACGTACACCTGAAAAACAATGACATATTTAAATAGAATAAATGGCTCAATTAAGGAGCGGGAGCGTGGCGGGAGCGTGGCGCTTTGCTGGAGTGGAGGAAGGAGGAAGGAGCGGGATCAGAGGCATTATCCCAGCAGGATGTTAATGCAGGATGGGCTACACTCTCCTCAGCAGGAGCGGCGGCTGACTG
This sequence comes from Megaleporinus macrocephalus, assembly GCA_021613375.1. Classification (NCBI taxonomy): domain Eukaryota; kingdom Metazoa; phylum Chordata; class Actinopteri; order Characiformes; family Anostomidae; genus Megaleporinus; species Megaleporinus macrocephalus. The sequence continues at coordinate 22,339,177 of CM038712.1, forward strand.
ACAGCCACCCGGCTTCAGTGACATCCAGCTCCAGCCCTGCAGATCAAACTGCAGGCAGACGTTAGTCAGCTAGCGAGGTGGTCTGCTGGTGCTAGAGATGTAGATAATGTTAGATAAAAGTTTGTAAGCAAAAAATAAATAGTTTTAGAATGTGGGATGTTGGTGAACATATGCTGTAGTCACATTATTATATCAAATATATTTTAAGATAGCTCATCTTTTTTGGTATATCTAAGCCAGATAGCATGGTTGGGGATGGTCTATGAAGTGATGCAGTTGTAAGTTGCTCTATATAAGAGTTAATGGTAAATATTCAACTTTAGAGCCACTTGTGTTTGCACACAGAGGAGTTTTACCCATCTGTGCACTAGTGAACACACACTAGGGGGCAGTGAGCACAGTTGCCCAAAGCAGTGGGCAGCCCTATCCACAGAACCCAGCAAGAAGTGCAGGGCTAGGTGCCTTGCTCAAGGGCACTTCAGTCATGTCCTATCGGTCCACAAGGCTGGTCCTCTATCCTCCAGCCCCTCAACTTATTACAGAAACAACACCAAACAGCATAATTTCTGTCTGTTTTTCAATTTCTTTGTTGTGAATATCATCATTATTACATCCAGTGGACGTTCATATTGTTCACATGGTAGTGGTGAATGCCGGCAAATCCTGATTAGGCCTCTAGTTATCCATGAGTAAGAAAAATAAGAAAAAGCACTTCTACACTCTTAAAAGGGGCTAAACTTGTTCTGGGGTGGTAACCCTCAAATGTTTAGGATGGGCCTTCAGGGGTATATCTGTAGTTAGATTAGTCAGGGAACATAATGGTACCTTAATCTAATAGTGTCTACTGTTAAGTATAATTGTATGACTATAGGTGACCTGCTCCATATCCCGACTGTGATTCAGCTCTGCTGTTTTGTTCAATAAGAGAGCATTCGCTCACAGTACTCTTGTTTGTAGTGTCTGTGGAAATATTTTGGAAACATACAATTGTCCAAAATGTCTTGGTCTGCTGAAGCATTGAGATTGCCCATTGACTGGAGGGTCCTAGGCCCACCCCTAAAAAACAACCCCTTAGTATTTTTGCGCCTCTAAACTTTACAGTCGCCACAGTACAGTCAGGCAAGTAACATTCTCCTGCCATTCGCCAAACCCATATTTGTCCCTCAGGCTACCAGATCAGAGAGACCAGTCCAGTGGCAGTGTTTTACACCACTCCATGGGGCACCTTGTGTTTGCTGACCCTGCATGGTTTTTCTCCCTTTGTGGCTGAGTCGCTGAGCTCTTCCTATGTTTAATAATACCCTCACAGTTGATGGAGGAATATCGTGGAGTGAAGAAATGTAAAAACTGACTTGTTGCAATAGTGCCATACTATTACGGCACTAGGCTGGAGTTCAGTGAGCTTTATAGAACAAGCCATTCTTTCACAAATGCTTATAAAGACAGGCTGCATGGCTAGCTACTTGATTTTATGCACCTGTGGAAATGGGGCTAAATGAAACACAATATATAATAATTAGGAGGTGTGTCCCAATACTTTTGTCCATATAGTGTATGTTAGCTTAGTATTTCATTAGCTAAGCCTTAACATCGTTTTCAGTGTTTCCCCATAGTTGTACTTTACAGGTGTGGCACACCATGAATTCCTCCACCGTGTATGCAGTTACGACCATACCGACTCAAAACAGGAGCTTGCGTGACCTCTATTTCAGGAGCACAGTCCTGCAGTTGGCTTACTGTATATCAGGCACAATATATTTGTGATTGTCCAATCATAAAGTGATTTGCACTTTATACCCTCTCATTCAGGCTTCATTGGGAGGGTTTTTTATGATTGTAGTTGGGATGATTCATTGTAACGTGCAACCTGATTCTCATGAATTACTGTTTAACAGGTAACGTATGCTAGTGTACATGGGGACAAGTTCAGTATGATATTTCCAAGACCCTGTGAATGGCCATGACCGCCAATAATCACTTGAATGCAAAGAGTTAGTAGTTTTGATTTGTTGGCAAAACTTTATGAGTAGATCAACTTGTGTTCTTGCACTTGTTCTATGTTGGTCTTCAGTGTGTGCTACTTCTGCTGTAATTAAGTGGTTCAAACACTAAATATCTGAGTTTGGAAAACAGTTTAACAGCAGTTGGAATTGGGTAAAGAAGTGCTATTGCTGTAAGCGGGGAAGCGGCAAAGAGCAAACAACTAAACAGGAACACATCAGCCAACACGTGCCAGTGTGTTAAGTATTATGCATTCCCATCTGCATGTTAACGACCAGGCGTTTCTTATTCTCTGGTCTACACAAACATACATACAAACCTATAGTTTGAGACTGGCATAAAAGGCTGCCAATCTGCCAATGAGACAGAGTCGAATTAAAGAGAATTGTGAGGACGGGGAGGATGGAAGCGGGGAGCTTTTTTTCCTCTTTCACACCGCGCCTCCATGTAAAGCTCACAAATCTGATAGACTCTCTGCAATCACAAAGGAGGATTCAGCTGCCTCCAGTCCAGCAAGGAGCATAATTTATTCATTTAAAAGTCTTAACGTTCGGCAGTGGGCAAAGGATCATACAACACATGTAAAGCATTTCACTCCCGCTCCGTAGATTCCTCCTAATTAAAACGAGGTTCAGGGATTTGGTGCATCCTTGCTAGCCATAAATACATTTTCTGTTCCTAAGCATTTAATATAGAACACAAAGACTAAGGAAGCAGGCAGGGAAGTTGAGTAGAATGCAAGAAGACATGGCCTTTCGAGTATCAGGTGTCTTGACTTCTTAAAATGGGACATCATTGTGTCAGCATCTAAATACCCTTCTTTTTGTGTGGAGGTAATTATATAGAAACAGGCACCCACATACACACAGTGGCCACTTTATTGGAAACACCTCCCTTGTAGCTCCTCCGCCTTGGTGGTGTAGAGTTAGACACTGTAGCCCATCTGTCGGTGCCCTTTGCTTCCCAAACTGAAGTAAACTCACATAGCTGCCTGCAAAGGATACAGTGATATTGGGGACCTGACAAAAAATCTATGTAGTAGGTTAAAGGTGTTTAGTTTGCAATGGTTATCAGGTGTTGTTACTGTCCTGGGCGGGCCAAAGGAATCAGAGGACTGGTCACTTCTTAAATGTATCACTGTCCAAAGGAAAACAAGTATCTCTAAAATGATACCTTTACAATAAAGTAAGGCTCTTAACTTTCAATGTACATTAATGGGAAGGTATTTTGTTCAGAGCAGTTTTAAATCATTTACTTTATGTATTCCAAGGCAATGTGACCCGACTACTCGCCATGTGGTCATGAGGGACCGGGATGCAGTCTCACTTCCTGCTGTAAAATGCAGAGGTATGGCTAAAACCAGACTCCGCCTATAAACAAAAACCCATTAGCTGTGTCCCAATTCAGGGGCTGCGTCCTTCAAAGGATGTGATCTATGGAGGCGTGTCATGTAGTAGACTAGAACCGTAATGAAGTGGTCTTGCTTAGTAGTGGATTTCACATTTGCGCCATAGCACCGCTGTTCCTGCCGTCACTGTTACCTCGCGAAATGCTGCTCCTGACATCTACCAACCTTAGACATTCTGCTGATGCCACCATTTTCTTTAGTGCCCATCTGCACACAACGAGCCTTGAGATATGTTGGCTTGACGAGGATTTCTTGATTGCTGTAGAAAAGAAAGATACATATATTGGCCACATATGAAAGAGCCTTCAAAATGGGACAACCTAGTCGCACCACTGTGACGCAATCGGCCTTCAAGTGCAGCCTCTGAAGGACAATGTCCCTGAATTGGGACACTGCTTTTGTGCTTCTATAGAGAAATGAAAATGTGGGATGGTACGAGTGGGTTTTTTTGTATTATTTTAAAACATCCTTCACAAAAATCCTTTACATATATTTTTGAAAGATGTACAAATGTGGAGGTTACAGTTTAATACAGCCACCTACCAAAAGAACTTGCATTTTTTCTGTAAATCCAGTGAAACTTTTTGTGTTCCAAGGAAAATTATCATGACTTACTGTGGACATCTGTTCAAAGTTGTCGTTGTTAGTCATGTTCTGTTTAAAATGAGCTAAAGCCGTCCCTACTGAAGCATTTGGTGGAGTTCTTGTCAGAGCATTTTGATAGCAATTTTGTTAGGAAATGAATATTTTCACTCATTCATTTGCAGTGAATTGGTTTTCAGCTCTGATTTTGAAGCAGTCTGATGGAAAGATCCATAGCTATCTTGTACTATATGACGCAACGCTTGTCTTGAACCTGTTCAACTGAGTGGAAAAGACCCAGAATTCATCTCTGGACTTGATCCTGGTGAGTCAAACATAAGTTTACAGATTTACAGTGCTCTAACACACTTACAGTCCTGCAGCCTCGTGGGAAACATGGTGAGACCAAAAGAACTGAAAGCTTTGTGGCTTATAGAGGACTAGAATTACAGGCCAGCAGTGGCCCTCTCCTCGGGCAGACAACAATCTGCCCAGTAGATAAGGCTCTCCATTGTTTTTTAGGCTTTTTGTCTTTTTTTCCCTCACCTCTAGAGATGATCGCACACTCCCACCCCCTTCTCCTCCTAGCTCTCCGCACAAGACCTGAGCGGCTTTCTGACTTCATCTTGTTGATACAGGGATAAAGAGTCGGACTGAAAGTTCATTAAATCCAGGGTAACCTACGCCTCAGTTTTGCTAATACCCGACTCTATTGATGTTTCTTTTCCCAGGGAGGAAGCCACGTTAACCCCTAAACCCCACCCTCACCTCCTTCGAAACAGCCCGAGAAAAGGCCTGCAGTCCTTTTGTGGAGCCCGCATCAAACCAGAGAGATGTACGGGGGCATTCATGGGGGCGTTATTATGGTCCGAGCCGGAGCAAGGGAATGCCGGGATGGTTGTCTGGCCGGGCGTTCCTGCCCAGGGAGACTCTGCTCTCAGCCCCAGCCCGAGCACAGCTTGGGGCCAGGCCGGCATGTATGGGCCCTGACCCCTGAGGTCATGTTCCGTGTGGAAATTCAAAAGCTTGACATCTGTTGCCTGGCTTTTTGATCGAGGGAAGAAAGAAAAGCTTAGGCCGCTTGTCAGCTAAACACTGGTCTTGAGTGAAATAATACCCCAGCAAGCCAACTAGCCAACAATTTAGTTTTTTTTTCCCCTTACTTTTTTTTTGTTTTTGTGTTTCTCGGCCCCCTTAAAGAAGACCAATGAAATGAATAGGGAGAAGTAGGATGGGTTTAGTTGTTTTGGGAATTTCTTCCTCTTGTGGGAAAAGCACAGAGGGGTGGGGCCTTTTTGTTTTTCAGGACAAAGGTGTCCATAGAGCTTATGCAGAGTGGATTGGAGTCATTAGCGCTGGTCTCATCGTCCAAAGCTACACGGGTTTGGGCCTCTGAAGCTGTTTTAGTGGCAAACGTTTGTTTTACTTGGTTGTTTAAACTCTTTTTGTTTCAACACTTTTAGCTACATATATTGTATATATATTGTATATTGTATATAATCACTGTGTACTATGTATAGAGGCCAAAAACTTTGCTTTCAATGTAAGTTGTTGTGGAGCATTTCTATTGGTCCATTAACCATTAAATTCTCACACAATGTAGATGGCAGCTGCATCGTTCTAGTGATGTAGAAAAATAAAAATAGGCAAAAATGGCAATATGTGTTTTTCCTTGGATATATGTACAGAATTTATATTAAAGAATTCAGCACAAAACTGCATCATACAAAGCAAACATCTTACATGATGCATGAAATACCAAAACCATCGTAAATACAGTGTCACATTTAACAACACAGGTCACGCTTTTATGTTACTCTGATTCACCTCCAGGGTTCACCACAGCAACTGCTAAAACTAATAAGAATAACAGTAATGAGCTTATAATAACTGAATGTATCATTTGTTTATTGTATTGTGTGTGTAATATTTAATGTTTCACACAGTAATATGTGCATTTCCATTCAAGAGAGCTGAGTTGCTTCCTGAAACAATTGTTAGTCATTTTTTGGAGGTGTGTCATTAAAACACAGGCAGTTTAAGCGTTTGCAGTGCTGTGAGCTACCTCTGAACCTCAAAGCAGCCTAGTATTGTATTGAAACTTTAAATATATTTTAATTTAATACATTAAAGTAATAATTTAAGTAATTATTTCAAATGAACCTAAAAATTCTGTTTACTGTGTTAAATCTCAGTGTATTATTGTGACACGTGCAGTTGCTGGTCTCCATATGAACAATCTGATTCATCACTGCTCAGTTAATTTGCATAAAGTTCACCCAGAATGAAGGAGCAAGAGAGAGAGAGAGAGAGAGAGAGAGAGAGAGAGAGAGAGAGAGTGAGAGAGAGCATTTGATGTGCTGATAAAAGTATTTCTTGCTGTCTCACCTAATTATTACCATGTTATGACATGAATTGGAAGCAAATTAAAAATCGAATTAAAAAAGTTTAATTATTTTGAATGACACCATTTTTTTATGTCACATATGTCAGAAAAACATGTATCTCCATTTTTGTTCATTTTTCTATATCATTTGATCGTGACAGTTGCTTTTCATATCCTATAAAAAGCGGACGGACCAATGGAAATGCTCCAAATTCACAAATCTTTTAAAAGGTGGCGTAACTCCTTTGGCTCTAGATTTAAAAGATCAGTCTTTTTTTCTTTTCACAAACCAGCAACACTCAAACTTTGGAGAGCTGCTTCACACTTACTCAACCCAGGAGTTAAAGAATCAGTTCATTTAGATGCATTTGAGTGGGAAATTCTCCAAACTGGTCAGGACTTTGACCGTTTGGACTCAAGCTGCTCGAACCAAGTCCTAAATTGAAATATCCCACTTTATATTGAGTGTCAGCAACACATGCAACAACTATTAGTGATGTAGTCACGGTTACAGGAGGATTACAGCAGTACAGCTTATGTAACTACACATGCATATCAGTTTCTTTTTTGCCTCATGTAACTACATAATACATTGAGATTTATATAAATTAATAGTTGTAACAGCATATTCTCTATTATGTAATTACACACTGGCAATAAAATGAGTCTAACTGCGTCTGTAGTTGGCAGTTTTTTTTCCAGAACACTATTTCAGCATTAAAAACTGTGTGTAATAACTTTCATTACAGTATTTACACTGGAAGTGCCAGCTCTCCTAAAATGTAGCTAACATTTACTTTGCTCTGACTTTGTAACCAGTTACCTTTTAAACCATTATGCAATGTGATGGTACCTACACACCAAAAGCAGATGCCCTCTTCCCAAAATGTTAACATAATTAGTTAAATGTGTTGCTTCTATTACTTATAAAGCAATATCTATTGTAAAACCTCAGCATAACAGTACGTACATAGTAGCTACACAGGAACTTATGTTAAAGTTTAAGCATCCTTGGGGACATGAAAAAGTGCTACATAAGGGTAATCTATTATTATTATTATTATTATTATTATTATCATTATTATTATTAATGTTATTATTATTATTATTAATGTTGTTGTTATTATTATTATTATTATTATTATTATTATTATTATTATTATTATTATTATTATTATTATTATTATTATTATTATTAATAATAATAATAATGTTATTATTATTATTATTATTATTATTAAAGTGTGTTTTAACATTATTATATAATAGTGTTGCTAATTGCTGTCATTGTAAATAATTTATGATTTCATTTGAAAATCAACCACTACTTATCAAAGCCAACTTTAATGTCATACTCCAAATAAAAACCTGCATTGCCATTTTTGTCGATTTTTATTTTTCTGCATAATTTGAACCCATCAGCTGCCGTTTACATTGTGTGAGAATTTAAGGATGGATGGACCAAGAGAAATGCTCCAAAAGTAGCTTAGAAACAATTCTGGTTCCATTGACTTGCATTGAAAGTACAGACACTTCTTGGCCTCTACAGTAAAGTTGTTATTTGGAGAAGATATGTGTTATTACTATTACACAAGTGTAATTATATAAGCTGTACTGCTGTAATCCATCTATAACAGTGGCTACATCACAAGTAGTTAAAATGTTGTTACAGGTGTTGTTCATGTGTAACTATACAGTTATTAGAGACTCTTAATATAAAGTGTGACCATAAGTTCTTTTATTGGGTTAATGAAGTGCAACCAGGAGTTAAACAAAGGGGCTGTTTTTAAAGGAGACTTCTTCTCGTGCTTACACTTTAACTCCAGGCCTCCAAAACGCAGCAGAGACTATACATATGAAAATGAGCTCCGGATCAAACCCCCAAAACATTTTGTCCTGTAAGTTTCCAAACTGATGAGAGGCTTAGGGTGCTTTGGAAGTGATAGACTCACGTTTTTGGTGTTGGGAGGCTCCTATTTTCAGATGCGGAGTCGAGTAATAGTTTGCGGGTGCAGTTGGCATGGTTACAGGCGCAGGAAAGCAGCGCGTTAAATCTGGAGACGAATCTCTCTGAACCTGCTGAAATCTTCGGCCAATCTCCGTATTAACACCCAACTTCTGCCGTGCTCCGTCTTTATTCCCCGAGCCCCGTCCACTGCACCCCCCCACCCCTCTCCGCTGCCGCACAAAGGTTTTTCTAACAGGATAAAGGGCGTAAAAAACATGCCTCCGGAATCATTTCCCACCAAAGCTTTTTTTTATTGCCCCCAATGCATGGCATTTGTCTTTTTAATTTAAAAAAGAAAATATCATGTCGTCTCTGTCGCCTGCTGAGGATGTGGCGTGGCGGCTCCATGATGCGAATGACGAAAATAGAGGCGAAGATTTAGCGGTGCGCTACGGTGAGCCCATCGCAACAGAAATGGAAATGTATGGGGGAATGTGAGAGCCAAAGCCTTTAACAACCGCTGGCATGATTAAAACACTATATTAAAATGACACGGGCAGCCGAGACCCATTCCAGCTCTCAGCTGCCGAATCAAAGGTCCGTGTTTTTAGTATTTATTATTATGGCCTACTAACAAGTATTGACTGGGCTACATTAGGCTTTCTCTTCCAGTAATAAATGATCATTGCTTTACTCTGACAAATGGTTAAAGGACCTCACTCGTCAAAGCAGGAAAGCTAAGCGTGCTATTGCATATGCAGACTCACGTTAGGCTTTAAGTACAGTAGGGTAGACAATATACAGTAGTATTTCTGGGGGGGTGGCATATTTTTAGAGTGTTTTTGCTGAGCTAGGAATTTCAGACTCATAGAAAGATGAAGTAATTAGCCATATTAGAAACCCCTAAAGTGTACATCAACATGGCAAAATGCATTAGGTCCTGTATAGTACAATCCCAGTATAGGACATTGGGGCCTGTAGTATAGTCGATAAAGCATCAGACTTTCAATCTGAGGGTCCAGGGTTCAAGTCCCTGTTCAGGCGGACCAGCAAGATCTTTGTTTGGTAGTCGTGGGCTAGGTCTTGGGACTGGAAGGTTGCATGTTCAATCCCCTGGATCAACAAGACATGACTGAAGTGCCCTTGAGCAAGGCACCTAACCCACAACTGCTCCCAGGGACTGTGGAAAGGACTGCTAACCAATGGCACAAACACAAATGGCAAATAGTTCTAAACTCTAACATTGTCAGAACTTTATACCATGTACTCTATATCATGTGTTTCGACAGGTCTTCCTCAGAAATGTCCTGCCATTCCTTTTGTAGGACACCCCATATGTTTGTGGGGCTTTGTTGGTACTTTGGTAAGGTTGCCAGTCCTGTAGTGCAGTATTACCTTTTGTGTAGCAGCACACAGTTTAGAGAAAACCTACTGATTTCTGTGTCAAATTTTAGTTAATTTTTATTTGGTATGGTTATCATGCCTAGTGCAGTTGGACAACTTTAGACTTTTTATGACAATTTCTCTAAAATCTATTTTATGTCTGTTACAAGCATGTCTATAAACATGTAATACAAATCAATATAAACAGAGGTAAACTTGGTGCTAGCATATCACTAGTGTCCCATAGGGAAGGTAGCATCAATTAGCATTATCGGTGAGCTGTTTTGAATAGGGTAACACATATTAAACAGAATAAACTTAAATATGGCATCTTTTTTTATTTCAGTGGACAACTTCTACTTATTTGTTACAGTATTGCGACAAAATGAAATGGTAAAATATTAACTGTACCATAACTTTTGGTTTTATTATTCACCCCAATGTGTTAAATTCAGCAATAAAAATAATGGTGTATGGTTTGCTTTCATGGTTTATTTCCACTTACAGAATAAACTAAACATGTAATTCCAAAATTTTGCTACAACTGTAAACTTTAGAATCTGTCAGTTAACCACAAAGTAGGTTGAGGTTGCAGACACCAACCTTTGTGTTGGCCCCAGTCAAGCTTGGTCCAGGAAGAACATTTCCAAACGTTTGATGGGCAGTAGATGTATCACAGGGGCTAACAATGAATAATAAATACTATCTACTAGGAGTTGTATGACTTCACATATGACTATGATGAAATGTGCCCTAGCCTGGTAAAAATAAGAGTAACCAACTTCAATCTTTACAGGATCATAGGCTGTTAGGCTCCCTGTGCAATCACACATGACTTTCTATTGGAGTCATTAGGAAATCTGAGAAAGTATACTTAATATCTGATCTTTGGAGCCCTGTAGATCAGGGAGGAAAACTGGATGCCAAACTCTTTAGGGGTGCGTTTCCCGATAATGATTGATCATAGTAATTTACGAACAACTTTAAGAACGACGTAACTTTAAGAACCCCAATTTTGCGAGTGTTTCCCAAAAGCCTTCTTAGTCTCCAAACTTACGAACTAGTTTCAAGCAGCTTAGTGTTGACAAAGGTGTCAACCTTAATTTACTAATACGAATGTTACACTGGAAGAATATGTATTAAAAATATAAATTTATATGTGTATGTCAACAAATATTCTATTGTACTTTAAGCAGTTTAAATTGTTTGTTCCATGTGATTATGATGATTCCAACCTTGAAATAAAAAAAGCAAAATGTACATTTATGCAAAGTATTGAACTCAGGACCTGGTAGGCAGTAATGTGTCCCACTACACCATGATACAAGCGAACACCTGTTTATTTTAGAAGTTTACTGTTTACATAATTCAAGCTGTTGAATATGATATTTGTTGAGGTTGGATATAATTTTCGTGATGCAATTACGCTTTCAAATAAGATTTAAAATCTTCATAAATTCATGTTTGTGTAAATACGTGTAGTGTTCATGCACAAAACAATGCATTTTTAAAAGAATGATTAGCAGCCTATTTTGTTTTTGAGACAGAATTGCACATGAACTTCAAGTTAAGAAGAACTGAGTTACGAGTGGGTCGGACTACTCTAAAATTTACGAATGACTTTACGCACTATGTTAGTTACAAAAGCTTTCGGGAAACTTTAATTTTAAGAATGTTCTTAAGTATGAAGTTTTTTAAGAGCTAAGTTACTAAGTACTAGCGCTATGAATGGTTTGGGAAATGCACCCCAGGTCAGTAGAGCATAAGATGTTCTTTTCAACTAGCCTTGGATCTGTTTTGGAAGCCTTCCGGGATCCAGCGATCCAGAGAGCTCCTCACCTCTTGTCTTCTCTGATGTGTCCATGTGGATACTGTGATAGCCACGTGATCAGCAACTAGTCAACATCATACTTCAGGCCTCATTGGCAAGTAGTAAAGTTGACAAGTCAACTATACGACTAGTCTGAGCAACGCCTACTACCTACAAGTGTGCATGACTTCTCTTTATACTGGATGTCTGTTCACTACTGAACTCCAACTGAAGACTTCACAAATTATTCACCTAGAAATGAAGTTGTCAGTCTCCGAAAACAGGGCAGACTAGATCATAACAGCAGGTCATGCTGGAAGCAGTGCTGAGCATGATTCTTGACATGTTGGGTTAGGAAGTATCGGCAGCACTCAGTGCTCAAAAACACAACATCCAGCTTAAACCCAGCACCGCGGAGCGGCAGGGAGCATCAGAGGTAAACAGCGGTCCGTATCTGAATAATATATTTATACATTCAGTGGAGGAAACAGCTCTCCTCTGCCTGGCCTGTGCTGTAGCTCTTTCATTCAGTGACAGCTACCGAGGTGCCAGCAGTGTGCAAGGTGAGGGGCCTATCACCAGCGTCGACCCATGTCTGTCTTTACACTCGTGTGTAACACACACACATACGTAGAGGCATCCAACGAGAAACTCCAGCAGTCTAAAAGAGAGAGGCACCTGATAACAAGGACTAGCAGACTCCTGCAGTCAACTCACAGACAGGCTACGTCTGTATTACACACGAGTGTCAGTCTGCTTTATCCAACAACAGCGAACCGTAGCAGAGTGGACACGGGTCTACTGCAGAGGTCTTCAACTCCCGACCACAAGTCCAGTTTCTGATCCTGGCTTTTGTAGTGACTGGTAGGTTTCACACTAGACAAAGCACTGATGCCTTGATGAACTTTGGAGAAAGCAAAGCCTTACTTCTCATTGGAGGACCAGATTTCCATCCATCCATCCATTATCTTCTGCTTTATAATGCTAGTAGGGGTCACGGGGGACTGGAGTCAATCCCAACATCATCTGGCAAAGGCGGGGTACACCATGGAAAGTACACCGTTCCATCACATGGCCAACATTCACTCACACACACACTCAAACCTACAGCCAGTTTTGAGTGACCGAACAACCTAACACACAAGTGTTCCTCCTGGAGTACCCGAAGGAAACCCACTTAAGCACGGGGAGAACATGCACACTCCACACAGAACGTCCCAGACCAGGAATCCAACCCTGATCGTCTTGCTGTGAGTCAGAGTTAACAATGATATATTTGTGGTGGAAACAAAACTTCACAAATATCTCGGAGAACTTGAGCTTGGCCTGAATTGATATATACACCACTGTGCAAAAGTCTTAAGGCACCTAAGCTAATTATTTAAAAGTCATTATCTTATCAATAAGAGTATTTTCACCAGTAAGAACACCAGCGTTAATCAAACAATCCCCACAACATACTGGTCAAATGACCAAACCGTCCATCGTTACCTGTTGAGCTGTGTACTATTGTGTCTGAGGCACCTAAGCTCAATGAAGTACTGAGCAGTTAAAGCAGGTATTAGATGGGAACTGTCAATAATACTGGGTTGTTTTCACAAAGATTGGAAAGGGTTAAATAAACACACTGACGTATGTAAAAGCACTACTTACTGTATTAATATTGTTTGGCTATTTAAACAATATTGCTCTGTATACACTGAACATATCGTTGCTAAAACGGTAACTTTACAGGAGAGGACAAAAACCGTCTTTACTTTTAATGTAAGTCAATTGAACCAGAATTATTTCCAAGCTATTTTGGAGCATTTCTATTGGTCCATTCAACATGAAATTTCCCCACAACGTAAAATTTCTGTTGCTATATTCAACTAATGCAGAAAAATACAAATCTACAAAAATGGGGATACAAGGTTATCTTTGGACAGTGATATACATGTTAATTAGAATCAAGTTAATGTGAACAGTCTAAGAAGATTTGGGCCACTTTTACCTGTGTGAACTTTTTGTACGGCCCATATTGTATGTTTAACTTTTCCCCAGAATATGAAATGTATGTAATTGGGCATTTCAAGTTGCATTCAATTGTGCTAGATCTGACTGTATGATGTAAAGGGCAACTGTTGTTTTCGAGTACTGTAAAACATAAAAGCTTGAGGCGTCAGGCTGTGTCAGTATCTCAGGAGTCCTAAACTGTGCTTAAGCGCCTTTAAACGGACACGAGTGGACAAGCTCACTAACTAAACAAGCCAATCTTCCGGGTATTTCAGGTCAGTTCTTCGCCATTCATGTATGAAAATCTCTGTTTTTGTATTGCATAGCTCCTCCGAAGGAAAAAAGAAATCATATTTTCTTTTTATGGACCAAAAAAGGGCACTTCCCATCTTTTGGCATCACTTTGAATGTCACCGGTTGCTCAGGATTGACAAAATAATATGCACTCATCGTTTGCCGAGGCAAAAAAAGGGGGACTTTGCACATTTTGGTTTTTTGCTTCTTTTTAATCAGTGGAGGAAGAGTGACATGTCCAATCATAACAAAACATCAGCTGTTAAATGGGCCTTTGCAATCACTGTCAAAGCCAACCATTAGGAAGCCCGGCATCCACGGACATCAATCAGCTTTTATAAAGTTATTTATTCATCAATTAATTATATAACCGGGCTATTTTCTTTATCTATTTATTTATTCTAATCAGTCGGGTTGTACACTTTGTGTATGTCCTTGTCCAATCAAACAATGCACTTGCGAGAAATTGCCCATGTGCTGGTCTTTGTGTTGCTTGTTTTCCAACACGGTTATTTTTACTTCTAATGAGAGAAAAAAAAATATATACCGCCGTACAGCAGAAAAGCCTTCGTGATGGTGAAGCAAGACCCTGGCTCTGCTAATTGCACATAAGCAAACACTCCCAGATTTCTTCTGACAAGTGAGACGTACTGTAGGATTTAGCGTAGAAATATCTGCGTTCTAATTTTACAACGTAAAAACACGCGGCAGAAAAGCCTCTTAATCAAGACCGCTAACCCCAACGTATGAATTCTATGCGAGCAACAACTGTGGAAATATTGAATTATTTCCTCAAATTAAGCGCATTAGCTGTGAAATTATTTGCTTTCATTTAAGAAAGCATGCAATCCAATTTAAACGTCGCATACTCTAAATCGGAGTGTGATTTGAAGCTGATCCGCTGTAACAGAACACGCACAAAGGGAAGTGGTGGGTCACCTACATAAAACAAGCACCAAGATAAACTCTGCATGAAATTCTCACTGAACCATAAACAACTGGCTTCCCTGGAAATCTGTCAAAACCGCGTCTTGTGTAGCCTTTCATCAGCCGGAATGCCTCGTTTTGCACAGCTTCTGTAGTGGATGCTGGATGAGTGTGACTGTGAATTGAACAGCGGGATGTATGTACGTTAGACACATGAGCAAAATGTAAATAAACGTCGTCTGAAACTTTTCAGGGAAGCACTGACGAGTCACAGCAGAGTTAACTTTCTTCTGCAGTCCTCTAGAAGTGCGTCCTAATCTATATTAGCAGGTTCTTCAGTCCAGTGATTTAGTAGATAAGTGTACCGGTATATGTATGTATATCCCAGAAATGTCCTGCTATTCCTTTTGTAGGACACTCCATATGTTTGTGGGGCTTTGTTGGTACTTTGGTAAGGTTGCCAGTCCTATAGTGCAGTATTACCTTGTGTGTAGCAGCGCACAGTTTAGAGAAAACCTACAGATTTCTGTGTCAAATTTTCCAAAGAAATTCCAATGAATTTGTGCTGATTTTCATTTTTCTAGATCATTCGAACACTTCGATTTCCTTTACACTGTGTGAAAATTTCATGATGAACAGACCAGTAGAAATGCTCCAGAATAGTTTGGAAAGATTTCTGGTTCTATTGATTTACATTAAAAGAGAATATGTGTTTGGCCTTTTTATTTTATTTAAGTTTATTAGCCATTTTTGGCTCGGACTCAGACAATGCAAGTCACTTCATACTCATTTTGATGGCACTGTGCATTATTGTGCATCTATGTTTGCACAGTATGGGGATTGTACTCTAACTAGTCTTCATATACATGAGTAAAAGTCTCAAGGTTATATCTATCTATCTATCTATCTATCTATTTATCTATCTATCTATCTATCTATCTATCTATATTATTTCCAATTGCTTTAAATAATCCTCAACTTCCACAATCCGAGGGGCTTGGGCCCAGATTTCCAGTAAAGCTACTTCTGTTATCAAAGGCGCTGTGTTAGTAAACCTGGACTTGACTTATACTTGCGCATCAAGTTAGAGTCATGAAACCTAAACTCGCCCTTAATTGAAAGTACAGTTCATACAAGCAATAAGTATAAGTAGAAAAAATAATATAAAAATAATAATAAAAAAAAGGAAATACACTGTAAGAAAGTCTTTATTGGGACAACCTAAATCAATTACTTCATGAGGTAATAAGCTATTAAACTAGTTTTATTCAACTCTTTAAATGACTTTGTTACCACATTTTTCTAGGTTGTAGCAATGAAGTACTTTTTCGAGTATAGAGATTTAGAAGGAGGCCAAATATTAAAACAATAACTGTAGTATAATATAAATTGTGTGTGTTCTTTCAAAGATATTTAAGTTAAAAAAAAGTCTGCATCATGCATAAAAATTAAAAGCTAAAAAAATGGAAATACACTAAAAATTACTTCATTGGCACAACCTCAAACAGATACTTTATGTGATGAAAACAATTAAAATAGTTTTACTCAACTCAAAAATAATCTCCATTCACAGAATCATTTATATAAACTACATTTTAGGTTAAGTAAATTAGTTAAAATGCTTGTTACCACATGTAATTTTCTTAGTTTGTACCAATGAAGTACCTTTTAGAGTATAGAGATTTAAAAAAGGCCAAATATTAAAACAGTAACTGAGCAGTAAAAAGAAAAATTAACTAAAACGTTTGAATCACGCATAAAAGTTAAAAGCAAAAATGATTTAAAAAAATAAAAAATACACTAGAAAAAAATCTTAATTGGCCCAGCCTACAGCAAGTACTTTATGGGGTACCGACTAATTAAACAAGTTTTTTTTAACCTAAAAATGTAGTTTGAATGAACAATTATTTCAATCAAAGTAATTATTTAAGGTGAGTAAAACTAGTTCAATTGCTTGTAACCACATGAAGTATCAACAAATTACTTTTTTACAGTGCAATATACGGGCGTGTAAATCAGCCTCTGTTAATTCATGTCATATTAAACGCTGATTAGTCCCTGTAAATAGATCACGAATGAAAACTAAAATTGATGACCTGTTTTGTCATTGGGTGATAAAGTGTAATTCACTGATCAATCAATATGATCAATTATGTTTGTTAATAATAAAAGACACAACATTAATCAATCACAGAGATGCAGTTGCACATGCGATCCTTCGCTGTCCGCGGCCTTGTCACTCTGACCATCTCGGCCTTGTGCCAAGCCAGTTTTGGGGGGCTTGCGTGGGTCAGGAGGCGCAGGTTGTCTAGGCCTGTGTATCCATTAGCACGATTGCTAGCCAGCAGTGTGGAATGGACTATTCTCCTCTGTCTCTTGCTCACCAGACAGAATGTCAATTTATCATGGTGAGGTCACCGTCCCTCATCTTCCCAAAGTGTCATGTGATTCCTCGGCTCCGCTCTCCGGCACGTGAAGAGCTATTAAGCAAATTACGACATGGCCTGTTAGCGCAACCCTGCACTCGGACTCATCGCATAACTCACAGCCTCGCCTCGTCATGCGCTGACCCCCGGCCCACTCTGCATACGCCATGCTGCTAATTCCTTGATTAAATGCTTGTAGCCACCTCTGCTGCTGAGGACAGTTGGCAAACAATACAAGTGGAGACAGTGCAATGCCGTCTAATGCAAATCAGTGACCAGACAAGGGACATGCTGTGCGTTGTTCATCACAGCAACTGAGTATGCTTCCTTAGAACAGAAGAACAGAAGTTCTCAGACTAGTCCTTTACCATTTGGTCATGTGTTGTTGTAGTTTTAGAATAAATAAAAGAATAGGCATTACAGACGGTGGAAGAATTGTTTTGGTGGTTGGTACCGTGTAGTGGGTTACATCAATACCTTCCATGCTGTAGGCTGGGGTTTGATTCCCCACCCGGGTAACTGCCTTACACTATAACAATAAGAGTCCTTGGGTAAGACTCTTAACTCTACCTTCATCTACCTGTGTACAGGTAAACTGTAACACTACCTTCATCTACCTGTGTACAGGTAAACTGTAACACTACCTTCACCTACCTGTGTATAGGTAAACTGTAACACTACCTTCACCTACCTGTGTACAGGTAAACTGTAACACTACCTTCACCTACCTGTGTACAGGTAAACTGTAACACTACCTTCACCTACCTGTGTAGAGATAAACTGTAACACTACCTTCACCTACCTGTGTACAGGTCAACTGTAACACTACCTTCACCTACCTGTGTACAGATAAACTGTAACACTACCTTCACCTACCTGTGTACAGGTAAACTGTAACACCACCTTCACCTACCTGTGTACAGGTCAACTGTAACACCACCTTCATCTACCTGTGTACAGGTCAACTGTAACACTACCTTCACCTACCTGTGTACAGGTCAACTGTAACACTACCTTCACCTACCTGTGTACAGATAAACTGTAACACTACCTTCACCCACCTTTGTACAGATAAACTGTAACACTACCTTCACCTACCTGTGTACAGATAAACTGTAACACTACCTTCACCCACCCCACCTGTTTACAGATAAACTGTAACACTACCTTCACCTACCTATGTACAGGTAAACTGTAACACTACCTTCACCTACCTGTGTACAGGTAAACTGTAACACTACCTTCACCCACCCCACCTGTGTACAGATAAACTGTAACACTACCTTCACCTACCTATGTACAGGTAAACTGTAACACTACCTTCACCTACCTGTGTACAGATAAACTGTAACACTACCTTCACCTACCTGTGTACAGGTAAACCGTAACACTACCCTCACCTACCTGTGTACAGGTAAACTGTAACACTACCTTCACCTACCTGTGTACAGCCAAACTGTAACACTACCTTCACCTACCTGTGTACAGATAAACTGTAACATTACCTTCACCTACCTGTATACACGGTAATACATCATAACTCAGGTCAACTTAATATAAATTCAAAAATTCATTAACCTTTGACACTTTTTCTTCTCTTGGACAGATTTAGCATTATTTGGGTTACGTCTATTGGTGGCAGGTAACCAATTACATTCTGTTGCTCTTGTTACTTGAGTACATTTTCCCCTTTACTACTACAATTAAATAATAGTACTTTTTAGTACTTTAATAGTACTTAATAATTTTTTCAGTCTGCTGCTTACATTTTTAATAACGGTGCCAAAGTAAAAGTTAAATAAGGAACACAGGTTATCATGACGAGGTCATATATTAACTACAGAAAATATGTGTTTCAGTAGTGACAGTTCTTAACATGGGTTCTCAAACTTTAGAACACAGTTATTTTAAAACAATGGCATCTAACTGCTCACCATGTAACCAGAGGGATGCAGTCCTACTCCTGCTTCACAACACAGAGGCGTGGCTAAAGTAAGGCTCCACCTATAGACCACAGCTCTTTATGCACTATATTAAAAAGAAAATAGTTGTTTTATGTCCCCCAATAGAAACTATATATATATAATGATCATTTATTGGCTGGTTTCTATTAGACTCTATCGGACTTGTCTCCCATATTCTCAAGGCATGAATATTACCTTTTTTATAATTTGCTAGTATATTTTTTTAATATTATAACATGAATACTATATTAATAGTATTAATGTACCCTGTAATAATTTCTCCAGTGTATCTAAACATTCTAGGGGCAGCAGAGTGTTGCAACTTTTTTAAGGGTGAAAACAGATGAAGATAAAGTTTTTATGTGATTAAATAGTGACTGACACGAACGACTGACAGTTCTTATTTTCTCGTTCTCCCCCCAAATCACAGCACAGCCAGAACAACGGTGAGATAGTGGAACATCAAGCGAGATCAGGAAGGTGGTATTGGGAAGGGTTTAGGAAGTGAGGTTCTGGAAGCTGCTCTTGTTTATGGCTTAGGAAAAAGAGACGTGGGATGAGAAAATAAGTGGAAAATAAAAACACAGGTATCAGACGCGTTTCCCATATTCTCATTATTAAGGCATGAATATTACCTTCAATAACATTTCTAAGAAGTGCACGAGAAGTTATGAGAAGTGACAAGTCCTCTACATCCTACATGTAATTCATAGAGAAATTGCTGTTTGCTTCACTCACCGCCACTGAATTTTGTCACTGAAGCTCCTCAAAGACTGTAATTAGGTATTCGCATCAAGTAATATTGCACTGTGCATGTGTTTGTGTTGGGAGTGGGGGGCGGGGGTTAGTTGGTGCGTGTGGAGGGGGTCTATACTGGGTTCAGCTAAGCCTGTAACACTTTCTACTTTAAAGTGGTTATAAAAACTGGGGCAGAAGGAAGGGCATCTCGAAAAGAGATTAGCGTTAGCCTGGGCATTGCATAAGCACGCGCCGGCCGTGATCATGATTAGAATGGAGTAAAAAAGATTATTACGTTCAGAACAAATAAACCCGGTTGCAGTCGGTGCCATTAACAACCGAGCATCTCTTCAGTTCCCCTTAACATGACCTCTCTTCACAGAGTGGTCACTTTCATGGCCTCTGAGAACTCTGGGGGGCTGAAGTGATGTCTTACTAAATAGGGTGTTTCATTGGCAATTCGAGACATGTGACTCTAAACTACTAACAAAGTGGACAAAGTCAAAAGGCTACTCAGAAAGTCTTTGCCCTCATATCCATCCATCCCACATCTTTTGCTTTATTCCCACTAGTCGGGGTTATGAGGGCGGCTGGGACCAATTCCAGTGTCATCGGGCGAAGGTGGGGTACACCATGGACAGGTCGCCAGTCCATCACATGGCCAACACACACTTGCCCTCATATCAAAACCATAATTTAATGTTATTAAAATGAATTGAAAACTCCACCTGCTCGTTACTGTGTGAACACTTTATAACGTGTATAATAGCAGTTAATGACTGTTAATAATTAGATGATAGTTAAATATGAATTAATTTATGGAGCCATTTAAATTTACCATTTAGACATCATCAGTCTGTAGAAATATAATCACTGATTATAATTTGTTAATAATGATTCTTAGTTATTAGACTTAGGAGCTGTTTGAAGTTCTATAAGCTCATATATTAAGAATGTACATCATTTCATAAACACAAATTTTAATCATGATAAATGAATACATAAATAAAAGTAATAATGAACAGATAAGCTTTTAAATAGCATTATTCATAACGATTAATAATTATTGATAATGATTAAATTGTTATAAGATTTAATTATTATATTATTATAAAACAATGATTTATAAAACACATACTAATGCACAGATAATCATTTATATAACATTGAACTAGAACCAATGCTATTTTGTTGACTGTGATAATAATAATAATTATTATTACAATAATAATAATTAATGATTAAGTTGTTATAGGATTATATTATTAGAATTTTTTATTAGAAATTAGAACATTTTACTAAATATTGTAGAACAATAAAATCTATCAAAATTATGAATGTTTCTTTTGAAATGCATTCATATATAGACATGAACTTTGTTGTATATCAATTTTTTGATGTTCATAAAACAGTTTTAATAAATGTATCTTCAGCCATCACAGCCTCTTTTTCTGAAGTATAAATATTTTTTGGTTATGCATAAAAAATAGAAAATAAATAACATATATAAAAACCCAGTAGCCCACCTTTGTGGTCACTGTCCCTCAGATGTCCCTCTCATGACTGTGACTAAGCTACATGTGGCTTTCTGTCAAAGAGACTCTCGCTCTATGCGCTATCATATCACAGCACAAACAAGAATTTCTGTTCATACTGTAAACAATAACACAGTTTAAAGTATACTTTTAGATTAATACTAGATTAATATTTCACTAAATTAGTATGTGTAGCTATGCTAAAAATATTTAACCTTTTACTAGTAAATTTCATTTGGAAATATAAAACATCTGCACATCCCAACTGATATGGCACATTCTTTGAAAAGGTGCCGTAAATAATTCTTTAAATTCCAGCAATCATGTGTGTAATTATGAAAATAATTAAAAATGATTAAAAAAACCTAGAGACAGTCTTACAGTCATAATATGAAGGTTCCTAGCTAATTTAAGGGTTCTTACAAGATTCTTTACATTGTGTGTGTATATATATA
The DNA here is from genome assembly GCA_021613375.1 of Megaleporinus macrocephalus. Lineage (NCBI taxonomy): Eukaryota > Metazoa > Chordata > Actinopteri > Characiformes > Anostomidae > Megaleporinus > Megaleporinus macrocephalus. Next base: position 22,361,029 of record CM038712.1, read on the forward strand.
TATATATATATATATATATATATATATATATATATATATATATATATATATATATATATATATATATTATTTTACTTTATAGCTAGTGTCTCTAATAACTCTATAGTTGAACTTTAACAATACATGCAACAGCAGTGTAACTACTACTGACTCATTAACTGTTATAGATGGATTACACAGGTTAGTACAAGTTATGTTATGACACATGAGGATAAGTCATAACACAAGCATATTACTACATCTTATAACTAACTGTTACTAAATTTTCTTGTGCAGTGTGGTGTAAACATGCTCAGTTTTGAATAAGGAGCTGCTGTGGCCTCTGATTGGCCACCTCAGGTGCCGACCCCAATACTTCTGCCATGTCATTGGCTCCCACCTCACTGTGAGGCAAGTGTTTATCTCTTTAAGGGGCACATTGTTTGGTTATCAGTGGTCAACTATCCAATTTCTCTACACAACACCAAACCCAACCCATGCTGGTTAAACCATTAACAATGCCAGCCTTGATTGAATTTCCTAGGTCCTTCACCGAGTGTGAGTATTCTTAGTACTCTTACTTAGTAATGTAGCTAATCATGAGCCTCCTGTCAGTGTCAGAAAATAAATGTTTATCTTAATACACATGAGACTGTAAGTTGTCATGTGTATATGTTTATATATACTTTGTCATTGTGTATATTAGTGTGTGATACAGTTATGAATAACAATATAAAGTGGAACTAAAATGAATTCTGCAACTTGTTACCCAACTTTTTAACTTTTTTTGACAAGCTGCATGATGAGCTGCCCGGCTGTCGTTCTCAGAAACCCTGGCTGTGTCGCCAAATTCCAGCGAGCTGCTCATGATGTGACACCCCTATCGGCACTAATCATTACCCACCAAGGCCTCCTCCTCCTCCCTTTTTTTTTTTTAATAAACGAGATAATTGGCTATCATTGTCTGGCCAGCTCTGTTTGGTGAGTGGAAATGAGAATGGCAGTGACCAGATGCCCAGCTCTTGCTCTCAAAGCTCTTTAATTAGAGTGGGCCCAGCGAACCTGAGGACCACCGCACTACAAAAGCAGGGAAAAGGGCAATTAACGGCCGAGCGGTCCCCTCTCCGTCCATCTGTCGGAGCGCAGGTGAAAGGATGATGAAGGAGTTCTATCCGCATGGTCCCATATGGAGACCCTTATGGGCAAAGCCCGCTCACCCTCTCACTCTCTCTCTCTCTCTTTCTCTCCTCAATGCCGCCCCCTTTAAGACCAGCTTTTATTTTTCTTCTGCTGACATCAATATCTGCCTGGGAATGCAAAGGGGCAGCTGCACTCACACACTGTCTGCCTACCGTCTTATGTAGTGAATGTGTAATTTGGTTCTCCCTTTGGCTTTTTTGTTTCTTTTTTTATCCCTTCCTGCAGTCCAATCATCTGTCTCGTGTGGAAAAAAAAGCAGTCCTGTCCAGTTGATTCCCCTTTATATATATATATATATATATATATATATATATACTCTTCTTTGTTTATACAACTTCTGTCCATTATATCAGCTCCACTGAGCATATAGGAGCACTTTGTAGTTCCACAGTTACAGACTGTTGTCCATCTGTTTCTTACCCTGTTTTTCAATGGTCAGGACCCCCACACAGGACCAGCACAGAGCAGGTATTTCTACCACACTAGTGGTGGTGTGTTTGTGTGTTGTGCTGGTGTGAATGGATCAGACACAGCAGCGGTGGAGTTTTTAAACACTAACTGTCCACTCACTGTCTATTAGACACTCCTATCTTGTTGGTTCTCCTTGTAGATGTAAAGTCAGAGACAGTAGCTCATCTGCTGCTGCCAAGTGTAAGTTCCTCTAGTCCGTCATCAGTGGTTACAGGACGCCACCCACATGACGCTGTTGTCTGGATAGTTTTGGTTGACGGACGATTCTCAGTCCAGCAGTGACACGGAGGTGTTTAAACACTCCAGCAGTACTGCTGTGTCTGATCCACTCACACCAGCACAACACACAATAACACATCACCACCATGTCAGTGTCACTGCAATGCTGAGAATAATACCTGCCCTGTGTTGGTCCTGTGTGGGGTCTTGCATGCTGAGGAACAGGGTAATAAAGAGAACACAGAGGAACAGATTAACTAAAATCTGGATAGAGATTAGCTGAAGCTGAAGTTATCTTCTTAATTTCATTTCCTGTTCCACCTTAAAAGATGATTCAGTTTGCCTGTACATGTAATTAAGGTGGAATGACAATTTAGTACAATGGTGTGAGTCTGACACAACAAGCAGCGTTCTACAACGTTTATTATTTTTTGCACTTTTCATTAATTACTCATGTGAAAATGCCAGAACAGGAAATCCTAAACAATACAGCAGCGGCGAGAAGACACAAATGGAAAAGCTACTTCAGAAGGATGAGGACAGATCCGAGCAGGTGGGCAGTGAGGAATGCTGACAGGATCTTAGCTAGCATTTGTTTGTAGCATATTGACTGTCATGATTATGTCACATTTAAGAATAAAGTGTCCTCCAGTTCTCAGTTTATCACTAGCTAGTGATAAACTGTAAGTAATAATGTAGTGTATGTAAATAATAATGTAGTGTATATACGTATAATACATTAGAGACAAAAGTCACGAATTAAGATCACATATAACACTATATATGTAACACTAACCCCACACAGGACCCTTATCGAGCAGGTATTATTCTCAGCACTGCAGTGACACTGACACGATGGTGGTGTGTTGGTGTGTGTTGTGCTGGTGTGAGTGGATCAGACACAGCAGTGCTGCTGGAGTATATATATATATATATATATATATATATATATATATATATATATATATATATATATATATATATATATATATATACATATCGTCGCTGTCCAATGAAAAACATGCATCTCCATTGTTGTCGATTTTGAGTTTTCTACATCATTTGAACATGCCAATAGTTGTTTACATTGTGTTTGAATTTCATGATAAATGAACCAATAGAAGTGCTCCAAAAAAGCTCTAAAAGATTTCTGGTTCCGTTGACTCCCATTGAAAGTTTTTGGTCTCTCCTGTAAAGTTTTGGAGATATTTGTTTTTTATTGGACAGCGACGATATATATACTCGGTCACTCTAAATTGCCGTAGGTGTGAGTGTGTGTTGGCCATGCAACCATGGACTGGCGACCTGTCCATGGTTTAGCTGAATATAATGGATGGATGGATACATATGGGAAACATTTTATTAAATATAGGGAATTACATGCATATAATACATGCAGGACATTTTAGAACATATAGGTAATTACAAATATATAGTGCATAGTATGTGTGCAGATAACTAAATCAGCTTTATAACAAAAATATCATCATTTAAAGATGTTGGGTCAGTGCAGCAGGGGTCGTGTTGTATGTAGAGTTATGAATTATAAGATTAGATCTTCCTAGTTAAGCATTTGGGATCCTATAATGTAATCCTGGCATGCTGAGCCTGTTAATGCCTGGGGAATAAATGCTGTTTAAACTAAATTAGCACAAGTTTTCTGAGCAGTATATTTACTTAAGCCTTTTAAACGCATGGCCGTGTGCCATCATGCAGGAACGGTGATATTCAGATGACCTGTTTTTCATATTCACATCTTGCTGGCCGCACGCCCATTCAAATGTCTACAGCGATTACCTTTATTAAACAGGGGCTCAATGCAAATGCATATTTGCCTATATAGTACAACAGCTCTGCTGTCATTTACGGTTTAGAGAGCAACAATTATGTACTACAGGCTTTTAAAATGGTCATTTCTAGCCATTTTTAGTCCCTCCAATTCAACTTCCAGTGTTAAAAATATTCATTTCTGCAGATTCTGAAAAAAGAGACACTTTGTTTTGTTTTTAGGTTAAGCAGCACTTTTCAGTTTTTTTTCCTTCTAAAATTTCAAGGACTTTCACTCTGTAATCAACACCTTCCACCCAATCAACACTTATATGTGCCTGTGTTCCTCCAAATACACAAACCCAGAAAACACAAAACAAAAAAAGGGTTGCAGGTGTGCGGACCCCTTCCTGTGTTGGTGATTAGAAATACAGCAGTAACTGAAGAATCAGGAGGAAATTGATTGTTGATTGACATTGAGTACAAAAGGTTCAGTCACCTGATCAACATAACAGCATATACGACTTTGCAAATGCACAGATTTTGGGGTATTGGATGAAGCTACATTTGCGATTGTATTAAAGAGTAATGAATATTTTACTTATCCAGGAGGGAATAAAGTTGCAAAGCACAGTCACGTCAACAAAGAGTGCATCAGAATGGACTATAGCAGGGCATATTACAGCATCAGCTCGGCGCATCGGGGAACTGAAGTTTGCCCCTTTTATTGGGGGAAAACAAAGAAACTCCCCATACTGTAGACTGTAATGTAAAATAGCAGTACAAAACAAAGCTAATATAGATCCACATTAACTGAATTAGTGTTTTTGGGTCATTTGTAAACTATGACAGACGATCATACACCACTGCATAAAAGGCACCTAAGCTGATTGTTTAAAAGTGTATTTTCACCAATAAGAACACCAGATATGATTAGAACGGATGTAAATAATCATACATACAATACAAATTAAGATGAATATCATATTGTAGGAGAATTAGATCATATCTTGAGCTCAAATTTGAAGAACAAAGTTTAGTTCCAGATTTCTTCTGGACGTTGAGTTGGGTAAAACTAGTTCAATGGCTGATCACATTAAGTATTTTTTTATGATTGTACCGACTAAGGTGGTGTAGTGGTGAGCACTTACAGCAAGAAGATCTGGATTCAATTCCTGGTCCAGACCATTCTAAGTTGCAGTAGGTGTTCGTTGGCCATGCGATGAACTGGCGACCTGTCCATGGTGTACCCCGCCTTTGCTGATGACGCTGGGATTGACTCCAGCCCCACACTTAACTCTGTCTAGCGGGATAAAGCGGAAGATAATAGATGAATCTACCAACTAAGTAGTTTTTACAGTGTAGGCAACATAATCTAAGAGATTATGTTTAATGTAAAAAAAATAAAAACAAAGAGTCCAGGGCCTTTTCCAAAACCTACTTAGTCAGTAGGTACTAGACTGGACCCAGTGGTCACTGCTGGACCAGTAAAGCAGTAGATTTCTTTCAGTACACTAGTGTTTAGTATCCACACAACCTCAGACGCACTACTTCCACCATCTTACCAACATTCTTTAACACAAGACCACCACTGTACACGTCCTGCTATTCATTAAAAGCACCATTCAAACATTATTTGAGATACTTTTTGCCACACTGACCTGTGTTTTTGTCTGAATCTGTACTCAGACGGTGCCAAGCTGTCACTCGGAGAAGATGAACCAGGAGTTTTCTACCTTAAAAGAAACATAGCGCTAACTTCTGCAGCAGCAGTTTAATAGAAATAGCTAGCTGATGTATCACATTCTGCAGTTTTTTTCTCCGCTTCAAACTTTACTGTGGCTCCAGTTGAATTATGGGATAGCACAATGTCTCCCGATACAGGAGGTCATCTGGGTAATGTTTGTGTTCTGCTGGTTGAATACCTAGTATTCATACTAGCCATGCTCGCCTGCAGTGTAAGTATAGAAGTAAGTGATTGTAGACGCAGCTCAGGTTTCTAAGGTTGGCTAAACAAGGGGATGTGGAGGGAATCAGGTGTGTGTGACAGCTCTCAGCAGTCCATTGGATGGCATGTGGGCAGACTAAAGTTTAATATTCCCAAGGAACATCTATCTATCTATCTATATGTGTGTATATATATATATATATATATATATATATATATATATATATATATATATATATATATATATATATATATATATACACACACACATATGGAAGTATCTTAATTGGCCATGCATTTTGTAGGGATACAAGTGTGCTGGTTCTGTAATAGAGATGTCTAATGGCTTAACAGCACAATCAAAGCAATTATAATAGACCTTGTTTGATATCTGCTTCATTCTGACTGCTTCATTAATTTGAATGTAGCTTATCAGGTTCCTGATGCCTGGCCAAAAATATGTTCCACGGTCCATGTGCCAAAATCAAAAGCAATTTGACGTTAAAACAGGCGGATTATGTGGGTAGTATAACACTGAGGTGCACTGAGAGAAAAACATGTTCTGGTAGTGAATTCTCTCATTTGATCTGGATCGCGATTAAAAATGTGTTCCCACTGGCAGTGAACTGAAGTAGGGTCCACTAGAAGTGGACCAAGACCTGCGATTTTTGCTGGACCAGACTTCAGTCCTTTAATACGGACCTGAGCACTGGTGTGAGTGTTAGAGGGAGTGTACTGGTATGATCTGTCAATCTGTCACCTCTCAATGCTTCAGCAGACCAAGAGATGTTGAACGATTTCATGCTACCAGCTTTGTGGGGACCAACATGACTGCTTCCAACATGACTGCACACCAGTGCCTGAAGCAGCTCCATAAAGACATGGAGGAGAGAGTTTGGTGTGGAAGAACTCGACTGGCCTGCACAGAGTCCTGACCTTAGCCTGATAGAACACCTTTGGGATGAATTAGAGCGGAGACTATGAGCCAGACCTTCTCGTCCAACATCAGTGTCTGACCTCACAGATGCGCTTCTGGAAGAAGAGTTGAAGCTGTTGTAGCTGCAAAGGTTGGGCCGACATCATATTAAACCCTAAGGATTAAGAATGGGACGTCATTCAATTTCATATGTGTGTGAAGGCAGACGAATACTTTTAGCAATACAGTGTACAGTAAGGGTTAGCTCACTGTTCTGCATAAACACACACACATACTTTTTAAGTCAATGTTAAGAAAAAAGGCATAAGCACTTTGAATATGTGTGACTTAATCCCCAGTTACTTCTCCTTCTAATTTATTGAGTGACTGCTGTGAAAGTAATCTGCAGTTTAAAGTGTAGATCCACAGTGAGGTGTTCAGGCTGTAACGGGTTAAAAAATGAGGGTTATCTTAATAATGACCAGCAAATTTTGAATTTAATGCTGATATCATTAGCGGCTCCTCCCATGGGTGGGAATTATTCAGCACTTCAGAAGTGCCTCTAGATGTTGTGCGCTACACAGGTTTATCTGATCTGCATGTGTGGGTTGCCTGAAACGTCTTCTAGGAGGACTGATCGTTTTTTCTCTCAGTACACATTCCAGAACAGGGGAGGATGCAGCATGCTTGTTAGAGCGCTGGGTAATCAGCCCGGTGGTAATTAAACATGTCCTCACCTGATGAGAGCAGATACCTGAATCAACTCAGGCTTGCTTTTTTTTTGTTCTGGCAAAATACCTGCTCGGATTGAGAAAAAGAGGAGAGAAAGACTGTTTAGCCAGAATGAGAACCTTAATGATTCATCCTGATTATTGCTGGGTGAAATATCATCTGTGTCATGCTGGTATTGATGTCACTCAGCAATATTGATTTTTAGTTTTAGTATTGATACTGTCTGAAATGGATACCCCTGTTGCTTGTTGTGCTACATAGGATTACAGACCCAGATATTTTGGGGGGCAGGGGCTCAAGGGGGAAGGGGCTGACATGCATACTATAAAACTGTATATTGCTGCACATTGCAGTACAAAGAGCATTACTGTATATTACATACATTTTCTATACATACAAACTAAAGGAAGAGATGAACAGTGTTGGTGATGGTAAAGGAATGAAGCTATGAATAAACAATGTTGGTGATGATAAAGGAATGAAGGGATAAAAGAACAATGTTGGTGATGATAAAGGAATAAAAGGGTGAAGGAACAGTGTTGGTGATGATAGAAGAATGAAGGGATAAAGGAACATTGTTGGTGATTATAAAGGATTGGAGGGATGAAGGAAATGTGTTGGTGATGATAAAGGAATGAAGGGATGAAGAAATAGTATTGGTGACGGATAAGGGGAAAAACAATGAAGGAAGAATATAGGTAATGGGTAAGGGAATAAATGGATGAAGGAACAGTGTTGGTGATGATGAAGGAATGAAGGGATGAAGGAACAGTGTTGGTGATGATAGAGGAATGAAGGGATGAAGGAACAGTGTTGGTGATGATAAAGGAATGAAGGGATGAAGGAACAGTGTTGGTGACGTATAAGGAAATAAACTGATAAAAGAAGAATGTAGGTAATGGGTAAGGGAATAAATGGACGAAGAAACAATGTTGGTGATGATAAAGGAATGAAGGTATGAAGGAAAATGTTGGTGGTGATAAAGAAATGAAGGAATGAAGGAAAATGTTGGTGGTGATTAAGGCTACTGGCAGCTATAGACAGCTGGTCTGGCTTGCCCAAGCATTACCCAAGACTAGGACCCTCCCAGTTTACATTGAGTTCAATACAACCATTTATTAGACTTTGGGAATGTATTTATAGTACATACTTAATATGATTTACTAGAAAGAAAAGACAGATTTATGCAAGAGAATAAATGAATTAGTAGTAATTCACTTGAGGTCATGTGGTGCAGTAAATGCATATCATCCCTGTTCAAAGAAAACTAAGCATTTCCAGTTTTCTATATAATTTGAACTCTACAGTCGTCCTTCATATTGTATTAATTATATTATGAGGACGGGACCAATACAATTGCTCCAAATCTGCTTTAAACACAATACCCTTCCATTAATCTACATTATAAATAAAGAACGTTTTTGGCCTCTCCTGTAAAGTTACTAATTTGGGGATATATATATTTTTTTAGACAGCGATGATATTTCACATATCATGTCCAATAAGTGCTAACATCACGGTGGGACATTATGAGAACTTAAACATCGTCTAAAATTGTGACATATTTGGAAAATACGCTGTAAAAAATCTAAATCATCAATCAAAAATACACTTTGACTAAAAGAATCAGTAATTTTAAGGTTTTTTTAGGTTAAATAAAGCCAATAATTACTTGTTACCACATGATTGTAGGATTTAGCCTGTATCAACGACCAATGTACTTTATTATTAAAACATATCAATATCGTCCAGCGCTCGCCATGATTACAATGACCTGGTTGGCTTCACCCTTTTAAAGAAAAACAGAGCTTGTGCCTATATATCACTCTAATTGCGGTGGGCAGGTTTAGGCCCGGCTGCACCAGGACGGTCTGACTAAGGGGAAAAAACAACAGCGGGGTTGAATATTAATCGGCCAGGCGCTCGCAGATGCGGGGTGCGTTTTATTATGAAGACTAATGGTCCACTTGAGTAAACCCTCATTCCAATATCTAGGCTTGTTTGACCCCTTCGCTGGCCTTCTTTTGAATATAATGCCAGAGATGGCTGGGATACGGTCAGGTCGCTCACGCAAAATCTCAATATCACCCATGGCAATTTCAGCATTAACCCCATGCGTGCCAGCAGCTGTAAAGAAAAAGCTTCAGGAGACGACGGTGGAGCTCGGAAATCTTCTAGAGCAGAAGTTTCCTTTCAGAACAATGGCTTTAGACAGGAGGTGGTCCGCAGCGGTTAGCTGGTGTTTGCATATTGGCAACCATACAGTTTGCCTTTGAGTGTATGGTGTGTTTTTCTTTTTCCTTCGGCTTCATACACAGAGGTTGCGACGCTCAAACAAACTGCGCTGTGAAAATTCTTGGGCCTGTCGACAAAACATTTTCTCCCTAAAGAAATACCAAAGCTCTGTTAAATCCCAGCACCGCTGTCTGGTCTTGTTCTTTTGGAATGCCGTCGCAACCAGAGAAAATGGTATGCAGTATTCTAAGAGAAGAGTGAAGGAGGGAGGGAGGTGTGTGGTGGGGTGTGGAGGGCTGGCATGAATGTGTGCAGGGAAACTCTCTCTTTAATAGCCTGTACTGTATGTACAAATACCACAAAGCATTCAGAAGACTGGCCTTTTTTCCTTTTTAATCTTTGCTACATGAGCATATTGCAATAACCGTTCAATCTGATCCCGCACGCCGATTTCAGAAAGGTCAACTTATCTCCCGTACACACGTATGCAAGCAGTGGAGGGACAAGCGGGGAAAAAAATAAAACATGTAATGATAATTCAGCCGCTCAGACAATGAAGGCGCACGGGAAGAAGAGGAAGGAAAAAAAGATTTTATCATTAAATAAAAATTCAGCAAGAAAGGAACAGGTTTTGGATCTGACACAGCAAAGGGGAAACGCTCCCGCTTATCAAAACCAATCAGGAGATAGAAAGACACAATTCACTAACCGCCACCGCACACACGCTCGCCACACACACCACACACCTCCACACCCTCATGCAGGCCCTCCCCTACTTCCATTCCTCCCTCAGGAATCTTTCATCAGCTCATTTGGCGCTGAAAGACGAGATGAGTGACTTTAGACTTTTAGACCAAACCTGCTCCAGTTCAGGTCCATTACAGGAGGTCTGTTCCCTTGTTCAGTCCCTCTCTCTCTTTCTCTCTCTCTTTCTCTCAATCTCTCGCTCTCTTGCTTTCACTCTATCTACCTAACTATCTGTCTGTCTGTCTCTTATCCATTCGTCTATTTATCTATCTATCTATCTATCTATCTAAAAAAGAAAGGAAAAGTTTCCTACTGCTCTCCACCATGCTAGTTTGAGGAGGAGGAGGGGTATGAATTATCTTTCTTTCTCTGTCTTTCTTTCTCTCTCTCTCTCTCTCTCTCTCTCTCTATCTATCTATCTATCTATCTATCTATCTATCTATCTATTTATCTCGCTATCTATCTATCTAAAAAAAGGAAAAGAAAAGTGTCCTATTGCTCTCTCTCATGCTGGTTTGGGGAGGAGGAGGGGTTTGAATTCTCTCTCTCTCTCTCTCTCTCTCTCTCTCTCTCTCTCGCTCTCTCTCTCTCTCTCTCGCTCTCTCTCTCTCTCTCTCTCTCTCTCTCTCTTGCTCTCTCTCTCTCTCTGTCTCTCTCTCTCTCTCTCTCTCTATCTATCTATTTATCTCGCTATCTATCTATCTAAAAAAAGGAAAAGAAAAGTGTCCTATTGCACTCTCTCATGCTGGTTTGGGGAGGAGGAGGGGTTTGAATTCTCTCTCTCTCTCTCTCTCTTGCTCTCTCTCTCTCTCTCTCTCTCTCTCTCTCTCTTGCTCTTTCTCTCTCTCTCTCTCTCTCTCTCTCTTGCTCTCTCTCTCTCTGTCTCTCTCTCTCTCTCTCTCTCTCTCTCTCTCTCTCTCTCTCTCTCTCTCTCTCTCTCTCTCTCTCTCTCTCTCTCTCTCTGTGTCCTCAGGCTGAGCTGAGCTGGTTGGTACTGATCGGTATGTAAACCATCAGAACAGGTCAGAGCAGTTCACACTGTGTGTGTGTTTTAACCCCTCTCAGTCTGAGCCCCTCTCCAGTGTGTGTGTGTGTGTGTGTGTGTGTGTGTGTGTGTGTGTGTGTGTGTGTCTGTGTTTGCGTCTCCCCCAGAACAAAAGGATCGGCCGGTCAAGTGCAGTCTGAGTGACTTGACCTCTGAACCTAAAGGTCACTGGGGAGGAAAAGTAACCCGACCAGTCTGTCAGAGAAATGAGTGAAAACAGTTCTCCCTGTCTCCCTATACCTCTCTTTCTCTTTCTTTCCCTCCCGTTTTCTCTCTCTCTCTTTAGCTGTCACTCCTTCTCTTCTTTTTTGCTCTCTCTCTCTCTCTCTCTCTCTCTCTCTCTCTCTCTCTCTCTCTCTCTCTCTCTGCCTCAATCAATCAATCACTCTGTTGCTCTCACTGTTTTACTGTTCTCTCCTACTCACTACTGTCTCTGTCTCTCGCTCCCTCTCTCTTTCTGTCTGGTTTTCGCTTTTTCTCCCTGTCACCCTCTCTCCTTCTCTTTTTACTCTCTTTCTCTCTCATGTGCTCAATCTGTACCACTCTCTTTTTCCTTCACACTCTCTTTCTCTGTTTCTCGCTCTCTTGCTCACTCACTCAGTCACTCGCTGTCTACCCCTTTTGCTCTCTCTCTCTCTCTCTCTCTCTCTCTCTCTCTCTCTCTCTCTCTTGGACGTGTGCTGAGTTCTCGCAGCTTTTTTAGCTCCGGCTGCCAGCTCTCTCATTTGGTGGCCTTTTGATCATAGACTGGTCAGAGAATTTGGCCATGAAAGGCGTGTTTAGTAACTTGATACAGAGTGTGGAAGCCAACTGGGCACTGTCAGCTCAATCTCCCTCCCTCCCTCTCTCTCTCTCTCTCTGTCTCTCAGTCACAGCCGCAGCTTTCAGAGGTTGAATTCTGAGCCACAGGCCTAAAGAACACCCTGTTCAACAGGGCCTCGGTTTTACCCAAGCTTGTCATTTAGGTCAGCCCACTGCGCTCCGCAGCCATTTGGGCCACTGACGCGGCCTTTGGAGGGAAACGTCCCCCTTTTTTTCCCCTCATAGCTCACTCAGTCTGCTTCCCTGAGTCACGGCCTGTTTGGAAAATGTGAGGGGACTGGAGCAAGAAGGAGGCTTCCATAGACCTTCTGAAGGGCCTTTGGTGAAGCCTCGGCAAAAGCCTGCGGTCAGCCCCAAAGGCCACAGTATATAGATGGCCGTTAAAATCAGCCTGACCACCTCTAAGCTGAGTCAGAGAGGGATGCTTTCTCTGGCGCTCGCCGCGCTTTCGCATCAGGGCCGCTGATAGTCCCCCCTCCTGGGTGATTGCAGGGTATGACAATAAAATTAATGTGCCAGAGATAAAGAAAGAAAGTATAATATTTTCATTTACCCAATTTGCATGGCATGCCTACGTTTCCATCGTCCAGCAATAGCTCTCCCTTGACCTGTGGCATACCTTAAAGCAGGGCACACTGACCTCAATCTAGAGACTCAATAAAGAAGGCCCACAAAACTCAGGCCCCCGTGCTCCAGTGGGTAATTATAAATGTTAAAGTTCCCTCTAGGGGAGGAGAAAAAAAAAACAAGGAGAGAGATAGACCAGTCATTTTCTGTGGAATCCACAACATTAACCTCTAAGACACAAATCTATTCCATTGTAAATTAGAGCCCAATTAATCAGAGCTCATCATCCTCGTAAGATCATGTGTAGACAGTCTCTGTGACAGCGTGGACAGGAAATTAGATGAGTTTTACTATAGATGCTGGTAGAGCAAGAAAATATAAGGCCTGATGACATGTATACACTGTACCACCACAATATTTAACCCTTGGAGGACTTATTATTATATTATCTTCATTATCTACATTTATTTTAAATTCCATGGTTGTTTAAATGATATTACAGAATTACTAACATGGTAATTACGTAAGTATTACATTCTGGCATATAGCAGCATAACTAAAACACCTGTCACCAGCTCTCCTGTCCATTTGTGTCACTGGGGGATATATATATACGTTGTAACTGTAACGTTTTCAAACATCTGTAAAGCTGTTTATGAGCTGTTGTAAAAAGCGCTACACAAATACACTTAAAATAAATAAACTTAAATTGAAAACTTAAATTTAAGGTTCAAATGCAAAAGCTTTTCATAAAATAAGACTGAACACTTAACATTAACAATAAACATGTCATCGCTGTCTAATGAAAAACACGCATCTCTATTTTTTGTCGATTTTGAGTTTTCTACATCATTTGAACACGGCAATGGTTGTTTGCATTGTGTGAAAATTTCATGATGAATGGACCAATAGAAATGCTCCAAAATAGCTTGGGAAATATTCTGGTTCCATTGACTTACATTGAAAATAAAGTATGTTTTTGGTCTCTCAAGTAAAGTTGCAATTTTGAAGATGCTTGTTTTTCATTGGACAGCAACGATATCTTATTAAAAGCCTTTATTTTTACTTCCAAGCACAAATTGGATTGAACGCATATCTCTCCACTTGTTTTAATGAGCTGAAAGTGAGAAATACTTTGAGAATGAGATATTTTGTGGACCAAAGGGGGTTAAAACTGATTGTGACAGATAGATTAAAGCGATAATCCACGTTCCGCCCCCAAAAATATGTTGTCTTGTTGTTTGGCTAGCCAGAATGCTAATACCCGCTCCAGCCGGATTCAACCACTAATCACGTTCGCCTGCGCCCACAAGGTCTAAAGTAATTCTTGCCCACTCCCGCCTGCAAGACCTAGCACCAGCTCTCAACCACACAGCATGCCCACCAGCACCCGCCTACTTGGGGCTATTCATGTGGTCATTGTCAACCCCCGTCTGTGTTTTCTGTAATCTTCTCTGCAGGTGTAGGACGTGTTCGCGCAAGCCGAGCAGCCGTCATACCCATCACACCTCCAGCCACACACAAACACTTCAATTATGCTAAATAGAAGTGAATAATTTATATGTGTTTAGGCTAAACCAAATAACAATACTTATATTAATACAATACACGAATATAATAATAGTTATATTAATAATAATAATATAGCTACACTTGAGATAAACTAACAGTGTAACCTTTCACACAGATACTATTGAGCAGGTCTTCTTAGGGAGGTGGAACATTCTCAGCACTGCAGTGACACTGATGTAATGGTGGTGTGTTAGTGTGTGTTGTGCTGATGTGAGTGGATCAGTCTGATCCACTCACACCAGGACAACACACACAAACACGCTACAGTGCTGAGAATGATGCACCACCAACTTGCTCTGTGGTGGACCAGATTATAGATGAAATAAGGCTAGTAAATCATGCAGAGTAACATGTCTATAGCTGTTCCCTACTGTACAAATGGACTGCACAAAGGTTGAATCGCATTCTTCCAAGATTCTTTCAAGCGTATTTAATCTCACCACCTTTGCTATATGGATGTAGTATGAATACATCTGTTAACAGGATTTTTTGGGGGAGGGTGCAAAGATTTCCAGCCATGTATTTACATCCCTGTGTTCAGACTCATTGGAAATGTAGTTCATATACAGTCAAGTCTTTCACATTCCTTCACTGTAGCAGAATGAAGCTCCACTTTTCTAATGTTTAAGACTCTCAAGGATGTTAGAAAGTGAGATACGATAAGACAAAGATACCGGCGATAATGTAAGACACTGATAGCTGGCTGCAGCTCCACTAGATTAAAAACTGTAGTATTGTAGTTGAGTTTATTATCGACTGGTTAGAAGCTGCAGTCAGTTAATTTACTTTGCTATACCTCGTTTTTAAAAGTGTCTACATTATGCGACATACGTCTAACTCTGGTTACCACGTCTGCGAGGAAAGCTCAGTTATTGGCTCTGTTATCTGGTGACTGGTTGGTGCTTCCAATAATATGCTAAGACGGCACTGGCTCAATAGGCTTTTATCATGCTGGTTGGAAATTTTATGTTTTTTTGCATGAAATTGAGATTATGGTGGGAGGAATTTGGGAAGCGTTGTTGGAAGAGTTGATGTAGTGAAGTTAGTATAGCATATTGTTGTGCACCAGGCTGTACATCTTATCAAAAACATGAATGTGATCATAGCTTGTCTTTTTATTGATTCCTGAGTGACCAGGTCACCCATCCCCAATCTAAAGAGGGATGTTGGACCTTATTCTCAGATAATGGTCCCCCCAACTAATGTTAAGGTTATGGTCTAAGTTAACTAACATAACTTTAGCTTATATTAAGGTTATGGTCTAAGTTAACTAACATGACTTTAGCTTATATTAAAGTTATGGTCTAAGTTAAGTAACATGACTTTAGCTCATATTAAGGTTATGGTCTAAGTTAACTAACATGACTTTAGCTTAGCACCTCTGGATGGACGGTTTTGACCTCTTGGTCTTTGGTTGACGCCATGTAAACAAAGTTGGCCCATTTTTCAGTTAGTTCCAACCAGTGAGTGATCTCATTCACTTTGGAAAAGTGTTTGGAGCTTGCTTTAGTGTTACCTGTGATCTGAGACAACAGACATGTTAACATGTAAACTGATCTTAAGAAGTTTTGGAGGTTATTATTAGGGTAAGCTGTTTCTTATCATAATTGGCATCAGCTCATTATACCTTGCTTGCCCAACATCTCTCTTTAGCTTGGCAATCTATTGGCAATGGGCTACTAAGACACTGATGGAAAGAGGAGCCATGATCACAGTCTCGTCTTTGGTAAGACGACCAGTCTGGTATACAACAATATGCTATACGAGGATTATCACCTCAAACTGCTTCATTCAAAGCACTGATTCATACTATCCTTACAACACTTCCCAAACCACTGCCTCATTTCCAATAAGGTGACTGGCATGATATAAGCCTACTGCAGCCAATAATAGCATGCAAATAAAACTCAGGTGACCTAATACTGTGGCACCTAAGACTATGAGATTCAACTATATGACCTACAAAGCCATCTGGTTGAGTTTTTGTTGAATTTGCAGACTCGGATAGCGAAAGAGAGAGGGCTCGTTGAAGTGGCATCTTAATGCCGTAAAGGCTTCTGGTCCACTATTAATAGTAAGTCATTCCTCAGGCCTTAAGGCTAGTCTCACATGATCAGGGCTTCTCCCTATCACAGACCCATCTTTTAATGTCCACACCAAAGTGTGATGAGAGTTGAGCAAGGAGGAAAGAAAAAAATCCCTGATGGATGTCAGATGTTGGTGGTTGACTCTCGGTCATGGTGCCATCAGCCTGTGGCTAAAAAGCGGTGCAGAAGTGGAGAAGACAGAAAATGAATAGACGTCCTGTATGTATTTTCTGCAAGACAGGTTTATGCCTATCAAGGCCATCTGGTCTTAATAGAACATCAATTGATGTGAACAGGAACAGAGACCAATTTGTTTTCTCACTGGGGGGCTTGAAGCTGGGTTGTACAAGCCCACACACACACACACATACACACACGCTGAGTGTATGAAAGATGCTTGGCACTCCAGGATGGTGGTTTGTCAGTGAGAAGGCCAGAGGCTACCTGTGCATGCTTGTGTGAGGGAGTTCTAAAGAGATGGACAAAGAAAAGAGTGCTGTACACGACTGTCACTATCAGTTATAGAAGTGATCAAGTAATCTGTCACTAGTTGAGGAGGTACATGAAGCAAGTGTTCCCATTTAATAAGGTTTAGTTTTTCCTGCCACTGTATGTAAGATTATAGAGCTTTCTATATTGCTGGATAGTTGTGTTCGCAGGAAGCTTTTGGAAAGCTTGATTAAAGCTTATTATTATTGTTTTGTTTAAGCAGAGAAATGATAAAACACAAGTCCATGACTTACATTCCAATTTATGCACTTACTTGTTCATCTGCGAGACAAACTGTACAAAAAGTCTCTGAATTGTTGCCTTTTTTAGATCACATTCTTTACATATCACCAAGTCCCAGTGGCTTTATTGTCTTTTCAGCTATAAACAAGTATACAGTGAAATGAACAATCTCCCACCATATGGTGCAAACACATGCACAAGCGCAAAACAATACAATATACACAGCGCAAACAAAATAGTGTAATAAATATATACTATAAGATATAAGATATACTATAAATACCAAACGGTCTAATACATACAAAAACAGGACACAAGTTAGAAGCAGTGGAGGGATATGCCATAGTACAACATATTAGCAGATAACTGAAGTAGCAGCCATAACAACACAACAACAGCAAAGCGTACAGTATTTGAGTAATTCACTCTAGCAGCAGATATTGTTCGGGAAATGGGCAATATAAGTCATAATAAATGCTAAAATAGATTTGAGATTTTAAAAATTAAAAGCTTAAAGAATGTCTAAACTGAACAATATTAACGTTCAGCTTTCCAAACATTGAAAAATGCTATGATGTTGGTCTGAAAGTAAATGTAGAAAACATAATGCTTTTGAGGGTGAAGCCTTAGATCATCCAAACGGTCACTGATCAATAGCTGAAGTGGCTACACAGTGTTGGTACATGGTAGACACTAGACCACCTAACTACCATATGCATCAAATAGATACATATATTCTTAGTATTACATCAACACCTTCAACAACAATCAAGTCTCTCCTATAGTGATTGAGGCACTTCCCAAGATGGCTTAACCTCTTCGTGCACACTATGAACAAATAGGGGAAATCACATCACCAGAACAGTCCCTCCTCCTCCTCACTATTAGCATTAAGAGCTGTTTACTTACCAGTCTAGAAGAAATGTTACTTCTTCATCCCTTTTCTTTCCAAGAGCATCTCCAGTGGTGTAAACAGCACCAATATTAACTCTTGTTCTGCCTCTATTCATAACACTTCTTTTATTTGCTGCTGAACATGGTTTCTTGTTGAGACTGGGCGGCAGCAGCAGTCACTTGCCAAGAGCTTCAACCATTGTGTGAAAGGATTACTGTTGCTTTCATTGGCTATGTATTCTTAAATGATCTTACTGGGAGCAGCACCTTCAATATAATTGACAAGAGGTTAGAATACGACCTTGGGGCAGCAGCACTACTTCCTCATCCTCTCATGTTGGATTGATTCCACTCTTCAGGTACAATGTGTTACTGAAGTGACTTACTGTCGTCTCCTCAGGTACTAAGTGGTATTATGAGACAGGATGGGCTGGGGTTAACTGGATAGCATGCAAACTTCAGTAGATATCTTTGTATGGTACATTACATTCTGTTAAATATTTTCGTTCATTTGGGAATGTAAGTAAGTCTAATGATAAACACCATTATATAACAACACCAGCCAGTCAGCTAGTTTACTAGTTTGTGTGGGCTATTTTAGTGAGGTTGCCGGTCTTAGGATGTCAGCTTGGTGCCCAACAGTGGTCGGTTAGATGTAATAATATTTATGAGCTCAGTTCAGAGGATTCAGAGGATTCAGAGGATAAATGCACACAGGAGAAGAAGTATCAGGTTTGGGGTGTTGCAGTGTTGTTTATCACAGTGTGCAATGGTGTCGATTTCTGAAAATGTGATTTATTTATTTTCTCTGGGAATCTGCTTAAACCCAAAGTTCCAAATATGGGCATGTTAGCAATCGCCATGACGGTGTGTATGGACACATTTATCAAACTGAATTTTTGGCAATAAGGAAACAGGACTAAACCTCTGCAGTCTATGTGTGTGCATATGTGTTTAAGTGAAAACTATTTGAGTTTTACTTGAAAGAGAAAAATATCAAAAATGAAACATTAAAATCTATAATAGGGAAACATAATAGTTTTATCAGATAAATCAAGAGTTTTCTTTGTTTGCTTGTGTGCATAGCAGCAACCAAGATGACGGAATGGGTTGAGGTTTAATTTAACAGTGATACAAATTAGTTTTTGTTAGGGCTTATAATTTTAGGATAAAAATCTAATGCACAGGAACTCAAATGACTGGCAAGATAAAGGGAGAGAAATCTTCCTGTGTTTGATTTTAGTCATTTAAAGCTTAAAGCAACTCAGTTGCCACAATACTCAAGCAGTAAAGTACAGATCTTATTAACAATACTCAAGTATAGTAGCATAATTAAGTATTTTCCAGTTGGTCTTATATGTTGCTCTATTTTAGACCGTGTGCAGTGTGTTTTTGTGTTTTGTGTGCGCACGCCGATGTATGCACGTGTGTATGTGTGTGTGTGTGTGCGTGCATCCAGGCGTCTGCTGAGGGGCTTGGCATTGTGGGGTAGATGTGTGTGTGTGGGGGGGGATGAATACCCTCAGCCAGCCAGCTGGCAGCCTGGACTCTTTGTACAGCCCAGCTTTTCATATTGTCTGCTCAGTTTACAAATAAACATGGCTGGGGATGCGGCCTACAACAAACAGATAGCCCGAGTCATTGTGCCCGACAAGCCGTGATGTATGCAGAGCACACTGCTTCTTCACACCACTCCATTCTCACCCTCCACCTCAGCCAAAGACATGAACCCCGGTCTCCACCTGCAGCGAATTAACCCCTGAAAGTCTTAAGGTTGAACGTGGGTCCACACTTCAGTTCCTTGCTCTAATAAGTGCAGAACTTTCAGAAGGTACTGAATAATTCATGGCTATTGGGTCCAAGGAGTAAACAAGAAAACGTTCGTGTTTGGTCACAATACAGGGCCCAAACATTTTTGTACGGATATATGAGAACAAATTATTATTATGTTGCGGTCCAAAGAAAAACATATACCTCTAAAATAGTAACTTCACATGAAACGGCAATAGCATTCATAACTTTGAGTGTAACTTTGAATTGATTTTGGAGCATTTCTATTGGTCCATTCATCAATTCAAATTTCACAGGCTATAAATGGCAGCTATCATGTTCAAATGATGTGAAAAATGAAAAAAATAAAAAATAAAATATATATATATCTCTGTTTTTGTAATTTTTGTTTTTTTGACATGTCTGAAAATGCATGCTGCTCTTCACGCTGTATGTAAATATCATGGGGCATGGACAAAAATAAATTACTGCAAATAATTAGAAAAAATTCTGTAAAGTGTGTTTTTTTCTTCTCCTGTTATCATTTCAAAGATACATGGTTATATACTATATGTAGTATTTAGTTTATAGTTTGTAGTATATTGTGGTTTACGTACGGTATTTACTATATATATACATATATTTTTAAAAAATCATGATGAATACAACAGATTGGATGATACACATTAATAGACATGAATAGGCAATAATATTATAGAAGTATTTTATAGAAGTTTTATCTAGACTTAATATTCCTGTTACATTACTTATATTACTGCTAATATTATTGTACTACCACTTTAGAATATGACTACCCTTAAAAATGCCTATGAATGGGTTAAAATTGCACATTTGTTGGATATTTCTTAAGTTATTAAAACTTTACAAGGTATTAGTGCTCTTGTATATTATGAATATAATGTAAGTGTTAAGCTGACAGGTCTGATGGAAATGACAAAGTAAAACTTGTAACCATCAAAATGTGAGTGCTGTAACTGTTTATTAGTGATGTTAAGTTTTTTAATGATCTAATTAATAGCAATGAATGAATACATTTTAAACCATTTATTAAACCTTCATTAAGTTAGATGTACACTAAAGTGGTACCATTACTGCCAGCATATTCATTATCAGCATCAGTATCAGTATCATTATTACTATTTAATTATTCCACGCATATCACAATAGTTGATTTAATAACTAGCAAAGTGTGCAGTTTTATTTAGTATATAGTCATGTTAAATAATATCCCGTACGCAGAAGTACTTTTTTTCACTTCATTATTCTGAGGACTGTTTCTAACAGGGGCTAAATAAACGCTGCATGTTACCTGGGTCCTTTCACTTTTTTACACTGGAAGATGTTCATTAGCATTCATACAGATCCACGCTCGCTCCTGTTTTATATTTCATTAGCCTCAGAGCCTCTGATAGCACTACAGCGGCGGGACCATTTAAGCACAGATAAAACATGACAAAAGACCTTTTGAATCAAATGCTCTCCTTTAACCCACTCCCACTATACGCCCCCCCCCCCCCACCTCTCTCTCTCTCTCACACGCACACACACACAGTCAGCCTTTTTTAAAGAGAAATAATAGATAGCTGGTTGTATGAATCCCGCCCACTAACCCTGGGAGCTACTTTGTCTTAATTACCTCAGGACGAGCGAGTGGCCCCTGAAGCAATCATCTTTGTTTGTTAAAACAGCCGTTATCTGCATCAGTAAGGTCCATAAATAAAACATGGCCGAGATTACAATGTCATGTTCCTGAGGACTCCAGACCCTGAGAACTGATCACAACAGAACGAACAAAAACATCCTAGAGCAATGAGCGCAAGTACACACTCGTACACACACACACACTCACATGATCACATGTTTTTTACGGTGTCATCATGTGAGGTCATACATATGCCCCTTATTTTTGTATATATTATTAAATAACTATATGTAATTAATATAATTTCTCAGTGTCTAATTTAAATCTTGTATGTAAAATTGGAGTTATTTGAAAACAACACCTAATGCCTTTTACACTGTATTAAAATTGAAATTAATTATTATAGGATTGTCTTATATTGAAGATAATGAATGAATGTCCTGTAAATGTACCATTTTGGCCATTATGTCCAGAAGCAATGATACACATACATAAACAGCAACAGTCTCGAAAACATACGAAACATACAATGTCTGGGGCATCCAGGGGAATTTGGAACTTTCACAATAAGATATTCATGCTACTTTGTATTGTATGTATGATTATTTACATCTGTTCTAATAATTTCTGGTGTTCTTACTTGCAAAAATACACTTATTGATTAGATAAAGACTTTAAAACAATCTGCTTAGGTGCCTCAGACGTTTATACAGTAGTGTATAAAGAGTACATATGGAACATATGCTGGAACAATCTCCTTTTTTAACATCATTTGCATTCAGCAGCCTTACAATGTGGGAAATTTCAGAACTTCTCAAAAAATGTTAGTTTAAATGAAAAGTCTTTACACTGAAGTACAGAATGTAGTATTCTGTAATTTATATATATATATATATATATATATATATATATATATATATATATATATATATATATATATATATATATACATATTTTTTTATTTTTTTTATTTTGTTTTTTTCCCATTAGCTCCTATAGAAATAGTAGCTATTCTTCCTGGGGTCCATCAAACATAAAACACACATATACATTAAACAAGAACATATTCTATGTATATTCCAAATGTATATGACAAAAGAATATTCATTATCCCTGTACATCAAAAGAAAAAGAAAAGAAGAGCATAGCCTAAATGCACTTATAAAGTAATAATAAGTTGTACAAAAACAAGCATGCACACACACAATGGCACATCTCTGTATCTCTGTCTCTCTGTCTCTCTGTCTCTCTCTCGCTCTCTCTCTCTCTGGTATCTGATGGCGGTGTCTCTTGGCTGTCAGCTCTGAGTGATCTAGCTGTGGCCGATTGTACATTTCCACACATGTAAATAACCTTTTTCAGCGGTTCAAGGTGGGCCGCTGCTCTGGTGCCATTTGTTTATTTTATTACCATAGACTGAGGGATGGGCACCACTGGCTGCTCCAGGCAGGGAAAAGCAATAAATAACGACCTTTCTGCTGGAATTATAATCACCAAAGTGTTGCCATGGCACAACTCCGTACGTTCTTGCTCCGAACGGCAGGGGAGCATCCAATCATATGCAGGACATATGGACCCTGCCCTGGCCTGCTACTGCATATGCTGAGGAAAAGAGGCTGAGGCAGCATTGGGAGTGACTATAGCTCAACACACGATGAGTTTGAGGGGAATTTATAGCTACTTTTAGGGGGACACTCTTACAGTTATCAATTCCACATTATAGATCATTGCTGTCCGCAGGAAAATACGTATCTCCAAAACAGTAACTTTACAGGAGAGCACAAAAACTTTCTCAACTTTCAATGTAAGCGAATGTAAATAGGTTTTATTACAAGTGATTTTGGAGCATTTCTATTGGTCCATTCATCATGACACTGTCACAGGATATAAAGAGCAGCTGTTATGTTTAAACGATATAGAAAAATGAAAATGGATATACATGGTTTTCTTGGAAAGCAACAATATGTGATGAGTCTAAATTAAATAATAGCCAAAGGTCCTAGTCCAATAGCACCAGATCCTAAACGTTTACCAGAGTGTTGAGTAACTATCTCTCTCTCTCTCTCTCTCTCTCTCTCTCTCTCTCTCTCTCTCTATATATATATATATATATATATATATATATATATATATATATATATATATATATATATATATATATATATATATATATAAGCTATATTACCTGCTTTGGCTGCTCAGAACTTTATTAAGCTAAATCCAGATTGCTACTGAAGAAACTGAATACATTCATACAATGCCTGGGGCATCCAGGAAAAATCTGGAACTACACCTCAAACCAAAGGTCACTAATAGGCAGACCACAGTCAGGGTCCGGACCCAGATGTTGTCCAATGTGGACCCAAACTGATAAACTATTGAGAAGGATTTAATTCTGACAGTGTTTATTTTAAGAGGCGGAGCTTGTCTTGTCTTGTTTTCTCGGTATACAGGCTTTGTGGCACAGTAAACTCACAGACCAATCACGTGCATTATAAGATCACTAAAAGCTCCTCAGCCAATCAGATCTGTGCAGATTTGGGAGTGCGGCACACACAGACGAGGTACGAAACGAGAAGCAGCCGTCAGGGAATAAAGCGAGTCAGAGAATAAAGTGAGTTGGAGAGTAAAGCAAGTCTGAGAATAAAGCGAGTAGGACAATAAAGCAAGTCAGAGAAAGAATAACATGCCCTAAAAAAAGAAACGTTGACGACGAAAATCGACTTTGTAAGCAGGAATGGAGAGGCGTATATGTTTATTCTTCACAGACAGCTCCAAAACAACAGGTCCTGATGTGAAACTGAGTTAACAAGAAGAAGCACATTTTATTTACTGTTTGTATGAATAAACACTTTAGGATGCTGTTTTGCTGTTTTTTTTGTTTTGTTTTAATGTGTGTTTTTAAATGCAGTTCAGCATTTAAAACAATAAATACCAATAAAATATACTGAACGGTATGTGTGATGTGTTGGTCTTTCATTTGCTGGTGGTATAACATGCTAATACTAGGTTTCATCAGTATACAGGATACACCACTGTATCATAACACAAGTCAGGAATTATGACGGTCTGGACCTTGGCCTGAGGAAAATTCCTCCAACTAGACCTTACGTTCAGTAAGTGTGTCCCCTGCTTTAAACTCTTAGTCCCTAAAAGTTCACCAATACAGACAGATGAGTATCTTTTTTTGCCTGGAAATGATCAAATGTTACTAAAAGTATGAATACATGTCGTTGATTGTTGTGCTTAACTGGACGGTTTTTAATGATTGTCCTGGTGCAGAAGTAATTGCATAGATAATTTCATGGACAAATTCTATTGCTCATCATCAAATGTAATTTATAGCATAAATTATGTGGACAGTGTCTAGTTTCTTATATTGTCTATGCTATATTGTTGCAGTTAGAACTAAACCTAGCACCTTTACACTGGAAGCTGGACTTTTTATGTTAATAAATGCAAGTTAAATAGAAATTGCACTAATTTATTAAATGAAAACCTGCATAATTTTATCCACTGAGACTTGAACAGAGATATTCAGAGTGGTTTAATGTGAAGTGTTTCATTGAAATCAATACAGTAAACAATGTCTCAGACAATCAGGCAGTGTATTCATAACCAATTCACGCGATAGCGTCCTGTGAGGGAGTTCTTAAAGGCATTAAACTCTACAGGCGTCTGGGGCCGTATTACAGAAACGCCTTAACTCTGAAATCTTATCTGTTTTGGTCACTGATAACTTCAGTTAGGACTGAATTTAGAAGCTATTACAGAAAAACATTTCCTAACTTAATAATCCTCCCCATTTACTCCAGATAAGCACCCAGTATTATACAAACATCCTAACTAGATTAAACTTTCTGTCCTAACTTTAAGATACAGACCAACTTCTGTTTCTGTGATTGTATACAGTGACTGGTAGCATCATTCATTATAACTATATCCAGCACAATTATCTTACATTAATCTGCATTGATTACACTTGAGGGTTTATTTTTTATTTTTGCAACTACATTTGTAAATCCACTGCAGCCATGATCTCCACCTATTTCTTATGCGTCTCCAGTCAAATATTACAGTGATGGAGATGAGTAATGAGGAAATTGAACACGTGGCTGTTGATTAGGAGGAATAATGTAAGCGTGCTCGGCTAGAGCAGTTGGGAAATAGTAACTGTAACTAGGGGATGGGGGGGCGTTGATGCACTGATAAACAGCAGAGGGGCACTCTCACAATATACATCACTCTTTAATTACTTTTTAGTTTGACCTTTTTTCATCGTTGATGGGAGCTGTCTGTTGTGTCAGAACACTGCTAAAACTGTTCTGCCCATGTTTAGTGTTCCCTACTCCTTAGTAAACATCTCATTTTCAATTAAATGCTAGCTCATCATTTAACAAAAGTTTCCAGTACATTATTTCAGACCAAGGTTTGCTAAGCAGGTACATGTACCTATTTAACTCATTCATTGGGTTCTGGGAGTGAAAAAAGTCCTAGTGTCTTCGCCTGGGTTTTTATCGGCCCCAGGACATGTTGTGGCACGCCCAGTGGGTAATCTGTGGGCTGGTCCATTTTCAGGGTGGATTCTACATATTTTTTTTCCTTTTTTTCTGATTTGAAATTTAATTCTTTGTCTTTGCCCTGTAGTATTCTGATGATTTGTGATTAGTGTAGTACATGAAGTATAGAATTGTACTTATTAGTGTAGTAGGTGAAGTATAGAAGTGTACTCATTAGTGTTGCACATGAAGTATAGATGTTTCTCTTTAGTGTAGTAGGTGAAGTACAGAAGTGTACTCATTAATGTAGTAGATGAAGTATAGAAGTGTACTCATTAGTGAAGTAGGTGAAGTATAGAAGTGTACTCATTAATGTAGTAGGTGAAGTGTAGAAGTGTGCTCATTAGTGTAGTAGATAAAGTATAGAATTTTACTCATTAGTGTAGTAGGTGAAGTATAGAAGTTTACTCTTTAGTGTAGTAGGTGAAGTATAGAAGTGTACTCATTAATGTAGTAGGTGAAGTGTAGAAGTGTACTAATTAGTGTAGTAGATAAAGTATAGAATTTTACTCATTAGTGTTGTACATGAAGTATGGAAGTCTACTCTTTAGTGTATTAGGTGAAGTATAGAAGTGTACTCGTTATTGTTGTAGGTGAAGTATAGAATTGTACTCATTAGTGTAGTAGGTAAAGTATAGAAGTGTGTCATTAGTGTAGTAGGTAAAGTATAGAAGTGTGTCATTAGTGTAGTAGGTGAGGTATAGAATTGTACTCATTAGTGTAGTAGGTAAAGTATAGAAGTGTGTCATTAGTGTAGTAGGTGAAGTATAGAGGTGTACTCAATAGTACAGTAGGTGAGGTATAAAAGTTTACTTTTTAGTGTAGTAGGTGAAGTATAGGAGTGTACTCATTACTGTAGTACATGAGGTATAGAATTGTACTCATTAGTGTATTAGGTAAAGTATAGAAGTGTGTCATTAGTTTAGTAGATGAAGTATAGAAATGTGTCATAGTAGGTGATAGTAGTACTCATTAGTATAGTAGGTGAAGTATAGACATTTACTCATTAGTGTAGTAGGTGAGGTATAGAAGTGTACTCATTAGTATAGTAGGTGAAGTATAGAAGTTTACTCATTAGTGTAGTAGGTGAGGTATAGAAGTGTACTCATTAGTATAGTAGGTGAAGTATAGAAGTTTACTCATTAGTGTAGTAGGTGAAGTATAGAAATGTACTTATTAGTATAGTAGGTGAAGTATAGAAGTTTACTCATTAGTGTAGTAGGTGAAGTATAGAAGTGTACTCGTTAGTGTAGTAGGTAAAGTATAGAAGTGTATTCGTTAGTGTAGTAGGTGAGGTATAGAAGTGTATTCGTTAGTGTAGTAGGTGAGGTATAGAAGTGTACTCATTAGTGTAGTAGGTGAAGTATAGAAGTGTACTCATTAGTGTAGTAGGTGAAGTATAGAAGTGTACTCATTAGTGTAGTAGGTGAAGTATAGAAGTTTACTCTTTAGTGTAGTAGGTGAAGTATAGAAGTGTATTCGTTAGTGTAGTAGGTGAAGTAATATAAGTTATATACTCATTAGTGTAGTAGGTGAGGTATAGAAGTGTACTCATTAGTATAGTAGGTGAAGTATAGAAGTTTACTCTTTAGTGTAGTAGGTGAAGTATAGAAGTGTATTCGTTAGTGTAGTAGGTGAAGTAATAACAGTTATATACTCATTAGTGTAATAGGTGAGGTATAGAAGTGTACTCATTAGTATAGTAGGTGAAGTATAGAAGTTTACTCTTTAGTGTAGTAGGTGAAGTATAGAAGTGTATTCGTTAGTGTAGTAGGTTAAGTAATATAAGTTATATACTCGTTAGTGTAGTAGGTGAAGTAATATAAGTTATATACTCGTTAGTATAGTAGGTATAGCAGTTTAAAGGAATCCTGCGAGAATCAGCACAGTTTTCTTTCTATGTCTCCCTTTCTTTGTGCACATTTCAGTTTTACAGTCCCGACATGTTCATTTCTGTCTAATGGCAACCTAAAGGTTCAATTATCCCAAAATATTTATTTTGTTTTAATTGAAGAGCAGCTGATCCTTTGCTACCAAAAAGTAGAAATATAATGTTTTGTTCCAGCAGCAACAATATGTTTAACAGTGTGAACGAGGAAATTTTCAAAGGGAAAACATCTGAGTGCCGCATCGTTTCGGACATGTTTTACGCGCACGCGAACGAGCGAACCGTTCACAACAACATCCCGGCGTTCCAAATCCACTTTTGAAAATCTGCATTCCGTGCTAACCTCGGAGAAATTACTGTCGGTGGTCAGATTGCGGCTGCAATCTCTCGCCTGGGACGTACTGTAAACCAATTCACAATCAGGCGGGATGAATCCAATCAGAGAAGGAGGTGCGACAATCTAGGTCAGTTTTCAAAATGACTGCCACAGGCAATAAGATTAAGGAGCACAGCAATTCAGTGAAAGACGCACCACTAACCCGGCCTGAAAGGAACGCTTTCCCTCGCCCGCTTTCTCTCTCTTCTCTCCCTCGCCGCCGAGCTAAACGCTTATTTTTCCTGCTCATTTTTTCATGATGAGGACATGAAAAAGAGGGCATTATGTATCTTTGTATCAAAAGTACAGTGGGTGATTTAGAATTTTAAATAAAAAAAAAACTTTTTTTTTTCCCCCTACTCCTCCCGGTCGCCAAACCCCTCCTCACACACATACACACACACACACACACACACTTTCTTTCCCATTTCTAAAGCTTAACTTCATTGTCTCAAACCCTTTCTTTCATCTTAAGACAAAGATTTATGTAAATCTTTGGGC
The DNA here is from genome assembly GCA_021613375.1 of Megaleporinus macrocephalus. Classification (NCBI taxonomy): domain Eukaryota; kingdom Metazoa; phylum Chordata; class Actinopteri; order Characiformes; family Anostomidae; genus Megaleporinus; species Megaleporinus macrocephalus. The sequence continues at coordinate 22,389,719 of CM038712.1, forward strand.
CCGGCGTTAATGCGTGGCGCACTGTGAGAAATAGCATCCCTAAATCGCCGTATTGTTGTTGAAAATGACAAGGCAGCCTCCTAATCCCACAATGCGATCATCCAAATGTGTCATAATGCTCTGTGTAGGCAGGCAAATCTGAATATCAAAAAGGCACCACGCACCTCGCCAGTGCCTTCAGTTGTTCACAGCTGTTTTTTCTTTTTTCTTCCTCTTCTCTCTCTCTCTCTTTTTTATTTCTTTAAAGAACTCACCCCATCCTCACTTAAGGAGAAAGTTTGAGTGACTGCCTCCGTGCAGTTAAAAGGAATCCTGCGAGAAGAAGCGGCACAGTTTTCCTTCTTTGTCTCACTTTCTTTGTGCCTTCACGTTTAGGGTTTCTTCATGATTATTACTGTTTCTGGTTCAAACGCCGATGCGTTTATTTTCATTCCTCATTGTTTAGCCGCTATGAAAGTCACAGTCGGGACTGAAAATTTGTTTGCAAGTTCTATAAATGAAACCACAGCTTGATTTCGTATAAACGCTAATTGGTCACATGACCTGAGTGGTTTACGTCAAGGCTGCACCTGAGACAAACACAACAGCGCTCTATAGAGGGAAGGCAACTCGTAGTATTCCACTGACGTCATGCAGTCACACAGTCACGCTGCCACCAGCAACTTCAAGTTCATTCGGCTTGACATAACAAGGCCATGACCGATCCAGCAAAGGCAGTAACACTTTTTTATCGTATGCTTTCATTTGTAAAGCACATTAAGTGATAGATTTGAATGTTTTATGTTTAAGTGATCCGTTTTAATTGATTTGTTGCTTTAGTGAGAACAAAATATAGAGGTTTGTTCTCTCTATATATAAGTATATAAGTGCACTCATTAGTGTATTAGATAAGGTATAGAAGTATACTAATTCATGTAGTAGGTGAAGTATAGAAGTGTACTTGTTAGTGTAGTAGGTTTAGTATAGAAGTATACTAATTTGTGTAGTAGGTGAAGTATAGAAGTGTACTCTTTAGTGTAGTACGTGAAGTATAGGAGTGTACTCTTTAGTGTAGTAGGTGAAGTATAGGAGTGTACTCTTTAGTGTAGTAGGTGAAGTATAGGAGTGTACTCTTTAGTGTAGTAGGTGAAGTATAGAAGTGTACTCATTAGTGTAGTAGGTTTTGTATAGATGTGTACTCATTGGTGTAGTAGGTGAAGTATAGAAGTGTGTCATTAGTATGGTAGGTGAAGTATAGAAATGTGTCATTAGTATGGTAGGTGAAGTATAGAAATGTGCTCATAAGTGCTGTAAGTAAGGTATAGAAGTGTGTCTTCACTGTAGTGGGTGAGGTATAGAAGTGTGTCTTTAGTGTAGTAGGTGAAGTATAGGAGTGTACTCTTTAGTGTAGTAGGTGAAGTATAGAAGTGTACTCATTAATGTAGTAGGTTTTGTATAGATGTGTACTCATTGGTGTAGTAGGTGAAGTATAGAAGTGTGTCATTAGTATGGTAGGTGAAGTATAGAAATGTGCTCATAAGTGCTGTAAGTAAGGTATAGAAGTGTGTCTTTACTGTAGTGGGTGAGGTATAGAAGTGTGTCATTAGTGTAGTAGGTGAAGTATAGAAGTGTACTCTTTAGTGTAGTAGGTGAAGTATAAGAGTGTACTATTTCGTGTAGTAGGTGAAGTATTCAAGTGTACTCATTAGTGTAGTAGGTTTTGTATAGATGTGTACTCATTGATGTGGTAGGTGAAGTATAGAAGTGTGTCATTAGTGTGGTAGGTGAAGTATAGAAGTGTGTCTTTAGTGTAGTGGGTGAGGTATAGAAGTGTGTAATTAGTGTAGTAGGTGAGGTATTGAAGTGTGTTATTAGTGTAGTAGGTGAGGTATAGAATTGTGTCATTAGTGTAGTAGGTGAGGTATAGAAGTGTGTCATTAGTGTAGTAGGTGAGGTATAAAAGTGTGTAATTAGTGTAGTAGGTGAGGTATAGAAGTGTGTCATTAGTGTAGTAGGTGAGGTATAAAAGTGTGTAATTAGTGTAGTAGGTGAGGTATAGAATTGTGTCATTAGTGTAGTAGGTAAGGTATAGAATTGTGTCATTAGTGTAGTAGGTGAAGTATAGACGTGTGTCATTAGTGCAGTAGGTGAGGTATAGAAGTGTGTCATTAGTGTAGTAGGTGAAGTATAGACGTGTGTCATTAGTGTAGTAGGTGAGGTATAGAAGTGTGTCATTAATGTAGTAGGTGAAGTATAGAAGTGTGTCATTAGTGTAGTAGGTGAGGTATAGAATTGTGTCATTAGTGTAGTAGGTGAAGTATAGAAGTGTGTCATTAGTGTAGTAGGTGAGGTATAGAAGTGTGTCATTAGTGTAGTAGGTGAGGTATAGAAGTGTGTCATTAGTGTAGTAGGTGAGGTATAGAATTGTGTCATTAGTGTAGTAGGTGAGGTATAGAAGTGTGTCATTAGTGTAGTAGGTGAAGTATAGAAGTGTACTCTTTAGTGTAGTAGGTGAAGTATAAGAGTGTACTATTTCGTGTAGTAGGTGAAGTATTGAAGTGTACTCATTAGTGTAGTAGGTTTTGTATAGATGTGTACTCATTGATGTGGTAGGTGAAGTATAGAAGTGTGTCATTAGTGTGGTAGGTGAAGTATAGAAGTGTGTCTTTAGTGTAGTGGGTGAGGTATAGAAGTGTGTAATTAGTGTAGTAGGTGAGGTATAGAAGTGTGTTATTAGTGTAGTAGATGAGGTATAGAATTGTGTCATTAGTGTAATAGGTGAAGTATAGAAGTGTGTCATTAGTGTAGTAGGTGAGGTATAGAAGTGTGTCATTAGTGTAGTAGGTGAGGTATAAAAGTGTGTAATTAGTGTAGTAGGTGAGGTATAGAATTGTGTCATTAGTGTAGTAGGTAAGGTATAGAATTGTGTCATTAGTGTAGTAGGTGAAGTATAGACGTGTGTCATTAGTGTAGTAGGTGAGGTATAGAAGTGTGTCATTAGTGTAGTAGGTGAAGTATAGACGTGTGTCATTAGTGTAGTAGGTGAGGTATAGAAGTGTGTCATTAATGTAGTAGGTGAAGTATAGAAGTGTGTCATTAGTGTAGTAGGTGAAGTATAGACGTGTGTCATTAGTGTAGTAGGTGAGGTATAGAAGTGTGTCATTAATGTAGTAGGTAAAGTATAGACGTGTGTCATTAGTGTAGTAGGTGAGGTATAGAAGTGTGTCATTAGTGTAGTAGGTGAGGTATAGAAGTGTGTCATTAGTGTAGTAGGTGAGGTATAGAAGTGTGTCATAAGTGTAGTAGGTGAGGTATAGAATTGTGTCATTAGTGTAGTAGGTGAGGTATAGAAGTGTGTCATTAGTGTAATAGGTGAGGTAAAGAAGTGTGTCATTAATGTAGTAGGTGAGGTATAAAATTGTGTCATTAGTGTAGTAGGTGAGGTATAGACTTGTGTCATTAGTGTAGTAGGTGAGGTAAAAATTGTGTCATTAGTGTAGTAGGTGAGGTATAGACTTGTGTCATTAGTGTAGTAGGTGAGGTATAGAATTGTGTCATTAGTGTAGTAGGTGAGGTATAGACATGTGTCATTAGTGTAGTAGGTGAGGTATAGACATGTGTCATTAGTGTAGTAGGTGAGGTATAGAGGTGTATAGTTTGTGATGCAGCTTTCGATCAGACTCTGAGATGCGTCTAGCAGCCCCTGTCTCTAATTAAGACAAAGAATCATTGATAAGCTTTTGGCTTCAGCTTCTGTTTCTAAGGTTTGTTTTATGTGTAAGGCACTTTGGCTACATTTATTGGTTTTTGTAATATGGAATTATCAGAATTTTAAAGGTGTGCAGGTTATACTGATCCATCCCGTCAGTTCTTCAATCTTCTCCTCATAGCCTTTTCTAGATTACATCAAAAGTCCCTAAATATCTTTTATTCTGTTTCATGGTCGTTTTGGTCAGTTCAACTTGGTCTGCTTGCACTTGCAGGCTTGTAGCTGCAGTAACGGTTGAGAGATTAGCAATAATACAGCACAATGGGAATTACTGCTGGCCTACCATATTTGTGGCTGACAACTATTAAAAGGGTTCGTAACTAATATTTTAAAATTAAACAACAAACAAAGAAGCTGCTGATTTTCTCACATCAAAGAACTGACCATCCCAGAGACCAGACCGCAACATTATAGAATGTGTTTGGAATTATGTGGATGGTGAGAAGCAGAAAGCCGGCCTGAGATTGGACCTTTGAGTTGTGGTTAGGTTTCCCTGCAAATTTCTTTGGAAAACTGAAAGTGAGTATCCTTAAGAGAATGGAAGTCCAAATAAAGGGAGAACAAGTGACAAACGAAAGTGGACATATTAAATACCAAAAAGAAATGAATGGAAGTTAATGGAACCAGCATTTTTTTCCTGAACCATTTTGTGTTGTGTCTTTTGGTCCATTTATCAGATATTTACCAAAAATGAACTGAAAACTGGAGGTTTCCCTATGCTTCCTCAAATTTAAATTCTCTACCATCTCTTTCCCATTGAAACTCAATAGAAGCCCAAAGGAAAGAATGAATGCTATTCAGTGAGTAAAACTCATGCAGTCAGGTTGCTGGGAAAATTTGGAAATAAAACAGGTTAATATTGACCCTTTTTAGGTTTTTCAGCATTTACAATAAAAAAATTAAGGCATCACTAAACAGTGCTCGGACGAAGAACACTGCAATGTTTCCACACCGGCAGTCATTTTCTCCACGGCTTCAACTTGAGATGCTACATTTGTCGAGGCTCAAATTGATTCGAATGTCTTTGATTAGTTTTCTTGTCATTTGTCATGCGGTCGGAGCTGTCAGAGGAAGAGGAGGAGGAGGAGAGAGAGAGAGAGAGAGCGCTTTTGGAAACAGCCATGAAACAGCCATGCCAATCAATTGGACAAGGACAAGTTGGGTGAATAATAATGGTAATAATTACAACACAAGTCTGGGGAATCCCCTGATTCGCCATGACTCCCTCATTGAACCGTCCTCCGCTGAGACTTTTCCTCTACCATAATAACGAAGGGAGCCAACCACCCCCGCCCTCTTTGAGGTATGAACATGGCGAAAAAAAGAAGAAGAAGAAGAAGAAGAAGAAGAAGAAAAAAAAGAAGAAGCCCAAACCTTAGGCTGAGTTTCATTTACTCAGGGTCTCTTTGAAAGCGTTTTGAAAAGGGCTCCCTCCCTCCTGTCCGACGGTAAATTCCTGGGCCGTCGCTCCAGGCCCAGTGGGGGGGATTTAGAGGGAGAGAATAGCCGTGTTGATCTGGCAGCCTTAAGCAGCACTGTACCTGTCAACATGTGCGCTCTTAAGACGCACAACCGTGGCTTAAGTCACTTGGAGTTGCCTATTAATGAGAGGGGCGGTGGGGGTGTTTGGGGGGTGGGGGGAGTGCGGCGTCGGCATCAGGATAAAGCACAAATAACTCCATACCATAATAACTCCTCCGGCTTTTAATCCAACTACTGTTTACGTAACAGAAATAAGCTAACGCAGGTTAATGGCTAAAGGGTTGTAGTCTAGGGCTGTGTGAACGTCACCCTTCCATTCTCCATTCAAAGCCATCATTAAGTTCTTGGCTTGGCAGAAGATATTTCTGGGGTCATTAGATATAAAGAAGGAGAAAATGAAAAGGGAAATGATTAAAGGGAAAAATGGGCCTCCTGACAACCACCTGGAAGACCACCAAAACTGTCCACATCAGATAAGCAGCACCTAAAGCTTTCATCTCTGAGTATGAGGAGAACATCAAGCTCCACTATATAGCTGCGGTGTGTAATACGGCTTGCAAGATATTAATGCCTTACTGGCAACCCAGACAAGATTTAGCCCAATTATAGAGTGCGTTTCAATCCCAGCCCCCAGGGCACAGTAACCGTTTTGAAATAATCCAATTTTTAAAAAAATTGGGATCCTGTGAATGTAAATAATGTAAAAAATGTGAATAAAATCAGAATTCACTAATGCACAAATTATTAAACCTCTAAATTTCATTGGAAGAAATACAAAGACAACATATCAAAATCGAATGTTCGAATCGAATGTTCCACTGACCAATAACTGACCCATATGTTTCACGAGATTTGTCTTCTGTCCATGTAAACTGGGTAGTCTTAATCTTGTGTAGCACTCCCGTAATCATTCCCCCGACCAATCACAAGGCTAATGTATCTCTGGACCCGCCCACTTAAACCAGTTTCAGAGTCAGAGAGACTTAGAGAGATAAAACGAACCAGCATCACCAGAAGATAACAAGATAAACCTCCTGTAGCTGCTCCTTCATTTCTTTATCACCAACAGAGTTCCTTCATCCCTTCATTCCTTTATCAACACCAACACTGTACCTTCATCCCTTCATTCCTTTATCATCACCAACACTGTTCCTTCATCCCTTCATTCCTTTATCATCACCAACACTGTTCCTTCATCCCTTCATTCCTTTATCATCACCAACACTGTTCCTTCATCCCTTCATTCCTTTATCATCACCAACACTGTTAATTCATCCCTTCATTCCTTTATCATCACCAACACTGTACCTTCATCCCTTCATTCATTTATCACCACCAACACTGTACCTTCATCCCTTCATTCCTTTATCATCACCAACACTGTACCTTCATCCCTTCATTCATCACCACCAACACTGTACCTTCATCCCTTCATTCCTTTATCATCACCAACACTGTACCTTCATCCCTTCATTCCTTTATCATCACCAACACTGTTACTTCATCCCTTCATTCCTTTATCATCACCAACACTGTACCTTCATCCCTTCATTCCTTTATCATCACCAACACTGTTCCTTCATCCCTTCATTCCTTTATCATCACCAACACTGTTCCTTCATCCCTTCATTCCTTTATCATCACCAACACTGTACCTTCATCCCTTCATTCCTTTATCATCACCAACACTGTTACTTCATCCCTTCATTCCTTTATCATCACCTACACTGTACCTTCATCCCTTCATTCATTTATCACCACCAACACTGTACCTTCATCCCTTCATTCCTTTATCATCACCAACACTGTACCTTCATCCCTTCATTCCTTTATCATCACCAACACTGTTACTTCATCCCTTCATTCCTTTATCATCACCAACACTGTACCTTCATCCCTTCATTCATTTATCACCACCAACACTGTACCTTCATCCCTTCATTCCTTTATCATCACCAACACTGTACCTTCATCCCTTCATTCCTTTATCATCACCAACACTGTTCCTTCATCCCTTCATTCCTTTATCATCACCAACACTGTTCCTCCATCCCTTCATTCCTTTATCATCACCAACACTGTACCTTCATCCCTTCATTCCTTTATCATCACCAACACTGTACCTTCATCCCTTCATTCCTTTATCATCACCAACACTGTTACTTCATCCCTTCATTCCTTTATCATCACCAACACTGTACCTTCATCCCTTCATTCATTTATCACCACCAACACTGTACCTTCATCCCTTCATTCCTTTATCATCACCAACACTGTTACTTCATCCCTTCATTCCTTTATCATCACCAACACTGTTCCTTCATTTCTTCATTCCTTTTTCCAATTTCAGAAATACAAAGACAACATATCAAAATGTTATCGTTGTGTTATTGTTTTTTTGGTTTTTGTTTTGTGCCAGCAACACATTTCAAAAAAGGTTGGGAAAGGTTGATGTTCAACACTGTGTTCATCATCTCTTCCATTAACAACAATCAGTCGGAAGGGCTGCCACTGAAGCACATGGACCAAAACCATAGGTTGCATTGCTCACTACAGAGCTCCAGACTGCCTCTGGAGTCCAAGAAACATCATTCAAGACAAAATCTGTTTTATTTCATTTTTAAGGCTTTATATGTATATTTGTGTCAAATACTGATGAAGGAATAAACACTCATTGGCCAATCTGAATCATGAATATGCATACGCTCACTCTCACACACACAAACACACTCTCCTCCTGTTATGATATGAATGGATAGCCTAATAGAAATACAGGCCAGTCAGAGAGATTAAATGAAATATTAACGCCCCCCCCCCCTACCACCACCACCACCACCACCAACCTCATCCTCAGCTATCTCTTTACCACGTTTGACAAATAAAGTCCTTTCACGCATAGATTTTGTCTCAGTTATTGAACTTTTATTGCACCCCGTTGATTTCCTCTCTCATGGTAGAAAAACATTTTAATCGCCGCGCTTCACGCTCTTCCTCTGGAGCCTCGTCTTTAAAACTATTGCATCATCCGCTGACCTGAGTTATCTGCTCACGCTCATTACACGGTGATTACTGTATATGGGCTCCGTCTGAAACATGTTTAAAGAACAAAAAAAGGCATTGGAAGTTGTTTCACACTGCTGCAAAGATCAGATGTAACAGTATATACAGCTTTAGCTGGAGTCTGTCTTCATCTCAGGCTTGTTTATGAATTAATTAGATGAAGGGAATAGAAAGTTCTAGTCTTTGGATTTCAGAAAAACTGTAGATGTGAAGTGAAGATGTTAGGCCTTAACCCTTTAATGCAAAGCAAGAAATACAATGAAAAACATCATTACACTGCAGTAGATTCCACAGGCTGTCAATGCATCTACTAAGGGTTAAAATTAAACTAAGGGTTAAAGATTACGTTCAGGATAAGAAAGAGTGTCAATGCTACATAAACAGAAAAGGAAAAGATAGAGAAAGTCATTTAGAAGTGAAGGAGTAAGTAATAAGTGAAGTATGTGCCAAAAGTATGTGGACACCCCTTCTATTTATTGAGTTCAGGCACACTCATTGCTCACAGGTGTATATAATCAAGCACATGTAGATGCAATCTCCATTAAAAATGCTGGCAATTGAATGGGTCATGCTGAAGGGCTCTGTCACAGGCATAGGATGCTACCTTTAGTGATCAGTGAGTTCCTGCTAAACCTGCCCTAGACATAATGGAAGCATCCATGAACTGCATTGCCACCACTGAAGTTCATAACCTAAAACCATAGGTTGCATTGCTTACTACAAAGCTCCAAACAGCCTCTGGAGGCAACATCAGTACAAGAACAGTACATCAGACATTCCATGAAATAGAATCTGGAGAATTGTAAAGGACAACAATGCTAGACTCTGGATTTTGGACCATTTAACGTTTGTGGCAGCAGTTTGGTGAAGGCCTTCTCCTGTTGCAGGGTGACGGTGCCCCTGAGCACAAAGCGAGCTCTATGCAGACGTGGTTTGATGAGCTTAGTGTGGAGGAACTAAAAACTCTGACCTTAACCCTATTGAACACCACTGGGGCGAGCTGGAATGTCAGTTGCGAGCCAAGCAACATCGGTGCCTGACCTCACAGATGCTCTTTTGACTGAATGGGCACAAATTCCATGAAGCTTCACAGCCAGAGTGGTAATTAATTACCCAGATGTCCATCAATTGCTGTTATAGTCGCAAATGGCAGGGGGTGGGGGGCTCTATATTAATTTCCATGGTTTTGGAATAGGATGTCCAAGAGTGTGATGGTCAGGTGTCCACATACTTTTGGCCACATAGCATAATGCCAAGCTTGCTATGGAGTGATAGACAACACAGCAGCGCAAAGAACGCTCCAGCTCTACAAAGTGACCCATATTAGTGTGATCAACATGGACAAACACTATGTCTTTCAAATAAATTGCCGGACGATCCGATGTTAAGGAGGTGAAAAAGTGTGGAGGAAAGCGAGTCTGGTCGTTTGTTCTGGTCTGGATGAGCATGAGTTGTGCCTACTCTCGTTTACACATGACTCAATTGGAATGTAAGGAGAGAGCCAAAGTCCCCTTAACCCCCCCCCCCCCCCCCCCCCCCTTACTCTCTCTCTCTCTCTCTCTCTCTCTCTCTCTCTCTGTTTCTCTCTCTCTCGCTCTCTCTTCTTCCCCTTCACTGGGAATAATCCCCCCTACGGGGGACTTCAAAGAGCAGGCCAGTCAGGGATAGGCTTAATTACCCTTTTGCCTTGAAACTGATGCCAAATCAAAAAACTCGTCCTGGTCTGCTTCAGTTCTGTCTCAACAAGCCTAATTCTGCCGCTGGATTCCATTTTATATAGTTTTGGGGGGGAAATCTATATAAATACACGGAATTCCCACCGGGGTCGTCACGTTTAATGATGCTTTCAGTGTTCATTGATTTGTTGGTGATAGGTTTGTTTCCAGTTTTACTGATTTATGGTAGACCGTGAAGCAATGCTTAAATCAGCTATGATGTGAGAGTCAATAACTAGGATCTAAGATCTCTCGGCATGATTTAGAGCTTAGATAATAAGATTAGTCGTTATTAATAACACATTACACAGGACAGTTGTTCTGTGCAGTGTAGAAAGACTTGTTTAGTGAGTAAAAGTAGGAGTACATAGTGATTATGCCTAAGTGGAGGCAACTCACACTTAAATTAAAGACCCCCGGGAACCTAAATCTGTGTTTTCTGCCTAATGAGGTTGATCTTGTTCTAGCGGGCAAACATTAAACATATTCTCTTTGAATAATGTTCCACTGACCAATAACTGACCCATATGTTTCACTAGATTTGTCTTCTGTCCATGTAAACTGGGTAGTCCTAATTTTGTGTAGCACTCCCGTAATCATTCCCCCGACCAATCACAAGGCTGATGTATCTCTGGACCCGCCCACTTAAACCAGTTTCAGAGTCAGAGAGACTTAGAGAGATAAAACGAACCAGCATCACCAGAAGATAACAAGATAAACCTCCTGTAGCTGCTCCTTCATTCCTTTATCACCAACAGAGTTCCTTCATCCCTTCATTCCTTTATCACCACCAACAGAGTTCCTTCATCCCGTCATTCCTTTATCATCACCAACACTGTTCCTTCATCCCGTCATTCCTTTATCATCACCAACACTGTTCCTTTATTCCTTCATTCCTTTATCATCGCCAACACTGTTCCTTCATCTGTTAATTTCATCATCACCAACACTGTTCCTTCATCCCTTCATTCCTTTATCATCACCAACACTGTTCCTTCATCCCGTCATTCCTTTATCATCACCAACACTGTTCCTTCATCCCGTCATTCCTTTATCATCACCAACACTGTTCCTTCATCTGTTCATTTCTTCATCATCACCAACACTGTTCCTTCATCCCTTCATTTCTTTATCATCACCAACACTGTTCCTTTATCCCTTCATTCCTTTATCATCACCAACACTGTTCCTTCATCTGTTAATTTCTTCATCATCACCAACACTGTTCCTTCATCCCTTCATTTCTTTCTCATCACCAACACTGTTTCTTCATCCCTTCATTCATTTATCATCACCAACACTGTTCCTTCATCCCTTCATTCCTTTATCACCAACACTGTTCCTTCATCCCTTTGTTCCTTTATTGTCACCAACTGTGTTCTTTCATCTATTCATTCCCTCATCATCACCAACACTGATTCCTTTATTTCTTTATCATCACCAACACTGGTCCTTCATCCCTTCATTTCTTTATCATCACCAACACTGGTCCTTCATCCCTTCATTCTTTTAACACGAGCATTGTTCCTTTATCACTTCATTCCTTTATAATCACTAACACTGTTCCTTTATCCCTTCATTCCTTTATCATCACCAATACTTCCTTCATTCCTTTGTTTCTGTATTGTCATCAACTGTGTTCTTTCATCCCTTCATTCCTTTATTATTACCAACACTGTTCCTTCATCCCTTCATTTCTTTATCATCACCAACACTGTTCCTTCATCCCTTCATTCCTTTATCGTCACCAACACTGTTCCTTTATCCCTTCATTCCTTTATCATCACACTTATCAAGAGGTGGGGCTTAAAGACACAGGAGCCTCAACAGAGAGTTTCAGACTGAGGGTGAATTGAGACGTACAGTTTGAGCAAAATAATGTGTTTTGGGAAAATAGCAGGATGTCAGTCTATTCTAGTAGAGCCCCAAATGAAATAATTAATGTTGGAAATTAACATAATAGCATACTTTAATTAAAGCAATGTATTCAAATGCAGTGAATCCTTATCTTTTAGTTTTGACTTTCAGTGTTAAGTTAACGCAAAATTGTTCCAAAATAATGCAGATAAATAAGTATAATTTAAACACAGTGATGAGGTATATTAACCCAGATATTATAATATATCTAGTTCATAAAAAAGATTGTTTTTCAAGTTTACAACTTACTTAAAGCAGTAAACTTACCGGCTATAACTTACTGTAAGCAGCATAATTAACTAAAAGAATGAAGGTAAGTTTAAATAATAGTATACGCAGTGTATATAGAGCTTCTTGTCTCACTTTGCCATCCTCATTCCCTCCTTTAGCTTCAGATGTTAGATGAGGACTTGTAACCTCAGCCATTTCTTTCTTTCTTTTTTTTGTGCTGCTGAGTGAAGTGTGAAAGCCCCGTGGGCTGAGCTGGAGGGCTGTTTGATGGCTGGCCGGGGGAACGGCGGTATTTAACACCGCGGAGAGTTGAGCATGAGCAGGGGCTTAATGACAGCGGCGCTAATTCAGCGCCCAGAGGCCTGGCGGGCACCTGCGGAGCCGGCCGTCACTCAGCTTCAGCTTAGCCACCCTCGACAGGTCCCGAAAGAGAAGGGGATCCGCATCCCTCCACCTCCGGCTCCGGCTCACCCGCCGCTGAACACTGACACTCACGTCAAAGCAGCTCTCTCCACCAAAAAAAAAAACCTGCCTCACACACCAACCACACTGCCTTGGTGTGAGTCTGAGCGAAGCTTTTCAAATGCATCCTTCAGCGGGGGGATTCGGCCGTGTTTAGATGTTTAGGCTGCATGAAATGTCACAACCACGGCTGCATTTCATTTTGCTCTTTTCTGACAGCTGTTCTGTCCATTTCATGTGAGCTTCGTAACGACACTATAGTCAACATGACCAATGGAATCAGTGCGTTTAACCCCTTAAACTGCAGGCTGGTATGAAACCACTGTAAATTAAAGTGTAACTACTATGGACCTAACGTGTACATCAACCGTAGACATGTATCTAATTGGTTCTTCACTTGTGTAATTAGCAGATATGTTGGTGAGGAACTGAATGTGGAGTTGAGGGCTTCCAAAAGAACTGTCCAACCATACAATGTGAATGTCTAACCAGAAGACATGAATTCTTATTATTAATAAGTAACTGTTATTGAACCAAAATATATAATAATATGTGTAATTCGTTCTTCACTTGTGTAATTATCAACCCTTTGCGTTGAGGCCTTCCAAAAGAATTGTCCAGTCATACAGTGTGAAAGTCTGACCAGACACTGTATAATAACCACTGTTATTATCAATTGGTAACTACTATTGAAGCTACATGTACATTATCTATATAAATATATGTAATAGCTTATTTGCTTGTGTAATTAGCATTTACTTAAGTGATGAATTGAATGTGGACCCCATACTGACCCTTGAATTAAGGGGCTTCCAAAAGAATTGTCCAGTCATACAGTGTGAAAGTCTGACCTAAAGAAAAGCACTGTTATTATTAACGGGTAATTATTAATATGTACAATATCTATAAAAATATATGTAACTAGTTCTTTGCAATTAGCAATTATGTAGGTAAGGAATTGAATGTGGACCCATACGGACCTTTGAGTTGAGAGCTTCCAAAAGAATTGTATAGGCATACAGTCTGAAAGTCTGACCAGAAGAAAAACACTCTTATTATTAATGGGTAGCTACTATTGATCCCGTATGAACAATAATTATAGAAATATATGTAACTGGTTCTTCACTTGAGTAATTAGAATTGATGTAAGTGAGGAATTGAATGTGGACCTCACACTGTCCCTTAGAGTTGGCTTTTTTTGAAAGAGGCTTTCAAAAGGTTGTCCAATCATACAGTGTGAAAGTCTGACCAGAAGAAAATCACTGTTATTATTAATGGGTAACTACTATTGAACCAATATGAACATTAATTATAGAAATATATGTAACTGGTTCTTCGCTTGTTTAATTAGCAGTAATGTGAGGAATTGAACATGGATCCCATACTGACTCTTAGAGTCGGGGGCTTCCAAAGGAATTGTCCAGTTATACAGTGTGAAAGTCTGACCGGAAGAAAATCATTGTTATTATTAATGAGTAACTACTATGGAACCAATATGAACATTAATTATAGAAATATATGTAACTGGTTCATTAGTTGGATGTATTGTTTTAATAGAGAGCTTTATATAGGGCAAAGTTACATTATGTGGGGGTTTGCAATCTCTTGAAATCACATCCTTATTACACCCCTTATTACATGTAATTGAGTAAAGTACCTCAACAACTCTCAAGCAAACCACAAACCTTTGAAATGATAAGTACAGTAAACAGAGTAAAATTACTCTAGTAATTTATACCCAGGCAACAAGTTTGGTTACTTGAAAGTCTTTTAGGCAGCTAACAAGACTATAATTATATAATAAGTAGATATTAATAATACTTTGGTTGACATTTATTCTATAATATCCTTATTACATCCTAAGTGTAATCATTTAGTGATTCAACATGTACTACAATACAAACTCTTGGATTAATGACATGTGTAATACATTTTTTAAAGCATAAAATTGTTTGTCTATTGTCCACCTTATCTATGTAAGCAACGGCTGAAATGATCCGTCAGTGCTTCTTCTGTGGCATCATGCCACAAAACCCTTTTTGGCACCTTTCTTTTTAAGTGTGGTTGAGATTGTGAGGAAGTAAAAGGGGGTGAGGGTTTTTTTTCCAACCCCAGCCTTATATTGTCATCAAATTCAAACACTGAGTTTACATTGTAGTCTTATTAATGTATTATCCAGTAAATACTATGTAACTAATGTGTAATTACCAGTTATTTAAGTCAGAATTTGAATGTGTGCCCACATGCTGAGCTGAGTTTCCCTAAGACCCTTAGAGCTTAAAAAAATTGTCCAATCATGCAGCATGAACATCTGACCAATAGAAAAGTATTATTGGTAGTATTAGTAGTATTATTATTGACCTCCATACCTGAAGTTGTCTCTTCATATTCAGTGAAAAACAGTAGGCCTAAGACTGACATATATAAGGGCATTTAAGAAGCATCGTGGAGAACAGAAGCTCAGCTCAGCTGGGCCAGGCAGGCAGGACGAGTGTTCTTCAAAGCAGATCTTCTCAGGGAGTCATTTTTAGATATCAGGGTCTGATACATTTTGGGCTCAGTTTGAAAATACCCATAGCGTGACAGGGAGATTGATATGTTTCCGCATGAGTGTGGTCAGCCTGATTGGCACTAAGTGACTGTAATTGTAGCCTCTGCTTGGAGCCAGACGCTTTGATGTTGGATACACATATGCTGGGGAAACACATATAGACTAAAGATGTTTAGTCCCAAAAAGCTCAAGTTTGGCTAATAACTGGATGTGTATTGCAGGTACAGCCATCAAGATTTGACCATTAAACATAATCACTGTATTGACAGTAGTGATTGGTTTTTACCTTCTAGAAAAAATCAGCAAGTGGAGAGTTTCCCAAAGCGCAGCAGTTCTAGTAAAGAGTGGAAGGTTATGCATGGTTTGTTATTGCACATGTTTAGTGTTATTCATGTAATGTAGGCAGGCCTATCAATGAAATGATTGCTTTAGTAACCAAGTTACTTATTCAAATGTACCTTCTTGATAAATTAGCAATGATTTTCTATCCAGTTGCTCGATGATTGTGTAAAATATTTTACTATTACTCTACTATATTGTTGCTGTGTCTCTTTGTAAGAAAAGTATGTATCTCCATGTTGTTAAGCTTTCTTTTCAGGTTTGTTTGTTTATTTATTTGCTTTTTTTTTTTTTTTGCTCAATTGAACATAACTTGGAATCTGGCCTGTGCAAAAATGAGGAAACCTTATATATTTCATGTTTTATATATTGTCTATTTTGTGATGCTTTCATTTTTCAATGTAATTTATACACAACAGCTGCCGTTTACATTTTCTGACAATTTCATGATAAATGGACCAATAGAAATGCTCTAAAATCACTAGGAGTAAAGTCTCTTTAAATTCACTTACAGTAACAGTGACGCAGGTATTTGGCTTCTCCTGTAAAGTTACAATTTTGGAAAAAAACTATATATGCAATTTATGTCAATTTTAATTTTTCTACATCATTTGAACATGACATCTGCTGTTTACATTGTGTGACAATTTCATAATAAATGGACCAATAGAAATGCTGCAAAATAGCTTGGAAAACATTCTGGTTCCATTGACTTACACTCATGTAAAGTTGCCATTCTGGAGATACTTGTTGGACAGCGAAGATATATAATATTAATATAGTTTCCAATATAGAATGTTTGCAAGGCTGGGCATGAGCTGCTATTTTTTTAGTTATGTTAATTTGCATTGTTCATTGTATTAATTAGTCATCGGTGTACTACCATCATCTGTTAATAAAACCTATTACAACAACCATAATCACGTGTGTGTAAGTGAGAAAGAGAGAAAGAAAGAAAGAAAGGGCGAGAGATAGATTGATAAAGTAAGAGAGAATGTACTGGCTGGTTATGTGTATAAAGCAGTGCTACCCGTGACATCCTTGCGAGAGATTTGATCTGTCTAGACACTGACAAGCGCACATGGAGTGAGGTTGGAGATTTTTTTTACTTTGTTTGAAACAAAATGATGACACAAATGAGCAATAATGAGTTAGACAAGTAAAACAGTTTGTATTTGTGCTCTATTCTTCTCATGCTAAGAGAGCTGCGCTTTGCAGACCCCATAAAGAACCGGGTTTTACACTCAGAATCAAACAGACAGGGCTGGGAGGGGGGAGTTGGGGGGGGGGGCTTTTGGGGGGTATCAGGGTGAAGGGGCAGACAGGTTAAAAAACAGACAGTTTTGCTGCCAGTGCCAGTCAGAACACGCACAAATAAAACAGAACGAAAACGAAACAAGGTCTGGGTAAGCATTAAAAAAATTATTTACAACCAATAGAATAGTGAACAGAACATTTACTTTCATATATGTAGCTACAGTGAAAAGGCTGCCGGGGCAACCTTTCAATCCCTTCTATACAAGTTTCATTTCCACAAACGCAAATTCTTCCCTCCATTGTTTTGTCTTGTTTTTTTTTCTTTTTTTCTCTTTTTTCCGGTTTTATATCCTCGCCAAATGGATCTACCGTGGCAGCTTCGTGGTCTCGTTCGTTAATCTGCACCCTTCTTTAGTTTAGAAAAGAAAAGGAAAGCAAAAAAAAATAGAGAGAGAGAGAGAGAAAAGAACGACAATGGTACTCATCGTCCGCTCTCTCTGACCGAGAGATGCACATACAAGTTCCAAAATACAAGCTCCAGTACAAGAAGACATCGCGTCTACACGTCTATTTCAATCCAGCCGTTAAGAGAATCCATTCCAGGTGAAACCCCAAACGTATAAAAAAGGTACAGATGACAAGAAATAGACTTTTTTTTTTAATATTCTGGAAACAAAAAATAATAGACTTTCGTGTGTGTATATGTGTGTATGTGTGTGTGTGTATGTGTGTGTATAAGGGAGAGGGGGTTGCGGGTGGGGTGGTGGGATCTTTCATACATTGCTGCTAAGAGATCTGGCCCCCTTAGCATCAACGAGCTCTGTTTGCATTTTTTATTTTTTTTTATCAATTTTTATTTTCTTACACCCAAGGCAGAAAAAAGCTACTAAAACTCAAGACTTTTACAGTTACAGTGACAAAAAACATTTTCTTTTTTTTCTTTTTTTTCTGAGACCCACAATTTAAATTGGACTGCAAAATAAAAAAAACAAACGAAATGTAATTTAAAAAAAGTCCTTTTTTTTGTCCTTTTCTTTTTGTAAAATGCCCAGGCATTCTCCAATATTACAAATACTGGTATACTTTTACAGTAAACAAGAAAAATGTAATATATATATTTATATTTATATATTTATATATATACTAAAACCCCGTCACCAAAAAAAAAGACCAAAAAAAAAACCAAAAATCCAATATACACATAGCCACTGTGGCATTCAGAGAAACTTTGTAAGCAAAAAAAAGGAAGAAAGAAAAAAAAGAAGAGAGGAAAGGAAAATGAAAAATACTCATTTAAAACACACATACACAGAAATATCATTTTTACCCTTGTACTTGTTTCAATACTGTAAACGTATTTTAAGACAGAGTGCACTAAAAGTCTTTTTTTTCCTGATTTATCGTCCAGTCTCTTCCTTTTAATCTATTTCTGTAGCAAAAGAATCTTCTGGAGAGAAAAAAAAGGATGTACAATTTCGTTTCTTCTTTTTTTAAAAAAATCATCATTAATAATAATATTATTAATATTGTTGTTGTTGTTAACCGAGGGATGCGGTCTCATCCTGAAGTGAGGAATTATACATATACGACGTCTAGAACGTGTGTGCTTGTGCCATTATATGTACAAATCCATACATATATATACACACACAGACACATCAGTATTGTGCTGGCTGCTTTACCTTTAACTCCGCTTTTCAATGAGCCAATCTCAGATTCGATGGCGCTTAGGAGGAGATTACCACTACGCGGACGTTTGTGTGTTGTTTTTATTTTATTTTATTTTCCTCCCTGTTTTTTTTCTCTTTGTTTTGTTTTGTGTGTGTGTGTTCAATTCTTTGCTTCACCGAAAAAGAAGGAAAAACCAAAAAAAAAGGTTGCATTTGTCTTGCAAGACAATAAATAGGAAGATCAGTATTCAAGGCACACTCATGTCAAATTGAATGGCAGTACAAAAACTGTCCAAATAAATTAATTTCACTCGTTTGTTTTTTTTTTTTTATAGTGCCAGCGTCGTGAAAGCCAAGCCTAGCAAACGCTGGCACTCGAATCTCAGATGCTCCCTTCACCCTCTAGAATCCTTTTGATTTTGACTTATTTTTAGCGTAATTTCTTGCTCAGAAGCCGCTCGTGAAACAAAATCTTAAAGTGCGGGTCGACTGCAAAAGAGCTGAGGCGGTTTCGTGTTTGTTTGTTTGTTTGTTTTTTTTTTTTGTCTCCTTCCTCTTCTTCACCATATTCCCTCAATTCTATCAACTGTGGTGGCTTGGCCCTTCGCGTGGTACAAATCAAAGCTGTGAGTTAGCCAAAGGGAGTGCTTGAAGACGTTAAAAAAAAGAAAAAGGAAAATAATAAAAAAAAGAAATAAAATAAAAACAAAAACAAAGTAGGGGAGAAAAAATTCGGCTGTGCATTGTTGCTACTTCTTAGAACGCGTTCAACTACACATCACGGGAAGTCCTGAATGAGAAGAAAGAAAGAAAAAAGAAAGAAAGTCTTACTCTTTCAGCCCAACAGATTAGGACAGACACTCTTAGTGTGCAATAGGTCTACATATACCTGCCCCTGACTGGGACACAGGGTGACCAAGTTAACCAGATAGGCAGAGTTCAGCAGTTGCGTAATGCAGTATGGGTTTCTCAGAATGACTGGAAGTCACGTAGGAGGAAGGAACAAGCATGCATAGTCATGTGACGACTGTAAACGAATGAGGAGATTGGGCATGTCCTGCTGGAATCTGGTTAAATTGGTGACACCCAGATGCAAAACTCTACAATGACAAACATAAATAGAAGCACATACGGTCGCGTGCGAAGGTTTGAACTCCTCCCGCCAAACCACGTCTTGGTGCGCAGCTTTACAGGCGCCCACAGAGGCTGTGAGGTAGAGGTACTTCTTTTTTTGTCTCAGGATCATAACTTTTTCTTATATCACAATATGTCTTATATGTCTTGTGATGTTAAGATGACAAACTTGCTTTCTTGAGATTACAGCTTGTTTTTCTTGTGATCTCAAGATTATAAAAAAGTTGTTTTTCTCAGGATCATAACTTTCTTCTAATATCACAACTTCTTTTTCTTGTGACCTCAAGATAACAATAAAGTTTGTCCTAGCATCATGACTTTTTATAATATCACAACTTCTTTTTCTTGTGATCTCAAGATAACAAGGGTTGTGCTCTCAAGATCACAGCCTCTTCGTCTCGTGAGCTCAAGATGTACAATGTTATTGGCGACTGTTCTTGTGATCTCAAGATGATAAAAAAGTTTTTTTTCTCAGGATCATAACTTTTTTCTAATATCACAACTTCTAATTCTTGTGACCTCAAGATAACAGTAAAGTTTGTCTTAGGATCATAACTTTTTTATAATATCAAAACTTTTTTTTCTTGTGATCTCAAGATAATACAGTTGTCTTCCTAATATTACAACTTCTTTTTCTTGTGATCTCAAGATGACAAAAGTTTTTCCAGGATGACAACTTTTTTTTGTTGTTATAACAAAAGTTTTTCTTCTCAAAATCAAAACATATTTGTCTTATGATCTCCCAATAAGTTGTGATCTCAACAAACCAACTTCCATCATCTTGAGATCACAAGAAAAAGAAGTTTTGACCTCAAGAATGTAGAAAGTCTTCTGAACTGTTTGTGATATAATACTATAAGCACCTCACTGCGTCTGTGGACGCCTGTACGATTTCTATTTATTTAATGAGTTTAACACATTGGAGAAAAAAAAAACATTAAACATTAAATGTGCTGTAACGTTTGTACAGCCTACATCTCATTATAGCTGTTTTCCCCCCAGTCTGTTAAACATCAGCAAATAAACAATAATTGTGCATAAAATTAAAACTGTACTTATTTCCAATTAGGAGATCTACAAAAGCATGGCTTATGACCGGCATGCCCAAACTTTTGCACATGATCGTAACGTTTAAATAGGCCAGATATGTGAACATAAAAAAAAAAAAAAAATAGAAAACAGCTACCCTGCATAATAACTCTCTGGCAACCCATATAGGACTGTATGGCTGAGTGTGCGTGTCTATGTTTAGAAATGAGGCTGTTTCCATCAGCAGTGCAGTCGTTCAGATATGTAAATGCCGCGGCGAACAGGTAGTTGGTGGGATTCAGTGCTGGAGCTGGGAGGTCGCTCTGTAATCTGGGCTAAATCTGGCTAGGGAAAAAAAAAAAGAAAACCCACAGCAGGCCTGAGCGGAGTGAACCATCGGAGCGAACGGCTCGGCTTTGATAAGATTGTGGCCAGGAGGAGCCGCGGTCTAAAGCTCACGGCAAGCGTCGGGGAGCCACATGCCATCAGCGGAATTAGATAAAGAAGCAAAAACAAAGGAGAAGGGCACACTGTGATTAAGCTCGTACACACGGTGGCTGATGAGAGCGAGTGCCTTTCAGGATCAACAGTCTGAGCGTGAACTAAAGGACGTGTTCCAAAAAAAAAAAGAAAAAGAAAAAGAAACGATCCAGAAGCAAAAGATTGTTTGACTGGCTTTGTCTCGGTTTGGTACTAGGTACCTGAAAAGCAGCTGCCTTTGTGATCATCACTTATTATTATTATTATTATTAATATTATTCTTTTTTTTCTTTCTTTAAACCATCCCTCCTGCCTGATTTACGGTCAGGAGAGAAAAGCAGTGATCCTCCAGGTTTACTGTCACGTCTGACATTCAGTGCTACATACCCAATTAGATTGAAATCAGTTCACACTACAAGGTCTAAGGATTGTTGTCCGCTTACATGCAATCATCGTGACTAATAAACGAAGGACAAAAATAAAAAACAAGGTAAAAAAGGAAAGGAACAAAAAGAATAGCTTTCTCAGTTACGCTGTTCCAAAAAAGATTGAGTTCGGCTTCTCTTCAAGAAATTACATGTAGCTTAAATATACAATTTCATAAGCAGCGGCCTAAAGGTCGTCTCAACTCGTGCTCTAGTTTTCCGAAAAAAAAAAGAAAAGAAAATCTCAGGATGTCGTTCTCTCTGGGTGACGAATCGAAAAAACAAAAACAACAGAAATAAAACACAAAATAACACAAATAAAATTCCCAGCATTTAAAATCATAAGTAATGGAAAACAAAAATTAAAAAAATAAAAAATTAGGAAAATGCACCTGCACATGCCAAAAATCCAATAAATACAGAAATTATTGCACAGTTAAAGGCTCCATTTAAACATCATCTAATTAACTCACTGATAGACTGAAAGAAAAACGCCAGATTAGGCAGTTTAGACCCGCTCCAATTACAACTTCCCTTTAGCTGCTGTCTTTTTTTTCTTTTTTTTCTCAGATGGCAGTTTCTTAGGCAAAAACACAAAATTGAACTCAAAGTATTAATATTATCATCGTTATTATTATTACCGTTGTTGTTATTATTATTATTATTATTCGACAAGGAAAAACAGAGTATCCAGCTACCCCTTTTTGTTTCGAAATATTCAAGGAATTGTGAGGCAAAATAGGAAAAACAACACAACAAAAACCAAAAAAACCCCAAAAATCTGGCTTAGCTTCTCTCGGCTTGTTCGATTTTGACCTCGTTCGTCATCAAATGTTCCCCGTGCCACTTTTTCATGTGTTTCTCTAGCGTGCTGTAGACGCTAAAGGGCATTTGGCAAATGTCACAGCGGTACACTTCCTTACCGAGCTGCCCGTGCGTCTTCATGTGGCGCGTGAGCTTGCTGCTCTGGGCGCAGGCGTAGTTGCACAGCTCACACTTGTAGGGCCTCTCGCCCGTGTGGCTGCGCCGGTGGACCGTCAGGTTGCTGCAGTTTTTGAACACCTTGCCGCAGTACTCGCAGGTGTCGCTACGCCGGCTCTCTTTGGAGCTGGGCCGGCCCGGCCCCGGGCCCCCGCCTAAGTGAGGGGTGCTTCCCCCGCTGGCCGTGCCGCTGCGGCCGGAGAGACCCCCGTCCAACAAGTCCCCGGGAGGCGTGGAGAACCGCAGGCTGCCGTTCTCTGAGGAATGCTCGGAGGACGTGGCGAAAGGAGATTGTCTGGAGTCGGTGAAGCCTAGGAAGGGGTCTTTGATGAAGTGCCGAGAGGCCGCGTAGCCCACCAGCCACTGGGAGTAGACGTTTTCGGAGGGGATCAGTGGCGCCGGGGGCATGTCCAAGTCCTTCTCGATTTTGATCCTCTTGTTGGAGGAGTTGGACAGGCTGGGGCTGGTGATGGGCGTGGGCTTGCGGGGGAACAGGCCTGAGAAAGAGTCGCCCGAGCCACAGTTCCTGCCGTTGATGGTGGCCCGCTCCACCTGGTCCATCTCCCCGACCACCGAATCCTCGTCTCCGGTGTCCCTCTGCCCGTCAGAACCCCTCTTAGTGAAGGGGAGCCTTTTCCGATTGTCGACGATCAAGTTATTGTACTGTTGGATGGAGTTCAACCCCACGTTTTCCACCATCTTGCCCAGAGACAGTCCCTTCTCATCCACAGGGGGTTTGGAACCGTTCTCGCGGTTGCGGCTCAGCTCCGAATCCATGCTGAAGTTGGATTCTGGCCGGCTCTCATTCTCCAGCTCCTCTTCTTCTTCCTCTTCCTCTTCCTCCTCATTGTCGGGACCCAGTCCCTCGCCCCTAAAGTCCCCGTCCCGGCCCTTCATGCCCTCTCCGGCGACATCGCTGGTGCCTGGCTCTGGCGAGCTGGTGGCCGAAAGACCGTCGTCTGAGCGACCCGTGATGGATCCCGACTTGTGCATGTGAGTCTTCATGTGGCGCTTGAGTTTGCTGGCCTGCGAGCAGGCGTGGTCGCACAGCTGGCACTTGTAAGGCTTCTCTCCAGTGTGGCTCCGTCGGTGCACGATCAGATTGCTCTGGAACTTGAAGGTTTTGCCACAGAACTCACAGGACTTGCTCTTGTCTTGCGTCTGAGGTGGAGTGGTGCTGCTAGGGGGCATGGGCGGTAGAGGAGGAGTGCTGAGGAAAGGAGACTTGCGGTTAGGCTGGAAGGGGTTGGGGTTGAGCAGGCGGTGCATAGGGTTGGCGCGGCTGGGAGAGAGTGGAGGGGTGGAATTCGTGTTTCCCGCCAGTTCTCGCAAGCGGCGGGAGAAATCCATGGACTGGGTCTCCATGGCCATGGGCGTCAGGCGCATCACTCTCTCAAAGGCACTGGGATGCTGGGAAATCAAACCCATTTCCTCGGCGCTAAGGCGTTCCAGGCGATGGGGGTCTAAGTGGTGCCGGGGCGGCGGGCTGACGAAGGGGGGCGTGTTGGGCAGGCGATTTTCCACAAAGCCTGGAGGAGGGTCCCGGAGCAAGGGCCCGGTCATCCGAAGCAGGTGGAAGGGGTTATTGTCGCCAAGGAAGTTGGTGAGAGGGGACTGGGGTATAGATTCAGCACCAACAGGAGGAGGGATGGCGATCCGCGGGGTGAGCGAAGTGTTAGACGGATTGGACTCCAAATAGATGCGGATCCCGTGTGTGTTCTGGGCATGCTGCAGGAGGAACCATGCGCTGGCAAACGGCTGCTTGCATGTCGTGCATATGTAGCTCGAAGGTTCGTCTCTACCTGCAAGCAAGTGAAAGCACAACAGGGGTCTTTTTACTCAACATGTTGCTTGCAATAGGAATACTTTTCCTATATATATATATATATATATATATATATATATATATATATATATATATATATATATATATATATATATATATATACATGCAAGTGTAATATATAAAATTAGCTCCAAAGGTCCATCTCTACAACTCTTTCACAAGTCCTTCACTTGAGAAACTCACTTTGAATCTAAATAAAGCAAAGCTTGTCACTAAACCCACCCCCCACCCCCAAAACCACCCAGCAAACAACTGTGAAAATCTCCAAAACTCAAGAAGAATGGAGTGCTGTGTAGCTGGCCTGACTTCAGCACTGCGTAACATGGGGTCACGGAGCGATTACATGTTTTCGCAGAACAAACTTTGCTCTGGGGCATCTGACATGCCTCGAAATTTGCCTCGCACTCTAAGCGGCGGGCCTCGCTCGTCACACCGTCCCGCGAAGAGTGCGCCACATACTTAACAAGCTTGTGACAAGATCATTTCCATACCCGGCTCTGACGGGTTAGCACGGGCGAGAATGTGGCATCTCCAATTTCAACTAGTCTTTAATCTTCCCTCTTACAAATGGTTGAATCATTACAGCCGCACGATGGCGGGGGGGCGAAAGCGCTCCAAACTCGGAAACCCTCCGAGCGCCGGGGCCGTCCTAGGATGCCAAAGTAATATGCGGCTAAATTGGAAAAGTACAACTTAAAGTGTGATTTAAGGGACTCTTATCACTATCAAACAAATAAACTCGTCCCCTCTAGGAAACAAATAAAAAAAAAAGAAGGGAGGAAAAAATGGGCACATCAAGATAAATGGTTTCTAATAAAGAGTGAAAATACTGCCTGTGATTTAAGAAGCTGTGGGGAGGAGGAAAAAAAAGGGTCTGAGTTTGTTATTCAGTGTTAAAGTCTGTGGCATTTAAAACAGCTTAAGGGTATTATTTGCTCTCCCATTAAGAATTTCTCCGATTTTTTTTTCTTCCCTCCCCCTTTTTCTATTATTGCGCTCGCTGAAGAAAAAAAAATAACATTCCAGCTTTTACTGACATCACAGAGGCAGCACTTTTAAGCAAACACACCGACGCTGCTTAGAAGGATTCCTCTGCCGAGAATGGCAAATTAATCGACCTGCTACTCTTTTACTTCCTCCAGAAAAAAAAGCTTTATTCT
The DNA here is from genome assembly GCA_021613375.1 of Megaleporinus macrocephalus. NCBI lineage: Eukaryota > Metazoa > Chordata > Actinopteri > Characiformes > Anostomidae > Megaleporinus > Megaleporinus macrocephalus. The sequence continues at coordinate 22,415,206 of CM038712.1, forward strand.
TTTGTTTTTTATGTGATGTCCTTTTACAGAATAGTGGGATTATTATATATTTTTCTTTAAGGCCGAGGAAGAAATCGGCTGTTTAATCTGTGGCCAGGCGCGTTAGGAGAGGCCCCTGCGCTTGGGCGTCACTCGGTACCTTTAACTACACATGACTAATTGATGCAGCTGCAGGACTGTTGCGCAGGTTCAGCAATGCAAAGGGGACTCGTTACGGCGGCAGTGCAAACAAGGCCGCTATAGCGAGCGTACAGTGAAAAAAGGGGGATGCTAAACAGTCGGGCAGGGTCCTGAGGGACCGCCGAGGGGGGAGAGAGAGAGAGAGAGAGAAGAGAGAAAGAGACAGAGTGGAAATGGTAATTGTGTACTCGGAAACGAGTTTCATTTATTTATTAAATGAAAGCTTGGTGTTCTGACCTAATACGGCAATTTGAGATACGCGGGAAAACATATGCTGCCATAATTGTTGGGGTATTTGATTCTCAGGGTTGTGCGCGTGTACGTGCGTGCGTGCGTGTTGATGAAGGTTTTCTTCAAGTGTGTGTGTGTGTAAGTGTGTGTGTGTGGGAACAATGGGACTGCACACACGCACACACACACTCACTCACGCTCAGCTGGTTCACACACGGCCATTGTGCGGGATCAAAAAGCAGCCGGTTCGCTGAATGACTCCGCTCTGCCCCTACATTCCTCCAAACACTGCTGAAGTGCGGCACTAAAGGAAGGACACTTTATTCACCCGGAGGAAACACAAGGAAAACGACTGGGAAGCCTGGAAAAACGGCACAATACGGGGTTAAACACCGTCATTATTCCCATCTAAGTCTATTAACGGGACGCTGAGGCTGGTTACTGTTGGTTAAAACATAAGTTAAGGGCAGTTGGCCTAAACCGTAATACCTACAGGACTGAATCAGAATGAATTATAATGTTAACGCAGCTCAGTCTAAGACTCACAGCACAGAAATCTACCTGTAGAGATTAAATGAATACAATAGAACTTAGAAAAATATGTGAAAATGTGATGCGTTTACAGGAGGAGGCAAAAAAAGGTTCTCGACTTTTAATGATAGATGTTGTTTATATAATATCAGTCATTTTCAAATTCAGGACGTTTTCCACAGCTGCTATTATCAAGGGATACAGAAATTCTTAAACTGTTTATTTAACCCTTTCCAAGCTTCTCCTTGTGGAAACGACCCAGTATTATTTACAGTTCTCATCTAATACCTGATTTGACTGCTCAGTACTTCATTAAGCTAAATCAAGATTGCTGCTGAAGGAACTGAATACATTCATACAATGTCTGGGGCGTCCAGGAGAAATCTGGAACTACACTTTGTTCTTCAAACTGGAGCTCAAGATATGATCTACTTCTTTCACAATAAGATATTCCTGTTACTTTGTATTGTATGTATGAATATTTACATCTGTTCTAATCATATCTGGTGTTCTTACTGGTGAAAATACACTTACTGATCAGATAAATAGTTTCAAACAATCGGCTTAGGTGCCTCAGACTTTTGCACTGTAGTGTAGATATGAATTGAATTACTGCTGGACACACAAGACTCCTCTCCCAAACCCAGATCAGGTGTATGTATATGTTTATATCAAGTCGTGATAAAAAAATATAAATAGTTTCATCTATGTTACTCTACAGAGCTGTAAATTAATAATAATGTTAAAAAATAATACAATCCATTTATCAAATAAATTATTTACATTTTCCCTGGCTGCTGTGCTCAAATGATATAGAATTTATATATATATATATATATATATATATATATATATATATATATATATATATATATATATATATATATATATATATATATATGAAAAATCAACTAACACTCACATAACTCACATAAACTAATACTATTTTACTAAATGCTAATACTAGGAAATACTCTATACGCACTGGTTTATAAACTCATTTATGTTTCAAATAAGATCTAAAGTTTTTTCTAATATGACATTATAAAATTATTTATTTTTTAATGAAACAACAATATTATACCATACTGGAGATGTTCTTACATGTCTATAAGTGAAATACAAAAAAATAAACACTGTAAAGACATGAACAAGATAAGTGACATCAGTACTGCAATAATATAGTCTACAATAATAGTAATGCATAAGACTGTTATCAGACACAAACCCCCATATAAAACATTTCAACACCTACAACTCTTACTGTACTTTTTAATTATTAGTGGTATGTATGCACTGTGGTAAATGCACTGTCTATTACCTTTTATGTTGTGTGATTTTAATACTTGTCAGTAAAAAACGCTAAAACAATAAAATATCTTACAAACACAGAAAGGAAAGAAGAACTTAACAGAGAGATTTTAAAGGTTTCCCTCTGATGTTTGTTATGTGAGTGACGTGTGTTAACGAGTGCGGGGAACACAGCTGTTCTCCTCCGTGGGCTGCCCTGTCCTGTACAGTCTTTGACTTAATTACAGTGGACAGAGCATACGCTTACACACAATGGCTATCCTTTTCCCCCCAGTCTTCTGAGACCTTCACACACACACACACACACTGCTCACTCACCCCCCCTCTCCTTGTTGTTTTATGGCAGAGGCTTTCAAAAGCTAATGCTCCATGTAAAGGAGGCCCAAAAGTCTAGAAAACAAGCTGCGTCTGTGTTTACCAGCTTCTGTCTGCTGTCTGAGTATGTGTGTGAATGAGTGTGTGTGTTTATCAGCATATATTTCAGGATACTGTGAACTATTTTTACCTATATTTAAATATAACTAACTTAATATATTATATATATATATATATATATATATATATATATATATATATATATATATATATATATATATATATATATATATATATAAACTTAATATGTATATATATATACATTGTGCATATATTTAAAAATGAATGGATCATGAAACATTGCTTAAAATGGCTTGGACAAAAGTCTGGTTCCACTGACTCACATTAAAAGGGAGGGATGTTTTTTTCCTTTTCCTGTAAAGTTATCACATTAGAGACGTTCTTTCTGACAGCCCTGATATAAACCTGTCTCCATTTTTAACACAACATAGCACCATTTTATTGGATCATATATATATATATATATATATATATATATATATATATATATATATATATATATATATATATATATATATATATAGGCACTTATGTGTCTAAGTACTATATATATAATAAAGGTATCATTACATGTACTATGGGACTTATGAATGACCCCATGTCCTGACATGGTACAAAAACAAGTGTGCGAGTGTCTCCTCTAACTGCCTGGGAGTAAACGTGCAGACTACCGTAGCAGCTCAACTTCCTGCAGACCGACTGAAGTCATTGGGGAGCCGAATGTTCATTTCTGCCCCACAATTAAGACAAATCAATGGCCGCTGCCTGCGACGGTGTTTGTGGCCGTGCTGAAGGGACTGGGGCGTGAGTTTATTGAGAAGTGTTCAGCGTCTGCCCTCCCCGGGGGATTGGAGTCCGACGCAGATGGCAAATAAAGTATGCAGCCCGAGGCGAGAGCACATTATGCTAATTCTAATGTCAGCTGTACTTTAATATACAGCTCTATTTAATCACCCCATTATTTCACATTTCCATATGAAAAAAAGGAAAGAGAGAGAGAGAGAGAGAGAGAGAGAGAGAACCTGCAGCAGGAAAAACCTGCAGCAGCTCCCTAGTTGTTTAGTCCATGTCCCTGTGCTTAGTGTCAGCATGAGGCGCTGTGACTTTCTACCAGTGGGACATTTTGGTACCAACACACACATACAGACACACACACACACACACAGACACACACACACACACACACACACACAGGTTTCTTTTGACATTGGGTCATACAGTATCTCCCTGTATGTAGTATTAATAAAACAAAACCTCTCTTTACAGGGGAAATGACTTTACAGGGGAAAGTTGAAAACTTACTTTACTTTTAATGTAGCAGATTCATTTCATTTTAAATGTTCCAAGTCATTTTATAGTCTATTCAACTTGAAATACAACAACACAATTTCAGAAATATTGTGATAGAATTGTAACAGAAATATGTATATGCAATACTATGTATATGTACATGCAATAGTAAAGTAACATATATACTAGTATTAGTATTTAATACATGTCCCACGATATATATATATGTGTGTAATACATGTCCCATATATATTACATTAACAGTAGCTATTTTAGAGATACTTGTTTTTCCTTGGACAGTGTATATATCGTATTAGAACCTATGAGGAACCTCTAGGGATAGGCAAATAAGGTGAGTAAAAAATAAATATTTTTGCCTTTTCAGCCTTAAAGAATAAAGCATTAAAGCGGAAGCGTTTTACATTCCTCTATCTTCTCCAGGTCTCCTAAATATTCAGGATATTTATCCCGAAAACGTATGAAAACAAACAGACATTCATACATACGCATGATGTGCATACATGTATCTGTGCATGTGCACGCATAAACATGCAAACACATGCAGGAACTAACGCATGAACAGGCATATGCATGCACATGACCAGCATATATACACTCGCATATCCACATATACCTCCACTCAGACAGCAAGCAAACAACAGACAATTCCGAAGGAGAAAAAGAGGAGAGACATACGCGACGAGAGCATTGCTCTGTTTACACTGCCTCTGTTTTAGTGACGCTAACATTTTGTCGTATAATCGCTCAAGTTCCACTGCGTTTCAGAGAGCGACTGTGCACTTCCTTATTAGTCTGCCGCTCATTTCCTTCAGTTTTGTTCAACGCCGTGTAGTGCCGGTGCCACTGATCACATTCTCATGAGTTATCATGACATTTGATGAGGCTTCATAAGCCCATATGTGATGCTACTATACTAGACTATACTAAGACTGTCTCACAGATGTGATACTGCTTGCTTTGATTATGGACACTGTAAACTGTGTTTTGGGTTGTAGCTGTTTAGTCCCTGTCCCTGTGTTTTATATCAGCATGAGACACTGTGACTTTCTACCAATGAGACTGTGTACCAACACACACACACACACACACACAGGTTTCTTTAGCCATGGAGTCATATAGTATCTCTCTAAGAAAAAATGTATTAACCTTTTAATGTAAGTCTATGGAACCAGAAGTTTTGGGTCTTTTTCTTTTGCTTTTTTGGTCCATCCTTATTAAAATCCACTCGCAATGTCAGGAACGAGATCCATTTTTAAATTAGGTCAATACCATAACAATAACACTGTGTTGTAAATGTTAGCCAGACTGAAGTGTGTCTTGTTCACAACTGCTCACAAGTCAGGAGTCAGATGTCGCAGTAATGGTCAGTTAATTCGGTAATAACATATCGTCGTCTAGTAGTGACTTTACAGGAGAGGCCAAAAACTGTCTTTACTTTTAATGTAAGTTAATGGAACCAGATTTTTTAGAAGTTATTTAGGAGCATTTTCATTGGTCCATTCATCATGAAGTAAACGGCAGCTGCTGTATTATAAAAAGGAGTAAAAAAATAAAAATTGACAAAATTCAATTTTTCTTTGAACAGCGACGATATACTGCATAAACTAAAATATACCGAAATTATTTATTTATAGTAATTCTGTGACTTCATACTTCAAGATCTCTGTTCCAGTCCAATCTTTTAATAAATCGTCTGTAGTGTCATATCTTCACAGCTTCCTACAAAGCATTTATTCATATAGTATTTTATGCTTTAAAATGAATGAAAACAGTGACTTTTAAATGGTGGTGAACAAAAAACATCAATATCAATTTTCTGGCATTTTTCAGTTTTGGACATATTTTGAAAATGCATGTTGTGCTTTACATAGTGTGTAAATTTTATGATGAATGAATCAACAGAAATACTCCAAAATGACACAAAAGGACGTCTGGTTACCTTGACTTACATTAATAGTGTGGCAGGTTTTTTCCTGCTCCTGTAAATGCATCGCAAAGAGTTTTGTTCTGGGAGCAGCAAAGTAAATAAAACATTAATTTCATTACTTATACAGCTCTTTTCGACCGGCTCATTCAAAACAACTTGAAGCAGCCACCAAATAATAAACCTTACCATTAGCTTAGCATGTTATTTGCCCAAAAATATCATTAAAAGCTAAAAAACTCATGTAACACCATTCCTAATGTAGGTGACAGATCTCACTAATTTCACTGAGACGCTGAGTTCTGTAGCCAAAAGCAGCTGCAGAATGAGTCAAAAAGGTGTGAGAGTGCGTTAGCGTGCGTGCTGGTGGTGACGTCCTGCGTGCAATGCAGTCCATTAAAGGGACATTACAGCTACTGCTGGCGCCGGCATTGCACTACACTTCTACAGCACAGCCACTGAGGAGATTTAAAGCTAAACAAAGACTGAACGTGAGCTCAGAGATGAACTGTTTGATTGACAGGTGCAGCTCATGCGACGTACGTCCCTCGTTAGCCGGCTGCTCTGGTTGCAGCTAATTATTATCAGTCATTATTATTGGCATTCAATTGTTTTCTGCTTGTTGTCAAAAGCAGCGTAGCAGAACGAGAACGATCAAGAAATATCATACCTGCCTTTGCGGCCAGGCGGTCGATTGTTATTCATACCATTAACAAGATTAAAAAATAAAACCCCGGAATCATTATTCCATCCCAATTCAATCCCAGGAAGGAGGGAGAGAGGGAAAGGAGAGGGAAGAGAAGGCATTCTCCTTCCCATTCATTCGGCAGATTGTTATATATTGTGGTCATAAGCTGTGGGTTTGTTGTGTTGCTGCTTTGAAATCGAGGGACGTGAAAGAGAGAGAGAGAAAGAGAGAGAGAGAGAGAAAGAGAGAGAGAGAGAGAAAGAGAAAGGCAGTCGAATTGTAATCATGAGGACAAAGGAGCAAAAGAAAAAAAAATCTCCAGGAATTTTGGATTTTTTTTTTTTTGCTCAATAAAGGCTGGTTAGAGATTGAAGGGGCGAGCGAGGGAGGGAGGGATATAGCATCCTTTAATGAGGTGCTCATTGGCTGACATTGGTTTTTACTATGGGGACTTCATTTAGGCTGTCATTAAGCTATTATCTAGCGTAAAGAATTTTGCCGTGCTGTAAGTAGCGTGTTGGGTCTGGAAGCCTTTTCTCTCTCTATTAGTGGAAGCGTGCCGTGCTGGCCTGGACTGCTGCCTGTGTTTTGTTTGGCTGTGGTTCACACACAGCTTTGGCAGGAGGCTTGTTGGATGGCTTACAGAGGAAAAGAGGGGAAAGTGCGCGCAAGAGAGAGAAGGAGAGAGAGCGAGAAAAAGAGAGAAAAAAGAGAGAGAGAGAGAGTGAGAGAGAGAGAGACTCGCTCGTGCACGGTAGCTCGCCGGACCTATAAGAGAGCCTAGTTTCCTGCTTTTGGCATTTACAGTTATGGCATCCAAATTTTCCAACAGAAACTCCTGTCATAGTACAGTAAAAACAGATCCAGACGAGGGAAAAGGATAATGCCTCCGACCGAACCGCCTCCAAAACACAAGTGCTTCATCATGTTCTGTCTGGAAACATTTTTTATTTTTTTTGGAGGCTTAAAAAAAGATGAGAAAGCTGCTGAAAAGTGTGAAATTGTGTTGTTTTTCATTGCAAATGTCCTAAAGCCTGTTATATACATATAAACATATATTACATACAAAAAGAACATGTTTGTATCAGAGTGAGGCTTCAACGTCACAACTAACAGTTATAATCTTTAGAGTGCTGGAAAATTGAAAACAGCGCCAAAGTCAGACATTTATTCCCTTTTCCAGTCAAGAAGGCCTTTGAGGGCGTTACGTTAATTACGTTTCAGGAGATTCCCAAGGAGATCAGATATAACCCACTGGAAGAGGGAAGACAAAAACCAAAGTAAGTGAAAAGATCCAAAACAGAAAGTGGGATTTCTAACAACCACCTGGAAAAGGTAGACCACCAACACTGTACCCAACAGAAGAACAGCACCAACATATATGTTGTACAATATGGTGTACATGCCCACTACTGTTGACACATGTACCGACCAACCAAAATACTTCTACCAATCCACTGAGCGAGGAACACTGAACTAGATACCTCTCCATTATATATCACTTTCCAGCTTTACAGCTTACAGCTCAGTAGGACTGTAACCATCTGACATCATCACAGTGCTGTAATGGCTGTCTACATGTAGAGGAATTTTGTCATCAATTGTCATGATTTTTTAATAATAAACAAGACATTTCTATGTGGTTTATGTGTCACATTTTAATAGAATTGGACACGTAGACTGTTTTAAGACATCTGAGCTTTCCTCTTTAAGAAACAGTAGAAAACAAACCTCTACTTTGGCTTGAGATCTGAAAACATAGATCTTTCAATGCTATGGGTCTGAAAGGATGTGTAGCTGTTTAAGAAGAATCAATAAGTATATGTTCACTAGTAAGAACACCGCAAGGAAAGACTTGGAAAGGGTTAAATAAACACACAGACGGATACTAAAAAGCACTACTAAATATATATATATATATATATATATATATATATATATACAAATATCTGCAATAGGTAACTTCCTCCAGGACAAGGAAAAACATGCTTCATTTATAATAGAAGTAAATGGAGAAATCAGTTTTTCTGTTGGCCCCTACATCATGAAATTTTGAAACAATATAAAGGACAGGCTTTTCTCACATGACCTTAACAAAAGTGGGATCTCAACAGCCCGTAATGTCTTCCCAACAGTTATCTATTATATTCCGTTGGTAAGCTTCTGTGTCATTTTCTGTCTAATACATTTCTTCTACTTATATCTGACGCTGTTGTGACCATAAATATGTGACGGCTGGTCTCTGACTTTGGCACAGTGCTGTATTCCTAAACTTTTGTTGGCACAGCGCACTCGGCGTACGCTTACCTTTGCGTATAAATCAGGATTTCCATGGTGCGAAGGCGTAGCTAATAGCGGAGGCGGTTTTAAATAAAATTATGCCCATTGTTTATGCCGCTACACCTTGCGAATTTAAACCCCCTTTCTGATCCCAGCTGGTCTTTATCAGATCAAATTAGCTGTGAATAAAGCCGTCTCATGGCTGGAGCGAACACGTACTGCAGGGAGAGGTGCATTACGTGCTAAAACGCGTGAGCAAGGCGAGTAAAGGTTTGAAGAAAGAGGAGAACGTGCGGTGAGTGCAGACTGCCATCTGAGTTTCTTTATTAAGCCCGGGCCGCGAACTCTCTCACTCTCCCACTCTCTCTCTCTCTCTCTCTCACTGCCTCTCTCTGTCTGGGTCTCTCTCTCTCGCTCTCTCCCAGGCTCTCTCTTTTTTTATATTGATTAAGTGCAGTCTGGCCCTTAATGATAATTTACAGGGACTACACACACCACGGGCCTCTGGATGACTATTCGACGGAATGATTATTAGTGTGGACACGCCGCTCGAAAATTAAGTTAGATTCTCCTCGGACAGATATGCAGAAAGACGTATGTCCCATTAATTAGGGCTCAAGCTGCTGTTTTGCGGCGAGAGAAAAGCCCTGTGAAGCACACACAGCGGCAGCCTCAATCAGCCTTGGTGTCTGGCAGTAAAGGACCGGGCATTTGACTGTGAAGAATCGCCACGCGTCTCTATTCAACCAGACGAGCGCATCAAACGGAGACGCAATTGTCAGGCAAAATGCTTGTCTATCTGAATCTGGTGGCTCCAAAAAAAAAAAAGAAAGGGCTCTCTCACGCTCGGCTGCTTCGCGCTGCAAGGCCAGGCTGTAGAAAATATACGTCCATTGCATTGCGTCCCCATCCAGTCAGTGGACATTTGTGGGTTTTAAAGGAATACAGGTTTCTAAAGGGTTCTCAAGTGTACAGAGATTCATGGTTTGTCCCATTCCAGCATCCTTTCAATGGACATCTCTAAACCCTTTCAAAGTCAAAAAAAATCTCCACATGATCTCCTAGAATCTTCTAAAAGGCTCTTCACACTCGCACACCTGATTTTAAGAACGTTTCAGTGGTTAGGACAGTTTCTTCACCTTTTTAAAGCTAAAAGAACCTCTACACAATATTTTTCTGGGAAACACCCTATAATATGTATAGATTCTTTGCGTGGAGGCTCTTTAAACTTTGAAAACGGTTCCTCACACTCTCACTTCTAGTTTAAAGAACCTTTCAGCGGTTGGCTCAGTTTCTTAAGCTTTTTAAAGCTAAAAGAACCTCTGCATGTTCTAAACATTCTAAGAAACACCACTTTAGGATGTACAGATTATTTGCGTGCAAGTTCTTTAAACACTTTCTAAGGTTCCTCACACTTGCACATTTTACATTTCATTTTAAAGAACATTTCAGTGGTTGGTTCTGTTTCTTAACCTTTTCTACATGATGTAAATGCTTTAGGAAACATCCTTTAATATGTATAAATTATCTGTCTGGATATTCTTCAAACTCTGAAATAGGTTCCTCAAACATCTTATTAAAAGAACGTTTCAATAGTTGGTAATATTTCTTAACATGTTTAGAGCTAAAAGAACCTCTACATGAGCTAAACTTTCTAGGAAACACCCTATAATACATATAGACGTTTGTGTGGAGGTTCTTGAAACGTAAAATGTTTAAAGGTTCTTTATTCTAATTATCCTATTTTAGACTGTGTGGAGGTTCTCAGAACAGTCTTCAATTGGTATAGAGCCTTTACAATATGTGGAAGTTCTTTACACTTCTAATAAGGTTCCTCACTCTTGCGCATTGCCTTTAAAGAAGTTAGCGTATGCCATCATGTTTTAATCTTTTCATGGTTCACAGGAACGTCCACACAATAGGTTTCCACGTTTCTGGGAAACATATTTGAATTTGGATACATGAGTTTCATCCTTTCCTTCAAAAGATTGAAGAACTTTTCAGAGGATGGATCATTAGGCAACCCATTATAAAAGCTGAAAGAACCTCCACTTAACCACTACAGGAGGGGAAATCTCGTTGGTATAGAACCAGTCCATTATGTGTAGGTTCCTTAACCCTTTACACAGTCACTCTCACAAAAAAAGCCATATCTCACAAAAGAACGCTTCACAGGTTGGAGGTTGAAGGCTTCTCTGAGAAACTCCACACAGTCTAAAGTAGTATAATTAGAATAAAAAATCTTTAAACAATTCAAGTTTCAAGAACCTCATCACCAATGTTCTAGGATCCTTATCTATATGAAGCAAACGGTGTTCCCTAGAATTTTTAGACCATGTTGAGGTTCTTTAACTTTAAAAAAAGTTACGAAACAGTACCAGCCATTTAAAAGGCTCTTTATAGAGATGCGCAAGTGTGAGGAACCTTTTTCAGAGTTTCAAGAACCTACACATAGTTTAAAGGCTGGGAAAATCGTAAAACCTATAATTGGTATAGAAAGAAAGGGCTTCTCAACCACTGAAAGGCTTTTCGTGGAACCAAAAGTGGTTCTCCTATGGTATCACTGCACGAGAACCCATTCAGGCCCTTTTTCTTTATGTAGCAGAGGAACGTGCACTGTGGTGGGAAACAGAAAGTGGATGTAATTGGTGTTCTTCAGTGCAGTATAAATACAGGTTTGGTGTGAGTTGATGTTAGGAGTGCAGGATTTCCACACAGTCTCTCTCTGAACCAGCCGCCAAAGGAGGGCCGTATGCATACAGTAGCGGCGGTCTGCCGGTGATGAATGCTATTGTACTGTAAGGGAAGAGGTGGGTGGTGCAGAAAGAGAGAAAGAGAGAGAGAGAGAGAGAGAGGGAAAGGCGCACAGCATTGTGGGTGATCCCCTGCTGTTCCTCCCTGGAGGACTGTGATGTGTGCTCTTCAAAAGGCCTCATGTCACTGTCGCTGCCTCATTTAAAGTCAGACTCCCCTGAATTTGCATCTCACAACGTCTTACAGGACGTGCCATATGTCGTCCAAAAAAGACAATGCTCACAAATAAATTGGCAGCCCACCCATCCCCCCCTCCCGCCATCCTCGGCTAGAAAAAAAAGCCAAAAAAAAAAAAACAACAACAACAATAAAACAACAACCGAGGCAGGAAGACAAAGCTGGTTAAAAAATGGGAGAAAAACAAATTCAAAAGCGGACTAAAACAAACAAACCCCCCCCCGCCACAAATAAACCCGGAATAAGAGCATTCGGCAAACACATTCGGATATTGAGCCGCGTTCATTAGAGTTGCCCATGAACTCCAATCCTCCCTGGGTTTCGCCGGGGCCTCGCGCGGGGACGTCACACCTCGCAGCCCAGTCGCAAAGTGCAATAACGAATAAAAAATGCTCATTACCGAATGATTTCAGTTTTCTCTATGATTCAATTTGCAGTAATTACCGTGGCCCGTGCTAATAAAAAACTGCTACAAAATGCGAAGGTCAACTACCAGTTAGGCGTGTTCATTTTCATCTCAATGTATTCATCCTCGCCGCCTAATGGCCCAATTTTCTCCCCTCGCTCTTCAATAAATATTGCCGGAATTACAGGTTAAATAGCTAAATTAAATCATGGCTATTATGGTAGGCTGCACGGCTCTGTGAGGGAAACAGACTTACCACTCCACGTACAATTACTGAGGAAGTGCCAATCGCCAGACAGTTTACGATTAATGTCACGAGTGTCAAGGCCATCAAATTATAACATTCATTGCCCCAGCCAGGCGCCGCACAACAAAAATAAGAGAAATGTATTCAGGCTTTATTGCATCTGAATCAAAAGGTTGTTTATCACGCGCCGGACCGAGCATTCGGAATAATATCATTTTATGATAAGTAAGAAGGTTTTACGCACACACACACACACACACACACACACAAATAGGAACTTTACTTTCAATGTAAGTTCATGTAAAGAGGTTTTACTGCAAGTGATTTTGATGCATTTCTATTGGTCCATTTATCTTTCACAGGACAGCTCTCTCTCTCTCTCTCTCTCTCTCTCTATATATATATATATATATCTATTATTGTTATTTCTATGCATCATTTGAATGCAGCATCTGTTCCTTACATTGTTTGACAGTTTAATCCTGAATGGACCAATAGAAATGCTCCAGAATAGCTTGGGAAAAATTCTGGTTCCATTGACTTACATTAAAAGCGAAGACAGTTTTTGGCCTCTCCTGTACAGTTGCTATTATATATTGCATTTAGGTACATATGCAAACAGTTCAGCAAACTTGGAAGGTCCAGCAGATTCTTGGAGACACGTGCAATTAGCATGCACTGGTCTTGAGGTGTTTTTTAATTGCCGGGGATGAATTTTGTTCCGTCTAATTAGGCAGCATGCTCTAATGACCAGGGCTACTTATGACAGCTGTAAGAGGTGCAGGCTGCTAGTAGGGGCTGGAAGGTAATTCCTGTAATGACTGCGGAGACTAGCAGCCCACTGATTTGGTATGTTCATTCATCCCGGGCTTTCGGAGTGGAGCACTGTTTGTGGAGAGCGTCTCTCATTATCCTCCTCCTCAGCCCTGGCGCGCTTAATTAATATCTTAACCTTTTTGAGTTATTTTTGGGGGGCTCAGGCTTTTCATGCCAGAGACCAGAGCAAAAAAAAAAGAGAGAGAGAGCGAGAGAGAGAATAAAAAAACTGGTCACATGGGACGGCAAATCCCACTTCAAAACTGGACATCCTGTTAACCAGGACTTATTCAGATAACCTTGGAATTTCCTCCGCGTTAGAAGCTCACTCCTTTAAGCCGCAGCCGCCCGACGCTTTGAACCGCGCCGCACTTCTAGAGCTAAGGTTCTTAAATTATTAAGGTCAAGATTGTATTCATTATATTTCATACCTTCTCCAGGCCAGGAGAGGCTGATGCTCACCTCCGCAAGAGTTCTGCTCAGCTAAAAATAATAAATAATAAAAAAACGCAAAAAGTGCATCGATAATCCAAAAGAGCCATTACATGCGACGTGCAGGGAGGGGGGCCCGCATGAGACGGGGCCCGTCCGCCGGCTGCCCCGGCCTGGGGTCGCCGCCAATGCTCTGCATTCGGTGGAGTCAATGTCACGACAAACTGATTTGCATTTAGAACAAAGATGACACGAGCCCTAGGCGCACGGTGCCTCGTCTCCCCTCCCCTTCCCCCCCCCCCCCCCCCCCCCCCCCCCCCCCCCCCCCCCACACACACACTCCCTCCGCTGCTCCCTCCGTCCGCCCGGCTTGTGGAAAGTTTCCTGACATTTCTTGCATTATTAAGCCAGGGGCTTCATTACCATGTGTGTGATCTGGAAGTCTCCCAGGCCTCTAATTCCTCACCTTGAATTGCTAATGTCTTGTTTATGACTATCATAGCAAATCGGAGGCAACAATTACATGCAAATCAGTTCCCGCTGCATTGTGCCGCTGTGAACAAAAGCAGCGAGGAGTCCGGTTTTTCCGCAGCTGCTGCGCAGAGAGGACAGCGCTTGCTTTTTCATCTGTACGCGCCGCGAACGTCACGTGAGCTTTGCGGATAAAGATGCACCGGCTCTCGAAAGGTCGATCCGGTCAAGAGGCGGCTGTAGGTGAATGTGCACTTCTCCGCCGTTCCTCCACTGTAAGCTGGGCCAAGGAGGTTATGAGTAATCACACTGCTCACAATGGCCTTTGGCTGTACCTCCATACACACTGTTAATCACCTGAGATACAATCTGGTCCAATTGTGTACGTCAAGGTGAACTGTGCTCAGGTACGAGCAAGTTTGCGCAAGTATAAAAAGTAACACCACCTCTACAGGGGCAAAGTTCAACTCATAGGACAGACAACATAAAATAAGCAGGTGTCATAAAGAAGTTCATCACGGAACTTGAGCAGGAGTGCCCAAACTTTTGCACACAGCCGAAACTCCTTAGGTAAAAGAAGGTCAATAGCAAATAAATGAATTAATTAATTAATAAAACCAATGGAATCAACATGGGAGCAGGTTTGCATGTGGACAGTAGGGACATGTCCCCACCACCATTTTAGCAGGACAGAATTGTCCCTACTAATATTTAAGTAAATGTAATAAAATGCTAGCATTTGATTGGCTGAAATGGAGGGAACTACCAACAGGCTCACGTTATAACATTGCAATCATACTTAGTGCCAGGGTGGTGGGGGTGGTGGCGGCGGAGGTAAGTTGATGTGTCTCTACCAATGTAAACCTACACCCTTTGTGGTACAATGGTGGGCCTCATTCAACCACCGTTCTTAAGAAGCAATTTCTTGCTAAAACAGATGCTTCGTTTTCAGGGTTGGAACAGGTTCTAAGCACACTCAGGAGCTGCTAAGGTGTAAACAATTATGTGGTTTGAATCTGACGTAATCTTTTTCTTACGGTTGTTCAAGTACAAATTTAAGAAAAACACTTTGGAAGATGTTGGTGAATGAGGCAATTTTAGGAAATTTCAGTTTTAGAGATATCCAAATAAATAAATTAATAAAAATGCTCTGATTGGTTGAGCAGGGATGTATATACCATATCTTATTTATCATATTCAATGATTTCCATCTTCTATCTGATACGCTTGGCCCAGAATCCGGCGATCTCAGATACTGGGTTGAAGATATACTGGAGACATAGAACATACTGAAGTCTGTATTATATATAACAATTAAATGGCTGAATAATGCCCATCTCTTCATTCCGCATTGTGACATTACATCACAGTAAGACAGTAGCTATCTTCTATCCATTCTCTCTTTATTACAATGCTGAATACTGCCCCCTAGTGTACATGCTACGTTATATATGCAGTAACTGCCACAAGTGCTTTGCAAATGCAGAAGTAGAAACTGAGTATCTCAGCAGAAGACCGGCTACTAAATGCACTCGGGCGTCCGCCGCAGAGGCGGTGGGCGGATCTGAAGGAGCAGGGAATCATGGGTGATTTACTAAGTGTAAATGAGGCGACGGAATCTGGAAGCAGCTGTTTTTTTTACAGCCTGTTTGACATACTAGCGCAGAGCCGGAGTGGACAGCGCACAGCCATTTCCCACACGCAACATCTGCTTTGCATTCTCCTCCTCCAACTGGCCAAATCCCCGACTGGACACGTTCTCTTCAGGAGGATAAAATACGCTTCTGCAGTTTGGATGATGCGCCAGCCTCCTTAACCACACACACAAACACCCAGACTCAGTCTATGCTGACAAGTGCGTTTTGCCACCGCAAGCCGCCACAAGACTCGCATTTTGACTAATATGTTTTTGTGACCTCGTTTTGTACGAGCAGACGTTTATATTTGGAACGATGTATAATTTTACACCATAACGTAATAATGCACTCTTTACAGTCCATTACGTTACACTCTTATAAACACAAGTGCCAAAAGGCTTCTTTGGAGCGAAGCCATAGCACCACTCTGAGTCGGTGAAGAACCTTTCCATTGGTGAGATGTGCCAGTCACGATTCTTGACAGACTGCACAGTTTCTTCATTAATTCAAGGGTTTTTCCTAGAACTTTCAGACTGTGGTTGAGGTTCTTGAAACTTGTGAACAGGTTATTCATCCCCATCTCTCATTTCAAGAACCTTTCAACGAATGTAAAGTCAAGTGCTCCACATAATGTAAAGGTTCCCTACCAAGTCAGTGCTTCTCTTCACATTTAGACTGTGTTGAGACTCCCAGGCCTCTAATTCCTCACCTTAAACTGCAAATGTCTTGTTTATGACTATCATAGCAAAACAAACTATTGAGGTTCTTTACAAAATTGGTTCTGTGGGTAAGTGAGGTTCTTTAAGCTTTACAAAAATAGTTCTGTGTGTGGATGTAAAGAATATTTTACATTTTTGATCGAGCCCAACAGAATGTTATTTCTAGACTTTTTAGATTGTGTGAAGGTTCTCACACTTGCACACTTCATTTGCTCTTCCGATGAGATGTGTAAGTATGAAGAACATTTTTTTAAGTGTAAGGAACCTCCATATAATAAAGAGGTTCTATACCAATACAAGGCTTCCTAAAACTATTATTTGATATGAAGGAACTTTACATTTAAAAAAAAAACTTCAGTAAAAAGTCTTTTCCTAGAACCATAACATTACAAGCAAACTCCATAAAGGTTCTTCATACCTCGTGAGGATCCTGAAATGAGATGCGAAGAAACTTTTTAGAATTTGAATCACCTTCAAAGGTTTTATGTTCCTCAAACCTTTTGACTATGTGGAGGTTCTTTACACTCGCCAGTATGGTGCTCTCCATTGTAGGGTCCTTGAATTGAGACGTGACCCAAAACGTCTATCACTACCACATTTTATAAAGGTTCAAAGCCTATCAAAAAACTTTTTCACTGTCCAGAGGTTCTTTGAACTTTACAAGGGTCCTCACGTATTTCCATTAGAAATATGGTGCTTTTTATTGCAAGGTTCTTGAAATGCGAATGTTGCGCGACCCAAATTGTCAACCGCTTCCATATAACAATTATATTAAATTCTTTTTTTAGAACCATTACGGGTTCCTTCAGCTTTAAAATGGCTCTTCACAATTGTGGTTCTTTAAAGAACCATAAATTGAAAGGCGCTTTCGGGGAAAAAACAAGGGAAAGCGTTTTTTTTTTTATTATGTTCTGCAAATTGCACAAACCTGCTCTCCTGCAGTTCCATCCTTCACACAGTCTGTCTGTCTTCTCCTATTTTCTCTCACAGGAACCTTCTTTATTTTTATCTCTGACAGAGAAAGCGTGTGACCATGAGAACTGACATTTATATGAGTGTCTGTGTTTTCCTCCTGACTGACAAAGACAGTTTCAGTGTCTCTTTCTCTCTCTCTCTATCTCTTTCACTTTTTCTCTCCCTCTCTCGGCCGGCGTCTATGGCAGCAGTGGCCTGTCTTTTCACGTGAGATTAAAACAGGCATGGATTAAGCAGAACGGGAGAGGGTAGGTTGAGGGGTGGGGCATTATATATATATATATATATATATATATATATATATATATATATATATATATATATATATATATATATATATATATATATATATAATGAATTTAAGCTGAGCAGCTTAGCAAAATCAGAATGAATTAAATTCATTACTCCTCGCCTGGTGACAGCAAAGTGGCAGGGCTGAGAGAAGAATTAGGCAGTTCTGTCCAATAAGGGCATGTCACTCCAGTCTAGGGAGATGCGTGTGTACGTGCGCGCGTTGTGTGCAAATGTGTGCGTGCGTGTGCATGTGAGAGAGAGAGGTTAGAAGTATGTGTGTTGTGTGTGTGTGTGAGGTGGAAGAGATTCAGACAGTTAATGTTTGAGGATCACGTCAGAAAGCCATGGCCCAGTGGGTCACAGAGAAGAGAAGATTTCAGGCCTTCATCCCCTCCACAGCTGTGCGAAGGTAAACGTCTAACTGTCATCACCAGCCGGCTGGATTTATTCCAACCACTGAACATCAGTGAACTGAGCTTTCAAATAAGGTTTAAAATTATCATAAGTATGTGCGTGCGCGCTCGCACGTGTGTGGAAGGTGGAAGCTTTCAGCCGCCGGTTTATGGATGAGGGCCACCGGTTCATATAGAAGGCCTATGTCAGCAGCTCTGCGTTAAAAAGGCCTGTGTCATGTTAACAAATTAAAAGGATTAGAAGTGAAAGTGCCAGACGTGGCTTAGCTGTGGCGCTAGGCTGGGCCTGGTCAGCACTCGGGGAGAGTGTGTGTGGGGTGTTGGAGTGGGCAGGAAAGGGGAGGGGGGTAATCCAAGCCCCAACCCCTCCACCCTTTCCACACTAATCCTGCTATACAGAGTGTAGAGGCGAGAGAAACGCTGCTCCACCTGCACTCTACCTGCAAGCCAAGGAATAAACAACTTATTTAGCAACTTAATTAAGTGAGTTAGCTGATTGAGACAGAAGCTGATGCAAAAACAACGTTCACTGAGACAAACTGCAGCACACTACAGGGTGATAGGGGGCGCCGTAACCTTTGCTGTTCAATTTTTCCTCTGGGGTAGTTAAATGGTTAACATGGAGACAGTCATTCGGAGTGGTCTGATATAGAAATAGGGCCAAAACTGTTCACAGTGGTGGTGAATGGAACCAGGCGTCCATCTTTAAAAGCTATATATATACATATAGGGCTATATATTTGGTTTTATATATATATATATATATATATATATATATATATATATATATATATATATATATATATATATATATATATATATATATGCTTACATTGACTCAAGGACTTACAACTTACAATAAAAGTAAAGTTTTTTTTTTCTCTTTCTCAACACTCTCAAAACACCATGTTTTAAATTCTGTGGACCACATTCCTTTAAGTTGGCCAGTTGGCTCTCAAACCATGATTTCAGGATTTTTAGCAGTTCTTAAGGCTGTATATAATATTTCTTGCTGACAGTGAAATTAAGATGACAATCCTCACTTTAACCAACAAGTTAAGGTTAAGTTGCTTTGTGTTACAGGTGTGATGCCACATGTATTACAGGATCCCAACTACAGTTATAACACATATGCAAACATAACTAATTCTTCTTTAGCACAGCAGTTCAGACAAAGCGGCTTGGCTGTATTTTTGTGCTGTCGACACCACGAAGAGTCCATTTTTCAAGCATTTTGCATGAAAACCTTCTGAACGTCTGCTTAAGTTTCAATGACTGAGCGAAGAAAATGTGAAAAATTGATGCAAGTCCCCCGTTTGTCTAATTACAGTACAATCATTACATCGAAAAGAAGTGACATATTGAATTGCGGGTACGGTGTACGTAGTTTCCGCATGTATAAATTATATTACATCAGCACATTTCTGTGTGTTGGTTTACTTTCAGTAATAACATAATGAGCGTGACGTAATACATTTAATCCAGCAAAATGACGTATGACACTTAAATGCAATAAATCCAATGCAATGCATTGTTTTCTGGTTCCAACTTGCAGCTCAGACCCAAACTCAGCATAAGGTGGGATTTATTACGTTCCCTGGCTGGACGTTCTTAGCTGGAACCAAACCCACCCACGGTTGGTCAGGGTCTCTCAGCAAACACGGACTGCCTCATCATCTTTGCAAACACTGTCATCTGTTATAAGCCGAATGTCTAATTGGGCGGTGGGCTTTGCTTGTTTTGCTGCCATATGATGTCATGTTGCTATCTAAATAAGAGAGCTCCATAAACTGGTGCTCGTGCGCCGCCGGTGCATCCGCCGCAAACGTGCCATAAGCCTGATTTGAGCGGCGCGGCAAGCGAACAGATTTTTGGACAGCCTCTCCAGTCCAGCACCATCACCAGCCCCCCCATCCGCCTGCCTCCAACACCCCCTCCCCACCTACTCCTTTAGTGAGGGAGTCCAAAGTGGACTGGGCCAAGTGGGTGCATCCCCACATCACACACGCCTGGAGCCTCCTCCCTCTCTGGCTCTCCTCTCCATCTCTGATGTAACAGCGCTGCGCTCTGTTAGCCAAACAGAACTGGCAGCACGGGGGCTTACAGTATAACCTGTAGCATCCGGCCATATAAACAGGCTGTTTCTTCCACTCGGCATTTTCTAAATAATGTGGAATTTCTCTCTTAAGGCGCTAACCAGGCTGGCGGAATTGCGGCGTGCACACGCTGGCTGAGCCGCCGAGCCGTTTGCTGACGGTGGGAATTGTCTGTGCGGCATCGGAATGAGCTGACCTCCCAAATCAGCCGGTTTCCTCCCGCCGCTCTCGCAGTCTGGCTGATTGCTTTGTGGACTCCTCCGTGGGTCCACGAGGCGAGGCGAGAATGACTCCCGCCGTAGAGTAAAAATGAGGTTTTTTGGTCGAGGCTGGGCAACCTTATTTACTCAGCAGTCAACTGTAAGAGTAACAGACACCAGGGCAGAGGAAATATGAGAGAGAGAGAGAGACAGAGAGAGAGAGAGAGAGAGAGAGAGAGAGAGAGAGAGAGAGAGAGAGAGAGAGAGAGAGAGAGAGAGAAAGAGAGAGAGAGAGAGAGAGAGAGAGAGAGAGAGAGAGAGAGAGAGAGAGAGAGAAAGAGAGAGAGAGAGAGAAAGAGCAAGAGAAAGAAAGAGAGAGAGAGAGAGAGAGAGAGAGAGAGAGAGAGAGAGAGAGAGAGAGAGAGAGAGAGCGAGAGAGAGAAAGAGAGAGAGAAGCAAAAAAAGAGAGAGGCCAAGAAAAAAAATGGAGAAAATGAGAGACAGAGAGAAAGAGGCTGAGAGAGAGAAAAAGAGGCAGAGAGAGAGAGATTGAGAGAGAGGAAGAAAGAGGCTGAGAAAGAGAAAGAGAGGCAGAGAGAGAGGCCAAGAGAGTGAAAATGAGAGGCAGAGAGGAGAAAAAGAGAGAGTGAAAGCATGACAGAATGTACGCTAGAGAGCAAGAGAAGAAAGACAGAAAGAAAGAAATAGAAAGAAGAGAAGATCAATAGAGAAAATAAAGAGAACGAATAACAGAAAGAAAGAAAGAACAATAGGCAAAATAGAGATAAGAATGAGAGTGTGAACAACAGAAAGGAAAAAGAAAGCAATAGAGAAACACAGAAAGTGAGAGAATGAGAGGCAGAAAGAGATAAAACAATAAAGCAGAAAAGGGAGGGAGCAAGAGATAGAGAGAGCAATAGAGACAATAGAGAGAGAGAGCAGAGGAGAAAATAGAGAGAATGACTCAGGAAGAGAGATTAAAAAACAAAGTAGAAAAAGCTGAGAGTAAAATAGAAGAAAGATAGGGGGAGATAGAGCGATAGGGGTTCATAGACTGGTGGAATGAAGAAGAGAGAGAGAGAGAGAGAGAGAGAGAGAGAGAGAGAGTCCAGTGATGTCAGCATCCTATAAATATGCAGCCTTCTCATTCAGCCTCCTGGTGGTATTATTACCTTTGAAGCACTCTTCGTTACTATCAAACAGAGAGCGGAGCGGTGGGCCGAGGGGCTGAGGGGAAACAGCCACAGTCAGAGCAGAACAAGGGGCTCTATACACCACCGGCCTTGATGTGTGTGTCAGCTTATTGGCATTAGTGCCTCTGAACTGATCCTGAGGACGGCGAACAACTACGGAAGGAGAAGGAGGAGGAGAAGGAGGAGGAGGAGGAGGAGGTGTGTGCCTCAGGTCTCTATCAGACACTCTGATAGAGTTTTAAACTGTACGCTTAACATTATCCAGCAACTTAATACACAACAAACTTTCTAAGATTCTCATTAAAATGAATGGGATTTTACCAAGAGAGCCAAGAGCTTGTCCAACCTGGCAACTGTTGCTACAGCTAGGAAAACATTCAGGACAAGGGTATTCCAGGACCAGGATTGGGAACCTCTCTCGCATTCTGGCCCAGGTTTATGTGTTTATACTGCAGAGGCAGAGCGAGGCTGTGGCCTGGATGAACAGATCCAGACCAGAGATGCAGGGGGGGAAAGAGAACGGGGGAAACGCCATCCCAAGCGGTCCTTATAAGGCTCTGATTACACACAAGCTGAAAGCAATGGACTACAGAGAGACGAGGGACAGCTGAGGGCTGCTGGACACACGCACATAAAATCACACACACTCACACACACACGCACAACTGGTACACGAGGTGCTTCCTATCGTCGAGCACTCACGAGTGTGAAAGGCTCACTTTAACAAGCACCTGTAAAATGTAATCAGGCGTACCAAATGCACCCCATAACGGTGCCAGCCATTGTGCCCCGGCCCATTCACTTCTTCAGCCTGGCCCGGAAAACGGCCGGAAACATAACACTAATTGCACAATCACTCGATTTCCTTCGCGTTCCCGAGCACTCGGGGCACATATTTAAACCAAAAAAACTCCAACCGAGGCTTTTTATAGGCTGTGTGGAAAATAAATACACACAAAAAAGACAAACTGTGAGGCAGGAGGGAGGAATAATGTAGCTGTAATTAGTAAACAATATACAGAGGTCGCTATTTTTAATTCGCATCACATTTCTGGAGAGCAGAACAGTAACACGTGGTCATTCCATTCAGAACAATAAGCACTACTGGGGGTCTGCGCCTTCATAAACAAAGGTCTCTGTTTGTTTGTCAAGAGCTTAATTGGCCCACTATTGCACATTTTTTGTGTTTTATATTTGCCCCACTTTTGTGAAGTCTGTGTGGTTTTATGTGCCAGTCATAATTCCCTTTACCCGTTCCAGTCTTTCATTATCTCATAGAAATGAACAGGACTGATGATTTAATTTGACACAATTGGAAAGTTCATGTTGTTCTTCACATCGTTTGTGAATTCCGTGATGAACAGACTTAAAGAAGGGGCTCAAATTGCTTAGAACGATTTCTGGTTCCATTGACTTTCATTCAAATCAAAGTATCTTTGCTTCTATAAAGTTATCATTTTTGGAAATGCAAGCTTTCGCTCTGACAGCAATGATTTGCAGCACATATGCAGAAGATATTGGAGTAAAAGGTTAATTCGGCAGTTGCTGTGGTATTTCAGGTGGTTGCTAGGGAATGGTTAAGGTGTCCTACATGGTTAATAATAGGGGTGGCACACTGGTCAGTGCTGTTGCCTCACAGCAGGAGGGGTCTGGGTTTGGTTCCCTGTAATCAGTGTTCCCATGTCTGTGTGGGTTTCCTCCAGGTCATAGATGGGAGTGTTTATGTGTCTGACCTGTGATGGACTGGCAGCCCCCCGCTATGACCCAGAAGGATAAAGTGGCTTAGATGATGAATGAGTACTTAAACATTTGACCTAAAATAATCCAACGACTGTATACAAACACATACTATACTATTCCCTATCAGTCTATGCAGAGTTAGGAAGAATTTCAGAATAATTATAAATATAAATTATAATAGCAATAGAGTTGCGCATTGCTTTCCCCTTAAACACTCCTTATACCTTCCGAGTGGGCGGAGCTAAAGCGCTGTAGGCTAAATAGGTGCATACATGCGCCTGGCTTTGTTTTCGCGGCTGCTGCTTGGTTTCCATATGTAGATAGTTTACATACAATGTCAAAATCCAGGAATATCCGGTTCGTTACGATAAGCTAATTTTGCTCTAATGAGTCTCAAAGAAGACTACACGTTGCCAGAAGCTACGCCGGGGATTTTACCGTTCTCTGCTACCTGTATTCCAGCAATCAAAACAAATGATTTTAAAACGATAAATGAGATCACAAGAGTACGCTGGTCTCCTTCTGTTTAATTCCCATGTGAAAAAAAAAAATATGGGCCAGGAAAGGGAAAAGAAAAAAAACTTGAAAAAACGGGGAAGCTTGAAAGAGGGAAAAAAAGCGCAGCAGAAAGCAGTGCTGGAAAAAGCATGTCAGAAGCTGTAAACGGAGGAGAGGGTGGTAGTAGTGGGGGGTATGGCATTCACACAGTACGCCTGTCTCCAGTTTAACTGAAAGCAGGCCCTCTCCCATAACCAGTCCAATCTGTTTTCATTTGCAAGAAACAGAGCCGTTCCACCACCAGCCCTCTGCAAGCCCCCAAATTCAACCGAGGGGAGACTTCAAACCTGCGCCGCCGTTACAGGGAGGTTCTAGCAACGCCGACACTTTAGGTTTACACTTGGTGCCGCTGCTCGAAGTGGGCCCGAGCCGTTAGAATGCAACCCGAGCGACCTGAGACGCTTCAGCAGTTGTTAGTAAAGGCAATTAAGATGTTGTGTCTCAAAGATAAACGAGCGTCTCGAACCGAGCGTCGCTTCAGTTATTCAAGCTTCTGTTTAACCTGCGGGTCAGAGTGCGGAGTGAGCAAACTAGAAGGTACGTCCTCTAAGAAAAAAGGCTTAAACTGAGCTTAAACTTTCTCTCTAGAGTGAAGAGACAATGCACAAGAACTGGAAGCACCTCGCAGCCGACAAAGAGCAAGCAACGTTTCCTGGCATTGCCTCACTGGAGAGCGGACTTCAGAAAATTGCATAAGCAAAGCTATTCATTTCATTTGAGTGGATTTACATCAGTGGCTGGGTGCAGAGTGGTGGCAGTGGGAGTTAAAAAGCCCCCCACTCCCCCCCCATCCAATAGCCCTGCCGCTAAGCTAACGCAGTCCAGAGAGCCTTGGCAGAGGACGGCAAGCGGCGGAGGATCGCGAAGACAAAACCGAGCAGACAAAATGACAGACAAAAGGACATTGTTTCCAATGAAAGGACAATGATTCATCCCGTTTTTAACCCGCATCGACCGGAAATTAAACAGAGACGGCGGCGAGCGGGCCACGATTTAAGGGGGTTCACTCGCGTATGTGCTGTCTATTATCCCCAAGGCGGGTTATTGATCTCTCGCTGATCCCCGAGCAGCTGAGTTCCTCCAAGGTTTCTTCGCAGGAGAGGCCGAGAGGGTCCTGGGAGCGGAGGGAAGGAGGGATGGGGGGTCTGTGTGAGTGAATTAATTACACGTGCATTTTTGGATGGAGTATACCGTAATGAGCCCCAGCTGGGCCAGGCATCCAACTCCCCTTTAAATGTAGCTATAAAAAGCTGGGCATTCACTGGCCCCATCCACAAAGAGAAGTGGGCACTATAAAAGGTCCCTGTTATGTGTGGCGCAGAAACATGGGCACGGGAGACGTGCCAGCCGAGAGGGCAAGGGAAACTTTTTCTCAGGCTGGCAGAGACTGCATTGTACTGGACAGCAATGAGTGGTCCGGGTCAGCTGACTCGTCGACTGCTTTTGAAGTGGAGGCAGCGGTATTGCACCGGGCGACACCCCCTCGTTTAACCGAGCCAAGGACCTGCTGCGGAGACGTCTGTGATATACCTACAAAGATTGGGTTCTTTCATGATTCTGTGGTTATACAGCCTTTCTCTGGGATGGATGTGGTCAGTTAATATTAAAAACATTGGTTAAATAAAAGCTACTGTTGTTGATACTTGATACTAGCCGGTTCTGTTTGGAGCCAAAAAGGGGCTCTTTGACTTAGACAGTAGCACTTTTTTGGTAATACACAGAACCATCTTCTTCAAACATCATGTACAACAGGTTTTCTATCAGAGAGGAACCATGCAAGAACTACTTATGCATTCAAATGGTTCTTAATTTTGCACATTTCTACATAGAACCTTTATCTTTACTGAAGAGCCTGTGAAAAACCAATTTGAAGAATTTGCACTTCCAAGAAGGGTTCTATGTCCAGTGACAAAGCAGAGCCTCTTTTGGACCAAGAGTTTTGTGAGTGTGAGGAAGCATTTAAAGCTTCTGTACCAATTTAAAAGTTAAGGGAACCTTTACATTAAGGCCAGGTTCCTTAACCCATCCATTAACCTTTACTTTAGAAGGTTCTTCACATCTCACAACTCTCTTTTTCACACATGACTTTTTAGAGAACAACACATAGTTCTTCTGTCGTCTCACTACAAGAACCCTTGATATATCACTAAGTAGATAAGAAGAAGGAGGGCTGCAGATGCAATATTCACTGACAGGCATCACATTCATTCAACACCTCTGGATGTAACGTGGTTGATGGGTATCACTATCATCCTCAGACCTGCTCCCTGTCCTCTCTGTTTCAGTGCTGATTAGCCTTAATGACGCTCATTTGGTCCTGTGATTCTTATCTGATTTCTGGGCTCGTGTGAGAAGGGATGCCGGGTCCAGCCTGCCTCTCAGCCACCAAGAACTGCAGGCTGGCAGGATTAGAGAGAGAGGGAGAGAGAGCTCTGAAGCCACCAATTAGACTGGGCCGGTGCACTGGCCTCCATTTAATTTAATTTCTCATGCTACCTCTCACTTTCGAATTAGGCAGATGGCCAAAGTTCTGCCAGCGGCAAGAACCCGAATGGCATCCTTTGCAACAACAAGACGTCCACAGACTGCGGGCAGAGTGGCATTCCCAGGCATCTCCTTCAAATTCTGGACGAAGAGGATGCTTTTAAGGGATATATTGGCTGTTTGGCTGTGTGAGACTGAAGAACATTTTAGATTTAAAGGTTCCAGCTCATATTCTAGTAGACAAGTTTCTTAAAAAAATGAAATTTAAAAGGACTCTACAAATAAAGGTTCATTGACAATAACAGAACACTTGAGGGCACTTTACAGCAGCATGTTTGTAGAGAAGTTCTAGACAAGAACCAGTCAAATGGTTCTCTGAGTGATCACGGTTGTACATATGACCATTGCCTTTACCAAAAGAAGCACCAAAAAGAAACAAAGCAGGTTCTTGATTAGAAATGAGAACCACCCACCAGCTCCCTCAAAAGCCTTTCAGTAGATAGTTTGTTAGAGAAGAAACCTTCATTGGATGTGGCTGAAGGATCTACACCAGGTTTTTTAATGTTATTCCTACACACTAAGCTATTAGGGGTTCTATACCAGGTTCCTTATCTTGTGATGAAAGCAAAATGCCTTTTGATGCTATCTAGAACCTTTTGATGGATGGTTTTTCAAAGAGTGAGATACATAAATGTAAAGAGCCTTTCAAAAGTTTAAGGAACCTCCAGGTAGTATTAACGTTCTTGAAGAACTCTTCTATTACATTCTTTAAAGCCCTTTAAAGAAGTTTCATGTATCCCCCTCTCTGAAGAACCATCCTTGAAAAAAAGGTTCCATATAGCGCCAAAAACAGGTTCCTTGTGATATCCTGTTTAGTTCTATGAAGAAGCTTGGTTGAGATACATGAGAAGATTCTTTAAAAGGTTCAAAGGGCATACATGTTCTATACAATTCCTAAGAAACCTGTGGAGGGACTTGTGGAGGAAGCTTAAACTCTTACAATGTTCTTGAAACTCACATAGCTCTAAAGAACCATCCATAAAACAAACTCTCCATTTGGGACCCCTACGTTATGTAACCTGGAACAGTTATTTAGGTTGTGGTTCTTTAGGGAACCAAGCGTGGTCCATCTGAGGCTTCACCCAACACAACGCCTACATCCAAGCTGTAGGTGGCAAGAGAAGCCAAAACTGGATTAAGCGCATGGGTGGCCTAATCTAGTGCTCATGGCCCTAATGTCCTCACAACAGGAACGAAAACTCTCACCTAATTAAAGGTTGGAGAGGGTGAAGCCAGCGAAAAACAAGAAAACATGGAACCCGCAATTTTCAGAATGCCTTCCTTTCATCTCCTGTTTTGTCTTCAACCAACGGCGGCTACATTAACACCTTCTCCACACAGACAACAGAGCTGCCATCTCACAACAACAGCAGCTCATTGCTGCTCCCTGCTCAGGAACTGGTGGAGATTTTGCTGGATTAGGCCGCGAGTTCCTCCTCTGGCTTTGCGAAAAGCAAACAGCTATTTTTTCCCCCCTCCTCGTTTTTGATCAGACGGCTCCCTCTTTGGCTGAGATCCAGCTTTGTTTACAGCTTAAAGGTCCTCTAGCTATCAAATGAATGAGCGTGCCAGTGGGCTGTTTAGGCCTTCCAACAGGTTGCGACAAGGCCTGTTTCTGTCGCTGGAATAGAGCGATCAAACACACACATGCACAAGCGCGTAGCTTTGGCTTGCTGGTTTCTTATGTAATGGCTGAAACCTAATCATAAGTCTGACTGATTTTGTTTAGGCGGCGAGTGCTCCTTAAGTCGCGCGGCCTCTGTGCTTAGATCAATGCGACCAGTGCACTGCAGTGATTACGCTTGTTCAGGGTGAATAATTTGATGCGTTCGGTGTGTTTTGATAAACCAGCATCTCGAGTAAACTCTCAGGCCTGAACTCATGAGAAACCCAATCTGCTCCTTAGTGAAAGCAGACGCATGCTCGCAGAACTACCGACTGGGGCGCTCAGCATATACGGTAAACAGAAAAATAACACCACCGCCACTGCCGTATTGTCCCATGATGGGAAGAACATTAAACGCTGCGTGTGGAAAGTCAGAAAACAGGGCCTGGCAGGATGGAGGGATGGGAAAAGAGGGTTGGAAACGATCTGAGCCTGTGATAAAAAGCTGACTAGAATTGAACGACTCTCAGATCTTAATACGGTAACTTCTACAGGGGCTTGGTGTGAAGCTAAGCGAAGGAGAGCGTCTCGGACGATCGAGCAATGCCAACTAGTGATCCCTGTCTTCAGCCCGTGCTTTGATAGTACACTTTCTCCAAACTCCACAGACATACTCCAGGAGAAGTGTGATTACAGGGCTCTTGCTTTTTGCACTGGGGGGGGGGCTTTAACTCTTAGACTCCAGCAGTTATTACTTTCATTTTCCGGTTCCAGTCAAATTGAAAGTAATATTTTAGATTCTGCATTGGCAGCTTTGTTGGGGGTGTTTCCTTTCTTTCAATGACAAAACTTCTCTGCTATCCACACGTCACCAGTTCCGTCCAATCACAATAAAAGATCATCTCTTCTACATACAAACATGAATAAGATTCGTAGATTGACAGTCCAGAATCTGCTCCTTCCACTGGTTTCAGTGAGTTGGGAATGAAAAGCACTTTCTCTAAAAAGGAGGAGAAACAGAGAAAGAGACAGGCAGTGACCACGGAGGACAAATATCAATATCACGGCCTGCGTCGCGGCTCTAATTCTCAGCTAGCGGAGGCCGGGTCCGGGTAGAGCGTCTGGGGTTTGTGCAGCAGCCGTTAGCATGTGAAATTGGGCAGCCTTAAACCCCCCTAAACAAGAGGATCAACGCGCATTCGTCAGGCTGCATCGCCCTCCAGCACACGCCAGCGCACGCGCAATCTCCGACACGCTTCCCACCTTCGCCGCTAACAAACAAGCCCTCCGTCACTCATAATTGGGCTTTAATTCCTCAGCTAACCGTTTACCGTTTGCCCACCACCGGCACCAGCATGAGCACCAGCACAGCGGCGGCTTCGCAAACTTCGCATTGACCCTTAATCCTCCTGGACTAACAGAGTGAAAAATTAGCTCGGGATAAGTGGCGATTCCTCGCGCTAAATAGCGACGCCCCCTTTCTCTTTTCCCGGCAATACTCCAGGCTTGAGAGACAGTTCGGATTTAAAGCGGGGCTGAGATGGACTAATTCCATCAGCCTCGCCATGTCAAAAAGCCTAAAAAGAAGAAAAAAAAGAGAGAGAGAGCAAAGAGAAAGAAAGCCCAGACGACCCGAGAGAGCGCATGAGCGGCGGCGAGGAACCTGCGCTAACCTGGTAATCCCATCCTGTCCACTGCTTTCTACACGAGCGCCATTGTCTGCAGCTCCGATCCACTCTCGCCAAAGCCGCTTTAGCGTGAGGTATAGAGGCCCAACGTCTAGGCCCCGCTTAGGGCCCTGCCGGAGGGGGCTTACAATTCCGCAGACTCTCCCCCGCTTTACAAATTCAAATCTTTCATGCTCGCTAGACTAGCACGCAGGAAAAAAAATAATAAAACACAAACAGTGTCAGGCCGACGGAGCTACCGCAACGACACGGCAAAGCCGAGCGGCGAAGGTGAATAGAAGGCCTGCCTTCAAACCAGCTAAGGAGAAGGCGAGCTGTTGGCAGGACCGAAAAGAAAAAAGAAGAGAGGGAAAAAAAACAAGTGTGTCATTTCTGGAGAAGTGGTTTCAATTCCTGAACCTTAAGAGGATTTAAAAGCGGCGAGTTACCTTGGATAATTCCGCCAAAGCACAGCGGCATAGTCGGCGAGTGTCGGTACATCTCCGCCGACAATGAACAGACAGAAAGACAGAGAGAGAGAGAGTATTTTTTGGGAGGGGGGTTAAGAAACAGGATCAGCGCGAGGGCAAAAGCCACGGGCGTGTGCGGAGTCCTTCGCCAGCGCCCACGATCCAAATCGGCGACAAGTTTATTCCCTGCCTGCGGTGGGGAGAGACTGCAACGCCGTCAGGCCGCCACCACAGAGCGGCGCAGGGCACGTTTGATGTCTTCATGTGGGACGCGTTAAACTCTCGCTGCTTCAGAAAATGAGCTTAGCAACTTTACAGTAAGGAGCCAGTTCGCACTTTGAACGTCATAAAGGGGCCATTTTTATTACAAAATAAAAGTCCAGTAATGGCACATTTGCTTAAACACGTCCATTAAGTCCTGAAAAAAAGACATTTTCAGGATAAGGTTTTCAGGATAACCTCTTGTTTGGTTTGTTGCTCTTTATTTTTGTACACTGTTTGGACTTTTGTGTCAATAAATAGATCAACGTCTCATTTTGACAAATTAAAGTTAAGGATGTCTATTTTGTTGCCTATTCAAGATTTTGTTGACCAAATTTGTGATGTTTGGGTTTAAGATACTGCATGTAAAGGAAACATCCTTCTCACTTTTAAATGGAAGTCAATGGAATCAGAGTCTCATTATAATTGCTCCATTCATTGTGGAATAAGGAATAAACACCAAAAAGAAGAAAAGATTATGAAGAAATAAGGTTCCGATAATGCAATATATATATATATTTAGTAAGTAGTACTTTTACCTACGTCTGTGTGTTTATTTAATCCTTTCCAAGCTTCTCCTTGTGGAAATAACCTATTATTTACAGTTCTCATCTAATACCTGCTTTGACTGCTCAGTATTTCAATAAGCTAAATCAAGATTGCTGCTGAAGGAACTGAATACATTCATACAATGTCTGGGGCGTCCAGGAGAAATCTGGAACTACACTTTGTTTTTCAAACTGGAGCTCAAGATATGATCTACTTCCTTTACAATAAAATATTCATGTTACTTTGTATTGTATGTATGATTATTTACATCTGTTCTAATCATATCTGGTGCTCTTACTGGTAAAAATACACTTATTGATCAGATACAGACTTTAACCAATCAGCTTAGGTGCCTCAGACACAGTAGCTTGATAATCACCCCAAAACCACTACTTGTTAAAACACATAGATGTACGAGGTTTTGTTATTAGATTGTTATTAGAAATCATTTCAGTGTATCACTGTAATCCCTCACAAAAGCTCTATTAGATCATAGTAGATCGTTTTTCTCTCCTGGCCACCACATACTACTCGCCGTCTGACAGACTGGAGCTTGAGCAAGGCCGAGTACTGTATTAATCCCACATCCAAAAGAACACCACCGAGATCTGCTCCTCAACGGTCCAAAGAAAACAGCAGACGCGGCCGTGCGGCCTTCCCTCGTCTCTTCTGACGGATGCGATGTGAATTGGCTTATAGATTAGACGTGATTAGATCGTCTTTAAGGGTTGAAAGGTGGCGTTCGTCTCTCCCCGCAATTATCACAACACTGATGACACACGTGTCGGCGTTTAAAAGCAGCCAGGCTGAAGCCGTGCCAGGAGCTGTCATGCACTCACACTCCGACACTCATGTGCCGAGCGTCTGTGTGCTCGGAACCATCTCTTTGTTTTGGAAGCCGCCCCAGAATCTTCACGCTGGTAAAAAAGTTCTGTGTTTAATTCTGTCGTTAGACCAGCAGACCGCCGGCGAGCGAGCGAGAGAGACAGAGAGAGAGAGAGAAACAGGGACACATACACACGGATAAACACACACATATCGCAATTGCTGGTGCAGAAACACACACACACAGGGTAGTGTGTGATGCTGTTGCCAAACCACAAGTGAGAGGCCAAAATTCCATAGGCAAACGCTTGAACTCAGCAGGGTCTTTACAAAAGGGGGGAAATATCAGTGGAAAAAATGGCAGTGTCAGTTAAAGGTGTACAAATTGACCTGAGAGAATTAAGAATTGAGGCGACCCCCCCTCAGATGCCCCTAAATCTACCTGTGACGAGAACAAAGATACAAACTCTAACTAACTGTACACGATAAAGAGACAAACAAATACTAACAAATATTTAAAAAAACAAAATTCGTTCTGCACAGTGGAAGAAGATGGAGAAGAAAATAGAAACTGAAGAAGATGAAAAATGCGGTGAGGAGGAAGAAGAAGAAGATGAAGTGACCTGAAAAAGAAGAAGAATAACAAAAAGAACAAGAAGAGGACAAAAATAAGAAACAACGAAGATGAAAAATGAAGAGAAGAAGAAAGAAAGAAGAAGAAGAAGAAGAAAACAAAAAATGAAAGATGGAGATGGAAAATGGAGATGACGTGAATTCAAAAAGAAGAGAAGAAAAATAAGAAACAAAGAGAAAAGGAAAACGACAGAGAAAGTGAAAGCAGACGCAGACAATATAGCAGAACAGCAGAAAAAGAAAAGAAGAAGGATAAGAAGAATAAAACGATGAAGGTTAAGTAAAATGTTGAAGAAGAAGAAATGAAAGGATTAAAATGCAAAATGGGAAAAACAAGAAAATGAAGATGAAGTGATTTGGAAAAGAAGACAAAGAAGAATAAGGAGAATGATAAATTAAAAGATGGAAAATGAGAAGAAGAAAAAGAAAAAATCAGTAACAAAAAAACAAAGGAGAGGTAAAGGAAGAAGAAGAAAAAAAGAAAAAGAAGAAGACGAAGCATATATAAAAAAGAAAGAAGAAGAGAAGAAGAAAAAAAACATGGAAAATGAGAAGAAGAAGAAGAAGAGTGAGAAAATTGAAAAGACAAGATTTTAAAAAGAAGATAAAGAAGAAGAAGAAAACAAAGAAGAGGTGAATGAAGAAGAAGAAGTAAAAGAAAGAAGAAAGGAAGAAGAAGAAAAGGAGGAATGAGAAGAAGAGAACGTGGGGCTGTTTGTTCACACTGAATGAATCATGCTGAATGAAAACGATTCACAACTGGATTAAAAATAACTGGATTATTTCCTCTTTATTCTTTATTATCGATCGTTCTCCTCAAACATCAAACCC
Organism: Megaleporinus macrocephalus; assembly: GCA_021613375.1. Lineage (NCBI taxonomy): Eukaryota > Metazoa > Chordata > Actinopteri > Characiformes > Anostomidae > Megaleporinus > Megaleporinus macrocephalus. The sequence goes on from CM038712.1 coordinate 22,448,632, forward strand.
CAGAACCTGCACGAGCGAGACAGCAGTGCGGCAGAAAAGACCCCTCACACAAACACACAAAACATGGCATCTTCTCTTCCTCCAGCTCCATCCAGCGCTATCTCTCCCGCTCCCTCCCCTCCTCTCTCTCTCTCTCTCTCTCTCTCCCTCTCTCCTTATGACCCCCTCCCCGACACGCACACCCCCACCTCAACAACCGCCACCGCCACCAATCACAGCCCTGACGCCAGGACATCAATTCTCGCAAGTCTCAGAAAATTACCATGCATGAATGCAAAAAAGCCTGATCAGGAGTAATTAACACGGCTTCATATGCAAATTTTATTAATGCAGAACTACAAAGTCATTATGCAAATGCAACTTTCGTCAAGCCTCTTGACAAATATTCAGAGCTCCAGCCAGAGAACAGGTTTTTCTCCCTCTCTCTCTCTCTCTCTCCCTCTCTCTCTCTCTCTCTCTCTCTCAGCACAGAGAATGTATAACAAGAATGTTAAGTTATTTTAAACTTGGGATTTTTCTTTCGCTTCCCTTTTTTTCCATTTTTCTTATGGAACTTTAAATCTGAGCGGTAAGGCGATGATGGCCAGGCATCAGCAATTAAAAAGCTGGCTCTTGGTAATGACTGTTTGGCTTTGGAGCGAGGTAATGAACCTGTAATTCTGGGGAAAGTGCGAGGGGGGGCTGCAGATATGAATATGCATGAGGCTCCCTGCCTTTGATGATTAAAGAAAATTTTAATATTTAAATGAGTGCATGCAAAGTGATTAACTGAAAAAAGCAACGAGGCAAAAATCTGAAAAGGATTTGAAGATGCTAAGAAGTACATAGATGCAGCTTTGGCTTTTTACGCTCTATTAATGGCTAAAACTGTTTTGCACTCCCTCTCTCTCTCTCCTTGTCTCTCTCTCTCTCTCTCTGTCTCCCGCTCACTGTCTTTCCATGCTCTTCCTTCTGCTGCTGGACACAGCCCAAGAGCCAGGCTTTGGAAGGCATTTTGAAGCCCGGAGTAAAGGTAGCACTTTGCTGAATTTCAGAGTAGTTGTGGATTAGGCACACAGGAGGGAGAAATTAAAGTATGTTTTCACCAAAGGGAACTTGTGTAGCGACGTGTAAGGCCATCTAATCTCCGCGGGAGGATGTCTTAGCGCAGGCAGGAGAGCCAAGGCTCTGCAATCAGATGCCGATTAGCACACATGTCACTTAAAACAGCCGCTCCGCCATGTTTATGTGTTTTTCTCAGGCTTTAAACGCCGCGCCGGCCGCCACACGCCCAGAAATATACACTGTTCTCTCGTTCACTAACAGACTGAACGGAGCACAGAGTCCACATCTCTCTCTCTCTCTCTCTCTCTCTCTCCCTTTCTCTCTGTTCACTGACATTACACAGAGACTTTCAGTCCCAATTATGTTCCGGTAGCTTTCACAAAGAACATTTATCAAGCATAAGTCATTCAATAATAATAATAATAATAATAATAATAATAATAATAATAATAATAATAATAATAATATAAACACAAGAAGAGATAGCTAGTGTGAATAGCTAGATTAATAATAGAGAGGAGAGAGAGAGAGAGAGAAAGCATTAAATAAGACATTTGCACACAGTGCATATATATATATATAGATAGATAGAGAGAGGGAAAGAGAGAGAGAGAGAAAGAAAAGAGAAAAGAGATAGATACAGGATGAAAAAAGTAGAGAGAGAAAGAGAAAGAAAGAGATAGATGAGACATACCTACATAAAATATACTGAGATAGAGACTCTGATAGATAAATAGATAGATAGATATCAGAGTTAAATAGGATAGATAGATAGATAGATAGATAGATAGATAGATAGATAGATAGATAGATAGATAGATAGATAGATAGATATGAGAGTGAAATAAGAAAGACAGGAGAAAGAGGAGCGAGAGACATGTACACACAGTGTATATACAGAGAAAGAAGGAAGGAAAAGTATCAAGAAAGAGAAAGAAGTAAAGAATAAGAGAAATATGAGAGAAGAGAAAGAGGAGCAAGAGAAAGGGGGATAGAGAGAAAGAAAGAGAGAGAGACAGAGAGAGAGAGAGAGAGAGAGAGAAACGGATAACTAGACAAAAGTGGGCAATTACCACTTCAAAACCGGCTGCTTGGTCCCGGCTCTCCCGGCTTTATAGAAACAACAAAAAAACAAGGAGACCAGCAGGAATAATGGCTCTAAAAGAGCACATTAAATCAAACGCACATTCACCTCCCCACGTAACCTCCTCACATCGATTCTGGCGTGGCCCCGGCACCGGGCCGTCCCCCCACCGGGCCTTTGTGAATTTTAATTGGAAAAAGGCATGTGTGTCATATTATGGAAACATGTTTTCAATATCACTGTGACTGTTCCCGCGCCGCGTCATTATTTATTGAAGAGCGCTCTGAGCGAACGTGTTGCGTCTGCAGACACAGACATGCAACTCTCAACTGAGATGTCCTTTGTAGCGAGCGAGGGTTAAAATATCGTGGGATCGTGGTCATGAACTAGCCGTATGCATGTGTTCTTGCTTTCAGACACTTTTGAGACAAAATTGTCCAACGAGGCCACAACAAGCCAAGAACAAGTAAGAAACTGAAAAATTTGGACATAAATTGAAATTAGAAAAAGAAAGATGAGACAGAAATACATCTGAGAGTGACAGAAGGATAGATAGATGCACAAAAAGAAAAGACCCAAAATAACTAGGGAACAAAATCTGGTTCCATTGACTTACATTAAAATTAAGTTTATAATTTTGGATGAACCAGGTTTGGGATAATATATATATATTATCCCGTAATATATATATATATTATCCCAATAATATATAAATATATATATGTTATATATATATATATATGTTCATCTTTATACTGAGATAGATAGATAGATAGATTATATCCTCCCACTACCTATTAACAGGGCAGGACACACCACACCCAGCCTGGTGCCCATTCCAATATTACATTAATGAGGGGACCAAAACAACTGGAAGCAAAATAAGAGAAAATACCACATAAATAAAAGCGATAGGAAATTTTAGTGTTTGTATTCTAGAAACAGTCCCTCACTCATAAGAATATGTGTGTATAAAATGCTAATATGCCACACACATGGCAACGATTTCCTACTCAGCCATTCATATTCCTCAAAGTAGGTCCTCTGTAGCAACCGCTCTGATGGAAATCTATCCAGACAGGAGCTCAGAAACAGGTAGCAAAAACATGGCCTGGAATCAGAAAGTCCAATTGTGGGATCAGTCTCAATTTCAGTGACGTTTTAGCAAAGCTTTCAGGAATAAATCCCTGAATAAAGTGGTCCTGCAACAGATAATCAATCTAGAAGGGAAGTCTTTGGGTCTGCTTTTAATTGGTATGCGCCCATATAGGAATGTTCTGATATAGGATATTTTGTTGTGTACATATCAGGCAATGCTGAAACAAGTCATTCAGCTGGGCTGTCACTGTCGTGGCTAACAAATGGTAACATTACAAAAGAGGGACTTTAAGTGAAAGTCAATGCAAAGAGATTTCATTCCTAACTGTTTTGGAGCATTTCTAGTGGTCCAAATGTGTACACAATGTTAAGGCAAGCTGAGGAGCTTAAATTAGGCAGAAAACTAAGATACTTGACAAAATAAGTAAAAATAATAACACGTGAAGACAATTAAATCCTTTTAGCACAAGTGCATCAACAAGCATTGCTCCTTTTGTACTTTATTATGTTAAATTGAAGATGGTGCTCTTTACAAGCAAGACTCTCTTCCTATGTCCGATATTTGACTAGAATATCAGTTGGATCGAAACATCTATTACAGCCACTTTATAGTAGTTTTGAAATATTATAACTAATTAGAAGAAATAAAGAATGTATTGTATTCTAAGCCAATTTTGGAGCATTTCTATTGGTCAGTTTATCATAACATGTTCAGTATTTTCGATAAAGCAAGATGAATTATTAATAAGCAAATATTAGTTTAAAGAAAAAACAATTGTTATCTCCAGGGGGTTTATCAGAGCTATTGCAATGCAGATTGGTTGTCACTGTCATGTCTCCAAAATGGTTGTATTACAGAAGAGAGCAGAAACGTTTTTTAAATGTTCAATGGAAGTCAATGTGAAGGGATTCATTTAGAGCCATTTTGGAGGATCGTTAAAGGAAGCGGACAAGCTCAAATCATGCCAAATGATCAAACATTTTTAAACAGTGATGATTAATTTGGAGTACTTCTATGAGCCAGTTCCTTCTGAAAAGTTCAGTATGTTCTGAAAAACATGTTCAGTAATTTCTATAAAGCATCCTTTAAGAGGAATTATTAATAAGCAAATATTAGTTTAGGGAAAAGAAAACTGGTTGGAAGTTTCTCGGAGTTGACGTAAGTCAGTACAACTGTTATCTCCAGTGGGCTTAGTCAGAGTTATAGCAATGCTGATTGGTTGTCACTGCCGTGTCTCCAAAACGATAATATCACAGAAGAGGGCAAAAAGTTCTTTATACTTTCAGTGGAAATCAACGTGAAGGCATTTAATTCAGATCCATTATGGATATTGAGATACTATTTTTTTTGGACAGTGTCGATTAATTTTGGCCCACTTCTATGAGTCTGTTCATCATGAAAAGTTCAAAATATTCTAAAAAAACATATTTTAAGATGAATAATTAATATGCAAATATTAGTTTAAAGAAAAGAAAACAGGCTGGAAGCTTTTGTGAGTCTATGTAACTCAGTAGGCCTATTATCTCCAGTGGGTTTATCAGAGCTAGCTAACGCTATCCAGGGCCACTCTGTGGCTGCGATGATCTGCCCCGGCCCGAGAGCGAGCGAGCGAGCGAGAGCTGGGAGTTGGGAGCAGAGCTGCCGGGGGAGAGCGGAGCGTGTTTGAGGTAAATATCTTTATAAATATGGCATGTCTCATGAAATATTCACCACAGCGATCTGGCGAGCCAAGGGTCAGAAATAACTCCCCCTGTCGCTGCACTTGTTAGACGTGTAAAGCTGTGTGAGCCAGCCAAGCCGGGGCGAGCACTGAGAGAGGGAGGGAGGTGGGGAGAGAGAGAGAGAGAGAGAGAGAGAGGGGGAGAAACATTGCAAAACTGACAGGAACAAGGCCCTATCTCACCAAACTACAGCCTCGCCGATGTCACCACGTGGCCTATTGCTGTTCCTGTGCAGAGAGAGAGAGAGAGAGAGAAAGAGCGTTCAAGCTTTCCGTGGTCTGATTATGATTCTATTTCCACTGTTTTGATTCAGCAGACGCCACTATCGAGCTGTCTAGTACATCTGTTAGCGCCAGTCTGATGCCGTCTGGAAGCCAACGTCTCATCACGTCTACTTAGGATGAACAATAGCTTTTAGCCAAGTTCGCAAGAGCCTGGAACTCAACTGCACAGCACAACGGCGAATCAATCAAAGCAATTTTTTCGTGAAACGTCAGCTTTCAATCTTTCAGTCCGCAGCTCTCCAAAAGCCAGACTGCGAGCATAGCATCATTAGAGAGCGTCGCAGGAATCAGCTGCCCAAACCGATTGGCCAACAAGGGCTTGGTCTCAGAGTTCAACCCCTAGAAGCTGCATCATGTACAGCTTAGCTTCCACAGTAGCTGCTCCAGCTTGGCTCGGGTTTTACTTTTTGTCCCACCCACTCGAATCACACTCTACTCACAATGCATGAATGTAATAATAGACGACAAGTCTTTAACAGTTACTCACTAACGTGTCGAGTCGAGTTACATTTGGGAGATGGCGAGTGGGATTACCGTATGCTTTCTCTCCGAGAACAGCTCCACCGCCAGTTGCTGCTGCGCGTATCTCTGAAATGATTCTTGCCAAAAACCCGGCTGGTCTACAGCCAGCAACAACAGGACAGCGCGTTCAATCAGCTTTAACTAAACGCGCTGATTTATCTATTTACAGACTCAACACGCTCACAGAAGAGTCAAAAGATCTCCAAGCTCTGCAGCTTCTTCCCAAAAGCTTTTCCCAATAAGCTTTTCATAACAGGTCCTTCACGCTCACGTGTCATCGCCATCCAAAGAAACCATATATCTCAAATTTTATTGTTGATTCTTATTTTTTTATATTTTTTAAACACGATATATATAAAGGTGTGAAAGTTTCATGATGAATGGACCAATAGAAATGCTCCAAAATAGCAACATAGACTTATATTGAAAGCTAAGGAAGTTTTTGGTGTCTCCTGTACTTAATATCTTTTTTGGAGATGCTTCTTTGGACAGTGATAATATGTGCTGTACAACGTGGTTTATTATCAATTGGAAGGTTATATAGGAAACCATAAGTGGTTCTTCTATGCCAGGGCTCTAATTAGATTTCAAAACCTTAAACAATTTTCACACAATGTAGCATAAGTCTTTTTCCCAGAACCTTTACATTAGACAGGGGTTCTTTATAGTAGTAAAAATGTTCACCATACTTGCATATCTCAATTAAAACACATAAGAGGCCAAAAGTGGTCCTTCTGTAGCATTGAAACGTGGCAGAAAATTTTGGGAAACTTCTGAAGAACCTTTAAATAATCTTCATATAATTCTTTCTAGAACCTTTGCAAGCCAAAGAGATTTTCTATGAAATACAGCGTCTTTATTCTCACACATTGCGACTTAAATGTTCTTCCTAAAACCTTTACATTATGCACAGGTTCTTTATAGTAGTGGTCCATGCTTGCATATCTCACTTACACATGGTTCCTTGAGAAATAAGAGGTAAGAAATAAGATCTAGAAAGAATGCTTAGAAACCCTAAAAAACAAAAGTGGTTCTTCTATTGTATTCCGTAGTGCCAAAAAAACCTTTTTGTTTCTGTTATTTTTAAGACTACTGTGTGTGTGTGAAGAGTGTGAAGAACCTCTGAAGAACCTTCACATAATCACAAAAACCTTCTCAGTTCCAGTTATTTTTAATGATATTTATGAAGACTCTTCAAAAGGCTTAAGGAATCGTCATATACAGTAAAGGTTCTACAGTATTACTTAGAGGATCTTTGAACATTCAAAGGGTTCTTTTCATCTCAGAAAAAGAAAAACATCACCCAGACCCTTCGAACCCTTCATATACGCTGAAGTGATGTATATGGTGCTTTATTCTGAATTGCTCATTAGTGGCTGAAGAGGAACATCCGAGCCGTCCTTACTGTATTACTGAGACTAATCAGTGCAGCTTTAACCTGGCTGAGCGACACGAGACGAGCGCACACACACATCCGGAGACGTCCCCTTTTGTCCCCAGCAGCTACTCCTCTTGCCCACGGCTATGCGCAATGTCATATTTTATTTAATTAAGGCTATTAAATATAATTAAATTTAGCTGGAACTTAAGACGGCTAAGTGGCGATACAATGCGGCGGTGAGGAAGCCTGTGTCCTGCTGATATTTAGGTGAGAAATATTGGATTCAGCCCCTCGAGTGGTTCCTCTTCGCTGGCCGGCCCATATTCTCCCATATAACAGGGACTTTTCCCACACAGACACTAATAAACGCACTGGGGGGATTATCTAAGAGGGGCTTGGAGTAATCACTGTATATCTTTCTTCATTACTAGGTAATTTTTTTATTCCTGGTTATAGGACCTCACGTCTCACTGGTGATGTGGTTCGACTTTGTAGCTGGTAAGCTTTCTGTGCCACTGTATAGAAGAAGCTCCATTCTGTCTCTATATATATACATACAGAGATACACAGTCAAAATGCAACTCTTATCATTACTAAAACACATTATCGCGTATTAATCATGAATTATATTCTCAAGATGGAAATTTATGTAGAAACTGGAGCCACAAGATCCATGTTTTTCTATACCTGGACTGTATAGACCAAATGGTACTCATTAATAAGGTTTACATGCTGTTGTTAATACTGTTCCCTTTAAGGCAACTAACGCAGTGACTAGTTCTGCTCTTCACATGTCAATCAAATACACATACAGGGATTCTGTGTAGGAAATGATGTCAGACACTAACTCCTCCTCTTCCGAAAGCATGACGGGGAAGGGAGGTGTGTGTGTGTGTGTGTGTGTGTGTGTGTGTGTAGGTTATGATGTGATGCAGGTTGACGTGTGTGAATGAAGCAGTGCAGTTTAACGCCTGTCACAACAGCGCTCATGTGTCAGAGCCAGACAGAGAGAGAAAAGATCAAACTCAGAAACAAATAAATACCCTCTCTCTCTCGCTTTCTCTCTCTCTCTTTAGTGCTCCCTTTCTATATATATATATATACCCTCCTTCTCTGTCTCTCTATCTCTTGTTCTTCTTCCTTTTCTCCCCCTTCTTTATCTCTCTCTCAATTTCTCCTCTTCCTCTGTCTCTCCATCTCTCTCTCATAGTCCTCATATTCTTCCTCTGTCTTTCTACCTCTGTCTCTCATTTCCTCCCCTTCCTTTATCTCTCCATCTCTCTCTCCTTTTCTCCTCCTTCTCTTTCAATCTCCTCACTCTCCTCCTATCCCTCTTCCTCACCCTCCTCATCTGTCTTTCCCTTTCTCCTCTCTCTCACTATATTCTGTCTGGTCTCTCTCATCTCTCCATCACTGTCTCTCATTCTGTCTCTGCTCCCTTTCTCAATCTTCTCTCACTCGTTCTGTTTCCTCTTTCTTTCTTCCTCTCTTTCCCTCTCCTTTCTTTTTCTGTTTCTCTCTTCTTTCATCCCATCCCTCTTATTTTCTTTCTCTCTCTTTAACCGTCTCTCTCTGTCTTTAATTCTTAGTGTCTCTCTTTCTGTCAATTCCTATATCGCCCCTGCTCCTTCTCTCCTTCTGTCTGTCGCTCTCTTTATTTCTCTACATATATATCTATCTCTACTCTCCCCCCTCCCTCTCTCCCTCTCTCTCTTTCTCTCTCTCTCCGTTTGAAGCTGACAGATGGATATATTAAAGAGAAAAAAACAAATTTATGAAAAATGATCTGTGCTCTGAGAGTATGAACAGCTCTGCTATATTCAGGGTAAAGTGGGGGGGCTGAGTGTTTTTCAGCGTGTCATTTTCTATTTCACGTGGAGAACAAATGGGTGCGGAAAGGTTTAGCATAAAAGAATACTTTAACCTGCTGGGAGGCAATTATGAATACAAGGCGGCCTGCACATGTTTAGCTGCACGCCCAAGCTGACATTCAAGCTTCTTAATCATTTTCGGAGGACATTTCATCTGTTCCTTTATTCTCTCGGCCCGCAAATTCTCTCCCTCTCCAAACCTGAACTAATGAAAGGAGTAAAATTTACTCGCACTAACTGCGAATACGATTTGGGGAAGGCAAATGTTCATCTTTCGATTCAATAAGCCATTATTTAAACGCCAAAGTTTGAATAAGATTAAAAATGATCCCCCCCCTTCAAACCGCAGCTTATTAAGAAAGCAGTTTAAAATAGAATTTGGCTTATTACGAAAGTCATTTGAAAAATCGAGACAGATTGAACGACGGCGTGTCATTAAAAAAAGACCCTGTGAGTATTATATGTGAGTATTGTACATTATAATATAATATATATAATATACATATAATATACATTTGTATTTACAGAAATACATAGAAAATTATATATTTGCTGAAATTACAGATTAAAAAAATACATATGGACATATGCTCTTTGCACAGTTAAAGAAGATAATGATCTTTAAACCATATATACATATATTTTGTCTCCTATTTTCAGTTCTTGACAAAATTCAAAAATGCATGCTGTACTTCACATTGTGTGACCAATAGAAATGCTCCAAAACCACGTGGAAATAATTCTGGTTCTACTGACTTAATAACAATAAAGTAAAGTAAAGAACATTTCACCTTCTCCTGTAAAGTTATTGATTTGGAGATACAAAGGTTTGGTTTCAGATAGGTAGCAATATATAAATATCTATAGATAGATAGATAGATAGATAGATAGATAGATAGATAGATAGATAGATAGATAGATAGATAGATAGATAGATAGATAGACTGAGTGATTGCTTCATCGATGGACTTCACTGAGACAAGATTATGAATAACTTATGAATATATAAAAAAAACATATATCTCCATTTTAGTCCATTTTTATTTTTCAGTATCATTTAAACATGAGAGCTGCGGTTTACATTGTGTAGTAGTTTCATGATGAATGGACCAATAGAAATGCTCCAAAATTACATGGAAATAATTTTGGTTCTACTGACTTACATTAAAAGTAAAGTACTTTTTACCTTCTCTTGTAAAGTTATTGATTTGGAGATATAAAGGTATGGTTTCAGGTAGTAATACAGACAGACAGACAGACAGACAGATAGATTTATGAGATAACTGATCATGATAACGATATCATGTCACTATATTGTCCCCACGCTCCATATACATATACATATGCATACTTGCCTGACCCTTATATTCGTCTGTGCAATAACTGAAAAAGATGATTAGAAATGAAAGCCTACACTGCAACTGTCTGGATGCACGCGCGGTGAGACGCGTTTGTGGCTCTTACTAAGCAAATCCGTGTGAAGTGTGGAGTGATAGCACTTCAGTGGAATGTAGCGGGACACTTTGAAATGCGAGACGAACCTTTTCATCATATTATTTCGTCACAGAGGCCGTCAGTGTCTCTCTCTCGTTCTCTGTCTCTCCCAGTGCACGCCGTGGGTTGGCCCAGGCCCGGCGCCGTGTGGGGTTCTTACTAATTTAGCCTCTTCCTGATTATTAAGGCCATTTAAATGCGTGCCGCTGAATAAATTGTCTTTGATGCCGCGAAAAAACCTCCACAAACAAGAAATGTGGAGAGAGAGCGAGATCGAGAGAGAGAGAGAGAGAAAGAGGGAGAAAAAAGAGGTTATTAAAACCAGAGCCAGTGTCATAAGCCTTTCCCCCGTGCTAACTTTGTCCAAGCCGGAATATTATTTTATGAGGCCCATTTCCCAAGATCCCTCCGGCTGCTTTGTGAGGGACTTGACTGTGCTGTTTTTCGCGAGATAACTAAGGGAGAGAGAGAAAGAGAGAGAGGAAGAGAGAGAGGGAGATAGAGAGAGAGAGAGAGGGAGCGTTCTCCCCCTGCAGCTGGACCGAGCTAAACTGCCTCTTTACCCCTATTCAATAGCAAACTGGCTCTTTTAATCCTACTCCATTCTCTCTCTCCCTCTCTCTCTCCCTCTCTCTCTCCCTCTCTCCCTCCCTCTCTCTCTCATTTTGAGTATTTGAATTTTAATGAGCTTTTCACCTTTTAAGCAGATGGCTCAGGCTGGATTTCTCCATGAAAAGTAGGGTGAGTTCTCTCTGTCACGTTTTTGCACAATTTGTTTCAACTACCACAGTCCTTCAGGGGGTTTTCGGAGGCTTTGACTGGGTAATGTGATGTTTCACTCTGTGCCGCACAGGCTCCCCTAATGAAATCAGCTGAAGGAGGGGAAAAAAAAAGAAAAACAATCTCTCTCGAGGCTCGCAGATGAGCGGTATCACAATCACTACAGGATGCCCACAGTCCTGCAGAGGGAAACGAGCACGTCTTCCCTTTGTCTGAAGCCGCGGCTCGGGCCCCCGCGTACGCGTGTGTGCCGAAGCAGTGCCTCGTGGTAGCAGTACAGGTGTAAAATAATGAGCTTTAAAGGGAGAGGTTGATGTAAAATACAACGTACACATACACAAGTTCCTCTGTACCGCAACTTGGAGCAGATCTGCACTGGCAGGTCGAATGTCTGAGGGCTGCTTGTTGTTTTCTGTGCTAGAGCTACAAGGCTAAGCTAGCTAACAGAAAAAGGAGGCTAATTAGCATTGTTTAAAAAAGCTAGACTTCTGTTATGTAGACTTGTGTGTGGTTACTGACACATGAACTGGCTTGTGGAAGAAAACTGTGGAAGATAATTCACAAAATTGGTGGTTGCTAGCAACGTTTTTAGCTACTTACTACATTTTCTAATTTACCTGCCCAGACATGTTGGGAGTCTAATGTTTGCTACAAGGCTAAGCTAGATAATAGGAAAAGGAGGCTAATTAGAATTATTTTAAAAAAGCTGGATGCCCAGAATATCATACTTTTGTTAAGTAGACTTGTTTATGATTGTTTCTGTGCTTACTGACACTGAACAAGCTTGTAGAACAAAACTGTGGAAGACAGTGTGGTTGCTACCAACGTATTAAGCTACTCACTGCATTTCTATCCAGGGTCCTCTTAAAGAGATAGACTGGTGAGAATATCAGATTCCCACTATTTTCTCCTCACCTTAAATGTAGTTTACCTGCTCAGACATGTTTGATGTGTGAGGTCTGCTTCAGGATTAAACTGGCTAACACTAAAAGGAGGCTAATACTCCAAATTAGCATTGTGAAAACTGCAGGTCTAAAATCTTGCACTCTTGACTTTTTTATGACTTATTTATGTGGCAGATTTCTTCATGTGGTTACTGAACCTATGTGGAGCAAAATGCACAATATGTGACTGCTACCAACTTTTTTAGCTACTTACTGCATTTTCTGTTATCCCAAATGTTGTTTTTGGAAGTTACTAGGCTATCCTACTTAACAGGTAAGCTAATATTCCCAATTAGCATCACAAAAACTGTAGGCCTGGATCATCAAACTTTTATTAAGTAATATCAAACAGACTTTCACAAAGTTCATGGTTGCTGCTACCATTTTTAGCTAGTCAGTGTGTTATCTATCCATGTTAAGGCCTCCTTAAAGTGATGGACTAGTGAGAAATCATGCAATTTTCCCACTCACAACAAATGTAGTTTACGTGCTAGACATGCTAGTGCATTCCTAAATCATATAAAACTTGGCTTAAAACTGGGTTGAGATGGTAAATAACTTTAAATAGACCTTCTTTTGGGGCTTCCGACAACAAAATTCAAGTTTCTAGATGCTCTACTGTTTTTGCTACTTTGCTATGTTCGAAGGAGTAGTTTTGTAATAAATTTCATTTCCATCATTTTCCCCCACCTACAATGTATTCAGTTTGCCAGGACATGTTTGGTGTTGAAGATCTTTAGATGTTCGTGAACTGGAGTTGCAAGGCTAAGCTAGTTAACAAAAAAATAAAACTAATACTCTTATGTTGATTACTATTGTGCTGCAATCATCACAAACCTGACTTAAAACTATATCTAGTTGTTAAGTCAACTCAACAGCTCTTCCCTTATTCGGTGTCTTAGCCTCTGTGGAAGAGAGTTCACGTTTCATGATGGTTGCTAGAGCCATTTTTAGCTACTCGGTGACCACGTTTAAGACAGTCAGGCTGCTTTTCAGGGGAAAAATATTGGACCTACCTGGCAGGCCGCTCTCTTGCTTGGGGCAAATTCCTTTCGGGGGCGTCAACAGTCTCTCATCTTCCTCCTCAGGTGTCACCTGGATTCCGATTTCGACCGGTTCCACCACCTTCCTCAGCTCTGCCCGCGGCGGTGAGGGGCTGCTGCGGTCCACCGTTTTGTCATAGCAGCCGTGGCCACTCGTCAGGCCGTGGCACTGCTTCTTCTTGTGCTCGATGAAGAGCAGGATGTCCCCTAGGGGGAAAGTCTCCTGGCACTGGCCGCAGGTCAGCAAGTCGTGGTCCCCCAGGCCAGGGGGCAGTGAGCCAGCCATGCTGGGCTCCAGCAGCGTGTGGGGATGAGGGGGCAGCTCGGCCACGGGCATTCCCGCATCCACATGCTCAGCGTCCGCTAAAGGGGCACAAACACATACACAGCAGCTTTAGTGGACACTGCCCTTCTTTCAGTTGCCCAGCTAAATGGCAGAGTGTCTCAATATCTTAGCTCAAAGCAGAGCTTTAGCCTGAACTTGCACTTTCCTGCTTGGAGTTAACACCTCGTGTCTTAAGCCAGAACGTATGTCTTACCACATACTGACCCTCAGTGAGCTGATAAGCTAACTAAACAAAGTCAGAAAGTTGCTTATGAGACTTTTCTCTGTTTTTTTTTAACATTTGTACTTAAAGGGACCTTATCCTCTATTTCTATTGCATTTAATTTCGTCCCCCAAGCTCCATTTATAACACTTGCGTGGTTTTATGTACAAGATATAATTAATATTATGCACATGTCCCAACATCACTTTATCCTTTAGAATTAAAAGGCTGTTTTTGTTACAGAGCCTGACATACACAATCAGTCAAGGTTTGGACATGCCTACCCAGGCTGTTTTTACTTTTACTATCTTGATAGTAATAACATTAGTAAATAAATGTGAAAAATAATGATCTTATTCTTATTCCTTTACATGGGCACCAATGATGTAAACTTGTGTTTCAACACATTACGATCAAGATGGCTTTATAATTTAAAGTATATACATTTAGTTAGGTGTTTACAAACCTTTGAATGATAGTGTATTTAAAGTAGTGGTTTAAAACATTCTTTATGCTTTCAGTGTTAGTAACCTCAGCTAAGCTCTTATTACAACTCATACAGTACACAGATAGGTGACGGTAGTGTTACAGTTTATCTGTACACAGGTAGGTGAAGGTGGTGTTACAGTTTACCTGTACACAGGTAGATGAAGGTAGTGTTAGGAGTCTTACCCAAGGATTCTTATTGGTATAGTGTAAGGTGGTTACCCAGGTGGGGAATCAAATCCCAGTCAACATCATATAGGGCAGCAGTGTAACCCACTACACTATACCAAGCACCAAACAAATTAGTTGGTTCTCATGACACAGAAACAACGTATTTAAATCAGGTCTCATATATACAGACTGCAAAGACTGGAAACTGAAAGGCAGACGGTGGTTCATCTTGTGTTGTGTTTAAACCCCTGACCGCAAGATACTAGTGCTGTAATTTATTTTCAGCCATTAAACTCTTCAACTCCAAAACAAACAAGTAGCATAAGGGCGCATAACATTAGCAAACCTGTCCATATATTACTATTACAGTTTTCTTAAAATCAGATCACAAATTATCACAAAGTGCAATACATTGCCTTCCTTACAGTCTCATAAAGCTCATTATTTTAATCCCTGTATTATAATTACATTCTAACTTTGTCACTTGTAACTATATATATAATTCAATAACTACTACAAAGCTATTATGTAAGCAAACTGAAGCTAGTATGGCTCACAGAAAGTATGAGAACCAAGAGTTTATCATGGAAATCTGATATAAAACATAAATTATGTGGAACTGGAGACGTAATCAGCTGTTTTTTTCCAGGTTCAGGAATGGTGTTTAGCTATTTGTCAGCTTGTTAAAATAAAGGAAACGAATGCACAGGCCACTTTTACAATTCACCTCCGTCCCATGACGGTCCCTCTAAACTCGGAGAGCGGAGAATAAAAGGGACTCCCCACTTAATCATCCCACCGGCCACACACACGGCGCCGCTCACTCTCCGGCATGTTCTGTCCTGCTCTGGGCCAACTCCTGATAAACATCCATATGTGGGGCCAGGACCCAACCGCACTGGTATTAATACACAATACGTGAGGCCGAGAGTGGAGGGGGTAAAAGGAGGGATGGTCTATGATACAGAGTGGGAGGAGTATGTGAGGAAAAGAAGAAAAGAAAGTGGGTGAGGGGCAGCTTTGCAGCTTTGGGTGCGTGAAATAGTTGAACACACTTTAAAAAATAAAGCCTACTAAAAGTTTCTCGGTGTGGACGTATGGTTCTAAACGCTGCATACAAACATAGTATGCAAATACCAAAGCAATGGCCATGGTATATGTTTATAGGCATTGCCTAATGAAACCAAGAAGAACACCTTTTTTAAGCATGTAGAGAAAAATGCATAATATATATAGAACTGTTGACATTATGTAATGTTAAAGTGGTGACATGATTACATAAAGTCAAAGTTACAGTAAAGAATTACATCATAATATAAAATACATTACCATTACTGTTATCATGTCACAATATGTATGAACTGCATGTATCTGTATATCATCAAGACCAAGTATAAAGAACCTGCAAACTACAACAACTACTGCATGAAAGGCAGGATAACAAATAGCTAATCAGATATCATATATATTCATCTTTTTTATTTATATTTAGCATTTTTTAGGCTATATATATATATATATATATATATATATATATATATATATATATATATATATATATATATATATATACATATGTATATATATTGTCGCTGTCCAATGTAAAACAATTATCACAGCAACCTTAAAGGAGAGGACAAAAGCCTCCTTTACTTTTAATGTAAGTCAATGGAACCAGATGTGTTTCCAATTTTCTGGCATTTCTATTGGTCCAGTCATTGTGAAACTTCACACAATGTAAACGACAGCTACTGAGATACGCTTTTCTTTGGAGAGCGACTATATATATATATATATATATATATACATATATATATATATATATAAACGGTATTTTTGTGTCCATAAACTTTATTATTTTTATTTTTACAAAAAAAAAAATCGGTGATATAGTCCCTTTAAATCAGATTTTTTGCAGCGCAGAGTCAGTTTAAAAATGCACAACCAGGGGGCCCCTGTCTTTTACCCGGAGCCCCAGAATCACTAAGCATTACTGAGAATCACTTGTACAGTAAGGAACTAAATACTGCGACTGAGAAAATATCTTAGTGTATCGCGATACTGTATTTCAGGCTTCTCGTCCACCCCTACTTGCTTGGCATTGCTCCTCAGAGCCCTATAGCCATGAGAGCTGTGAGGCTGTGCAGATGCCGGCGTGGCCGCTGTCACCTTCGCATAAACAGTGAACTTGAGCGAAGTCTAAACCGCAGGCTCAGGCCGGACACCCTCACAGCCTCCATTTTGAAATATCAGCCCACACCTTTCAGCACTCGGCCGCAGCCGGGCCTTTGTAGTTGTAGACCTTCTATAGCACTGCCTGCTATAGAAGCTTCTTTCTTTTTTTTTATCAAAGACAGTAGAGACCCTTGACGAAGCCCCCCTTGAGACCCCCGCACAGACAGGCCGTGTTGATGTTACATGTGACAGCTTATCCTTGTGCCATACTAATCACACGATCTAGACAAACACCTCTCCGACTGCCACTTTACACTCTTCGGCTTCCTGTCACCGCTTTCAAGCTCACTCCGCGCTGCATGATTTGGGCTAAACCAGAAAAAGAAGAAGAAGAAAAAAAAAGAACAAGAAAAAGAGAAACTACCACAGCAGCGTGGTGAGCTATGAAGCCGACGAGCAGGTGGGGACCTTTGATGCGCACATAAATCTGAAGGGAAGAGAGCGAGAGGGGAAGCGGAGAAATTAGCAAATTGTCAGAGACTACGGAGATTACCGCGTCTTTAAAGGGCCCATATCATAAATTTCCCCCTTTTCCTCTCTCTCTCTCTCTCTTTCTCTCTCTCTCTCTTTTGGCAAGAGAGTTTAAAAGCATATGTAACTACTGCTAACTAAGTTTATCATGGGAGTTACTACTCAGTCCATACATACAAACCATTCAGCTTAGCATTCATCATTTCTGTGATGTCACAAAGAAAACCATGGATCTCCATTTTCCACTCCATTTTTCCGCTGCTGTTTACATTGTGTGAACACTTCATGACAAATGGACCAATAGAAATGCTTCAAAATAGCTTGGATAATATTCAATATTTATATTCAATATATAAATATCTATAGACAGATAGACTGACTGAGTGATTGCTTAACTGATTAACTGAATAACTTTGAATATATATATATATATATATATATATATATATATATATATATATATATATATATATATATATATATATATATATATATATAGTAGCTGTCCAAAGAAAAATATGTATCTCCATTTTCAGTTGTCTGGCCGCTGCCATTTACATTGTGAAAAAGTTTCATAGTGAATGCACCAATAAAAATCACATTAAAAAAATCTGGTTCTATTCAATTACATTAAAAGAGAAGACAGTTTTTGGCCTCTCTTGTAAAGTTGCAATTTTGGGTATACTTGTTTGTCATTGGACAGTGACAATATAGTAGTTAAGCCACACCCATTCACACATTTTCTACTAAATGAAGCACAGCCAATCAGAATGCAGCTGATTTACATATCGCGCCTGTCAACAAAACGTTGTATCTCAATTTTTTGCCACATTTTGGACATTGATTCATATCGTTTGTACATTTCATGATGAATGGACCAAAACAAGTGACTTGGAAAAACGTCACTGAAAGTGTAGTATCTTATCATTTATTTCAACATGGTCTTAAAGGGACAGTAAC
The DNA here is from genome assembly GCA_021613375.1 of Megaleporinus macrocephalus. Classification (NCBI taxonomy): domain Eukaryota; kingdom Metazoa; phylum Chordata; class Actinopteri; order Characiformes; family Anostomidae; genus Megaleporinus; species Megaleporinus macrocephalus. The sequence continues at coordinate 22,466,770 of CM038712.1, forward strand.
AGAAATGACCTATGTCACCAAAAGGGCTATAAAAAAATGCATTATGGGAAAAAATAACCAAAATGTAACATGCAAATCCAAACTGAACGATAAAAAAAACAAACCACCAGAGACACGAAGGGTATGGGCCCTTTACGAATGCACTGGAGCAACGTGAGAGAGTCCAAGCAGGCCTGCAGTACTTGACAGCACGACAGCAGCTGCATGTTTGTGGTGTAGAATGCAGTCTGGACACAGCACAGGTGCTACAGCACGAGGCAGCGATGCTGTGATACGAGGCAATCAGTCACAGAGACACGGACACAGACAGAGCTACGGACGACTTTGCACGTAACACAGGTAGCCGTGTTTACATCTCCCACAGGACTCGCCTCACCACTAATTTTGGATGATGAATTACGAGCAGCCTGCGCATCCATCTGCAATTTGTCTGCGGTCCAAATTACGAATGCAGACAGATTTGTAACGTCAGACAGCTAGGAAAATGCGACGACCCCACCTTTCTGTTAGGGAGGGTCCTAGTGAAGTTTTGGAGCGAATTACAGACGAAGCACGCGGCTAGAAAACCCACTCACTGCGAGTGTTTGTTGCATTTGTTTGAAGGAGTACCACATTTTTATTTTTTTATGCGCTTTGACAAATGTGTTGCCGTTTATTTGACGTAAATAAAGGCAGGCAGAGTGAGCGCTTGTGCTACACCTACCAAAATGTCATAGCATTATTATGCATGACTCATTGTGCTAAACAGCCAGTCACCTCTTACTTTCGATGGAGTGCTTTATTTGATTCATGTTATTTAAACAGGAAACTGATTTTTCATTGCCACTATCGGCCTTTAAAGAGCAAGCAAACGCTATTTATGTGGCAACCTTGAATGATAGAAAGTACTGGAAGCGTACTAGTTAGCCCACCCAGCCGGAGCTTCGGGTTTAAAGAGAATTTAAATGGCTTGGACGAAGAAAAATAGCCATCATTGTGGAGAAATTGGAATCTGTCATAAAAATATTATTGCTTTTATTATATAAAGCCTTTAACCTGCAGTCACATTAGTCTTCAAATTATTATAAATAGGAATATTTCTTATTTTTTATTATTGATAGCTTTGTACATGCGTTGATTCCATGATGAACAGACCAATAGACCAATGCTTGGAAATCACTTAGAAGAAGTTCAAAGATTTTTTCCTTCTCCTCTAAAGTTACTATTTTGGAGATGCAAGATAAGGGAGAGTCAATAAGAGAGAGAGAGAGGAATTGGACACACATGCACAACAATAAGGCCTAGTAATAACAAGAGGAACAACACTAATATTATTATTATTATTATTATTATTATTACAACACTAATAATAGTAATAATAATAATAATACAGGCCACAACATCAGCGTGCATGTTGTTTCCTGCCTCAGGTGCAGGTGTTATAATGGAGGCCTAACCTATGATGAGCAATAGAGCATCATCTTCCACTAATCCGGCCCCCACTCAGAGATACAGACCCCCTTCAGGCAAAAACAGCCCATCTGCGCATTAAATTAGCAGTTCATCTATGGAAATAAACATGCACGCAGCCGCATGCGCTTAACAACTGCAGACCCGTGTGTCCTATCAGAGCATCTTTCGCCGTGAAGAAAGCGAATGTGTGTACTGGATATGCAGTTCTGTACAGCGGCTGCCGTCTGCACACTCACTAAGTGTGCACCTGTGTACTCATGCATGCATGTGTGTGTGAACGTTTGCATGCGCAATACACAGCTGTATGTGTGTGTGTGTGTGTGTGTGTGTGTGTGTGCGCGTGTGTGTGTGTGTACATCCTGGGAACTTGCAGCAGCAGCAAAGCAAAGCAAGATAAGGGAGAAGAGGCTGTGAGTGTGTGTGTGTGTGTGTGTGAGGCTGTGTGTGCATCGTCATTCTGCCCGAGATAGGCAGATTCACACGCACTAAAGTAAATAAATAAATAAATAAATGAATAAAATAAAACAGCAGATTTAAATAGTTCAAGGCACAAATTGTAGCTTTGCTTGGTAACATTCAGGTAACTGTGGGGTATAAAATATTCTGGTTCATGTTTGAAGGGAAACTCCACTGATTAAAAAAAAAAATCTATATGATTAAATTGCTGAGATGTAAACAAGCCTGTGCTAAGGGGTTTGATGTGAAACTTATAGAACTGTCAGAACTGTTCACAATGGTGGTGAATGGAACCAGACGTCCACCTTGAAAAACTCCCTCACAAGTCATTACATGAAACGACTATAAATACACTGCCTGGTATGTGAGACTTTGCTTTATGTTAATTGTGTGGCTTAAAATGCATTTTTAATCCTTTAATTTGAATCAATTCATGGCTGAGGCCTACAAGCAGAACGACGTGAGGCAAAATAGCCCCCTAAGTTAAACTTAGTTGATCAGATTTAAGACTATATTAACATAAACACTACATATAAACACTTGGAAGCAGTGTGTAGGTTCACTGATGTACTAATATGAAATAAAATGGCTATAAATAGCGATTCAAAGATAAACAGTAATTAAATTGGCTATATTTGTGCTGTAGACTCCTGGTTTCCATCATCACCACTGTAAAGAAATCTGTCTGTATGTTGCTGTGAACCACGTCACATCAAACCACTCCCACATCTCAAGGACTGAATTATATCGAGATTTTAAAACAATTAGTGAAATTCTGTTTTAATGTAATTATATTTAGTCAACTTGGACCATATCTGTTGCTCCATTCATCATCACAACAGTGTAAAGGACTGCAGATGTAATAGATTTAAAAGATTTAAACATGAAAATGTTAATAAAAAAGGAGAAAGCTAAATTGAATGTGCTGTAACATTTTTGGACCATTTCTATAGGTGGTCCTTTGCTATAAAGGGTTCACAGTAGCTGCCATTTGCAAATAAGGTAAAAATACAAACAAGCAAGTTGTCACTTCATCTCGAAGATGCAGGAGAAGCAAAAACACTCCAAGTCAATAAACAATGTGTAGTTTCACGTCATTTTCAAGCATTTTTGCTGCCCCATTCGTAATAAACTGGTTATATAATACAAAGAAAACCTACTTTGTTTACTAATAATCATACTAATAATACTAATAATAAGAAACTGAGATGCATGTTTTTTTTTGTGGAGCTAAATACATTTGAAAAATTAACACAATGCATTTACTCAGATTAGCTGTGCATAGTTATTTTTTTTAATACAATGTTATTTTCGATGCTGATACCAAACACAACATATGCATTAATACAGCAGATTTTCAGGCTTTGACTCTCTAAATGTGACTAAATAGAAAGTAAAGGGAAAGGATTTGAAGGCAGAGTATTGAGTTTCTTGCCAAACTGCAGTACTGAGACTTCACGTATCTTTTTCACATGAATAAAACTCCTCTTACTTACTGGTAGAACTGATTGTCTCAATGATATATATATATATATAGATATATAGATATATATATGTCATGTAGAAAGACTAAACTCAACGCATCTCTTTTCCAGGCTCTAATCAGCTCTTACCCACTGATAATAAGCAGGCTGGAGGTGTGTGTGTGTGTGTGTCTGTGTGTGTGTGTGCAGAGGGAATATGAGGCCGTAGAAGAATGTGTGTGTGAGGCTATGGTGGAAAGCATTAGTTTAATGTGTCACAGGTCCAGCACAGGCCCAAATCACACTGACAGCAGGAGCTAAAGCCCAGACCGGTAAAAAATGTGTGCAGCTCAAATTCTCTCCCGCTCTCTCTCTCTTTCTCTCTCGCTCTCTCTCTGCCAACCACAGGAAGCACGCTGCTAGCATGCAATGCTGTCACTATGCACTTTAAAAGAAAATACGTAACCCCCCCTAAAAAAAAACCCCACACATACTCCGCACATGCACATACCAGGTGTTCTATTCATGCACCGGCAGTTAGCAGTATAATATACTGGAGCTGCGCGATATGGATAAAAAATGCAACGTTCAGTAAAGTTGTTGGTAATCGTTATGAGATAAATTATTAATAAAATACAGTAATATCTGTCCATGCAAACCAAAATCTAATAAATGTACAATTTAAGCCAAATTACAGAATTAAAGAACGCACTACTGAGAAAATTTAAAATAATACAGATTTTTCTATACAGGCCTACTTTTAATTTTTTAATACAAAAAAATCAAAATTAAATATCGCTGTTGTCGGAAACTAAACCATGTCTCTGAAATGACAATGAAACAAACATTCTTTACATTCTTTATTTTAAATGTAAGTCAATGCAACCAGATATATGTTGGGGCATTTTTAAAATTGTTAAAAGCTGAAAATATGACAAGAATTGGAATACAAGGTTTTGTTCCAACAGCATTGAAATCTTTAAATGTAGGTTCATGGTGCTGCAAGTTTATTGTAACACTACCTCACACGTTTCATGCATAACTCTGATTTTGACGCTGTTGGCTCTGATTTTACGTTTCCGCCAATATAACTATGTCTGTCAGTCTTTAGCAATGTCCTTAACAATTATATTACTCAGTAATGTATTGTGTCGCTGCAGTATAAATATATATATAAAAAAAGAAATATGACTGTAGTTTATAGATATAGAAATGTGGGCAGTTCAGAAATATACAACACTATATAATTAGCACAGCATAAGTTAATCTAGAGCATAGATACCCTTGATACAACAAATGAATTAATGAAATTAGGATTAAAATATTAATGCATTAACTAATTGCAAAAAAAAGTGTGCATACAAATACAAAACACAACACAGCACATGTAAGAACACATACCAGCTTTGAATATATAATTACAGCACAGATTACATTACCTACATTTTTTAACAGATCTGTTTTGCATTAGAGAATTAATTAATTGCAAAAAATTAATTCTCAACAATATTGTTGGAGCTGATTGAATTCAACAAGCAAAGCATGTGTAGGATCCCTCACAAGTGCTGAGTAAATATGTCTGTAATATATGTAATAGCACTTAAGTCACTTTAAATGTCATTTTAAAATAATTAAAAAATGAAAAGTAATTTTTTGGGGCCTTAATTCGAGAAGCTTGGTACCTGGACCCAGGTAAGCTAAGCTAAGCTGCTACTCTCCATTCAGTATTAATGGGAGGGGCTTAGTGAAAGGTGCGCAATGATTGGTTTAATGTTATTTTTCATTATATTTGATTGGATTTTGAGATTAATCTTGCTTTTAGTTCACAGCTGGACATTTTCCTGAGAAATGTAGAAAATTTAAGGTGAAATGTATAAAAATACATAATAAATTAAGACAATTGAGCACTTTTTGTTTAAATGAGCCAAAATAGCTTCACCAGTGTATGTGTTACCTTACACTGGTCTAGCCAAACAGCTAAGACTGTACCACCTCCCTCCCTCCCTCTCTTTCTCTCTCTCTCTGCCTCTCATCCACCGGCGATAACAATGCTGTCACCAAGGTAACATTACGGCTCATCATTTTCTCTGATCCCTCAACAAATACTCCATATAATTCTATCAGGGCCGCGGAAATGTCAAATGTTATTTGTCTTTATCGAGCAGTCTCTCCAGCAGCCAGGCGGCCGCAGGAGGCAGGGCTGGACTCAGCTGCGCTTGTGTTTTCCAAACACACTTCCTTCCTGAGCCTCATACCAGGAGCCTCGGCGAGCTCTCGCGCGCTCCCACGTAATTAGCTAAACGTGGCGGCGTCAGTAGCACAAGGCCGCTCTCTCTCGCTGGCGGCCCGTCGCGAGTGATAGATGCGAGCGCTTCCTGACGATGCCCTAATTTACCTAATAAGGCTGAGATGAGTCAGAGTGCGCTCTAATAGGATTTCCGTTCGCCGGCGCAAAGAACAAAAACCAGAGCAAATTGAGCATCTAAAAACGAACGAGTCACAATGCACCTCTTAACGTTCTCCATTCGGGACGGGAGCGCTATTGTGGCAGGGCTGCCTCTAATTCCTCAGACCTGCGCGAGGCTTTGGGGGGCTGAAACGGGAGCGAAATTGCTGCTGACAGGTATTTGCCTGATCGGACCGCAGCCCTGGCCCACCGTCCGGAGAAAACATGCGGGATGGGATGGGTTGGGACGAGACGGGACGGGATGCCGCCGAGCTCTAGCTTTGTGAAGTTTTGTCAGAAAGAGGCTCAACACCTCGCAAAGCCATCTTTAACACCCACCTCTAACTGGAAGTGATGTAAGCAAACTCTTGAGACTTTCCGCTTGGGGGGTGGTGGGGCCATTGAGCCCCAAATCTGATAACGTTTAAGCTGTTTTAACATTTTCGAGAATCTCCAGGGCTAATTAGACAACACGCTCCGTTGTTTTGGGGTTTTTTTTTTTTTACATAGTTTTGTTTTTTACTAGCTCCATAAATTTCTCCGTTTAAATCTTGAAAGCCTATATAATGCCGTCCAGATATAAAGATTTAGCCCAGCGCCAATTAAAACCATTCAGAGCGGCCTGAGGAGTCTGCGGAGAGAGAGGAAGGCCCGTAACGAAAACTTTAATCAAGCAATAAAAGGCTGCCGTTCACTGTTTGCTTAAACCTCCTACCTGAAGCCTCTGCTAGCAGCCCAACACTGACAAAGAACACTGGAGAAAGGAGCTCCACACAGACAAACAAACAAGCAAACAAACAAACAAGCAAACAGAGGTAACAAGGCCTATGCAGCAGAGGCAGCAGAGGCAGCAGCAGCAGCAGTAAGCCTCCTTCTTCTTTCTTTCTTTCTCTCTCTCTCTCCACATGTCCGTCATGTGTGCAGAAACTGCCGCACAGGCCTTGGCACACGCACGCGCTCATCAAACACGGCCACGCCGCTCTATCAGGAATTAATTAGGCCGTCATTAATCTGTAACCTACATTAAAGCACGCCGGCGCAAAAGCGGCCGAGACGTGGCGAGCTGACGCCGGGCTGCTTTTTCCTCTCCACTCTCTGCTTAAGACCCTCTCCGTATGTATTTGCATTGCCTGCCGCTGAGTAAATATGTAATACACGGCGCACGCGCTCCTAAAATAAAAAAGAAAAAAAAGAAAAAAGCATGCATCAACACCCGCGTGCAAAAAACACAAAGCCGTTAAGAAAGAATGCAACGGTGCAGCTGAGGCTGGTGTGGTGTAATTAAAAAAAAGAGAGAAAAAAGAAAAAGAGAGAGAGAGTAGTACGAGAAGAGGAAGAAGAAGAGGAGGGAAATTAGTCTTCTTGCAGGTAAAATGAGATTAACACCAAGGCGTCCGCTGGGAGCCAGTCTAAGCATTGCTAACCCTCTATCAGGAAATCTCATCAGGGAGGCATTACCTAATATTTTCATATGGAGAGAGAGGGGGAGAGAGAGAGAGAGAGAGAGAGAGAAAGAAGGGATATTACCACTGTATCGCTTTCACGTGCAGCCGGAGAGAGGGCAAGGAACGCTACCGAAAGGTTAAAGGCATGCCAAGGAAGCTACGTCTTCTTCTAGAGGGGCTGCAAAGGCTGGCAAACACCACAGAGCTCAGAACAGAGGAGGTGCAGTAAGTATGTACATATTTTATTTTGCCTTGCAATAACGGCCCGCATCACATATTACACACACATACACACGCCTACATGCAATCAGCACGTGTGTTTCTATGCAACGACACATATATAACAATAAAAATAAGCCCCATAGGTGATTTATATAGAAATTTCTGTGTAATAACAGTGTAACACATGTGTTATACATATGTTATTACACACACGTAAGCCTCCTTTTTACTGCGCCGTGGACGTCCTGTAACAAAGGCACTTTACATAGGTATGAAAATAAGCCTCCACAGGCACGCACGCAGAAATCTGTGCAGCTCAGGAGGCAGCGTGGAGAGGCACTCAGCCTTAAGCCAGCTGTGGGACGTCAAACGGCCGGCCCGCTATTAAAAGCCTCAGAGTCTTGTAAATCAAACCACGGGAAAAAAAAAACATGCGTGGATATCAAACCGTCAGAGAGGGGGCTCGTATTTACAGTGACGGACAAGCGTAGACTCCTTCACATAACATCAGAGACGGGAAAGAGAGAGAGAGAGAGAGAGAGAGAGAGAGAGAGAGAGAGAGTGTTGGGGAGGGGGGGTAGAAAAAAAGTCCTCTCAATCTCTCATGCAAACAAAAGGCACCTGAAAGCTAGAGGAGTGAATTTGCAAGCGTATTAATCAAAATCGCCAGGCAGACGTCTCGTCCATTGTTAGAGGGGAGAGCATGTACTCCGCCGAGTCGCCTGTTCCTTTCCTTTTTTCTTTCTCTTTTTTTCCCCTTCTCACATTCACAGGGCCACATTTATTTATTTAGATGGCGAGAACAATGGGCCCCTCACTCCTGAAATGCCCCTCAAGTTTTCCAGCCCTACTTTATCATTCTGCTCCTCGGCCAAGCGGGCGAAAGGTGGGATGCCGTCCCCATGCACTTCCAGCAGGTATATTAGACCTGTTTACAGAGGATTAGTACCAGACAGAGCATCACATATAGATAAAACCAGTTTCTCTGCAACTTTGGAGAAGAACGAGGGACACAGATAGACTGAGAGAGACAGAGAAAAAGGGGGGGGGGGGGGGGGCACTTTCAGTGTTGTAAGACCAGCTGCTGCTATAAGACGTTGACAGTTTGATGTAAACTTATGGCTGTTAATGGTGATATCGTCTTGAAACATCTATGCAGAGTCGTCAAAAGCCACCGCCCAGAAGTTCAGTCAACTTCCCCCCAACACCCCCCCCCCCCCCCCCCAACAGCCCGCCAGCCCCCCCCCCCACCACCATCACCACTATAGATCATTTAGTAAATATGTTTTTTTTACAGTTTTTTCACAGCTCCCCGCCACCCCCTGTGACAGACTTAGAGCTCCCCCTAGCAGGTCTGATCCAGTAAACCCACAGCAGCCACCAGACTCCACCGGGGGAAGAAAATAATGAAATAAAAACAGGGGGAGAAAAAAAAAAAACACACCACCAGATTGATTCTAACAGCGCACAACAAAACATCCCTAACAAAGACAAGTTCAGGCACATGAGGACGCGCTTCCCGAAGCCGCTGGCCCACGTTAAATTATTCACAAAGTCTTTCAAGATGCTCCCTGTGTCTCTCACCTACAGGCCAGCCATGCAAATGGTGCAAAGTGTAAATGCTACACCTTCCACTCTCCTTCTTCTTCCACACATGTCGTGAGGGTTTGGTCGGCTGACGGCGTCAGCGTCAGTTTTAATCTATGGCTCCTGTTTTAAAACCACACACTCACTATGAACAGCATAGACTGAAATGCTGAAATATGAACATGATTTAATGGAGTGAATCAGAGAACCTTAAGATTTGCCTTAATTCTACAAAATTAATAATTATCCCAAATATTTTAAAAATCGGGGTATGCGGGCGGGTCTAATTCCCTGAAACGTGGACCTGAAATTCTGTAAACGCATTCAAATCTGTGTGTTTTCAGTTCATTTCCTGCCCTCGAGGACACAATCTGCGAACGCCGGGTTCTGGTTTAACTGCCGAGGAAACGGGAAGCTGGGAAAAAAATGTAATGAAATCAAATTTAGAAGAATTTTCAAAAACAGATGTCGTCATTTTTTTATTTTTATTTTTTATTTTTTATTTTTATTTATTTATTTTTAAATCAAGTATATTCCAAGGCCTCACTTCACAGCAGAACCCTCGCACTAAAACATACACCTGATCATATGGTAATAATTCATAAGTTTTTTTTTTGGAAGACCTGTGACCTTAAACATGAGCACAAGCCTGTTGAAAGCCAAAAAAAAGCAAAGAGTAAAAAAAAAGAGGGTTAGAAATATATGAGATTCCAGTGCGGTCTCTTCACAGGGCCCTTTCTTAAGTTTCCAAGATACACTGACAGACATGTGAAACACATTCACACGGCCGCTGATCATATTTCACACCACATTCAAAAGCAAACAGAAGAGGGAATATATATATATATATATATATATATATATATATATATATATATATATATATATATATATATATATATACAGTAAAAGTAGAAAAGCGTACTTTGCTGTGCTGAACTAACTTGCTACTGAAGCTTTGTCACACAGAGAAATTGCCTTTTACTGACACGGGGTAATCCAGCAACGACACGCGGTTAACAGAATCTAAATACCGCAGAATACATGCTGACTACCAGACATTACACACACACACACAAACACACACACTGACTACACACACACACACTTTTTCTCTCGCTCTCTCTCACACACACACACACTCAGAGAGTCTGTGCACTCTGAAGACGTCCCCATAAAGAGCCCACACTATTTCAGACCCATCTAAACCAGCGTTTTGAACTAAAATGGGCCACGAGTGAGACACCCAAGACCAAACGTCAGTTTCCACTAATCGCCTCGTACACGTTCATATACTCCTGCTTATTAATCCTCAGGCTGCTCAGTCGAGACAAGTACTACACCTTAGCCCTGCGTATGTATAGCACTGTGCATTCTTAGGGAAGCTGATTAAATGGATTAAATGTGGCTCAGAAATGTTGATGCTTCAATAAAGACAAGAAGCTTCCTTGCTGTCCATATTTAAAATTTCTCTTTAGCGTTTACAAACGTCTGCTTGTGGAAGGCCAGTGTTGTTTGTAGTTACCTGGTTTGGATAATCAGTATTTATGATAAACAGTAATGTGATTGCTAACATTATATTTAGGTTGATTAATTTGTATAAATTGTATATTGTATATTAATTGTTTATAGTATTTATATTATGCCTATATATATATATATATATATATATATATATATATATATATAGTTGAACTGAACCTACATCTACCTTCCTGCATATAATAACCAAAGATGTTCATGACATCTGTCACAACACCTCTCTCTCTCTCTCCTCACTCACTCCTCTCTCTCGTTCTCTCTCTCTCGTTTGCACATGAAGTCTTTAAGGGGAACAATGAACTCTCAGGAAGAACGCACTCCCGAGTCCTGATGAGCGTCTGCCAGCACCTGGCCGGCGTGAAGCCTGCACCAAAAAAAAACATGCTGATCTCCATTCACTTCAGTGGGAGAACCTTCAATGCTCCTAATACCAACAAAAAAAAGCAAGCAGCAGTAAGAGTATCTGATGTGACTTTTTCTCTCCATCTGTACCTCCCCTTCTACTCTCTCCCTCTAAAAAAAAAAAAGACACACTCTTGATGTCAGTTTTTGGTGACTGCTGCGGTGTGTGTGTACGTGTGTAACTGTGTGTGTGAGAGGCGAGTTCTGGTATCCGAAGGCCAAATTAGTTACAGCGGTAAACGTATCACGCCACCGCTGAGGACGGGGCTGGTGATGGACCGATGGAGCCGAGAGCCTGCTCTGGTTAAGACACATGGCCGCTTTCACGCACGTGTATATGACTTACATTCTTTTCTGGACGGTGAAGGTGGACGATAGTTCTGTAGATGTGCTTCATATCATTTGTTATGTGCTCAATTGAACATGTACCAAAATGTGTAGCCGATTTAAAAGTCATGGACTGAATCCACAATCCACAACGCTTGCACCTATGGTTTAGGTGCAAGGGGTCCCCGGTGAAGCTACACGTGTGTAAAGAAAATGATTAGGCCGCTAGTGAAGGAACGGTGTGTGGGAGCACGAGAGAGAGAGAAAGAGAGAGAGAGAGAGAGAGAGAGAGAGAGAGAGAGAGAGCAGCAACCTAACTGCACAACACAAAGCAGATTTGGGTGGCATTACATCACTGCTTTCTGTTCTGAATTAGCTGGATTAGGGCTCGAAGACTATACTTAAATACTGGAATATATTAAGGAAGGAAAAAAAAAAGACCTTTGAAGTTATTTTAACCCCCTCCCCAGATCTAAAAACGAGTAGGTGGTCCGGGAAATGTATACCTTTCTTTGCTTATGTTTTGAGGCCACTGGGGTTCCACTATAACCAGCATATGAATATGTGAGCGTCCTATACGTTAAGAGGTTTTACATTATGCTGGGTCTGGGGCAAGTGATGCACAAACTTCAGCGAAGCAACTGACCGCCTCTGCCCCTTCGCTTTGGCCCCACGTCCCGCACTCGCAATCCCCCACGGCTGCTAACTGCACCGCACGCTTTTTAAGAAGGACTCATTTAGTCCTAAGCATTAAGGTGTACTCGTGCAGAGACGCACGCAAGAACAGGCCTCGGGTCTAACATAAATACGGATGCATGCTTGGCTAATGTGAATAAGAAAAGGAAAAAAGAAAGAAAGAAAAACACACAATGCATTTGTTTGCACTGCTTTATGCTTTTGGTGTTTCGTTATTTTCGCCATAACCTGCAAACTGAGACGCAGCCCAACAACAATGACTACAAAATAAATAAAATAGGTAGGTGCTCTGAATAGATGAGCTTCAGCTCCATTACACCTCGCATTTAAAACCATTCAGAGTGTAAGTCCTACCAGCGAAGCTGCAGGGGACCCTCTCCCCACTGCAAGTGCCCCCCCTCGGGCAGGAAAGGAGAGCAAAAGTTCTCCAGGAAAAAAAAAAATGTACTACTAGAAAAGCCGGCCGGGGCGTAAAATAAAGGCTGCAACCGAAAACTAGGTAGAGTGTTCATCCTTGCAGAGCTCCTGTTTCACACCTCCAGTGCTTCTTCACTAATACTCACACTATAAACTCACACTCATTAAATTAAGGTGTTTTTTTTTTAAATAAGGCATCTTCTTAATAATTAGGTTTTCTTTCTTTCTTTATTCCTTTTATTCTTATTGTTCTTATTTTATTATTTTTATTTTTTTGTTGATTTTAATGAAAGTAAAAAATAAAAGAGCACTCCTTAAAAATAAACTGCTTCTCCAATTAAAGCTTGTGCAAAAAAATAAAGTGTGTATTAATATTAATCAAATTAATGTTATTTTGTAAACAATAAAGATAATATGGAGCAGAATGAAAGTGAGGGCTAAAGAGTGATCACTTTGAATTTGTGCTGCACACACTAAACTCACTGGCCTCTCTTTCTATCTATCCTTCCTTCCTCCCTCTCTTCCTTTTTTTTCCTTTTCAAACTTTCTTTTACTAAATAAAACAGAACAGGAGGAAAGCCATGTCAAGTTTTTTTTTTTTTGGACTCCCAGCGAAACCAGCCTGCACTTCCACGCGCCACACTCCACTAACAGAACACCCCTGACAGTCTAATCACACCAGCGCTCGTGCTGATAAGAGTGATAATGCACGGAAAGGCACTGAAGCCCGGAGCTACTCACGCGTCCTGCTCTCTCTCTGCGACAGATGCTGAGGGTTTCCCTGCTTGCGACGGGACATTGCCCTGGCATTTACACTGGCATCGCCCGGAGACGGTGCGCAACGGACGGCGAGGTGGCCTCTCCTTCTCCTCCTCCTCCTCCTCCTCTCCGCCTCCTCCTTCTCCTCCTCTCCTCCTGTCCTCCTTCTTTCTCCTCTTCACTCACTTTTTTCCCCCTCGTACTTCTTTTTGGTCGAAGAAGAAAAAAAAAAGCAAAAATAATCAAAACAGCCTTGGCACGCGCGGCAGCACCTCAAAGAGTACGCAAAGTAAAGGAGAGAGAGAGAGAGAGAGTGCGCTCGCGTGCAGAGTTGTAGTAGTCGAGAGTCTTTTCTTCTTCTTCTTCTTCTTCTGCTGCTGCTTCTTCTTCGCTCCGTCCGTGCCCCACTCAGCCCAGTGTGAGTGGCACGAGCGCTGCAACTCTTTGCCCCGTGGACATCGATTCAAAAAAGAAGAAGAAGAAACAAAAAAATTAAAAAAAAGGGGGAGAGAGAAGAAGAAGAAGAAAAGAAAGAGCGCGCGGGCGCAAAAAAGAAAAAAATTCAAAAATATCCTCGTGCCCTCGAGTTGCCAGTTGGTGGGTGCCAACCGAGCGTCGTTCTGCGCGTGGAAGGTGCCGGAGAGAGAGAAAGAGGTGCCAGGCAGGCTGAGCGATCGGGCTGAGTGTGTGTTTGTGCGTGTGCGTGCGCGTGCGTGTGCGCGTGTATGTGAGGGATGAGGCGAGCTGAGGGCGAGTCTTCTTATGGCCCCGAGTTTCGCCTCTGCAGCCTCTCCAAAGCGCGTGGCGCACGAGACTGGCTAAAGCAGACCTGCACACGCTCCCTCTCTCTCTCTCTCTCTCTCTCTCTCACTCTCTCTCTCTCTCTCTCTCTCTCTCTCTCTCTCTCTCTCTCTCTCTCTCTCTCTCTCTGAAGACGGCTCAGTCCCTCGGTCCTGCTCGTTTCGCCCCCCTCCTCCTCCTCCTCCTGTGTGTGTGTGCATGTGTATGTGTGTGTGCGCGCGCGCGCGCGTGTGTGTGTGTATATGTGTATGTGTGTGTGTGTGTGCGTGTGTGTGTGTGTGAGGGCTGCCTCCGTTCAAGTTCAAGTGCGGACGTGACGTTTGAGTCCAACGGTGGGAAAGAGAGAGCGAGAGAGAGCGCGCGCGAGAGAAAGAGAGAGAGAGAGAGAGAATGTGAGGGAGATAGAGTAGAGGGAGAGTGGTGCGTGTGCAAGTGCACTGGGGGCGACTAGCGGTGGCTCCTTGCAGCTGTGGGACGGAGCGGACAGCGAGGCCGTTGTACGCGCTTTTACGCGCCTTTACGCGCCTTTACGCTTTGGCGCTACTTTTCCAAACGGCGTTACGCGCGGACTCTTTCACAAAAACGACCACAAGGCTTTATCCACAGTGACCCAGAGGGGCGTTTTAGCTCGTGTCTGTGGTGGTGGTGATGGTGATGGTGGGGGATACAGGTAATGGGATAGAATAGAGTTGCATTAAAAGTGTATTTGTTTGTTTGTTTGTTTTTGTGTGTGTATTTGGAGGGGGGGGGGGCATACTGACCAAAGGTGGGGTCCCCGGTATGTGTGGAATGTGGATTTTGTTCACTTATGCGCGCGTCACGACTTGAAGTGATAAAAAGAAATACATGTTGGTTATTTTTGAAAGGAAGGGAAAAAATCATTTTCAATAAATAACAAATATTAAAAAGAAAATAAATCATTAAATAAATAAATAATCAAATAGAGTATGAAACTGAAGAACTGACTAGGCACATCTTAAACTGGTAAACCTTAAAATAAAGCAGGAGCATTAAATAAATAAAAAACAAAACAATGAATATTCATCCTTTGAGGCTGTTTGTGTGGATCAAAGCCTCTGATGTGGAAGGAAATGTTTCTAAACAAAAGCTTCCTTTTTCTTCTAGAGCAGACTTCACATAAAAGTCTGGGAATTATAAAGATGTCCTTATTAATAACAATTCATTTGATTAATGTTCTGATTTATTAGCAGTTTAAGGAATAGATACCACTGTCAGTAACTCTGGCTCTAAGGAAGATGCGAGGGTTGTTCTTGGACAGGCAACAGTTGGCATTATTTATTTTAGTTTAATATAAACGAAATACAGACAAATAGAAGGAATGAAGCACGCGGTGGCTGAGCAGTCCTGGCCAGAGCAGGAGGAAGCTGCTGGACATTTTTGCTTTTATGCTGTAAGTGACTGAGAGACCCAGCATATGTCCGACATATGACAGCAATCCATCTAGGAGTCTACACTTTAGCTCAAGCCAGCAATATCCAGCCATTTGACTGTGGCATGATGAGCTACATACGTGATAGAATAGTCTATTTCAGTTGTACTGCTGTGTATTATTATTATTATTATTATTATTATTATTATTATTATTATTATTATTATTGTTGTTGTTATTTTTATTAACCGATGAAAGCTTTTTTCTATAGAAGATCCAAATAATCCAATGTTATAATTTGACTTGACTGGAGTCACACAACTCTTAATTATTCTCATATTATTATCCATATCCATGTAGACAGAAACAGAAGACACTTCCAACGCGTGTGCATCCAGTGAATCTATGTTTTAGAACTGGTTGTAATCTTTAAAGCCAACAATTACAGCAACTCACTGCTCTGTTATGGTCTGCTGCTGTTATATGTCCTTTTCTGTGTAAAATAAAATGATAAAGTATGTGGGAAAAGCAGTGAATAGAGCTGAGAAACATGGTTTATTATAGAAGATGGTTACAGTGGGCTGCATCTCCACATACCCACCTCCACTGCTTTTCATTTCTGAGATACTCAGTACTGTTTTTAGGTGATGTCACAAATTTCTTGTTAGAAGATGACAATCAGCCCAAAATGTGCTGCATGTTCTCACATATCTCTATACGTCCAGCGTTAAACAGTGCGCTGGTTTTAACACAGACGTACATTTAGCGGAAAATTACTTGATTGCAAGCATCTACCCGCATCCTCATCATTTATTTTAATTCAAGCACCTAAAAATAGTGTATATAATAAATAATGAACAAAAAACACACACTTATTTAGTGGTGAGCTTATTGGAGTTTTAAAAGCTGGAATTAAAAGGACTAAGCCGGCTGAGAAAGAGCTGAACTGATTGGCTGCAGTCAGACTAGGCAGGCTGCTGCTTTGTTGGACCCTTCCACGTGTACTTGACTTGTAATGCAACAGTACCCTCTGTTGGCTAGCAGTGTGTCAGATGTAAACCACAGGGCCGGCTGTACTGAGACACACTCCTTCAGCTGCAGGAGAGCAGCCTGCATCTACTGAACACAGATAGACTTGCTTTTAGAGACTGATCACTTGATAGTTTAACATGAAAATTGATTATTGATTGAATATTTTATAAGTAATAATAATTATTATTGTTGTTATTATAGTTATTATTATATATATAACATGTGCAAACAAAAATATGGCATTTTCCTGCAACATTTAGTGCTCAATGTCACTTTATACACTTTGTTTGTACACTTTTGTTTTTTATTTGTTCAAATTCAATATAAATTCTAAGGTGTATCATATATTTTCTAATTGCCTCAGTTTCTGTCTCTTTTCTTTTTTCTTCTTTTTTAATATCTTAAATATCTTAAATTCAGCAAGCAATCAATTTTCTGTATAGTCAACTTATGTTCACAAAACATGTAATGTTCACAAACATATATATATATATATATAACCAAACCATTTAAACATGCAGTTAATTATTTATGTATGTTGACAGTTCTATGTGTTCTTAATACTACTACTATGAATACTACTAATAAGAAGAAAAAAGAAAACGAAGAAAAAAAGAAAAAGGTGATAAAGAAGAAGAATAGAAAAAGAGAAAAAGAGAAAGAAGAGAAAGAAGAAGAAGAAGTTTCATTCTATTTCTTTTACCTTCTTTTATTCTTCCTCTTCACTTATTCTGTCCAGCCTGTTTGAACTGGTCATTGATGAAACCCTATTAAATGACGACACTAATTAGCAGAAAAGTGTTAATTCATTTTAAAAACATCACTGCACTGCAGAATGTTGAGTTCTTATGCTTTAGCTTATCTTATGTTCATGAAATGTAAACATTAAAGTATCAGCAGTTTAGAGGAGAAACATAAAAGTGACTTATTTAAATAGAAGAGATGAAGATCTTTCACTACTTCTAGTGGCTGTTCAGTCAGTCAGAATACAAATCTACTGCTATATATTTTTTATTAACATTAAAATGAAAACATATTCAGTGTAACTCTGTTATCAGATAAAATAACACACTGTTGTCTCTCTGAGTGGGAAAGTTTCTTACTCTGTGTTGAGCTGCTAGTGAGCAATGAGGGCTGAAAAGGAGGAGTGAAAACTATTCTTATCTGTAAACTAAGCTGATTGTTAAAAAGCCCTTATCTTATGAATAAGTGTATTTTCTCCAGTAAGAACACCAGAAAAGATGTAATAATCATACATACAACACAAAGTAACATGAATATCTTATTGTGAAAGAAGTAGATCATATCTTGAGCTCCAGTTTGAAGAACAAAGTGCAGTTCCAGATTTCTCCTGGACGCCCCAGACATTGTATGAATGTATTCAGTTTCTTTAGCAGCAATCTTGATTTAGCTTAATGAAGTACTGAGCAGTCAAAGCAGGTATTAGATGAGAACTGTAAATAATACAGGGTTGTTTCCACAAGGAGAAGCTTGGAAGGGGTTAAACAAATGCACACTATGTAAAAGCACTGCTTACTGAATTCATACTGTTTGAATATTTAAATAATAAAGTTTTTTGCTAAGTAAATCTAAGCTTCCTGTCTGGAATAAATATCTTTTCTAATATAATAATGTCCCCCAAGTGACTAAAACCTTTGCACAGTACTGTATTTTATACCTGCTGTGAAATCGAGTTAAGGCTATATTATAGATTTCTGCACAGATATCATGAAGCTGAAGCACATGTGATGTTAATGAACTGCAGATAAGCCAACATACATTATCTTAAACACATTAGACTCTGTCATTAGACTCTGTTACAACAGTTAAATATTCATTCATCAAGATTTGAAAGTGTTTAATAATGAGTGCAGTCACGTTTCTCCCTATACAAACATATATACAAACAACCTAATGACTCAATTACAGCCATTAAAAGTGCTGAAATTAAACCTAATATACAGAAATAGATGTGTAATTCAGTGTGAGTGTCCAGAGAGTTATTAGAGATCCCAAATTGCATCTCAGTAAAGAAGAGAGGTCAAATCTGAAGGCATTATTGTGTCATGTGCTAACAGATGTCAGTGATGATTCGTCTGTATTCTCTGTAATGACCTGCTGGCTTCATTTAGCAGCCGGGCTCAAGGCCAGATTAAAGACTGCGACCCTGGAAACTTTCACAATAATAATGGTTTTCTTGAATTGTGTTCTTGAAATTGTCCTAATTTGACTAGGCCGCTAATATTTCTGAGCCTTTTTGGGCTAAAAGTGCTCCCACCTGTAATTAATGCCCAGTCCCCCAATCAAAATACATGATTTGTTGATTTTGTAATATGTTAGTTTAACATTTTTGGGAAAATATACAACATAAAATGTGCTTTTTTAACAGGTAACATCATCGTTATTTTTTCCTCAATATGTTCAATTTAGCAAATAAGCAGTAATTAAAATTCATTACAATCAAATATATATTTTCTCTAAAAAATAAACATGCCACATGACCAGGGGGTCCCAAACCTTTGCTTGCAACTGTAACCTGTGATTTTCTTTTAAATTTGTCAGTGAATTAAGTTGCTAACAATTATAGATAAAGTTTTATAACGAACGCTTGATGCACCTTTTCACTGCTGCAGTTAAAGCAGGTATTAGATGAGAACTGTAAATAATACTGGGTTGTTTCCACAAGAAGAAGCTTAGAAAGGGTTAAGTAAACACACTGATTTATGTAAAAACACTATTTACTGTATTAATATTGTTAGAAAAACTAATAAATATAGTGTTTTGCTGGACAAATAAAAGCTTCCTGTCTAGAAAAATAGCTTTTTATATATAATAATATATAATAATAAAAGCCCAAGTGCCTCAAACTACACAGTACTGTATATTGTAGCAGTGGCTGTGTGAATTTTTAAGGATTTTATTCTAATTTGTTTTAGTCTATCAGCAAGATTAGCATTTATTAAAATGTCCGCACTTTGGTTTCTCACATAGAACTACAGAGCTTGAATATCAGTTTAATAGTAATGATTAATAAGTGTTGTAATGAGAGTCATAAGTGTTAATATGTAATATTAATAAGAGTAACAAGTGTTAGGATTAATACCTAAATAATAAGTCTAAACAGTCTTAAAAAGATGGTTCCTCAAGGGTCCTTTACCCCTTTTACATAATGGTTCTATATTAAACCCTACATTTATTAAGCATTCTTTAGTAATGAGATTTTTTTCCATTTAAGAGTTCCACAATACTGTGCAAAAGTTTGAAGTACTAGGGGACAATATTAGAGTTATTTTTACAGACAGGAAGCTTTTCATTTACTTAACAAACTCTTTATTTTTTAAATATTCAAACAGTATAAATACAGTAAGGAGTGTTTTACATACGTCAGTGTGTTTATTTAATCCTTTCCAAGCTTCTCCTTCTGGAAACAACCCAGTATTATTTACAGTTCTCATCTAATACCTGCTTTAACTGCTCAGTACTTCATTAAGCTAAATCAAGATTGCTGCTGAAGGAACTGAATACATTCATACAATGTCTGGGGTGTACAGGAGAAATCTGGAACTACATTTTGTTCTTCAAACTGGAGCTCAAGATATGATCTACTTCTTTCACAATAAAATATTCATGTTACTTTGTATTGTATGTGTGATTATTTACATCTGTTCTAATCATATCTGGTGTTCTTATTGGTGAACATACACTTATTGATCAGATAAAGGTTTTTAAACAATCAGCTCAGGTGCCAAATACTTTTACACAGTAGTGTATATAAAAACATTTCATGCACAGTGAATCAGGTCTGTAGATTGTTGGAGAACTTGTTGTATATGGTTCTATGTTAACAAAGAAGATTAAAATTAAAGCTTTAGAGTTTTAGAGCTTTAGAGCTTTAAAGTTCTGCCAGGAAGAGTCCAATGCTACCTCATTTATTCATTCATTCATTCATTCATTTATTCATTCATTCATTCATTCATTTATCCATTCATTCATTCATTCATTCATTACTCCCAACCAATAGCTCCACTTTACCTGTCTTGTACATATCCAGGATCATATCTAGGATCAAAATGATGTTCCTTCACTCCTGCCTCCTGAATCTCTCTTGTGGGACAGCTTGCTGAAAGGTTTTTTAGAGAACTGAAAGTGTTTTTCCTTTAAAAAAAAACTTTTTTTAAAAGCAAAGTGTGAAGGAATGACTTGAATCTTTGATGGAGAATGTGTCATATATGGTTCCAAATGGAACTATATGGAATAAATGTATGAATGAATGACGTACTGTATAATGCTACATCATTTATTCATTCTTTACTTCCGACTAATAGCTGGTCTACACCTGTCTTGATTCTACCTGGCTGTCCATCCAGAGTTTTGACATACTGGAATTTTGACATTCCCCTCCTTCCTCCCCACCAGCTGTGAAAAGGGTGGGCTTGTGTAGGTCTTGACAGTCCAAGACCTGGGCCAAGGACGGGGTCTATGCCACAGACTATTTTGGTTCCAAATAATTGTATCCTATGCATCCTTTAGTCCTGAGTCTTTCTGGCAGAACTAGCTGCTAAAAGGTTCTTTAGGGAACTGGAAGTGCCAGTGCTCCAAAGAAGCCCAAATGTTTCAAAGCAAAGTTCTGCATCATTCATTCATTCATTCATTCATTCATTATTCCCCACCAATAGCTGATCTAAACTTGTCTTGACTTTACCTGCCTGTCCACTCAGCTGCTTTCATGTGCCAACATTTTGACATTTCCCTCCTTTACATTCCTTAATCATTTCCAGGATCAAAATGATCTTCCTTCACTCCTGGGTCTCGCTGGTGGAACCAGCTGATGAAGGGTTCTTTAGGGAACTGGAAGTGCCAATGCTCCAAAGAACGCCTAATGTTCAAAAGCAAAGTGTGCAGGAATTACTTGGTTCTTCTGATTGATGGAGAATATGTTGCATATGGTTCTAAATGGAACTATATGGAATACAATGCTGCATCATTCATTCATTCATTACTCCCGACCAATAGCTGGTCTACGCCTGATCTTCACTCTACCTGTCTGTTCATCTGGCTGTTTCATGTTTCATTATTTCCCCTTGACATTCAAAATGATCTTCCTTCACTCCTGAGTCTCTCTAGTGGAACCAGCTTATGAAAGTTTATTTAGGGAACTGGAAGTGCCAGTGCTTCAGAAACCCTTGTTCAAAAGCAAAGTATGTGGGAATGACATGGTTCTTGCAGGTGCTGATTAAAGGACAGGTATGTTCCTCAGCGCTCCTTCAGGTAGTGTATGTTAAGGTTCATGGACTTTCAAAAGAACATCAGATTTTTTAGCTTCTAGTTTTTCTTTGAAAATGTTGTTTTTTATGTGTTTTGGTAATAAAAACAGATTATAGTGTAAAAGGTACATAAACCTGTGACCACAAGATTTAAAGACCACCAAATAAACCTGTGACCACAAGATTTAAAGACCACCGTAAGATTACAAGTCACCCACTGGAGTGAAGAATACAGATTCTCTACGTACACTAGCATTGTGAAAAAAATGGAAAGCTGGTTTTAACTCACTGTTTTTGTTTTTTGGCCCTCAGCCATGTTAGACTTTGGCCCCCCCAGGACAAAAACTTCAAGCACCCCTGCTCTAGAAGCTGTAAAAATCAGCAGCTTCTTCTCTCCGCCGGAACTTCTGGAAGTGGGCATGTGTGCGTGCATTTCGAGCTGCCCCGCAAAGACCCCGCAGCTTCTCTTCAGGAAGCCCCTCTCGCTGATCCCCTCGGGGACGGCGGAAGCTGCTCTTTGAGGCGCGTGGATGCAGGAGGGAAACGCAATTGTTTGAGAAGAAAAATGGCAACGGAGTGTGACTAAATCGGTTTGCTTGGCAGTCGGACATAGGCTCAGATTCCGCTCGTCCCGGGAGAGAGAGCACGAGGCCCCGCAAAATCCTGGCATCAGATTGAAAAGTTGAACGTTGCCAAAGGAGCCGCATTCGCGACAATTAGCTACCTTTTCTGTCCCGGCCCCTCGCTTATCCGTCCCCTAGGTGGCTATCTAATCGCCCGCTTTTGTTTAGAGGAACAGCTCTCTTTCACTCCAACGCCAGGCCTTCGCATCACTCACTACTGCCGACTGACTCTTCTGTAGAGGAGAGAGAGAGAGAGAGAGAGAGAGAGAGAGAGAGAGAGAGAGAGAGAGAGAGAGAGAGAGAAAACAGAAAAAAATAGTGAAAAACAAAAAAATTGTGAAAGGGGAAAAAAGCAATTGTGAGATTGTGACAACAGAGATTGTGCTGTAGAAAGAGTGTAAAAAAGAAAAATGAAGCGAATGTGCTAAAGGAAAAGAGTGAGCAAGATGTTGAGAGTGTAAGAAAAAAAGAGACAGAATAAAGAGAGTGAGAGATAAACAACAAAGAGATGCTGAGAGTTAGAAAAAAAGTAAGTGAAAGAGCAGTGAAAGAGTCAAAATGAAAGAGTGAGTAGGAAGAAGAAGAAGAGGAATATATTGCAAAAGAGAAAATGAGAAAGGGTGAGAAAGAAAACAGAGAAAGATAGCTAGGAAAAATATGAGGGAAAGGAAGACAGAGTGTAAAAAGAAAGAGTAAAAGAGCAGGAGATAGTGTGATAGAAAATAAGTAAAAAAAAGAAAAGAGAGAGTGAGACAAAGTAAAAAAGAATGAGGAGAAAAAAAGAGAAAAAATAGAGAAAAACAGAAAGAAAGAAGAGAAAAAAGAGACAAGAGGAAGAGAGTCAGCAAGATAGAGGGGGACAGTAAGAAAGGGATGGAAGAAAGAGAGAATGTGAGACAAAGAGAAGAAAAAGAAGAGAATGGAAAAGAAAAAGAAATGTGAGAGAGGCAGAGAGTGTAAGATTTAGTAAAAGACAGAAAGAAAGAGAATGAAAAAGAGAGAGAAAAGGGAAAAGCATGGTGTAAAAGAAAAAAATGAGGAAAGGAGAAAATGAGGAACAGAGAGAAAAAGAGTGAGAGAGAAACAACAGAAAGATCATGAGTAAAAGAGCCTGAGACAATAATAAAGAAAAAAGTGTGAGAGAAAAATTAGATAGTGAAAGAGCAAAAGTGGGAGAGAGAGTGGGAGAGAAAAAACAGAAATTCAAACAGCATCAAGAAGAAAGGAGAAGAAAAGTGAGAGAAAAGCGAAGGTGAAAAGAAAAAAACAAGAAAGGAGAAAAAGAAAAGAAAAGAAAAGAGCATGAACGGGAAACAAAGAATGATGTAAGAACAAAAAGAGAAAATGAAAGAAAAATAAGAAAAGGAGACAAGAAGACGAGAGATGATGTGAGAGTGAGAGAAAAAGAGAAGAAGTAAAAAGAGAGTGAGAGAGAGTGAAAAAGAGGGTGAGACAAAAAAAGACTAAAAGAGAAAAAGAGCATGTATAGGAGGAAAATAGATTGTGAGAGAAAGAGAAGAGAGGGAGGGAGAGAAAGTGAGAGTAGAATAAAAGAAGGAGAGAGGGGGGCTGCGAAAGGGGTGAGAAGAAATAGTGAGAGAGAAAAAGAGAGCAAGATAAAGAGAGTTAGAGAGTAAGAAAGAGTGAGAGATTGGGAGACTGAGAGAGTGGTAGAGAAAAAGAAAGAATGAGAGAGTATGAAACAGCAAGAGAGAGCGAGAGAGAGTGAGTGAGTGGAAGAAAGTGAGTGAGAGTGTGAGAATGAAACAGAGAGAGAGTGAGAGAGGGAGACTAAAAGAGAGTGCGACAGAGAGAGTAAGAGAGGCTAGGAGAGAGAGAGAGAGATACAGGGAGAGATAGCGAGTGTACTATCTGAGAGACTGAAGCAGATAAGCTGAACTCCTGTATGTAACTTGTTAAGCCTTTAATACTCCAGCACTGAGCACAACTTCCCACCTCCTACATGTAAACACAATCAGCGCAGTTCGCTTTGTGCAGCTACTCCGAGGCCCGGCGCTCCACAGTGACGGACTACAGGCTGGAACTGCCGCAGGAGAGAGAGAGGGAGAGAGAGAGAGAAAGCTGGTGTTGAAGACTCTTTGGGATTAAAGGAAGGAGACGGAGATGTGGAGATCGCTGGAGTTTCAGACTCGTTCAGTTCCAGCGCAGTGTTAGCTGTAAGAGCTCTACAGGGGGGCGAATGTGTATTGGGGAGAGTGAGGGGCTTTCTCAATCGGATTACTCAGCCAGAGAATATGGGACACTGTTATAGTATTCAAAACATGCTGCATTATTTCACCTAAATTAGAATCAAACTACATCAAACTGAACCCCAAACAACAACAGAGACAAGTAAACAAGCAGAGCACTGTAGAAACCAGTCAGCTACAAATAGCCTCCTAAGCTGAGTCTGTACGCAGGTCCTCACTTCTGTTCCTCAATCTTATAACTATTAACTTCTTAAATAACATTTAGAAGTTTTTAGTCACTCATTTATTGAATATATATATTTCATGCAGGTACGTATCATCTTGTCCTTCATCAGTGCCCACACGACTCTGCCCACACGACTCACACGCTGGGTGGGTTTGGTTGACGTGCTATTTAGACCCTTTTTAACTCTCAGTGTTGCCTCGTTAAAGAAAGAAGTGATCGTGAAAAGGTTCAGAGGTTCTGATATTTAGGTTTGCTGTTGGAATATCTGAAGTATTGGAGGTCCTTGGACTCGGAATTAGTCAATATGTCATGCGTGGCTTCAGACATAATAAGCAAATATTGAGCAAGCAGTATGCAACCCTGACTGCTAGCTTAGCCACTGATATATAGATTAATAAATACAACCGTAGATACACACATACATAGTCCAGTCCAAATATTAAGACCACCGCTTCTATCTACACTCTTTGTAGATGTTATCAGCTTTACAGATTACACAGATGGATTGTTTAACTCTATATTGTCAGACTGTGGTCTGTCTCTTTCTATGTATACTTTGTTATCCTGTTCTTCAGGACCCCCAGATGACCACCACAGAGCAGGTATTATTTGGATAGTTGATCATTCTTTGCACTGCAGTGACACCATGCTGTATCATACACAGTACCCTACATTATACCCTACACCTTACCCTATGCAGTACCCTACATTGTTTCTGATACAGTACCCTACACTATACACTATACACTGTGTCTTATCCTGTACCCTAGACTACACGCTATGTTATGCAATGTATTCTACATTGTATTCTACACTGTACCCTACGCTGTTCCCACCACTGTACCCTATCTTGTACCCTACATAGTACCTCTCACTGTACCCCACACTGTTCCCTATGCTGTACCATACGCTGTTCCCCACACTGTTCCCAACTCTGTACCCTACACTGTACCCTACGCTGTTCCCTATACTGTACCCTACACTGTTTACTATGCTGTACCCTACGCTGTACTCTACACTATACTCTATACTGTTCCCATTGCTGTACCCTACACTATAGCCTACACTGTACCTTACGTTGTTCCCTACACTGTACCCTACACTGTTCACTATGCTGTACTCTACACTGTTCCCATCACTGTTCCCATCACTGTACTCTACACTGTACCCTACGCTGTACTCTACACTACACCCTATACTGTTCCCATCGCTGTACCCTACACTATAGCCTACACTGTACCTTACGCTGTTCCCTACACTATACCGTACACTGTTCCCAACACTGTACCCTACACTGTACCCTACACTGTTCCCTATGCTGTTCCCTACACTATACCGTACACACTTCCCAACGCTGTACCCTACACTGTACCCTATGCTGTTCCCATCGCTGTACCCTACACTATAGCCTACACTGTACCTTACGCTATTCCCTACACTATACCGTACACTGTTCCCAACACTGTACCCTACACTGTACCCTACACTGTACCCTACGCTGTTCCCTACACTATACCGTACACACTTCCCAACGCTGTACCCTACACTGTACCCTATGCTGTACCCTACACTGTACCCTACACTGTTCCCTATGCTGTACTCCACACTATACCCTACACTGTTCCCAACGCTGCACTCTACAATGTACCCTATGCTATACCCTACACTGTACCCTATGCTGTACCCTACACTGTACCCTATGCTGTACCCTACAATGTACTCTACACTGTTCCCTATGCTGTACCCTACACTGTACCCTACACTGTACCCTACGCTGTACGCTACACTGTTCCCTATGCTGTACTTAAACTTCACGACAGTGTCTTCTTCTCCACAGCTTCCGAACAGAGTGATGCCTATGAGGGAGCTGGAGGGAGAGGAGAGATTATAGCAGCAAACAGAGTGAACATGAGGAGGAATACAGTGATGAATAAGGTCCTGCTGACCTTACACGGAATCCACACCCGGTTCAAACTGATAGCACCGCTCTTGAACTAAACATGAGCCCAGTTTACATGAGCTGTCAGCAAACGTGTGTCTCCGAGCATGTGTGCGTGGGGGTGGCCCTCCATCACGCTGCTTACAGGCAGGTTCAAGGCTACGTACCATATATACTATCAAAAGACATACTTTCAACAGGGACCCAGCCTCTATTACTGTCTTCTCATATTAATTATTACACAAATTAGCCCCTTCAGATACTATAGGGGGTTTTCTTCTGGGGGGGCGAGCTGTTGTGATGCAATTCTAAGCAATGCTCGTACTGCCATTTTAGATGCACTGGTATGCAAGATCGTCACAAACATGGCAACCCTGCTGCACCACCTCTGCTGTTAGGCAAACAAGAATATCTTGACATATTAAAGCTAGTCTATACAGCAGTATCTAAAATGTTGATGACGACTGGTTAGAATTTCTGTTACTGAGAGTAAAAAAGTGAC
Organism: Megaleporinus macrocephalus; assembly: GCA_021613375.1. Lineage (NCBI taxonomy): Eukaryota > Metazoa > Chordata > Actinopteri > Characiformes > Anostomidae > Megaleporinus > Megaleporinus macrocephalus. The sequence continues at coordinate 22,493,971 of CM038712.1, forward strand.
CTGCTTGAAAGAAGTATTAAGGTGATACATTTCTTTAATATTCAATGTTTTACAATAAAGGAAAAGAGCCCAAAGCACAAGTTTCGGCTGCTGCTTGTTACCAGATTAAGTTTTTTTTTGGTTGTACCAACAAGTCTCTGGTTACAGCAAAGTTTTGATTAATGGTTATTTGCCAGGTCATAAACACTTTACAAAGTATTAATAAGCAGTGATGCCACCTTAATAAACATCATTGGTGAGCTCTTTTATCTGATTAATATAAATGTGTATCGAAGTTGAAAGGTTTAATGCTGACTGAAAAGACACGCTAAGATCAGTAAACATCAAAATCTGAGCTTTACAGTGTAAAAGAATGTGTGTGTTATTCACCACTGTTATTAACACCAGGTCGCTTTATTTATGTGTTGTAACTGCTTATTAATGATCTTATACTCTAATTAATTATCTAATTGATAGATGATCTCATGAGCTAATTAATAGCCACTGATAAAAGCATTTTATAAACATGTTATGGGGTGGTATGTTTACTATAAGTAGCACCTTTTAATTTATATTTGCAATTTTATTCTGATTTTATTGATTTTCATGATTTATATTTTCACATATAATTTGTATTATTTTTAGAATTTAATATATTTAAAATTCGTTTGTTTTCCACTACTCATTACTTCTAAAAAACTCAGATACTACAGTCTATAAATGCTTCCGGAGGTTTAAACAGTGTATATTCATACTCATAGGTGAGCAAGCATGTCAATATTTATGGAAGTGTTTTGAATACTGTACTTCTGCCTTTTCATCCCTCAAAGATGGCATTGTAACTATAACAGAAGCTATTTTTGGTGCTATATAGAACACTTTCTTAAAAGGTTCCATCAATCTAAAGAACCTTTTAATCATGTGAGTGTTCATGGTTCCATAAAGAACCATTTTATTTGATCCTATTAATAGAAATGATTTTCTGCAAGAGGGCTGCTGTAAGAAATATCACTTATATTACTTTATATTTATATCAAAATTTCCTCCACCTGCAAAATAATGTCATTAAATTGCAGACTCATACTCCACACACTCAAAAAGATTAATTTAAGTGTTCTTTAGAAAAGAAAACAGAAAAGTGGTTCTGTTTAGAAACATAAACATTCACAGAACCCTTCAAACGATGAAAGGGTAGTTTGCATTATTATTATTATTATTCAGATTGATAGAGAACATGCTCTAGATCTAGTTCTATATGGAATTTAAGTGTTCTATATAGCACCAAAAAGGGCTCTTTCTTTGTTACAAGGTTGACATGATAGCTATTGCAGAACCTGTTTTGGTACTACATAGAAGACTTTGATTCTGAAGAATATTTTCATGATACAAATAATTCTTAAATAGCACTGCAATCACATCTAAATTTCACATTCAAAATACAGTCATTATGTTATATCATATGATGTTATTTTAAGGGTTCCTTACAAAACAAAACAGAAACAGAAACACTCACAGAATCCTTTGCATGATTAAAGGGTTCTTTGCATTATGAAAAGGTCCTTCAGATTGATGGAGAACATGCTCTAGATGGTTTCTATATGTAACATAAAAGGGTTCTTTCTTTAGATCAAAGTTGGCTTGTAACTACAGCAGAACCCGTTTTGGTGGTGTACAGAACACTTTTCAAAAAGGTTATTTTTGTCAGAATCAGTCTGAAGAATGCTTTCATGATGCACACAACCCTTTAATAATCCAAAGTGTTCTGTGAGTGTTACATAAAAAAAAACATTTTATTAGATTCTATTATTAAGAATTATTTTAACTATATAAGAAAGATGTCTTATATTATACTTTCCATTCCTTTGTAGTGCAGTAGAGTCCAGCACTGCAATTACACCTAAATTTCATCCACCTTCAAAATACAAAAACAAGAAAAAACTTTCAAAAAGCTTCCATATAGATCTATATCCAGCACATTTCCATCAATCTGGAGAACACTTTCATAATGGAAAGAACCTTTAAGAACCATTAACCATGCAAAGAGTTCTGTGAGCATTCATGGTTTTATATATCACCCACCTTCAAAATACATACAAATCCTACTCTACACTCTCAAAAACATAGTTCCTCAAGGGTTCTTTAGCAAAGATTGTGGTTCTGTTTAAAAACATGAACATTCACAAAACAACTGCATGATTAAAGGGTTGTTTGCATTATGAAAGGGCTCTTCAGATTGATGGGGGACGTGTTTTAGATGGTCCTAACTATGGAACCTAACATGAACATGACTTCTATATAGTACTAAGAACAGTTCTTTCTTTATTACAAGGTTGACATCATGTAAAGCTTCTTCTGTGAGTCTATGGTTCCATAAAGAACCATTTTATTAGATTATATTTTATATATATGGTTCTTTTATATATATAGTTCTTCTTAATATATATATATATATATATATATATATATATATATATATATATATATATATATATATATATATATATATATACAGTATAGCAGTACTGCACTGTCCACACTGTTGTGGGCCTCATTAATATCACAGTATTTTAGTGTCCTGTATTAAACAGTCCAGCAGTGGCAGAAGCAGTGACCCCAGCATGACCTCAGCATGTTTTCTGCGTGTGGAGCAGGGTGCTATCTGGAGATTATTGTTTTATAGAAAGATAATACATATATAAACATATGTTCCAGACGCACACACAGACACGCACGTGCAGCGCTCAGCCGGGCTCCCGGCGCTCTCTGATGTTGAATAATGGTGTCCTCTTCGGAAAGCGGCACTCCTGGTCCTATTCCTCGCCATCCAGCTCCATCAGCACTTTAGAAGATTAAGTTCTACCTTTCTCTTATCACCGGCGGCGGTGGCGGCTCTGCGCTCCCGGCTGTTCATCGGCCCCTCGCAGGCCCAGCCGTGTCCCGCCTCACCCCGCCGTCTCGACAGGGCCTTAATTCGGCCCTTACTAGCGGCTATCTGCTTGTTTCACATTTCTCTCTCTCCTCCTCTCGCCCGTCTCTCCCTGGCCGCTCGATTCATCACCGCGGGATCGGTGGCAAAAGGGCCCCTCCGTCACTGAGCGTTATCTACCATCTCAATGTCATCGCTTACCCGTCCCATCCAACCCACACTGCTGCAGGGAGAGAGAGAGAGAGAGAGAGAGAGAGAGAGAGAGAGGGAGAGAAAGGGAGAGAGTGAAAGAGAGAGACAGTGAAAAGGAGAGAGAGAGAGAGTGAAAGGGAGAGAGAAAGGGAGACAGGGAGAACGAGAGAGGGAGAGAGAGAGGGAGGGAGAGAAACATATTCAAGACTATTTAGTAGACAAAGATCACTAACAGCACATTATACATGTGTTTCCTGGATTTAAATATGCTACACCAAAGAGAGAGAAAAAGAAAGAATGAAAGCACGAGAAAAGAGAATTTAATGTTATTGACAAAGAAAGTGAGAAACAGAAAGAGAAAAGAAACCAAAAGAAATAGAGAGTAGGTTAAATAATGGGATGAGGAAAGAAAGAAAGAAAAAAAGAAAGAAAGAAAGAAAGAAAGAAAGAAAGAAAGAAAGAAAGAAAGAAAGAAAGAAAGAAAGAAAGAAAGAAAAAAAAGAATAAAATAAAGAGATTAATAAATATGCCAAGAGAAAAAGAATACAGAGAAAGATACCATGAGAAAAAGAGAGATTAAAGAAAGAAAGAAAGAAAGAAAGAAAGAAAGAAAGAAAGAAAGAAAGAAAGAAAGAAAGAAAGAATGAAAGAAAGAAAGAAAGAAAATATCCATAAACAATACAGCAGGTTTAAAGAAAGAGATGGCAGGAGAAAGAAAAAAAATACAACGAAGGAGAGAGAGTTTAGTTAGTGATGGAAAGTAGAGGAAGTGGCAGAAAGAGATAAAGAGAGAAAGATTAGTTATAGAGTGATATATACAGTATGTATAGAAAGAGAGAGTGATGGTGATATAGAGAGGGTAAATAATAGTGAGTACAGAGAGGTTGATAGAGATAGAGTATGATAGAGAGCAGTAGAGAAATAAGGTGTGAGAGAGAGATGGAGTGTAATGGACAGTGATAGTAAGAATGATAGTCATAGAAAGTGTGTGATATAACAAGATAGACAGTGAGAGAGAAAGTGATAGAGGGAGTGTGATAGAGATATAGAGAGATAGTGTGACAGAGAGCGATAGTTATAGAGAGAGAGTGATAGAGATATAGAAATACACAGTATGAGAGATATAGAGTGATAGAGAGCGATAGAGTTGTAGAAAGAAAGTGATAGCGAGATAGAGATAGTATGAGAGATAGAGTGTGCTAGAGTGATATAGAGATAGAGACAGTAAGAGACAGTGTGATAGAGAGCCATAGAGAGTTGTAGAGAGAGCGATAGAGAGATAGACAGTATAAGAGAGAGAGAGTGTGATAGAGAGCCATAGAGAGAGACAATATTAGAGATAGAGAGTGTGATAGAGAGTCATAAAAAGAGAGACAGTATGAGACATGGAGTGTGATAGAGAAATAGAGACAGTATAAAAGAGAGTGTGATAGAGAGAGAGACAATATGAAAGATAGAGTGTAATAGAGAGCGACAGAGAGATAGAGATAGTATGAGAGAGAGAGAGTGTGATAGAGAGAGAAAATAAGAGAGATAGAGTGTGAAAGCGAGCGATAGAGAGATAGAGACAGTATGAGAGATAGCGTATGATAGAGAGTGATAAGAAAGATAGAGACAGTATGAGAGAGTGTGATAGAGAGCGATAGAGATAGACAGTATGAGAGAGAGAGTGTGATAGAGAGAGAGACAATAAGAGAGATAGAGTGTGATAGAGAGCGATAGAGAGATAGACAGTATGAGAGAGAGAGTGTGATAGAGAGTGATAAGAAATATAGAGACAGTATGAGAGAGATTGTGATAGAGAGATAGAGACATTATTAGAGAGAGTGTGATAAGAAAGATAGAGACAGTTTGAGAGAGAGAATGTGATAGAGAGATAGAGCCAGTATTAGAGAGAGAGTGTGTGATAAGAAAGATAGAGACAGTATGAGAGAGAGATTGTGATAGAGAGATAGAGTCAGTATTAGAGAGAGAGAGTGTGATAAGAAAGATAGAGACAGTATGAGAGAGAGATTGTGATAGAGAGATAGAGTCAGTATTAGAGAGAGAGAGTGTGATAAGAAAGATAGGGACAGTATGAGAGAGAGATTGTGATAGAGAGATAGAGTCAGTATTAGAGAGAGAGTGTGTGATAAGAAAGATAGAGACAGTATGAGAGAGAGATTGTGATAGAGAGATAGAGTCAGTATTAGAGAGAGAGAGTGTGATAAGAAAGATAGGGACAGTATGAGAGAGAGATTGTGATAGAGAGATAGAGTCAGTATTAGAGAGAGAGTGTGTGATAAGAAAGATAGAGACAGTATGAGAGAGAGATTGTGATAGAGAGATAGAGTCAGTATTAGAGAGAGAGTGTGTGATAAGAAAGATAGGGACAGTATGAGAGAGAGATTGTGATAGAGAGATAGAGTCAGTATTAGAGAGAGAGAGTGTGATAAGAAAGATAGAGACAGTATTAGAGACAGAGAGTGTGATAAGAAAGATAGAGACAGTATTAGAGACAAAGAGTGTGATAGAGAGATAGAGACAGTATAAGAGAGAGAGTGTGATAGAGAGGTAGAGACAGTATCAGAGAGAGAGTGAGATAGAGAGGTAGAGACAGTATCAGAGAGAGAGTGAGATAGAGGGTGAGAGAGAGAGAAGAACAGGTGATGATGTGCTGGAAGTGACTGATGCTGTGCTGTGCGGCTCTATCAGTGGACCTTGCTGTGGTCTGTGAATGCTCAGTGCAGCTGTGGAGCTCGCAGTGTGTCCAGACCCTTCATTAGAGGAAGTGTAGTGCCTTGTATCTGAATAAGAGTTAATCCATTATCAATACCTCGCTCGCCCTTAATTATGCAGAGGTGACTGATAAATTAGTTTAGGCAGAATTCTGATTATCGTTTCAATCCTTTGTTATCTGGAATTAAAATCAATAGCTCATCAGCAGACTACATGCCACACAAGCCCAAAAAGGTGCTAACAAACAATACAGCATGCATCGCTCGCAGCCACCCCTGTCATATCTCCTTCCGCTCCTCTACACGCTAACAAATGATAATCTCTCTTTTTGAGTGATTAAATTCATCAGCACATTTAGGAGCAGATCACTGATAAAACCTATCCTGTTAATGTATTCAATTAAATACAGTATATACACAATTATATACACAATAAAATACATAAACAGTGAACTGTAAGGTAAAATTGTGTTGCCGTGTTTGTTGTTTTTCAAGTAATTTACTTCTTTCTCACTTTCATTCCTGTAAAATATCTGTATGTGTTATAATCAAGTAAATTCTGTACTGCATGTTGTTTCAGTGTTGAACTCTGGAGGTTCAGAAAAGTTCCACAGTTTTAAAATATCATGGCTGCTGTAATCAGAGGGACTGACATTGTGTGTAATGACCATGTTCCACTTCAGCTTTCCTGTCCACACCGCTGTGGATCACAGGTCACTCACGTCCCCTTCATTAATTATGCTCTAAACTCATTAACTGCCCTCCACTGCCCTCTTCTGGCTGAACGTGACTGTGTGGGGTGATATACACTTGCTGGCCACTTTATTAGAAACACTACACCCTCTCATCTTGCTGGGGTACATTTGTTTTTCCACTACACTCAAGAAGAACCAGACAGGAACCACGGGAACTTGTGGTTCTAGTTCTAGTTAATGTTCTATCTGCTTGAGACAGCAAGAACCATCATGATAACAATGATTAGTGAGTATTCCACCATTGTATGAAAGTCTAAAAGGCTTAACATGTGAATATGACATAGAGTAAAGTTATAATTCATCATAGCACATGACCTGCATGACTCTATGGCTTGTATACAGCAAATTAAATACATAGTAAAGCAAAGAAGTCCTAAATATTGTACTAAATGTTCTTTAATTGAGCTATCACTTCCAGTGTTACAGACAGTGCAGTGAGGTTGGTTGTATAATAAAGTGGTATAAACAACATATTTCCCTTGAATTTAGATAAAAGAAGGCAAATCACATCAAATCACTGGCCTTCCTTTAAGTCCTCCTTAAGACCTTCCCCACCATACTGAGCCCCCATTGTCCATACTCCCACCCTACTGACCCCCACCCTATTGAGCCCCACTGTCCAGACCCCCACCGTCCATACTCCTACCCTATTAAGCCCCACTGTCCATACTCCTAGCCTACTGACTCCCACCATCTATTGCCTCATCCTATTGACCCCCACTGTCCAGACCCCCACCCAACTGAGCCCCACTGCCCATACCCCCACCCTACTGATGCCTACTGTCCATACTCCCACCCTACTGACCCCACTGCCCATACCCCCACCCTACTGATGCCTACTGTCCATACTCCCACCCTACTGACCCCACTGTCCATACCCTCACCATACTGACCCCCACCCTCTATTGCATCATCCTTTTGACCCCCACCCTATTGAGACCCCCTGTCCAGACCCCCACCGTCCATTCTCCTACCCTATTGAGCCCCACTGTCCATACTCCCACCCTACTGACGCCCACTGTCTATACTCCCACCCTACTGACGCCCACTGTCCATACTCCCACCCTACTGACCCCCACCCTCTATTGCCTCATCCTTTTGACCCCCACTGTCCAGACCCCCACCCTATTGAGCCACACTGTCCAGACACCCACCCTACTGATGCCCACTGTCCATACTCCCACCCTACTGATGCCCACTGTCCATACTCCCTGCCTACTGACCCCCACCCTTTATTGCCTCATACTTTTGACCCCCATTGTCCAGACCCCCAACCTTTTGAGTCCCACTGTCCATACTCCCACCCTACTGAACACCACCCTCAGCTGCCTCATCCTACTGATCCCCACCCTTCAGTCCCCTACTCCACTGACACCCACCCTCCATGCATTCTGACACCCTACTCGCCTACACCCTTCAGACCCCCACCCTCCATTGCCTCATCCTACTGACCTCAACTGTCCATACCCACCCTGACCCTCTGCCCATAGCTCCTTACAGATCCCCACCCTCCATGCATTCTGACACCTTACTGACCCACACCCTACTGACACCCACCCTACTGACCTCCACTCTTCATTGCCTCATCCTACTGACCCCTATTGTCCATACCTCAACCTGATCCGCACTGCCCATAGTCCACCTTACTGACTGCTATGCTCCAGACCCCCACTCTTCTGACCCCCACTGTCCATACATTCACCTTACTGACCCACACCCCACTGACACCCAAGTGAAGTGCCCCACGCCCTCCAGACCCCCACTAAGAGAAAAGAGAGAGACAGACAAATGAGACATAGACAGAGAGATGAGAGAGTTAGAGAAATGAGAGAGAGATAGTAACAAAGAGGAAAGAGAGAGAGAGAGTTCTTTGTGGTCTAAAATACATTTCAGAGCACTCCACAGCTTCTTTTCACCTTCATAACTATGTTTTCATTACAGCAGAGATGAACAGGATGTTTTTTAAGAAAATATTTCATTAATAATATCAAACACTTTAAAAATGATTAGCAGAATATGCCAAACGTGTGAAGATGTTCTCAGCGCTCAACCTAATATAAACATCTGCAGTAAAAACACACTAGACGGATACTCCGAACCGTAAGCAGTCGGCTCAGTGTGACATATTACACATTGTAGACTTCTAAGAGTGAAAATTCCCACTGTGTAATCCCCAGGCACTGTCTGATGTTTGTTGTCTTTAGAACTCCTGCTGCTGAGTGTTTTTGGTCCTATAGTTTAATTTAATTAACAACAGCAGAGGTAGCAGAGTCACATTTAAAAGGCTGCCATTCCACCAATATGAAAGCACAATTAAATATTAATTGGTGGCTGAATAATAGATGAACGGCGTCGGTGTACAGTTCAGCAGTCTAATTCCTGTTAAAGTAGAAGTCTTTAATCAAGCTGTAATGAACATTACTATGTCAACAGGCGTTGTGCCGTATCAGCAATGAATAGAGAGAATTACCAAAGAAGGCCCTCACCGTGGAGGGCCTGGACCGACTGTAATGTTATTAGACTTCACTAATGACAATTCAGTTCAATAAACAGCAGACATGCAGAGTACTGCAGTACAGCCAGAAGAAAAAACATGGCAGTGACTAGAAAATGACAAGTATCAGATTTCCTCTATTTCTGCCACCATGCCTCCATTAAACTTTTATTTTCAGCCATTTAGATGTGGACATATGTTGTGCTGAGATCACAGACTGATTTTCATGTAGTTATGGCAGGTCGTCCAGGCTCAGAAGCAGTAAAGCATTGCCACACCGTCAAACTACCACCACCATGTTTCGCTGTTGGTGTAATGTTCTTCTTGTGGATTGCTTTTAGCTTTATGCCATATTTAACAGGACACATGTAACAAAAAGTTCAACTTTCAACTCATCAACCTACATGATACTTTTTGAAAAAAGCTTTGGAGGCATCAAGGTTTCACTTCGCAGCTCTTTCTATGGATCCCAGTTTTGCTACATCTATTTCTAATGGTGGAATCATGAACACTGAGCTTATCTGCAGGGAGTGAGGCCATTTCAGTTCCTAAAATGCTTGTGTGGGTGCTCCTGAATCCTAAGTTGTTCCTGTGTTCTTGTAGGAACTTTGGTGGGATGGTCACTTCTGGAAAGCTTGTTTTCTCCATTTGGTAATATATAGATTTTTTTTTATGTTTTTTGGATTTGCCTTGAAATGGTCATGGACAAACATTGGTAACATGACCAGTCATGGGCTGGAGGTTTAAGAACCAGCCTTGTGACCAGAGGGTTGCTATTGTGATCCCATTAACTGATAGAACACGACTGAAGTGCCCTTGAGCAAGACACCTAACACCAAACTGCTCCCCAATTGCTGTGGATAGGGCTGCAGACTGCTCTGGACAAGTGTGCCTTCTAGAGTTTGTGTTCACTAGTGTGAGTGTATGTGGGTGGGACAGCCTAAATGCAGAATTCCACTGTACAAACACAAAGAAAAATAGATCTAAACTTCTAAATTCAGGAAAATGTGTTATACTGTAAATCTCAGTGAATTTAAGCGTGGCACTGTTAAGAAAAAAGAGAAGGCTACTATTGTGAAATGGATATAGTGGTGTCTAGGAGCAACAACAGGTCAGACAACTGGGTCAACACTTGGAGGGGCCATCAAGGATCTAGGAAAGAGGGTAGAGAAGGCCAGCTTTTGGTTGTGGCTACAGAGGAGAGATGAAACGCCTCAGTAAGGGCAGCTGCAGGGAGTGGTAAGCAGGCATCCCCATCGTGCCACTGCACCCCTGCCAAGAGATGTACTGGGTTAAGTGGGCGAAACATTAAGGAAGTGTGGTTTCTAGCCGGTGAACCTGTAGCTGTTCCGAAGGCACTGGTAAGGTAGGCAGGAATGCCAAAGCAGGCCCCATCATCTACCTGTACTTATATTAGCCACGAAGTGGTGGACCAAGCAAATTTATAAAGCAGGGCGCAAGTGCTAAAGAACACAACATCTATCCTCCATTACATCACTCACTCCAGAGCTCCAAACTGCTTCTGGAAGCAACATAACTCAACAACTGTGTATTGGGAGTTTCATGAAATGGGTTTGCATGACTGAGCAGCTGTACACAAGCCTAAGCTCACTATGCAGTATGCCAAGCATCAGCTGGAGTGGTATAAAACACCACCACCACTGGATTCCAAAGCAGTGGAAACATGTTCTCTGAAACGAAAATGCTTCACTGTCTGGCACTGTCTGATGGATGAATCTGGGTTTGGAGGATGGAATGCCAAGTGACAGCAGTGAAGTTTGGGGAAGGAGGGTTAATGGTCTGTGTTATTTTACAGGGTTTCAGGAGCAACTTCATATTTATCCCCATGGTTTTGGTACTGGGATGTCCAATAAGTTAATATGGGTATAATGTATAGGTGTCCACATACTTTCGGCCAAATAGTGTACATTTTAATGCATATTGAATTTACTGGTGCAATCTAAATTAGGTTTGGTTGAACACACGCAACACTACCATCACCACAAACTAATGTGCAGCGCTTATCAGAACATCCCCTCATTCCTCTTTCTCTCCCTCTATCTTCTCGTCACCTCCTCTAGCTCTCCTTCTTTTTTCCCTCTCTGCGCTCCTCAGACATTAGCTCTGACAGTGTGGCTAGTGGGCCGGCTGGAGCTCTAGTGTGCCAGAAGTCATCTCATCTCTTTCTCTCTCGCTCTCTTCGCTCAGCTCCTCACTGCGCTGCGTCCACCTGAGTGGCCCCTCCGCTCCTCCACCGGTCAGCTGCCACACCACGCTGCCCTGTTTCTAGGTCAGGCTGGAGGGACGAGGGGTGGGTGACGGAGATTGGGTCGGACACTGGAGCATCTCCACTTCACTGTGGGCCAACTGCGAAAAGTACAGTTCACCGACACAGCATGAGGAATCAAACTTGATCCAAACTGATCCCGCACTCTCTCCCATATATATCTCAGCACGGAAAGACAGGACAGGGCAGACTGGCTGAACAGTCTCAGCATGGCTGATGGTCATGGCTGGACACCAAAAAGCACTTCATATGTGCCTTCATCCAGCTTCTTATCTTGAACATTGTACTATAGAGCCAACATATACAGTGCCTTGCAAAAGTATTCGGCCCCTTTGAACTTTTTTACCTTTTGCAACATTTTAGGCTTCAAACATAAAGATATGAAATTGTAATTTTTTGTAAAGAAACAACAACAGGTGGGACACAATTGTTAAGTGGAACGCAATTTATTGGATATTTTAAACTTTTTTTAGTGGGGCATGGATGGAGAGCGTTTGTGAACAGCAGTTTTCAGCTCTTTCCACAGATTCTCAATTAGATTCAGGTCTGGACTTTGACTTGGCCATTCTACCACCGGTATACGTTTATTTGTGAACCATTCCATTGTAGATTTTGTTTATGTTTGGATCATTGTCTTGTTGGAAGATAAATCTCTGTCCCAGTCTCAGGTCTTTTGCAGACTCCAACAGGTTTTCTTCCAGAATGGTCCTGTATTTGGCTCCATCCATCTTCCCATCAGTTTTAACCATCTTCTGCTGAAGAAAAGCCACTCTTCCATAAAGGCCAGATTTGTACAGTGTACGACTGATTGTTGTCCTATGGACAGATTCTCCCACCTCAGCTGTAGATCTCTGCAGTTCATCCAGAGTGATCATGGGCCTCTTGGCTGCATCTCTGATCAGTCTTCTCCGTGTTTGAACTGAAAGTTTAGAGGGACGGCCGGGTCTTGGTAGATTTGCAGTGGTCTGATACTCCTTCCATTTCAATATGTTCGCTTGCACAGTGCCTTCTTGAGATGTTTAAAGCTTGGGAAATCTTTTTGTATCCAAATCCAGCTTTAAACTGCTCCACAACAGTATCTCGGACTTCTCTGGTGTGTTCCTTGGTCTTCATGATGCTCTCTGAGCTTTAAACAGAACTCTGAGACTATCACAGAGCAGGTGCATTTATACAGAGACTTGATTTCACACAGGTGGATTCTATTTATCATCATCAGTCATTTAGGTCAACATTGGATCATTCAGAGATCCTCACTGAACTTCTGGAGTGAGTTTGCTGCACTGAAAGTAAAGGGGCCAAATAATATTGCACGCCCCACTTTTCAGTTTTTTATTTCTAAAAAATATCCAATAAATTTCGTTCTACTTCACGATTGTGTCCCACTTGTTGTTGATTCTTCACAAAAAAATTACAATTTTATATCTTTATGTTTGAAGCCTGAAATGTGGCAAAGGTTGAAAAGTTCAAGGGGGCCGAATACTTTTGCAAGGCACTGTAGGTACACAAGTACAGACTGCAGACCCCATTGGGGAACCCCAAGTAATGTGTAATGTTTATTCATTAAGTTTTGGTTGGAAACAAAAGGGTGAAAATCTTGGAAATTTATCCAGTCAGGATTTCACTCCCTCTCTGATATCGAGGTACATACAGCCAAGCAAGTTCTCCCGCAGGCTTTACATATTAGATTACCCAAACAATGACAGTAAAATTGACATGTTGTGAGCTGTCTGTGTAAAGCCAATTTTGTGAGTCCTTTGAAAGTTCTAGATACTTCTCAATGACTGTGAATATGGGTTATAGTATAACCAGGTTTCAGGCAGTGGAAAATAGCACTAACTCAATGCCAGGGCTATTTGCCAAAAGACTCACTGAAAACCTGTTACGAGGTAAAATATATATCACTATCTGCTACAAACTTAAAATAAAACTATGAAACAGCTTTTATTTGAGTTCAGTTAGACTGGCCAAAAAACCTTCATAAGCTCATGTTTTTTAAAAAAAGTATAACATAGCATTAGAAAATGGTTATTGACTGAGAATATTTATGGCCCAACTAAAGATCTAGATCTAATAGCTATGGCTCCTAGCTACTGACCTGTTTCTGACCTCAGGTTTGCAGCTAATCAGATAGATTTTGTATGAGGGTATAGCAGTGTTGCCAGAGTTTTACCTATCAGACATTCTTAAGTTACAGGAAAGTGGAATAGATGCCTAAATCCCCCTGAGTTACAATGTACATCTTAGTTCTGTCTAATATAATTCTATATAAGTAATATAATTTTGTTACTTTATATTAAGGTTTCTGTCAACAACGTACTCTCAGTGTCATATGCGGATAGTGGCGTTAAAACTCATACTTTTCTTCTTCCATGAGGAATGTTAGTTTTAGAGATATTATAAGTAGCATTGACTCTGACTTTAATTCAGATACAGTAAAAATACTCTGAATCAGATACAATAAAAATACAGTCGTTGGCTAACCCACAGTTGCTCCTTGGGTGAATAGTGCTGCCCACCACTGTACTCACTGCCCCCTAGTGTGTGTATGAGGGTGTTTTACATCATAGTTGGGTTAAATCAGTCAAATTCCTCTATGTGGAAACACAAATAGCATGTAGTTCTTTAAAAACAATTCTTAACTACTAGCTGGACCACATGTTATATATCAGCACACACAAGACCTGCAGTATAATTCCCAAAACCAAAAACCAAAGGGTCTGTATCTCCATCTAGGATTTATATGAGGAACTGCAGGGTCCTGTGACCTGGGGGCTTCATGTTTTTACATCAGATCATATTTTATATAATTTATCAGCTTTCAGGATCAGCTAAATTAGAGAAATATTGGTCATTCACTGATCCTCAGATACTGATAGACAGCCAATCAGTCCTTATGTTGTTGTGTTGTGTTGTGTTGTGTCAAACCTTTGGACCTGGACAGAAAAAAATATATATAATGTGATGAATTCCAGCTTGTCTTCAGTTGCACAATAAATGTGGAAAACCACTCATTTTATAGTACTATTCTATTTCTGCTAGCACACCTACAGGACTTCTAATGACATGTTAGTGTGAAAGCTGCTGCACTTTTTGGCCATTCTTGGTGAAGCTTCCATATGTTTTGGATGAAACTTAGATGTTCACATCTACTCCACCCTGTTTGTTGCAGTGTTACGCTGTGCTTACACAATGACTTTGAAAATAGGCACTTTAACAATGAACTTGGCATTAAACTTATTTCACTGTTGTGGCCAACAGCAAAAGTCAAAAAACTGCATTCAGCGGACCATCATCAGGTATTTGCTATCATCCATCTACTGCCAACAGGTACGTGCAGCATTACAATGTAATACATTTGCAGTCCGTGAGATTTTTTTTTTTCAATTGGTCCCATTTGTAAATGTAAACGTGATTGGTTGATTCCTCTGTTTGCTTCTTCATCGGTTGTATAATCTAGTATATGAGTCAAGCTCCTGAACACCATACCAATGGGGGAAACTGCTCAGCTGTATCTACCTACATAGCTCTAAGAAAAGGATTCTGACTGGACCATTTTCATGTTAGGTTTTTCTTAAGATCTTAAACCTCATTCTAATAGCAGCTTGACAATAAAATAAGAGAATTACTCCAGAACATGCAAAGCAAGACAAGGCAAAGTCCTAGAAATCATTAGGCCTTCTGCAGGGGCTTTTAAGACCCTGAGGATTACACTATAAATATTAAATCAAACGATCTGGTATAGATGGACAGTAAGTGAGGTTGAAATACGCTGACATTTCCCGCAAACAAAAGCGAGCAAGCCGAAAGCCGTCCATCTCTGGGAGTTCCTCGGCCAGGTCAGTCCAACGTGCGCTGGGTCCAGATAACATGCTCATCGTTCAGCGTCCAGCCGAAAGATGCCTGAGCCTTGAAGTGTGTAAAACCTCCCCAGACAAGTCAGAGAAAAGCGGCTCACAGGACACGCTAAAAATCTCTGTGTAGATTCCGAACAGAGCACATATTGTCTCTGACTGTTCCTACATGCTATTTTCTGCTCTCATATATATTGATCTCAAGATAGACACGAAATTCATTTTTCCCCTCTCTCTCCATACAAGTGAAGAGATTGCACTCCAGTTATTACAGAGAGACACACGGAGCAGGACCACTGCTACACAAACTACAAAAGCTGGAATCCTATTATAGAAAGCCTGCATCAGATACAATAAAGTATTTTCAAGGGATCTTCAGGCAACAAAGTATATAAAATGCCATAAATAAAAAATGGCAGACAATTTTAAGAGCATTAGAAGTTTGATCTCCTTCAGGCAAGGCCGCCGGGGACTTTTGAGCCAGTAATTATTCATAAAAATGAAATGTCATATTAGTTTGTCACAATCTAATTTGATTTCACTTTGATGAGTTTCTTTTTTCTCCCCCCTTACGACACAGACGCGGTTCAACAGGACAAATGTGATGTTCCGTTTACATCATGCTCTTGAATAACGAGCTATTTGTATAAGGTAATTAAAGTCATCTAATTATTATTTTAGAATTAGTTTTCTTATTTCAGGACTGGTTTATGTATAAAATGAGAAAACCAAAGGCGTGATTTCATGTGAACACTACACTTTTAATAAAAAGGGCTTTATCTAGTACTAAAAAGCAAAACTTATAGCTGAATGACATTCCATAAGGAACTCCATAAGACAAGTTCCAAACATGGAAAGTGAACCCTTTAGGTTTTACAATGGTTTTCAGAGTTTTTATGGTTCTTTCATGGTAACCACTGCCTTTACTAAAGAACCCACAAAGAAGCCAATCCAATTGTTAAGACTTGACATACCAATGTCATGTCTGGGTCAAAGCCTCAACTGCGTTGCCTGAAACTCATCGTTTTTTAGTATGCCGCAGTTCTGTATTCCCTGTTGTTTGAACAGATCCTCCACAAAAAGTACACAATTATCATTCCTTTCCTTTCCTAAAAAAAAGAGAAGAAACGCTACAGTTATAAGGTGAGCTACAATATTCGCACCAGTGAAGAAAACACAGATTGGGAAACACAAACTGGGCTTTAACATTAGCTGGCTAACCTAGCTAACATTAGCACCCACTGTCAAAAGCCAAACTGACCCTTTACTGATACTCTCAAAATAGGCTATGAGTTTTATAGGGTGTTATTTGCTATGAACTTACATCTTTGTGTTCCATTTGTCAGGCATGTTGGTCAGAAAGGGGCTGATGAAGAGAGCTTGCTAGCTTTAATTAAGCAGCACAGAAAAAGTAAGCCCCAGTAATTAAAAATCTATCCTAAATTTTACTGACAGTCACTGAAGAACGACTAGCACTGGGCTGATATGAGCCCTACGTATAGTTTTTTTATTAAAAGCCAAGCAGCTGCATTTTAAGCCAAATGAGGTCTTGCCGAAGCTCCTAGACCAAGATAAGTATATAAGGCATTGACATATGCATGAATAACTTGCATGAATAAGTCCTGAAAAGACAGAATTGATCTGATCTTTGCAATATTTCTTGGTTTAAAGAAGGATGAACACATTTGCAGTGAAAATTAGAATTACAGAAAAATCTAAATGAGGATCAAAAACAACACCTAGATTTTTAGGGAAAGCTTTAACTCTTGATGTCAGAACCTCAGAAAAAGGGTGAAGAACCAAAAACCATATGGGTTCATAGCAAGAAACCTATAAACCCATATACCCATAGCCTCTGATAGTAAGAAGACAGTGGGCCACTGGTGGCCTGTTAATGAAAAAGCTGCCTGTCTACAGACTTTTTGCTCATGTTTTTTCAGTCGACCTACTAGTGGTTAAGCAGAGTATTACACAAAATGCTAATTTTAATCACTAATTTTGAACTCCCAATTCAATTTTCTTATTTTGGTTATCCGTTGTAAATTGTGGCCTAATAAATAATTTTAAAGCAAGCACAGTGATAGCAATCTTTTTAATGACCCTATTTTATATTAGACATAATAATTCTCCTGTTCTTACTTGTTCATAATGATTGTTTTTTAATAGATTATTTTCCAAAAGAAAAGCCATGTGCATTAATGTGCATTTAAAATTTGTTTGAGGAGATAATAACCTAGCAAGACCTTATATACAGGACTATAATCTAGGTGGTCCAATAGCGGACCAGCAGTGGCAAGTGGGCAGCGAAGTGGTGACTTCAGGAGAGCAAATGACTGATATACGCTTGCTTTTTGGGAGTCTTACATAATCATCAACCTTTTAAAAAAACAAGCCATTCATTCTCCACTTCACACACTCCATACATGGGAACCAAGCTTTTTTTGTGATGCCACAAGATCCAATTCATCTATATAGTCAGCCTACAGCAGTTTAGCCTTGCCCACTCATGCTGAAGTTATAAAAAGTGTTTCACCCTGCATTGCAGCCAATCCGGACTGAGGTTATTCACATATTTACCAGTGCGAAGAAAAACAAGCATCTCTGTCTAATTTTATTTCATCGTTTGAACAAGATACCTGCTCTTTACATCTTCTGAAAGTTTAGCGATGAATGGATTAATAGAAATGCTCCAAAATCAGTTGGAAAAATTCATGTTCCATTGACTTGGATTGAAAGTTCTGAACATTGTTGTCCTCTCCTGTAAAGTTACTATGAAAGAGATACATGTTTTTCTTTGGACAGCAACAATATACAGTCATATGTTTGGGCTTGGCAGCCTGTTTAATGCTACATGACATAAAGAGATTCAAAAACGGATGTGTATGAATAAACTGCGGCTATGTTTGATACAAGTGTCTTGCCAGTGAGTAAAACAAGGGCTAAAAACAGAACACAAGGAAAATGTAAGATACTGGCCCTTTAAAGTTACATACCATTTATTTCCCTGATCAGCTGCTGCTGCTCATACATATTTCACAGACAGAGTGAAGAAACTGAGGATGTGAGAGGACTGACTGGGACAGTAAGGGTAGCTCTGGCTGGCTGGGATGTCCTCTGAGTCCCAGACGTACCTTGTTAAGGGTGATAGGATCAACACAGTGATTGATCTACATGTCAGATCCTTAAGTGAAGGCGTGGACGCGCCAGTCTACAGCTCATTTTACACCCAGAGGTCAATTAGGATCTGGAGAGGCGAGGGAGGAACTGGGCTGGAGCCTTCATCTACCGCACAGAGACCTACCACCCACCTCTTCTCACATTTACACACACATACACACGAGCGCAGCCTCATTTGCTTCACCCCTTTCACTGTTTGACTGTTTGTTAATGGGGGAGGGTCCAGCCCTGAAGGACCACGTATTCACATATTCATGGTCATGAGTGTATCTGTGGTTTTGATTCCTTGTCATGCGGTCATACATCCATTTCATATTGTCACTGGAGAGCTTCAGAAGAGGGCGTTGCATTATAATGTATTTCAAGCTAATGTAAAGGTTCTGTTCCAAGTATTTTTGGAGCATTAGAATTGGTTGGTTCTGTAGCAAATTAGGTATATATATATATATAGAGAGACTTCACAGTAGAGGGCCAAAACCGACTTCATTTTTAATGTAAGTCATTGGAACCAGATTTTTTCCAAGCCACTTTGGAGCATTTCTATTGGCCCACATTATTAACATTTAATATTATGATGAGTGACCCCCAAACGTTTTCAACTTTGAGTCAATCTTCATGCCCGTAAGTATCTCTAGCTCAGCAGCTCTAAGGCAGTTTTAAACCAGAGCACCACAGTTCAAACAGGAAACCTGAGAGCACTTAGCAGCCTTCATGTAGGTGTTGCATTGGAGCGGATAGCATGCCTTTACTGACTGTAAGATTGGTCTAAAAATGCATTAGAAAATAGAAATAGAAAACATGTATCTCTATAGAAGCAACTTCACACTAACATCTATGTAAGCTAATGTAAAGAGGTTTTATTTTATATTTATTATTACAAGAGATTTTGGAGCATTTCTGTTGGTCCATTCATCACAGAATATAAAGACAAGCTGTTCAAATGACATAGAAAAATGAAAACAGACAAAACCTGAGATGTTTTCTTTGGAAAAATGATCAAATTAAGTTCATGTAGACAACAGCATTGGAGCATAGCTGACAGTTTGATTGAGGGAACACAGGCTAGCTTATTTCGACCGGATTAGTGATAGGGTCACTAATAGGGGTTGTGGAAATATAGTGTTGGAGACACATGATCTAAGTTAGATGTTAAATGTATGTGTATATATTATACATATTGATTGGCCACTCTATATTGCCTGTAGGTGTGGATGTGTGTTGGCCATGCAATGGACTGGCAACCTGTTCATGGTGTACCTCGCCTTTGCTCAGTGACGCTGGGACTGTCTCTCTCTATCTCTCTCTGTGTATATGTACAGTATATGCAGTTTGGCTGAAACTATTTCCCTATAAAATCAGGACATCTCTGTATTGAAAACATACAAAAACAAACACGAATCTATGAACATGGAGGGCAGAACTCGGCCGAGTGCTTAAAAAAAAAGTGCTTTTTCATTAGTGCTGGGAGGAGTGGACGGAGTTAACAGCATGAATAAACTGACTCTCCTCTGTCAGTCTATTTACCACTGCTCTTCACTGATGGATCGAAAAGAACGTCTTCTCGGCATTAAATATAGATGCTGTCGGATTAACATATCACGAGAGAGCGAGCGTGATTAATGGGAGATTTGACTGGGTAGCGCTGCTTCTTATTCCATCTCTAGCAGGCTAATGGGCTTTGATTTCATTCGGATCATCCTTTACCCATCAACGTAAGCGTCCCACTTAAGAGGAAGAGGGTTTTCCCACTGCGCCCTCGACAACAACGGCTACGGAGTACAAATGAGGAATAACAACCTGGGCCTGAAGTCTCTGCGCATCGCCACGGCTCTACATCAGCATCCATCAGCGAGGCCTCTACTAACAACTCTTAAGATTCAGAGTGGATCCTCGAAAAGCTACGGTAAGTAGCCGATGGGAAAAAAAACAAAAAAGAAAAAAAGCAGCCCGTCTCTTGACCGATCCCTGGCCGAGCTATTTATTTCACTTGTTTTTCAATTCGGAGCTTTTTGCAAATAAGCACGTCGGTATTGGATTTCCATGTTCCCAATAAACTGGCATCAATATTCCCGAGCCTGGTCCTTTACTGCCTCCCTTCTTTCTCCTTGAAAAAGGTGCCCATAAAGGGTTAACACCCCACCCCCCCACCTTCCCTCGTCCCCTGCCCCTGACTTTGCCTCTCTCTCCTCTTTCTCTCTTTTTCCCCTCTCCCTCCATCTCCCTGCATCCATTTGCAAATGATCTCGCTTGTCTGCATATTGTCACTTGCAGCCTGCCCGCACATTCATCAACTGTCGGCCGGCTCGCGGCGCCCTCCACACTTAATTGTTCCCACTCTGACCTGAGAGAATAGAGAATGATGTTCCCTCTCTCTCGCGCCGGAGCAGGGCGAAGAGAATTAACAACTCTGTGGGGATGGCCGAGGCACAGCGGTCAGGCAGCCTCGCCCCTCTCCCCCCAAATGCCTTTCTGGGCCACAGTCCTCCCCCATTACTGCACAACTCGCCAGCCACACAAAAGAATGGGAACGGAGGGGGTGGTGGAGCATGAGGAGAGGAGGAGGGTTGTACGGGGCAGAGGAAAGAGGAGGCCACTCTGCTGCTGCAGTCTAGGGATGGGCAATACCATCAAATGTCTATATATAGCGTAGGCAACACTGCTGCTCTTCATGCAGCAGAGTGGGGTTTGATTCCCCACCCAGGTGAGCACACTATACCAGCAAGTGTCTTTGCGCTAGATATGTGTGGTGATACCTGGCAACCCAACACAAAGGCAGCGGTGATACATATATGAAGGAAAAGTTTAACTGGCATCTGTTTACATAGAAATTCTCACCCTTTCCTGAAAAACAACTTGCTGGTTACACCACAAGCAGCGAAGGGTTAATGATACTGTGATGCTAGTGGTGAAATAACCAGTAAGAACACCAGATATGATTAGAACAGATGTAAATAATCATACATACAATACAAAGTAACATGAATATCTTATTGTGAAAGAAGTAGATCATATCTTGAGCTCCAGTTTGAAGAACAAAGTGTAGTTCCAGATTTCTCCTGGACGCCCCAGACATTGTATGAATGTATTCAGTTCCTTCAGCAGCAATCTTGATTCAGCTTAATGAAGTACTGAGCAGTTAAAGCAGGTATTAGATAAGAACTGTAAATAATACTGGGTTGTTTCAACAAGGAGAAGCTTGGAAAGGATTAAATAAACACACTGACGTATCATTGCTGTCCAAAGAAAAACATGAAAAAACGTAGGAACTTGCTGGCTACAGCACCAGCAGTGAAGGGTTAATGATACTGTGACGCTAGTGGTGAAAGCCTCTCCTTGTTGCAGAGCCATAACAAACTTAAAACCAGGGTAACCCAGAGAATCTCTCATTTTTTCACATTCTAACGTTGGCAGTAACACCATCAAAAGATTCCTATATGTCAAACTGTAGAGACCACAAAGGTGAAGATGGTCAGCTTCGCTTCTGGTGGATAATGTATCTAGTCAGCATGGACACAGCTGACTTCACAGTGATAAAGTCAAACATAATGCTGGCAAAAACTGTAAAATCCTCAAATATGGATACTGCTGCACCTGAGAACAATAAGTTACTTGAAAGTAAGACTAAAATTAACATTATTATATATTATTATAAAATAAGAGAAAGTTAACTGATAGTGGGTTTTGACCTGTTTTAACTGAAACAGGAGCCTGGAATAACCTACAAAATGAAAACATTGTACCGTTGAACAGTTGTAAGGCTATGGTGAAGTCCATTCAGTCCAGATTGTGGTTGTGTAGATGTTTTATGTAAGATGTATTTATTTCAATATGTTTTTGCTTAACTCTGTGTTGCTGCTATTTTGACCAGGTCTCTCTTGTAATTTCAGTGAATTAACTTCATTGTTTTGTGTACATTCTATAGTCGGGGTGTGCTGATACTCACTACTAGCATCAGTCCGATACTGGCCAAAAATCGCTAGATTTGATATATATTAAAAAGAAGTTTAATCCGACATGTTCTGTTACATGTTCTAAACCATCCCATAAAGTCTTAACAGCATATTTTGCAGCAAGTTGCACTTCATGTTTTATTTTGATCATTTGTAGGCCAATCAAACATCCAGCGAAAAGTTCTGAATTCGTATCGGACATCTAGTCACCCCTACATATATATATACACAGTACTGTGCACAAGTTTCTGACACTTTGAGGACATTATTATATATTAAAAGCTATTTTTCCCCAGACAGAAGGCTTTTATATACTCAGCAAAACACTTAATTATTTAAATATTGTAATGACTGCTCAGTACTTCATTAAGCTAAATCAAGATTGCTGCTGAAGGAACTGAATACATTCATACAATGTCTGGGGCATCCAGGAGAAATCTGTTTTCCAACTGGTCCTCTGGGACCCCTGATGGTCAAGGTTTTGGGACCATGAGTTTGAGAACCACTGCTTTATAACATTCATATGAGATTATATATAGGTGGCTATTGTGACAGGTCCAGATTGTTTAGGTGACATTGGGTTATTGGGCCAAATTATTTGTTCCTTCAGCTTCTTTTAAATATTCAAAAACTGGCACCCCAGTATTATTTACAGTTCTCATCTAATACCTGCTTTGACTGCTCAGTACTTCATTAAGCTAAATCAAGATTGCTGCTGAAGGAACTGAACACATTCATACAATGTCTGGGGCGTCCAGGAGAAATCTGGAACTACACTTTGTTTTTCAAACTGGAGCTCAAGATATGATCTACTTCTTTCACAATAAGATATTCATGTTACTTTGTATTGTATGTATGATTATTTACATCTGTACTAATCATATCTGGTGTTCTTACTGGTGAAAATACACCTATTGATCAGATGATCAGACCGTCCATCTTAGAACCGTGTTTGATACAGTGAACTGTGTTGATATATTTATATGTAGTGCTTTTTGCTAAAAAGACACTCTATGTGTGTTTGCCTCGATGCTCAGTGCTATGTAAATAAATCTTACATGCATACTTACAAATTTACTGATGCTACAGGACTGGACAGACGGTCTGCATTGCCGTCCCAGGCTAGTATGTGAGGTTGGGGGGTGCACTGGGAGCGTGCTGGCATATGAGATGTCACATACAATGGATTTATGGCTCCTTATCAGCATGCCATTTGCATGTGCATGGAGCTGTGCGGCTCAAGCCCATTCTCTCTCTCTCTCTCTCTCTCTCTCTCTCTCTCACTCACTCTGGGTAGAAGCTCGCTCGGCCTCGCAGTGCCCACAGGGTCTGCCATGCATCACTCCTGCTCCTAAACACTCCCGCTGCATTAGCTAAGACAAGGCATCAATTATACATGGCGCGGTTTCACTGTTGCAAAATACTATTTCCAGTTGGCTTAAATAGGATTAAAAATTAAATATAGCTTGCTGAAAAGGAATATGAAATCAGCTTGAACTCCTGCTACTTCCAAGCAGGACTGCCAGGGCCGGCGGGGGAGAGGGAGACAGAGACGGAGCGGCTGTTTTGGGGCGGGACGCTCATGCTAGGCCACGCAACGCCAAGACGCGAAACCTTTGATGGCGGGTCTCTGAGCAGATATCCAGCAAATATTTACCCGAGTCTCTGCGTCTGCTGCGCGCAAACAAGCGCCGCTCACAAGCGCACTTTAAAGGGCCGAGTCTGAAAAGTGACCCAGGCTGCAGTTCGTACTTCACTCCTCTCTGCTGTCAGAGGGTCGACCCCACTCGCAGCTGAACATAGGCCGCAGAGCTGAGCTCACGATACTTGTGCAGAGGAGAAACTTCTGTTGTTGTAGGTATCAGTTCATCTGTTTAAATCTTAAACAGCACACGCAGAGAGAGAGAGAGAGAGAGAGAGAGAGAGAGAGAGAGAGAGAGAGAGCAAGAAATGCAGGAGAAACACAGAGAGAGAGAGAGAGAGAGAGAGAGAGAGAGAGAGAGAGAGAGAGAGAGAGGTAGGAGAAACAGAGAGAGAAAGAGAGAGAGCAAGAAATGCAGGAGAAACACAGAGAGAGAGAGAGAGAGAGAGAGAGAGAGAGAGAGAGAGAGAGAGAAAGAGAGAGAGAGGTAGGAGAAACAGAGAGAAAGAGAGAGAGAGAGAGCAAGAGAGGCAGAAAGACAGACTGTGAAAGAGAGAGAGAGAAAGAGCAAGAGAGGCAGAAAGACAGACTGTGAAAGAGAGAGAGAGAAAAAGAGAGAGAGAGCAAGAAAGACAGAAAGACAGACTGTAAAGGTGAGAGACAGAGAGAGAGAAAGTAAGAGCAAGAGAGGCAGAAAGAGTGAGACACAGAGAGAGAAAGCAAGTGAGGCAGATGCAGAGAGAGAGAGAGACAGACAGAGAGGGTAAGAGAGACAGGCAGGGAAAGAAAGAAAGGGTAAGAGCATGAACGTTAGATGCACAGAGACAGAGAGAGAGAGATGGTGGGTAAGAGCAAGAGAGGCAGCAAGTCAGACTGAGAGAGAGAGAGAGAGAGAGAGAGAGAGAGAGAGAGAGAGAGAGAGAGAGAGAGAGACAAAAAGACAGGCAGGGAAAGAAAGAGAGGGTAAGAGGGTAAGAGCAAGAGAGGCAGAAAGAGAGACACACACAGAGAGGGGGAGAGAGAGTGAGAGAAAGAGAGGCAGAAAGAGAGACAGATGCAGTGAGTGAGAGACAGACAGACAGAAAGTGTAAGAAAGAGAGAGGCAGGGAAAGAGAGAGAGAAAAAGAGAGAGGTGGTGGGTAAGAGGAAAAGAGTGAGAAAGACAGACACAGATGGAGACATAGAGAGAGACAGACAGACAGACAGAAAGATGAAAAGGTTTAGAAAGAGAGGTCCAAAGCGAGAGAGGGGGAGAGAGAAAGAGAGAGGCAGAGAGAGAAAGAAACAGAGGGAGAAATAGAAAGAGAGAAAGAGGGAGAGAAACAGGAAGAGAAAGAGAGAAAGAAAGAGTGGAAAGACTAAGAGAAATAGAAAAAGAGTAAATGAGAAATAAAGGAGTAGAAGGCAGAAAGAACAGAAAGAAAAATATAGAGTGAAAAGAGTAAGAGCGAGAGGGATGGGTAAAAGAAAGACAGGAGAGAGTGAGAAAGAGGGATAAGATAGTGAGATGTGACAGAAGAGACGGAAAGAAATAGAGGGAGACAGAAGAGAATGAGAGGGGGTAAGAGATATCGAGACAGGAGAGAGAGTAAGAGAGGCAAAAAGAAAAAGAGAGGGATAGGAACAGGAGAAATGGAGAGATGTTGAAAGATATAAGGAAAGAAAGAAACATAAGGGAGAAAAAAGATCAGGAGGCAGAATGAAAGAGAGGGATGGGGACAGGAGACAGCAAGAATGGGGGATAGAGATAAGGGGACATAAGAGAGTGAGAGAGAGGCAGGTACCTGAAGAAAGAGTGAGGGAGACAGAGACAGAAAGAAACAGAATAATTAAAATTGAAAAGGAAAGTGAAAGAAAAAAGGAAAAGAGAGATAAGACAGATAGAACTGCTGCTCTTCCACTTGTAGTTCAGTCACTATCCGCCGTCCATCTATTCCCTCTTTCTTTCCCCAGAATTCAGCACTTGTCACTCACTTCTTCCACATGTCGGTTCCATGAGGCGGAGGCTGGGTGGAGGTTTGGCCTGGTCACGCTAGACCAGTCCCCCACTCTCCTCCTCAGGCCTTCCATCCCTCACCATCTATTATACATGGACACTTCCATTATGAGCACAGCTGGCTTAAAAACAGCAGATAGAGGAGGAAGATAGAGAGAGATAGAAAGACAGTGAGATCAAACAGTCCTGAATTTCTCTCTTACACATACACATCGCTTTGAGAGCTATGAACAGGGGTCAGTGACCCACATCATGAGTCATCCTTTCAAGGTCGCCTCAAGGTCAAAGCACTGACACTGATTTTTCTACATTTTTACGCAATTCAGACGTACAGGGTCCTCCAGAGAGGTTTGATATAAAATGACTGCTGATGGGAGCCAGGGGTCACCAAATATACACAGTCGAGTCACATTATTATGACCACTTCCTACTTTCGACGGCAGTGACGTTGGCAGCGTTATGGTCTGAAGAATTCTCTGGACCCACTCATCCATGTGGAAGACACTCTCAACTGATCTGAGTCTGAATCCATCCTTGCAGATCACGTACACCATACATGCTGATTGTCTTCTCTAGGGCGGATGGGATCTTCCAGCAAGACAATGAGACACATCACACAGCTAGAAATGTCCCGCACTGGTTGTAAGAGCTGATTAAGACTTCCAAGTACTACCCTGGACCCCTAATACCCCAGACTTGAACCCTACTGAGCATCTGTGGAACCACCTGGATGATGGTGTTGACTCTATGTATCCTCTTCCACACTCCCTCCAGCAGCTGTTGGATGCACTGCAGTCAGCATGGCTCCAGATACCTGTGACGACATACCAGGACCTTATTGGGTCTCCCAGTCCGTCTAGCTGCTGTCCGTGCTGCGCATGCTGGTTACTCTGGATATTAGTCATAGTAATGTGACTTGACTGTGTAGAACACATTTGCATGTTTAATTGGTTCTTTACATGGTAAAGCAGTTAATTTAGTTCTGTACAGAACCATTTCATGCTTAGTCGGTTCTCTGCATGGTGAAACATATATGGTTGAACTATATCAGTCAAAAGTTTGGACACACCAAACTATTCTTGTTCTTATCTGTTCTATTTTAATAGTAATAATATTAGTGGATAATTGTGAAGAGATCAAAACTATAAAATAAGAGGTATCTGGTTGTGTTTAAAGAATGTTTAGAGTGTCTTTTAGAAATGAGCTCATTTGCTTGAATGCAGATTTACATACTTTAAACATTCTGGCCAGCAGCTTCCTGAGGAGCCACATAAGCTGCTTCTCTAACATGTCTGAAGAAGATAGTGTACATGCTGAGATCTCGCTCTGATAAACAGGTTTTGAGGTTTTATAGCTCTTATAAAAAAATACATTCTAATTTTT
Organism: Megaleporinus macrocephalus; assembly: GCA_021613375.1. Classification (NCBI taxonomy): domain Eukaryota; kingdom Metazoa; phylum Chordata; class Actinopteri; order Characiformes; family Anostomidae; genus Megaleporinus; species Megaleporinus macrocephalus. Next base: position 22,521,320 of record CM038712.1, read on the forward strand.
TTACTCAAATGTTTGTTTGTAAATATACAATTAAGCAAACATCCACTACAAGTTGTGATTGTATAATGGATAGGGGTGTTATTAGGCATGATGTAGTAAACACCCCCGCCCCACCCTTTTATTTTAGCTATGCACAAAATCTCTCTTCCCCCCAATACACTAATGTTTATATACACACATGCACGCCTAAATACGGTTTATATGGTTACATGGTTTATACTACAAGCAGGTCTTCAAGTTTCCTTTCATTAAAAAAAGAACAAACTGTCTGAACAGTGAAGAAAGTGGAGCACCTGCAGCCCCCGCTGTTATTAGGGCGACTTTAAACACTTTGCTGTTTAGCAATAATAAGGCCAGCAACAGTAAACAGGCCCAGCTGTTGCTCTTATCTTCTGAAAAGCTGCTGTTTTGGAAATTGGAGGTTTTCTGGTGACATCAGTGATATAAAAGACCCTGATAAGCAGGAGGACAAGCGCTCAGCAGCAACCACTTCAAAAAGACAACAGTCAACAGGAGTCAGGACGGTTTTGAGCGCTTTTTATATGTAACCGTTAGCGTGTGAGCCTCTTTAAACGGCCAGACTAGAGCAGAGAAACCACAGGCCTGACGCCGTGCACACTACACCACTCGACTGAAGAGCGGCAGCAACCTTCTTACCTTCACAGACGCAAAGAGTGGCCCAAACTGGAGAAGAAAGCTCCAACCGCCAGCAGCTCTCTATCAAACCAATTGCGGCCACGACGGCAACCTCACGCTCTGTGTGAGAACGTAGCATGAGCAATGAGACCCTGTGCATCTCGCCCTCTTTTCATGTCAGAATTCTTGTTCGCTGCGTTAAATTTAGAAGGCTGTACAATCAAGTACTCAGTTTGAAAAAGGTGAATGTCCTAAACTTAATGAAAAATTGGTAGGGCATCACTCCAGTACAGGGTCAGTACAGGGGGCAGGTCAAATGCCCACCCACTCACATGGGTCCCGTGGCCTCGTTCTGGGGTGTAGCTCTTAGTATCTCAATCCAACTGTTTATGTTATTAACAAATAAACCAACAATTAAATATATGTGATGTTTCTTTTTGCAACAATTATGTAAGTAAAGTATGGAATTGCTTGATTTTTAAAATAACATGGTTATCGAAACAAATAACGCAGAGTCTAAAAAGTTGTACAGAAGAAACCAGAAAACAAATTAACTGAAAATCCAAAATAAGCTTGACTTGCGTCTTAAATATTGGTAAAAGTGGTTCCAAACTTATGAGAAACAGTGTAGTGGAGGGGGTGGTAAATTAAGAACACCGCCAGTTGTTTGCATGGAGGTTATTAAGGCTATTTGAGGTAGACGTACATTATATGGCCAAAAGTATGTGGACACATGAGCATTGCTGGTCATTATATTCCAAAACCATGGGCATTAATTTGGGCTCGGCTTGCTCTTCATGGCTATAAGAGCCTCCAAAAGACTTTCCACAAGATTCTGGAGCTCATTGTCATTGGCGCCCCTTCAGTGAGGTCAGGCACTGATGTTGGACGGGAAGGCCTGTCTTGCAGTTGACGTTGACGTTCCAGTTCACACCAGGTGTTCACTGGGGTTAAGGTCAAGCTCTGTGCAGGCCACTCAGATTCCTCTGCATCAAACCCATCCTTATGAACTTTGTGTCAGAACAGGAAATGGTTCTTTCTCAAACTCTCAAAAGTGAAGCCCTGAAACCCTGAAAAACAGCCCCAGCCCAATTATAGCTGCCTTAATGCATAGTGCCAACAGTCGTGTTCTCCTGGCATGTGCCAAACCTAGATCTCTCTATCAGACTTCCAGCTATTGAAGAGTTATTGAGCTTTAACATGTTTTCACTGCTCCAGAGTGCAGCTGACGCTTCAAGCATAGTAATCTTAACCTTGTAAGCACCTGGTTGGGAGTTTACGGCACACAGATCTTCTGGTAATGTTGCTTCCAGAGGCAGTGTGGAACTCTGTAATGAATGATGCAGCAGAGGATATGGGATTTTCACTCGGAGGCCTTGCTTTGGGAGTTCATGTGGCCTCCTGCTTTATGACTGAGCCCTTACAGTTGTCCAGGGCAGACCTAGCAGGACCGAAATGGACTTTCACCAAAAGGCAGCGATTTTTAAAGTAAGCTCCTCAGTTGTTCTACTGCCAGTAAGACTTCATGGCTATGTGCTTCACTTTATACACCTTTGAGCAAAGAGTGAGGCCAAAACCCCTGAAATCAGTTATAAGGAGGCCACATGGTTGTCACTTGAGACGTTACATTAAAAACCCCCATATATGCAGCATATAGCGCATAAATACACTGAACATTGCCGGAACTGCAACACAAGTCTGGTCCTGATGGACAGACTGAACTGCCGAAGATCCGGCGGCGACACACGCTACCATTCCCAGCATTAATGTGCCATGAGCTGCAATACTTTTCAGAACTCTTGACTATCAGAATAAAGAGAAAGACATATTTTACTCAGCTGTCAACTCCTCTAAGCCATCAAGCTCGACCTAGCGAACAGCAGAAGTTCTCGTTTCCGGTCAGCAAAGGACTAGCAAGGCGACCTCCTGACCTCTGGATCAGGCCTCGCATCCTCGGACAAAGGACCCGAGACATATTGGTAAATACTTGCATGACAATAGGGTTTCCGCTCGAGCGCACTCACAGCCATTGTATATTAATAGAGGCACCGTGTATTATTCATGAGCGAGATTACTTTGGTGCAGTGGTCCCAGGCCAAGGAAGCTCCACACGCTCCCGCTCTCAGCCCTGACACGACGAATACTAACCACACCGGACAAGTGCAGCGCTGGCCCCGTTTACCACTGCCCACCCCACTGCCCATTATAATAATCTATTCAAGGATTAAAGGGGTTTTATCTTGAAGCCCATGAATAATGAATATGGAATTTCAAAATTTAATTGCCCCGAATTAAATGATTCAAGATAATGTTTCTTTTATAAATTCGTAATGGGGCTAAGGGGGCAAAGAATAGGGAGAAAAAAAAATACATTAGATAAAATTTTTTTTTTTTTTGCCCTCTCTCTTAGGGAGGGAGACAATAGGCTCGCGGCCTTATGTCATCTCAGGAATGAAGAACAGTGATAGGATGGGTCACATACTGGAGAAAGAACAGCACCTTACACAATTCAGGTGAAAACCGTGAGGGACTTTAATCCTGGACTGTTCAATCTGGATATTTTTTTTTCTTCCCCCGACAAGGCTGCACAATCCGCTGCCCCGGATGGAACCCTACACCACCAAGGACATGTTTGTGGCCAGATAACCGAAAGTTTAAGGATTGGAGAAAGAGTACAGTTAAAGCTGTAGGCTCTGAAGTACTATACACAAAGCAGCAAGAACATGGCCTCCCGGAGTAGAGACACTGAAGCAGAACTACACCTGTGGGGTCGCATCACCAAACAAACGTGAAAACCCAGAAACAAGAAGATGCCGTCTTTGCCGGTGAGGTTAAACGTAACATTCAACCAAGAGGTACATTCAGTTTTTTAACATGACTGAGTAAAAACAGGAGAATGAACTATCTACAGACATGCCTGTGACCATGGATCATGTGATATGATAACCTTAAGAAACAGACTAGCTCCTCTGTTAAGGTCTTCGAATGAAAGGCTTTACGTGGCTCAGCATGGTTTATGCACTTCTGTCTTAGTTTTAAACTAAGTTTTAAAGGGGAATTCCACCTGCTCTTCTAAATAAACTTCATTCAGGGTGGTTTGCTGTGAAATGCTCCACTCTAGATGACTCAGCATTGCTCACAGCGGCGGTCATAGGAACCAGACGTCTGAAGAGCTCAATACCTCCCTCTCAGAAAGTTGTTACATGAAAGGGTTACGAATGTACTGGCTGATGTCTGAGACGTAGTGCTAGCCTAAAACTTACACTAAACCAGGCACCTTATCAGACAAACCTCCTTGTATCTACAGTCACTGCCATTATATCAGCTCCACTGACCATATAGGAGCTACACCTACAGACTGTAGTCCATCTGACTGTTCTTCATCAATCAGGACCCCCTCAGAGCAGGTACTATTCAGGTGGTGGATCATTCCTAGCACTGCACTGACATGGCAATGGTGTTGTGCTGGTGTGAGTAGATCAGACACAGCAGTGTTGCTGGGCAGAGAATAGTTCACCAACCAAAACTATCCAGACAACAGCGTCCTATGGACTAGCAAGGTAGAAGTGTATAGTAGAGTGGACAGTGTGCAGCGGCACTGCTGTTTCAGATCCACTCACACCGGCAAAACACACACTAACACAATGATGCACCAACCAAATAATACCTGCTCTGTGGTGGTCCTGTGGGTGGGGGGGGGGGGTCCTGACCACTGAAGAACAGGGTAACAAAGTATACAGAGAAACAAAGAGAAACAGTCTGTAAGTGTAGCTCCTATATGGTCAGTGGAGCTGATTACATAGTCAATGAGTGTGTATACAACAACATAATAAGAAATAATATATATATATATATATATATATATATAGAAAGAGAGAGAGAGAGAGAGAGAGAAAGAGAGAGGGATCCCTGGTTCCCATCACAACCACTGTAAAGACACTATTTTACATTAAACCACTCTGAATGATAAATATATTTATATGTTAATCTTATAATTATCTATAAAAAAAGGTGGAATTCTCAGTGAAACCCAAGCACTGATTGGCTGACTGGCGGCTGTTTATGGGAAAAATACTAAACAGGCATTACGCTGTAGGCATTTAATAGGCATTTAACTTGAATGTTGTCAGTTGGCTATATCCTGTTTAAACTCTGCCTGTACTGTAAACCACTTCGCGCTGAATGGGAAATATATGAAATGTGCTATAAACGAAGGTGTTATTATGATAAATGAGAGTAGGAGTAGCAAAAAAAACAACCCCTTATTTTTCAGAACGGTGACGCGCGGCCTCGTAAGTGGCGAGTGCTGCGAGTGCCGGGAGTGCATATTTTCTTTTCAGGAAACGGACCAAGAATCACGCTGTTTAAGGCTTAAAGATAACCACAGAGATTAAGAGATGCGGTCGCAATGGATTTGGCTTAAGACGTAAACAAATTTGAGAACAACGGTCTTGATAGCGTTGGAGGAGAATGAAGTGTGGCCCAGCAGCTGAGAGGGTCCTCACGAGCGAGAAGAAGTATTAAATCTACTGAACGACAAACTACGTTCACAGCGAGCGAGTACTTCAGCGGTACCCACAAAGTAACCAATAGCTTCCTGCCCTCTTGAGGTTCAATTACAGTATGTCAAACGATCAAAACAGGAAACTGGGGTGGAGGGGGAAAAAAAAAAACAAAAACTAAAACAACACTTTGAAAAATATACTGACTGTTACTCAGAGTGCAATAAAACAAAAACAACATCTATTTTTGGGGCAAACGTCCTTTCAGAAAATGTCAGTACTCCACAGGTAATATTAGCAGTGCAGGAGCTGGAGGCTTCTCCAAAAAGATCAATGCAACAACAACAGCAAAAAAAAAAGGTGACAAAAAAATATATATATGATTGTCTCGCAACACATCAACATATCGAGCGGTTTCCTGGCAGAGTAATTAAAGTAACGCTGGCCTCAGCTACAGCAAAGTGAATCCACCCAGGCAGTGCTTTAGACGAGAGGAGCTGGAAAACCCCTAACTGACCAGGCCAGGCCTGAACGAACTCAACTCAATCGTGAGCGCCCACACTCTGCCTTCCCTCGGTAAGGTTCACTGAAGAGCTCCATGAGTAGAGCTTCGCAAACGATGGCCTGAATACGATGGGTTCCCGGCTTCTGTGTTCTTCTACAACTGCGGCCGGCTCCTGCGCCATCTGCTTGGAAAGAGACATAAACCTTAAACCAGCGCAGCTCCTAAAACCTCAAAACACGGAAGGGCCTCCTTAGAAAGCTCAGCTCCTACTGGCAATACTAAAGGCTGCAGCAAACATTTAAAAAAACAAAACAAAACAAAAAAAAAAAACCCGCCGTAGTAGTTAAATAAACCCAAATTCTGCCGTTTTAGTTTAGATTGCTTTCACTCCTATTCCTGTCAGTCACTTAAAACAAAAATAAATAAAGTAGCACGAGCCACGACTTGGTAGCGCCGAGCTTTATTATTCCCCTTTATCTTTGGAGGCATCTTCAGTTCGCTGGGCGCTTGGCTCTTCTTGGCGCTCGCCTTTCTCCTTCCCAGCTGCCTTCTCTTTCTTCTGCTGGGCGTCTGCATGACGGGCGCTCACGTCCTTGCTTTGCCCGTTGAGGAGTGGCGTGGTCTCCAGCGGGGTCGGGTCCAGCTCCGGCTCAGCGTGTTCGTCCTCCTCGTCCAGCTTGCGCAGGATGATGGGCAGCTTGGCGTCGGCGTTCTCGAGCAGCGCGATGTCGCTCTCCTCGTACAAAGGCAGAGGAGCGCCCTCCTCCAGCTGCTTCTGGAAGTGCAGCCGCTTGGCCCGGCCGCTGGCTACGGCCCGCTCCAGGATCTCCTTCTCGGCCAGCCGCAGTTTGACAGCCATGCGGGAGTGCAGGGACAGGTCGGGCTTCTGCAGGATGGAGCGGTCCTCCTGAAAAAGAGAACGGAGGGGGCGGGGTTAAGAAGTTGACAACATTAGCATATCATCCAAACGGTGATAATCACAATACTTATATGGAGGAGATGATTCTGATATCACTGTGCATTCTGAGAGATGAAAGAAAGTGAATAGTTACAGCTATGTGTTACTAAAATACAACCTTTAATAGCATTTCTGTTTATTTTTATAGCAATAGTTCAGTCTATTTACACGATTTTCCCCCCAAACCCTAAACGCCGTATAGTTAATTATAGCCAACACATGTTCAGGGTCTTAAAATCTGATGGGTAAAAGAAGCTTGAATCCCACCAATTAGCATCATTACACATCATTACAAATTATATATTCGACACTTTCAATACATTCTACACAGTTAATTGGTTCAGACGGTCAAAGTGGTTTGGTGTGAAATGCTTTATTCTATAGAACCTTGCAGAGTCTGTATTCTTCACAGTGGTGTTAATAAGAAACGCGTCTGTTGGCTCTAAAATCTTCCTCACAGTAAGTTATTACATACGCTGTCTGACGTGTCACACAGCTTTATGTTAGTTTTGTTATAATATTAAAATGTATTTTAATTAATTCATTGTAAGATATACATAGTGAAGGGACACACTCACTCTGGACTACTTCGTTTATGTCTCAATGACTGAATTATTTCAGACACTTTGATAAAAAAAAAATAGTGGACTTCTTCTATAAGTAATAACAAATTTGCTAATTACTTGCTTATGTGGTTTTTGACACTGGATGATAGGGGTGTGCCATATCGTACACAATAATATCGCCAACATTTTTGAATATCGTGAACGATATTATACCCTGAAATATCGTGCCATATCACCCATCCCTAATTATCACATCAGAGTTCTACTTTTTTACTGTTTTTAGCTAAAGAAAAATTCACACTTTTCTCATTTCCCATTATATATCTACTAGAGACAGATTTTATCTGCCCAGTATCATTTATTTTACTTCAGTCCTGGATATATGGAGATATTTGGAGTGCATTATTTAGTATCGTGACATTCTGGATCATTGACTTCTGTTACAATCTGGTGAAAATTCTTGTATTTTTTACTATCTCAGTTAGGGGTGTGCCATATCATATCGTATGCAATAATAAAATTTAATTTTCATTTTGTTGCAGTAGTGTATTGTTGAAATATTTTTTTAAATTCCATGTTTTGTCATATCGCCAAGAGTATGGTAATCGCAAGAATACCATGAAGTATCATGATATTATTGCAGGGCCATATCACCCACCACTACTGGATGATTTGCTTTTATTTTTATTTAAAAAAATAAATAAAATTAAAAAAGAATGGACAAACCACTATTAGTGGTACAACGCATGTTAATAGCTGGGTTTATATGGGTCTGTCTCAAAACCTAGTGAGTGTCTACATAGACAGCATTGTAGTATGCAGCTCGTGACCTGAAGGCTTTCCCAAGTCCTAGATACCCTGAACATGCTGTCTACTGAGATTCCGCTTTTTGGCGCAATTGTAAGTAAGGACTGAATGATCCCTCGGCCACTAAGGCAATCCCATGATGCAACACAGGCAAAATATTTCCAACATAGCAGACAAAAGCGAAGCTATGAGCGGAGAAGACCAAACAAAATAGCATTTTATTTGCTACTTTGCATCTAATCTTTGACTATTGTGCAGTTTTATATAAAAATAGCATTTACGCTAGTGGATTTTAAAGCCTCGGTTTATTGCTTAGGATAGCCATCTGGTAGCTTAGCCAGGTAGCCAGTAGCTAAACTAAGCTGTAACACCGGTCACGACCAGTGGGCGGGAACAAGTAACTAGAGCGTCTCAATATTCAGTCCTATGAGGAGAGGTGAGGAGAGAATACTGCTACTCAAACAGCTGCCTACATAGTCAGTGAACTACTTAGGCAGCTCGCTAGGTTTTGAGACTGACCCTATACATATATTTACACACATATATACATCCAATTTGTGCTCAATGCACCACAAATGTTACTAATTCTCGGTTATGCATGCAGGAGGACATGAGGATGACTTGCAGATTTCATGTCAACAGCAAGGACGAGTGCGACGTACCTCTGACGTTGTTTTATACGTTTTGAGGAGAAGAGTGGCTCTTGTCTCGAGGAACGTCCACAGCTTGATCTCGTTTTCCCAGCTGACAGGGAACTCCGTGTTACCCAGAGTGAAGATCTTGTTGATGGCGTGGTCTCCCACCAGGTAGTCCTTCAGCTCCTCTGCAGGCAGACATACATACAGATGACCGGTTAGAGGTACCACTCAAACACGTAGATGTGCGAGTTTCCAAAATGCCATGACATCAGGACAAGGAGTGTTTCAATAAATGGATCTTCACTAAAAGTGGCTACAAAACTTTTTAAAAAATGATTACAATCCTGTGTTGAATGCTTTGCTGGGGACTTTGATCGTTCCATTTAACATTCTCAATAAACGGACCAATAGAAATGCCCAAACATTCCCGTTACATTACCTTCCATGAGAAGTTAGGAATGTTTTTTGAAGTTTGGAGATGTTTCCCCGTGACGGCGGCAATACGTTGCATGACCACGCGTCCTGACATCGCCGAAAAACAAGCGCTGGTGCGTGTTAGCAGTGAGGCGGCAGCTCTGACGAGTAATGAGACATTACGTAAGGTATGATTACATGGCTGCTAACGAGATGAAAGGGTCGGATAAACGAGTGCTTGATGTGCGCGTTGCGCTGCGTCGTGTCAGACGTGTAGAAAGTGAGCCTCTACTACGGGACCTGCGCTTCCTTTAAAAATTAACACACCCAACCTGAATAAAATATGAGCTCACCCATAAGAGGTCTTTGCCAGAGGACACGGCCTTGCTTCATGGGATTTATGACACAAACTCTTTCTGCATATGTGTTGATGAATATTTCACCGCCTCTGGATCGCTCCTTCCACACAGCTGTGTGACTGTCTTGATCAATTAAAGCACCTCAGGGACGTTCGCTCACAATCTTTTCCGGCTCTCTAGCTGCGTGTAGGTATCTGCGGCGGAAAAGGGCGGAGAGGGGCTCCTGGCTGTCGGCCGGGAAGCCTGCGGGCGGCTGGAAGGCGGCTGTGGCCCAGGGCTTCTCAGACTAGAGCTTGGATGATTTGATGATATCATTGCAGCAACTACAGCAGTGACCAACCGAACATTACCAACCTCGACACAACATTCCTCACTGATGTTGTGTAATTGTGTAAAAGATGTCGTGCAGCACTGAATATGAGTATCACCTACCTGTATATCTCCATATTTGTACATTTTTATTCTGGTAATTTAAATTTGTTTACAACAGTGATCTCGAACTGGAAAAGTTATTTGGTGGCAGACCGGCAGTACTGTATCTGGGAGAATCCAAACCTGAATAATTTTGGAGTGTTTGCTTATTATGTTAGTATTTGTTTCTCTGTGCACATTTGAAAGCTTTACCATTGTTTAACCTCATATACTCCAGGCTTACTATATACTAAGGCGTATTATTAAGTAACTGCATGGATTACTTAGAGTTTGTTCTAAGGTTAAAGAAGTGTGTATTAAAATGGTGGGTTTGGGCCATTTAAGGTGTTAATAAATAATTTCTTTCTTTTAGGTTCTTTCCTTTTAGTTTATGATGTTATAGTTAGATCTGCCAGAGTCACCAGCCACACTCTGAAATTGCTTTTATAATTTTTTTTCTTTCAGATTTTTTCAGTTTACTCTTCCTGAGATAATGACTGTCCTGCTGAACGCTGTTGAAAGACTGATCATCAGGGCCTCCTCCTCACCCATCACCAGCCAGCTCACCTGTCCATTTGTGCCAACTGCAACACCCTCAATGAGACCCCTGAGCCATCCAGATGTACCAGCATTGAGATAGGATGGGGCTGTTTCAGTTCACTCCCACTTTTCATTCAGACTCAGTCAGAGACTGCCTCAGTCAGAGACTGCCTCTACTGGTGCAGTTTCTAAAGCTGTGCCATCCAGACTTCAAACATAGAATTCTCTTAGCTTATTTTGCTTATTAAATTGAAAATACTGTTTGACCAGAGGAGGACGGGTCTCCCCTTGTGAGTCTTGGTTCCTCCCAAGGTTTACATAGAGTGCATGGATTACATAGAATTTGTTCTAAGGTTAAAGAAGTGTGTGGGTAAAACGTTTGACCCAGTGGTGGGTCTGGGCCATTTAAGATGTTACAGCCTACACAACAACATATATATAGAAAATGAATTTTTGTCCATTTTTATTTTTCTACATCATTTAAACACAGTAGCTGCCATTTACATCGTGTAAAAAATGCTCCTGTATGGTAAGTGGAGCTGATATAATGGAGGGGGTTTGAATGTTATGACCGGTTGGTGTAAATATTATAGTGTTTATTGAATTTGCACTGTGTTTATGAGTGCGCAACACGGTTTTAACTGTACTGTGCTTTGGGCTGGTTCTGCTATTGTACCTAAGTACTTGACAGATGGACATCCATTCAGGTAAACCAATGTTTTTTATGTTCTTTAGGGGTCCTGATCATTGAGGAACAGGGTAACAAAGTATATAGAGAATCAGACGAACTACATTCTGTAATTGTTTAACTACGAAGTGCTCCTATATGGTCAGTGGAGCTGATATAATGGACAATGTGTGCAGATATAAGAAATTGGTTTTAATGTTATGGCTGATTGGTGAATATATTAAAAGTGTTCATTGAATTCGTTGCACATTTTTAACTGTACTGTGCTTCGGCCATTGTACCGAAGTACCAAAGCTTTTATTACCTCAACATACAACTTAAACTAAAAACAATGTCACTTTATGACAATACACCATTATGGACAATACAGTGACACAACATCTATTCAAATAAATCTAAAAACACTTACTGGAGATTTTGAAAAACCATAACCCCGACTCTCACCTTCAGTCATACAGAAGACCCTCAGAAAAGCCAGGAGCTGGGCGGATATGGGCGGCTCACTGCAGTGCAGGGCAAAGATACTGGACCTGCAGAGTTAAAGGACACGAGAGGGTTCAAAGTAAGGCTTTACAGTGGAGGGCCCTTTTACCCACGCCCCCCACATTCCCACCCTCAAATTAAACCCTAATTAACTCCAGCAGGTGGGGCAGGCAGGAGCTAATGGAAGCCTCCTGCCCATAACAGAGCACACAGCAGCTTCCCCTCACATGACAACTGATTGATCTGAAGCGATGAGAGGCCACCGAACCCGATGCATTTTTAAAAACACGCTCAATCATTTATAATTTACCATTTAATTACCGGAGCATATCCGTGGCCTTTTCCTGTCTGATTCCGACACTGGATGAAAAGGAGAGCGATCGCTCGCGCCGAATCAAAAAGGTAATTTCGGACGGGGAGACGTTTTCATGAATTCTGGGCTATTGATCAATGAGACAATACGCTGGCGATCGAGTAGACAATATTACACTACAAATACATTACACAGGTTCTGCGGCAGAGCAACTCAATTACCCTGTGCCCTGTGCTTCATATAGAACAGATCCAATAGGGGAAGATTAGCCCTTCACATCAAAAGTAACCGCTGTCAGATCTGTCCAAACAATTTCCGAAGTTTAAACTCAGAGAGAAGAAGCTATAACGCAATCTGTAAACATCAGCTTCACCTCCAGATTAGCCAACGTGACAGCGCGGGTTAAGAGGAACGCGCTGAACTTTTTTTTTTTTTTAGGGAGTTAAAAACGAATCAACTTGAGATTAAAAGCAAGTAACCAAAAAATATCAGGCAGGATGTAATAAAACTGCATAAAAAAGAATTACACAGGATATTTCACTGGATATTTCTGAAAACCCATTCAATTCCGACACGTCTGTGGAGGAGGTGTGACTGTTGGGATGTCCCATTGCGCTCTGAAGGAGAGGTGCTGTACCATGTGCTGTAAGTCAAGTATACAGTATACAGTACCATGTTAATGAATACCCGACTCAAGCTGGCAGTGAAGGAAAAGAAGCTGTTGCTGACCCTGTGGAAGCCATTGGCCACTTGCAACATTCCGCCTTGGCTGCCTGCAGTCTGTAGTACTGTGTGCTACACTATATTGCCAAAAGTATTTGCTCGTCTGTCTTTACACACATATGAACTTAAGTGACATCCCGTTCTTAATCCACAGGGTTTAATATGATGTCGGTCCACCCTCTACAGCTATAACAGCTTCAACTCTTCTGGGAAGTCTCTTCACACAGTTTAGGAGTGTGTTTATGGGAATGTTTGACCGTTCTTCCAGAAGCACATTTGTGACGCCACATGCTGATGTTGGGCTGAGAAAGTCTGGCTCACAGTCTCCGCTCTAATTCATCCCAATAGTGTTTTATCAGGTCCTGTTGTAACAGGAAGGGGCCGTCCCCAAACTGTTCCCACAAAGTTGGGAGCATGGAATTGTCCAAAATCTCTTGGTCTGCTGAAGCATTAAGAGGTCCTTTTACTGGAACTAAGGGTTCGAGCCCAACTCCTGAAAAACAACCCCACACCACCAAACTTTACACTTGGCACAATGCAGCCAGACAAGAATTGTTCTCCTGGCAACCGCCAAACCCAGACTCGTCCATCAGATTGCCAGACGGAGAAGTGTGATTGGTCACTCCAGAGAACACATCTCCATTGCTCCAGTGGCTCCAGCACTTTTACACCACTGCATCCGCCGCTTTGCATTGTGCTTGGTGATGTACGGCTTGGATGCAGCTGCTTGGCCATGGAAACCTATTCCATGAAGCTCTCTACTCTCTGTTCTTGAGGTGATCTGAAGGCCACATGAAGTTTGGAGGTCTGTAGCGACTGACTCTGCAGAAAGTTGCCGACCTCTGTGCACTTTGCCCCTCAGCATCCGCTGACCCACTCTGTCATTTTACGTGGCTGTCGTTCCCAATCGCTTCCACTTTGTTATAATACCACTGACAGCCTACTGTGGAATATTTAGTACACGTGTGGCCACGGAAGTGATTGGAACACCTGAATACAATGATTCGGATGAGACAGTAAATACTTTTGGCAACACAGGGTATGTTTGACTGAATAGAACTGCAAAGTATAAACATTTATATGGCCATTTGTCAAACTGTCTTCGTAAAATAGACTGACTACATTTCAGAGGACAGCGTGATTAGCCCCGCTGGTGAGTTATTTTAAATGAAACAGCCTTTTCCATATTTGTCTGAAGAGGCTGCATTTCAGGGAGCATTTTCGTACAAGGTAAATATATAAAGTTGTCTGATTTGTCTGTACATAATGGTCTTTTTTAAGCATGTGTTACTTAAGAACAAGATTACAACTACACAGTATAGGTCTGACTTTAAAAGGCATTCAACTGCAGCTGAACCAACCAATCAAAAGTCTGAAACAAGATGTAAAACTGCTCAAACGTGGTTCCTGCTGTTACAGAGACTGCAGATGAGGACCAAAACTATGAAACATACTTCACTCAAAGCTTTAGAGAAGAGGTTTTCCTGAAGTGGGACAAAACCCATTATTCTCCACTGCAGTGCTACTCAGCCCAAGGTATATATATATCAGTAGATGGATCAATATTAAAGGACTGGGATTAAGGTACTAGGGACAGTCATCATTCTAATATTAACTCTATATTAACATCCTGGCTGTGTGGCAGACTTACGCAGGGATTCCAGCGCGGGCCAGAACCTCAGCCTTCATGGCATAAAGTCTCTCGCTCTTACTGACGCCCAGTTTAATCTTCACCCGGTCGTGTGCGTTGTCCTCAAAAAAGAAGCCATTGTGAATGACGAACTCTGCGTTGGATCTCGTACCGTAGAATATATAGATCTGAAAACAAAAGACAACACAAACATTGATATAAACGCTCTGCGGGGTACAGTCTGGGCTGCCTGAACCGAAACACTGCCTGTCAAAAGTCTGGCTACTTTGATTTGACAGATTTCCTCTGCATTACACATACCCACCACAAATACAGCCCCCCCCTCAAAAAAAACTTCCATCATTTCACAGCCACAGCAGTGTCCCCTTCTAAACCCCACTCACGTCCCCCTTCTCCGTATAACACTTTCAGATAGTGCGGCGCAGAGCGAGCCGGAGAGAGGGCCAGATAAAGAAAGTGTTGTGCGGGATATATAGAGAGAGAGAGAGCAGCCCTGATTTCAGCCACTGCTACGAGTTCAGGCCCCATGCGAAATCTGCAGCAGGAATCAGGGATCAAACGGCTTGGCACAGAGAGAGACGTTCTCGAAGCCCCCCCCACCCCCCACCCCCCGTCCCACACGGCGCTCTCCACAGCCCCTTTCTTCCTTTACCGGCTGTCTCCCCAAATCTTATCAAATAATTCGCATTCTCCTGTGGAGGAAGGGGAGGTGGCGGGTTGGGGGTGTGGGGTGGGGGGGCCTACCTGGCCTGTCAGCTCGTGCCCCTCCCTATCCTTTCTCCCTATGGCTGGAGCTGAATGCCTCCGCTCTGATATTACCCACGGGCCTCTGTAACGGCCAGCGGCTGATAAACGCATCACACGGCCGTGAGCAGGGAGAAACCGTGCGGGAGCGCGGGAACGGAAAGCAAAACCAAAAGCGTAAAAAAAAAAACATACCAGCAAGCAAAGAGGACGAGGCGTCACTGTTTTTAAGTTTGGAATCACATTAAATAATAGATATTTTGTGGCAGAAACTTGTAGAAAAATCCTAAATACTAAAAAACAAGAGAAGGGAACGCCGGCCTATCAGGGACAGTCATTAAATGAAGAGCTTGACCCACAAACAGCTTGACCCTCTTCGCAGAGAGGCATCACCACACAGGCGGAAACAGGAAAAGAGGAGGAGACGAGCACGTGTAATAATAGAACAAATTCTTGAAGGCAAGACTTTAGCACCGGGGTCTCAAACTCCAATTACCTGGGGGTCTGCTAACTACAGCTACAATTAGACAGCAGGTAAAATTGGCTCAAATCCGAGCTTGTTCAAAAAAAAAAAAAAAAAAATATATATATATATATATATATATATATATATATATATATATATATATATATATATATATATATATATATATATATATATATATATGACAGACGTGTATCTCTGTGCCAGTGTAAACAACACAGCTAACATTTTCATTTTGGGCAACAAACAAATGCCATTAAAATTTGATCCAAAAAATATATTCGGCAATGCGACTTTGGATTGGAGTTCATGCAACTTTCACCTCATTCCAGTTCGATGTTTGTGATTTCGCATGACCGAAACCTCACAAACACCTAGTCTAATAAAGCACTTCTCATCCGTTCTGAGTTCAAACTAACTCAGAGAACGAGGCTGCAAAGCCAAAGAAAACAAGTCTCAAATTATTGTCTGTGATTCTGGAATTTGGTGATGCTCCTGTGATGCTGGAGAGGATCAGTAGTGGACCAGCAGTCACTGTTTACCTTTGAGTGATCTGTTCAGGCTAGTGTCAGATATAGATCACATTTAAAAGATAGTCTAAAGCTTAACAGGAAAATTGGATTTAGCCCACTTTTACCTGCAGTGTGAACGTAGTTTAAGTGGGCAAGTAGAGATGTTTCAAATGTTTGCTTATGGGAAAGACTATACTTATTATAATACAATACACAATACTTAAAAAAATACTTTGAACAAAATATGTAAAACTATCTTACAGCATCTAGAATTTAGAATACATGCTATTCGTGTTTACACCCTCCATCCATGTGTTGGAATACCTAAACACACACACATTAATGAACGCACACACAGTTTAGGGGACTGTGAGCACACTAGCCTGGAGTGGTGGGCAGCCCTATCCACAGTGACCAATTATCATTTGTGGGTTAGGTGTCTTGCTCTAGGGCACTTCAGTCACGTCCTGTCAGTTCAGGGGATCAAACTGGTGACCACAAGGGTGGTTCCCCACCCTCCAACCCACGACTGCCCCTAATTTAGGCATAGTCTGGCAGCTATACTGTATAGTGTTAATAACACAATGAGTGATTCCAAGCTTTTGAATGGCCAATGAACCTGCTCATCATATGCTGACCCAAGAAGCGTCCTACTGTAAACATCAGTGAAACTGGTAAAGAGAGAGAGAGAGTGTTCAGTGTTATGCTCGCTCTACCATTTACCAAGATGCTTTGGTAAAACCCAGGCGAGACCTGTCACTGGACTGAGCTGATCAGATAAGCATGAATTAAAGAATGAGTTGAGGTGCCCCTGAATCAGGACAGGAAGTTGTGAGACCCACGTTCAGAACATCACGTATCACTCACCTGCTCATTCTCTTTATAGTCCTGTAGAGCAACACATTCACATCTGTCATCTTCCAGATTGTACCCAGTCGTAATCTGAAAGAAAACAAAGAATCTGGTGTATTTACTCCAAAGAAACGACACTGGTGTTATGTTTTCATGTGCTTCTTCACACAGTCGATGTGCGGAAAAGCCTTAAACACGTTAATTGTTAAATTAAATCGGCTTATACACACACACACACACACACACACACACACACACACACACACACACACACACACACACACAGTTAAAAACACCACACCGCACGCTGCCACAGGGGAAGATTAAGATGCTTAAATATATTTCAAGATATAACCCACTAAATCAGAGCATGTACGAAAATGAACCCCTAAAATTGAATCACTGAAAATGTAAAGAAATTAATACAATTTAATAAAGCCGGGCTAAATTGTCACAACTTCGCGATAAACAAAACTATTACAGAAACCATACGTTTTTATTAAACCTAAACCAGGGGAATAGCACGGAGGCATTTCATTAAGCATCTTAATGACTCCCATTTTCACAACATATGACAATTCAAAACAAAAATTCATCGTAGGATATAAATGCATTTCGCCCACAAATGAAAGAAAGCGATATATTGCTCTGTGGCATGAGGCATGAACGCAATCAAAGGCAAATTATTCAAATAAATATAAAACCTCCCCTGAGACGCTGCTACGATCAACAGAAAACAACACGACTTCAGAGGTTTTCTTAGAAACAGCTTGTTCGCACATATATCCCCGTGACACGCACCTCACCACTGTGTAAATGTACTAAATAATCAATTTCATCACCATAAACACCTGGATTCCCACGTGTCAGTGTGAGTGTCCAGAGCGGGAACAGAACGAGGAGGAACGCATTGGACTAACCAGGCCGTTGGTGTGGTTGCACATGTCCCACAGTGGAATCAGAGCGAGGGTGACCCGGCTGCCGTCCTCAGTGGGAATCTGGTTCTGACGGGTCATCACAGAAGACACAGCCCACCTAAAACACACAGGATATAATACTTTCAGTAACAGCAGAACTCAAACCAGAAGCACTATACATTAATAAAGTTAATATGAAATTTATATTTAAGTCTTTAGTGGTACAGATATTAATACAGAAACGCTGACTATTATCGTATATCGATACTGAGCTGTTGTTTTTAATTTAAAAATTAGTTTAAACTATGTACTACATACCATGTCCAAAATATGCAATACTGTATATTTATTTAGTTAGGCTTTTCAATAAGCACAAAGCAGACTAATAGTTTTACAGACTGAGGTAATAATTGAGCAATTGTAATTTTAATCCAGTATGAATCTGCAGTGTCTGCAGGGTTTACAGTCCGACAGTAATAATTGGTTAGTGATTTGAATCCAGTATGAATTTGTAGTGTTTACAGTCTTGACAGTAATAATTGTGGAGTCATTTTAATCCAGTATGAATCTGCAGTGTCTTTAGTTTTACAGTCCCACGGTAATAATTGGTTAGTGATTTGAATCCAGTATGAATCTGTAGTGTGTACAGTCTTGACAGTAAGAACCGCGGAGTGATTTTAATTCAGTATGAATCTGCAGTGTGTGAAGTGTTTACAGTCTGATAGTAATAACTGCGGAGTGATCTTAATTCAGTATGAATTTGCAGCTTGTGTAGTTGTTAGAGTCTGACAGCAATACTTAAGTAGTAATTTTAATCCAGTATGAATCTGCAGTGTGTGTAGTGTTTACAGTCTGACAGTAATAACTGTGGAGTGATTTTAATCCAGTATGAATCTGCAGTGTGTGTAGTTTTACAGTCTGACAGTAATAACTGTGGAGTGATTTTAGTCCAGTATGAATCTGCAGTGTGTGAAGTGCTTACAGTCTGAAAGTAATAACTGTGGAGTGATTTTAGTCCAGTATGAATCTGCAGTGTGTGAAGTGCCTACAGTCTGAAAGTAGTAATTGTGGAGTGGTTTTAATCCAGTATGAATCTGCAGTGTGTGAAGTGCTTACAGTCTGAAAGTAATAACTGTGGAGTGACTTTAATCCAGTATGAATCTGCAGTGTGTGAAGTGCCTACAGTCTGAAAGTAGTAATTGTGGAGTGATTTTAATCTAGTATGAATCTGCAGTGTGTGAAGTGCTTACAGTCTGAAAGTAATAACTGTGGATTGACTTTAATCCAGTATGAATCTGCAGTGTGTGAAGTGCCTACAGTCTGAATGTAGTAATTGTGGAGTGATTTTAATCTAGTATGAATCTGCAGTGTGTGAAGTGCTTACAGTCTGAAAGTAGTAACTGTGGAGTGACTTTAATCCAGTATGAATCTGCAGTGTGTGAAGTGTTTACACTCTGACCATAATAACTGTGGAGTGATTTTAATCCAGTATGAATTTGAAGCGTGTGTAGTTACAGTGTGACCGGATTCTCTTTCAAACTGATTTAAATATATATATATATATATATATATATATATATATATATATATATATATATATATATATATATATATATATATATATATATATCAATTAGTTTTTAAAATTTATTCTGATACTTTGTCCCGAACCAATTAACCAATTAAACTGTAGTGCTTAGCAGTCTCCAAATGAACCCGCTGAACTGCAGTTTATTTGAAAGACAGCAAATTAATACGAGAACCTGCGCCGCTGACAGCATCCCTCACACAGAACAGAAATTTATTTGGACGACTTAAGACTTTACTCTATTTACCCTCTGTTTGATTTTTGGAAACTTCCGCCTTTAAAAGCAGCTCAAACTGGACTGTGAACCAAATCATAGCTTGTGCTTCAGCTTCTGAATGAAGTGATAAACTCTGCACGCTACTTCCACTTTCCAGAACTGCCAGCAGCCCAGTGTGACTGCCTGCTTGACCTCTGAAGAGTGAAGATTATGTTTGCTCTTGTAGACACTCGGCCCACCTGTGCTTTGTCTCGTGTGGAGCTTGATCCCTAAAACCAGCTCAAACTGAGTTGCGGAGATTAGGAGCTGCGAGTGAATCTCTATTTTCTCCTCGCACTACTCCACAGCAGAAAGCTTCCAGGGGAGAAGTAACGGACATTCTCGTAGACGGTCTGAACGGGTATTTCTGGTGTGCAGTGACTGAATCCAAACACATTCATGTTTTTTTTTTCTTTTCCTTTTTTTTTTGCAATGATCTTTATTATTAAGTTATCAATCTCAGCTTATGAGTGAGGAATTAGTAGTTCTGCTGGACTACTGAGTGCAAAAAGCCTACACGACCATTTAATATTATTAAACATTACCCACCATTACCAAGCAGGTTATTAGTCTCACACCAATCAATCAGCCTGAATGGGAATTCCGTTATTTAGGCCCAGGTACGGAAATGGCTTTAGGACAGCCAGCTCCCATCCAGAGGGAGCAGCACATTTCATCTCACCTCTACAAATGATCCTGTTGTAATTAATAAAAATCAGAGAATTCCGAGGCTACTGAAGACTGAAGCATTAACTATGACAAGATGCTATTTCATTCCGTTCACATGTTGCCCGGCGGGAGCAAAGACTTGCATCATGCTCAACAATCCGAAGATGAAAGGGAACCACTGATAAATAATTCCCTTACAGATAATTTGGTGCTAATGAAAGAACAATGAGAACAAACGCCTCCTTTTAAGAGGCCATTTCATACCCTTACAACCACCCTGCACTTTTTCTCCACCCCCCCCCCATTCTAACCCCCCCCCATCCCTTCCTCAACACCCTCCCCCCCACCTCCTATTCCTCAAAGAGGAGAAGTTCCAATTCGGGACATGTGGTAGGACACTGCAACCAACCTGTAGTCGTCAAAGGTGAAAGCATCCTTCAGGGGCAGTTTGCTGGCGTTGGGATGAGTCTGGGGATCGAAGGTGACGAGCAGAGAGGACGGAGGCGAGGAGAAAGGAGAGACAAAAGGAAAAAAGGAAGGAGAGAGAGCGAGAGAGGTAGAGAGAGAGGGGGAAAAAAAAAAACACACACACACACAAATCAGTCAGTGGAATTTCATTATGTGGCTGCCTAACAGATCCTAACAAGAGCGTGGAGAAGGTAGGAGCGTCCAGTGGTGGTACTGAGGGATCATCGTGGCATTAGCCCCCCATACATCACTGTCAACTTAATTTGTTGTGCCCAGCAGCCGTCATAAATCTGCTTCATCAATTTGGGTGACAGAGAGCCACTGGTGCCACAGAAATCTACATTTAAAGGAACAGACCAACTCCCTCCAAGGGCTCATTTGCAGCGGGTGTCATGCAGGGGGTAAAAAACCTCCACTCCTGTGGAGGGGAAGAGAGAGGGGGGGCAGGCAGGAAAAAAAAAAAAAGCGAGGAATGCTGCGGACCAACTCCGGCAGGCTGAAGCGCCCTCCTGAACATGCAAAATGAGTCACAAAAATAGACGGAGGTACGAATGTGAAAGCGAGCCGTTGCAGCGCTTCTCCCCACCCAGGTGCTCCCAAGGCTGCGTGTGCGTGTGTGGCTCTCCTCGTCCTACTAAATGAAGCCCCCCGTTCCGCGCCGAGGAGCTCCTCTCGCCGCCGCGGCCTCAGTGGGAGTGAAAAAGCAATTCATCACCTTTCGTTTGTGCACAAAATCATTAGCATTAATCAAACGATCCCCGCAACATGCTGGCCAAATGACCAAACCCGTCCTACATGTTAGCTGAATCTGCTCAGGCTAGCACATCGTCACTATCTGGGAGCTGGACGCTTATTTTTAGGCACGTCTTGACAGACGGTATATAGAAACGACATGAAAACCTGCATAGAAGCACGAAGAATAACAAGTGCCAGATCAGCTGATTCTGCTGGAAAACAACATGTAACACACCTACGTTTATTTAAGTTCGGTACCTGTTGAGCATGTGTTTAAATATACTTAAAATATATGATATGTACTAGTGTTCAACAGTCGGACACACATAATCTGATTGTTTAAAAGCCTTTATCTTATCAATAAGTGCATTTTCACTATTTGTACTATGTGAAAGAAGTAGATCATATCTTGAGCTCCAGTTTGAAGAACTAAGTGTAGTTCCAGATTTCTCCTGTACACCCCAGACATTGTATGAATGTATTCAGTTTCTTCAGCAGTAATCTTGATTTAGCTTAATGAAGTACTGAGCAGTTAAAGCAGGTATTAGATGAGAACTGTAAACAATACTGGGTTGTTTCCACAAGAAGCTTGGAAAGGGTAAAATGAACACACTGATGTATGTAAAAGCACTGCTTACTCTATTAATAATGTGTGAATATTTAATAAATAAAGTGTTTTGCTGAGCAAATAAAAGCTTTTTAAATGTAATAATGTCCCCAAGTGCCTTAAACTCAGCACAGTAGCTGATCAAACTTTTGCATAGTAGCAGTTTTCACAAGGACACATGACACAAGGCAGTCTGACTAATGAAGAAACTAAATTGTTAAACTCTTAAACTTGGATAAAATCTAAAGTTTATCTATTAATCATGTTGCATCAAACTTGAATCCCAGGATGAAAACTACCACATAGAGATGGAATGGTGTAAAAAAGAAATACTGACCATAATTATCACAATTATTATTAATATTGTTGAAATATTGTTGAAATGTGCTGAGAAATTTTAGAAAGCACTGATACATAACTTGAAAACATTTCAAGTTCCATATCGTCGCTGTCCAATGAAAACAAGTATTTTCAGAAGCCAAAATCTGTCTTAACTTTCAATGTAAGTCAATGGAACCATAATGTTTCCCAGGCTATTCTGGAGCATTTCTATTGATTCATTCATCACAAAACACAGTGTAAACAGCAGCTGTAGTGTGCAAATGACGTAGAAAAATAAAAAATGGACATAAAAGGAGATGCATGTTTTTTTGCCACAAACATTGGCAAAGTCTGAGAACAACATCAAATAAAAAAAATGCTGGGTGAGTGGCCCAGCATTAAATAAATATATAAATAAATAAATTTAAGGCAAACATATATTTGATTAGCTCTGAAATCTGTTTAACTGAGTGGTGCTGGTACAACCCACCCAGTGATATTTAATCACATCACTGCATTTTATCTATGGTGTGAAATTTAGACGCTTAAACATTAAAACAGCCATAAAAACCAAACAGTTTCTCTGTAAACCTGCTCCACATTTCTCAGAAGTGTATGCGAGTAGTTTTCGCTTATACAGATTTGAGGGAAACTTTAATTTGCATATTACTTTGTAACGTCTCAAAACAAAAACCTAGCAACCGTAAGAACAAAACCAGGCATTTCTAGTTTTACAGCTTCTTGCATAATGTTAAAATCACAGCTGTTGTTTATGCTGTGTTAATTCTTACATTGACTCACACTGAAGAACGTTGTTCGTGTGTCATGTAGTGTGTTGTTTTTGACGGTTTATATAGTAAATCAGATGTTTGGGTTTCTTTTTTTTATAACTTGCTGTTTATTCATTTGCGACGTAATCCATTCCATCCAGCTTTCCATCCATGATCATGTTAACAGCCAACACTGTCAATAACTGCCATATTAATAATTAAGATAACTAATTTAATTGTCTTTCTGCTCATTATTTACAAGAAGCAGACTTCTAGTAGCGCTCTAAAAAGATGTATACATATGACAAGCAGTAAACAAACAAACTAACAAAAAAGCATTTATTTGTGTTTATCTGTTCAGAAAATAAAATATTAGAAAGCATGAATAAAATAACTATTACTATGTAATAATTACTATATAATTACTATTAATAATTACTATTGATTTTGATTGACTGCATGTATGGAAATGCTTTTGCAAAGCTTCTCCAGGTTAATACAGATGTGTTTGTGTTGGAATTTATCAAATTTCTGGGATCACACAAGCTCAAAAATAAATAAATAAATACAAAAATAATATAAAAATAAAATTCTTGTTATTTTGCTGTATCAATGTTTCATCGTTTTATCATTATATGGAGCTTCTACAAGCAAACAAAGACACTTGGTGTCCAGATAAGCTGATTTAAATAATACAGTGCCCACAACTTTGCTAGATACTAAACTGCACGATCAGGTGACTATGTAATAAGTTATTATATATGTAATAACCGTGACAGGCCAATATTGTGTTTTGCTTATATTTTCAAATGTAAAGCACTTTAAGACTTTGCAACAATAGGAACAATTATTATTATTATTAATTATTATTAACATTATTATTATTATTATTATTATTAACAACAACAACGACAACGAGGTAATATTATTAGTAGTGACTAATAACAAAAAGACAACAAAAGACAGTTTAATACAGACATCAGAACACATTTTCTCTCTCTCTCTCTCCCCATCACTCTCTCTTTCTGGAGGTGGGGATACACACGCATATCAAACAGTATAATTAGATATACTCAAACAGAGTAGGATAAGCATGAAATGAAACCACTCAGAGGTGGTAGCTAACTTTTACTTTCCATGTCTCTTCCCATTAATCAATTTCACTGACACTAATTGAGCCCTGTACTACCTCACGCTGGTCCACACACACACACACACACACACACACACACACACACACACACACACACACACACACACAGCGTGCGCGTGTGAGACTGAGAGTGCCGTGCTAAAGGTAAGCGAGTGGTCATGTCTCAGTTTTGCCCGTGGCCCGGCGCAGTGGCGCTGTAGCAGGCGGGTCCAGCCTTGACGCTGATTCAGGCCTACAGGGGAGCGCGAGCTAGCATCTACCCGCACACCCACCCTGCTCTCTCCTCTGCCCCTCCTGACCCCGCCTGCAGCCACTCAGGCGGCTCCTCCAGCCTAGGCTCGCAGGCCAAGGTGCAACTCACCCAGGTGCAGATGCAGGGCGACAGGCCAGGGGTACCAGAGGAGAGAGAGAGAGAGAGAGAGAGACAGAGCGAGAGACAGAGCGAGAGACAGAGCGAGAGACCTACATGAGACCTACACAGCGCTACGGCTATTCTTACAACAGCACTGGTTCTACAGTATCAGTTTGAGTAAGAGCCCGACCCTGAAAATCAGACAGATGGTAGATCCACCTTCAGCTAGATCGAGCAGGACATTTCTTAGTGGTCAGTTTTAACTGTATTAGCTTTCTGTGAGTTGTGTGAGGGGGTGCCAAGTTTTGGCGGACTGTGTTACGAGATGACATCACCTTGTACCAGAGAAAATGGCTGGAATTCTGGTACTATGGTACTTTGAGCTTTAAAGCTTTCCAGAAAGTTTGCATGCACAAAAAAAACACAATCAATCCTCTTTAAATGAAATAAATGTGTTCTTACGTGTTTTGCATGAAAAAAAATTCAAACTAAATGCCTCAAAACAGGACTTGGAGGCCAAAACTAACACACAATATCTTTAAATGTAAATACACTACTGTGTAAAAGTCTCCATCATCTCAATCACCAGTAAGAACACCAGATATGATTAGAACAGATGTAAATAATCATACATACAATACAAAGTAACATGAATATCTTATTGTGAAAGAAGTAAAGCATATCTTGAGCTCCAGTTTGAAGAACAAAGTGTAGTTCCAGATTTCTCCTGGACGTCCCAGACATTGTATGAATGTGTTCAGTTCCTTCAGCAGCAATCTTGATTTAGCTTAATGAAGTACTGAGCAGTTAAAGCAGGTATTAGATGAGAACTGTAAATAATACTGGGTTGCCAGTTTTTGAATATTTTAGTTGAAGGAACAAATAATTTGGCCCAGTAACTCAATGTCACCTAAACACTCTGGACCTGTCACAATAGTCACCTATATATAATCTCATATGAATGTTATAAAGCAGCGGTTCTCAAACTCATGGTCCAAAAACCTTGACCATCAGTTGGAAAACCAGACCGAATGAAATCAACACAGCACCATCATAGTATCACTGCAACGTTAAGCAAATAGCAGGCGTGTCAATTCTGTACATTAAACCAAAAGAGCTCCGTAACATTAACATGAAACGTGATCATATTGTGGCCCACATGCACTTATTAAGTTAGCCGATGACTTTGTTGACCAATCCTTGCAGACCCACTACCCCCTCCTTTTCTCCTTCAAGTGGGTGTTGAAGGACTGGTTCGTCCACAGACCAGCTTTGAAGTGGTGCTCGCGAGCTTCTGATAGACAACCATTAAAAGATAAGCAGTGGGGTAAAGCCAGCGACCGAGAACGCATAGGGCCCCGAGTTTGAGCGACGTTCAAAAATAAATAAATAGTAAATAACGTGTATTAGAGGCTTCACAGAAGCTAGAGGGCAATTCTTCGCAAAGCGGATCTCTCATCATCACACTTCTACTTGCTGAACCAAAGAGGGGAAACTACTGCAATCTCTATTCGAGGAGTGAGAATGAGTTAAAGGGCCCCATAGAGTTTCCTTAACTTCTCTGAAACACAAAGAGCTGGACACAAAACGTAAACATTGTCAAAGTTTGAAAACATATTCAAGCCTCAACCTAAAACGTACAGACACTTGGCTTTAAATTCACTGATCTGTGATGTCACAAAATCCAGTATGTTTACATAATCCACATATTCTGCACACAGCAAATAAGCTCATAGCACTCAGTATAAGCAGTGTTTCAGCACGGACTGCTTTCCCCAACTCAGCACAATAAGGGCGGCCAATCAGGACAATGATAATTTACATACGTCAGTCTTAAAGGTACAGTAACAAAAACAGCCTGTGAGGAACGAAGAAGAGTTGTATAATTACATCTGTTTTTAGATGTTGTAGTTGGATCTAAAATGCAAGAAACCCATAATACGGGCCCTTTAACACATGACATTAATAGTAAGTTCAATAACTGAATTGTAAGTTTTAAGGAAGAACAATTGCAGTGTGGGCCGTGGGCCATAAGGGGTTAAAGAGGAATTAACAGCATCTTCAGCCCGCTGAGATCAGCAACCTTGCAGCACCTGGACACGTTAATAGACTCAATTAGGGCAATAATTAGTTGAATGGAGCGGTAAAGCTCCAGGGAAATGGTGCAGCCCTCTTCAGGGGGCAGTGCTGTCAGAACTGGACAGATACCGAAGACGCAGAAAAGCCATCCAAAGCCTCACACACAAAGAAAAACACGCGAAGGGGGTGGGGTTCCTGAGGCGGCCGTGGGTGGCGTAGTTGATGAGGGTGGAGTTTTTCGAGAGAAAAAGTGAGGGCGTGGGGGGGGGAGTCTTCTGGAGCTAGAGCTTTTGATGCATTAGCATCACCAGAGAGGGGTAATTTATCATATGCTACAGCAGCCCACCCTGGCACCACGAGTGGCGGTCAAAGGTGGTGGTGGTGGTGGTAGAGTGGGAGAATGGGGGGTGTCCTGTAAATCAATTAAAAAACAAAAGCTCTCACGTAGAGCTCCAGATTTCTTTAACGAGCCAACAGGAAGCAGCTAATTGGTCGCTGGTCTGCAGAAGGAGGGCTTTGGGTCCTCTGAGGGCTTTCAGGGTCTTCGCCCCATTGGAAACAGCGGCCAACATTACAGAGGCTCGCTGTGAGGAACATCCGTCTGCATGGTACAGCTCAATCTACATTGATTTATTTTTTATTTTATTTTATAAACACACACACACATACATTATATATATATATATACACATATATAATATACTTGTTTATATATATATATATATATATATATATATATATATATATATATATATATATATATATATATATATATAACAACATAACATCTAAAAAGAATGGCTATATTTTTAGTTTTAAATTTGTTTTTGGCTCAAAATATATTTTCTAAACCTAATGCTTTTTTTTTTTTACAATCCCTATATTTCTACAGTACATAACCATTACATACATTGTAAAACATGTCTAAATATGTCAACAACGTGTCTATATGTAAAGCAACCTTTGGGTCATACCACCACCAATGCAGTGAAGGAATCTGTATATACCTCTAAAATGAATCACTTTTCATCAAAATGCTAAGAACAACTGTGTTTATAGTGTAAGAATTGTCCAGAATTGGGTGGAATTCCCCTTTACAGATAAAAAAAAAAAAAGAATTAACCCATTCAACACCAAAAAAAAAAAAAAGCAGACGACGTAGTCATGCATGATGTGACGAACCCTCATTTCACTCGCCACACCAGGAAGGTCAGACAAATATCTTGTGAGATAGGGGCTGGTGGTGGGGGGTGAGAAGGGGTGGGGGGGCTGGCTAGAGTGTACCGCAGGGACCCGATTCATTTCTCATCAACGGCAGCAGATGCAGCACACCAAGGTTACTTTGCATTCGCTGCATACTGGGGGTCACCTTATGAGGTCCACCTCCCCCAACATACGCAGCCCCCGCGTGAGGACAGCACAGCGATCATTGGTCCCCTGCGGACAGGAAAGGCACTCGGATACGCCTCAGAGGGCAGTCGCCGTTGACAACAGCCTATCCCTCTTCACACGAGAGAGAGAGAAAAAAGTATATATATATATATAATATATATATATATATATATATATATATATATATATATATAAAGATTCCCCAATTCCAGCAGACAGGGGGCCCTGCCTTTCCAGCCCATGCAGATGGGGGGAGGTAGATTAGGGCAGGCAAGCGGGAAAGGTGGGGGCAGAATAAAGGGGACTGGTTGAAAGGGGGGGTGCGCAGGTTGTCAGTCTCCTTTCTCAACATGTGCGGAAGGTACAATCAGGTCAATTCAATTCAAAGCCGATGCGACAAGCTAATTTTCCAGCCCGGTCATCTGCGGCCGCCTCAGAAGAGAGGCTGACATTGACAGTAGTCATTACAGTGACACCGGCTCCAACCTGAGCGGAGGAAGAGGGGAGGAGAGGAGAGGAAGAGTGCGGACAGGACACTCTCCGAAGGGGCCAGAGCGACAGCCCGCCCCCCATGTCCGAAAAAAAGAGAGAGAGAGAGAGAGAGAGAGGGAGATCTCCAGCCAAGCAAGAAACAGAGTTATATGCACACATCACTTCTGACTCCTCCGCTACAGCACTTTGCTAGAGCCTGCGCTCCGAAATAAACATACTAACTCATTAAACGCGTGCTCGTGCTGACCACTAGCTGTGGACGCTCGGCTTACTATCCATTAGTGACTCAGGCCTGCCTTGTTTTAAATGTCTCAGCATCCTGAAAAAGTGAAAAACTTCTGCCTCTCTTGTAAGTCAAGGCAAAATGATGTGCTCCCTAAAATGCTCAGCGTCTATGCCTCAGACCTTTGGTTCGCTCCATGCACGTCCCTAACCTACTAGTGCCACCTAGTGGACAGATACAGGTTTGGTGAAATGCTCCCTATATATATATATATATATATATATATATATATATATATATATATATATATATATATTAATAAATGCTCCAACAAAACCAAGCGCACACAGAGTCTTCCAAACCTGATGAACTCTCTGATGAAAGAAACCAAAGGATACAAGATTCCCTCTGTTAATTATTTGTCACTGGCGCATTACGGCATGCAAACTGGCACAAATTCGGCTGATTAAGACGAGGCTGAGGTGGGGGGAAAACAATAACGCTCAGCCTAATTACTCAGCCCCCACTTCAGCTGAGGACTGGAAAACATTTAATAAAGAAAAATGTCAATAGACTGGGTGACACAATGACAAATACATTAACTATTCCCATGAATATTTGATGGCTTATCTTGACAATAATGTGAAATATTACCTTTTTCCCTAATTGACAGTCATCTAATGAAAGAGACGAAAAGCCACTGGCACACACTCTGAGCGAAAATCTCGGGCGCAGAGAAGATTATTGCTTCTTTAATAGCCGAGAAGAGGAACATAAACAAGCGTAATATTTATTGGACTGATCAAAGACAAGTTTAAATGAATCGTCATATCGGTGCATCATTAAAAACAAATAAATAAATAAATAAAATCAATAAAGGCCAATCTGCACGTTTTAGATCAACTTAATTTCAAACTAAATTTGGAAGTACGATTAATACGCTTCAATAAGAGTGTTTATTAAACGTTTAAAGACAATATTTCCTAAAATACGTAAACAATAGTGTTACAATAGTGATACTGGTACTTACACACCGTATCGGTATCGGCAATAGAGAGCACCGATACCATGAAGCTTATTGACTAAATGGCTGCACGTGTTTCTGCATTGTGGCAATTTTAATTTTTTTTCATAGCTCTGAAACTTTTTAATGTGTAGTTACTCAACCAGTAAATGGTGTTCTTTCAAGATTATTATATTTTATTCAGGATAAGACATCAAAAATACAACATATAAAAAGTGGAACACTATAAATATCAGGATTTATAGCCATATATCGAGCATTTAAGTCAGAGTATCTGACTCGGTATCGACAGATACCCGAAAAGCTGGTATCGGTAAGGAAAAAGTGCTATCGGTGCATCCCTAGTAAACAATATCACACAATCAATACTTTTCTTATATGTTGTTTCCAGCTTCTAACATAATCGACAGAAGATACAGTATTAATACAGTAAGTAGTGCTTTTACATACATCAGTGTTTTTATTTAACCCTTTCCAACCCAGTATTATTTACAGATTTCTCATCTAATACCTGCTTTGACTGCTCAGTACTTCATTAAGCTAAATCAAGATTACTGCTGAAGGAACTGAATACATTCATACAGTGTCTGTGAGAAGTATTGAACTCTTTAAAGAAAAGTATCTCCAAAATGGCAACTTTACAGAAGAGGACAAAAAAGTCTTCACTTTTAATGTAAGTCAATGGAACCAGAATTTTTGCCCAAGCTATTTTGGAGCATTTCTATTGGTCAACATATTGCAATATTTTCATATGATGTAAACGGCAGCTGTCGGGTTTAAATAAGGCAGAAAAATAAAAATGGACAAGAATTGAGACGTGTTTTTCTTTAAACAGTGGTGATGTTTACCGTTGCAGTGATGCAGTTCAGATTGTCTTGACTCTACACTTCAGCTCTATAACTCAATTTACTGTCACGTTAAAAGATTAGGTTAGCAAATGAACAAACATGCACATTTTATGCACTGTTTCTTTAAAAACATAACTGATAGGGGAACTTAAAATTTAAAATTTCTGCAAAATGCTCAACAAAGTCATTCGGTGTGATCTGGTGTGAAATGCCAGTCAGAACTGCTGTGCTGGTGACAGGAAGCAGACTGCTGTTTTGTTTTAAATTTGAAAGACAGGAACCTTAGACTAAATATCACCATCCCAGTCTATAACGGCTAAGAAAAGAGAACGCCAGCCATTACCGCAATCCTCCTTAGTAGACAGCAAACCCACTTGACAGAAGACGTGACTCTAAAAGTTGCCCCTAATAACTCTGGTTCTAATTATCTTTAATTAAATGTTAATGGCAGCCCTTAAAAGCTCCTCCTCAGCTTTGTCAAAAGACTCATTTTAATTTTATAGACTCATAAAGGTTAGTCTGAGCCCTGTGTGTGGTGGTCTGATTTGGGTTGGAGGGCAATTTTTTTTTAAAGAAAAGGGATAAACAGCTCCCCCTGCTGGCCTCGTAGCACCACGGCATCACAGACTCAGAGCCATGTCAATGGCAGCTTATCAGAGCCCCTGAAATTGGGTGCAAGAGGGCATTATAAAGCTCCTTTTACCCATCTCCACTGCACTGCCAACAGCTCGAAACCTTTTAAAACCTGATTTCCACACCTGATCACCGAGCGGAGTAAAGGACAGCTGTATATGGCTACAGAGTCTGAATAAGTTGCAACAGCAGAGGCTAAAAGAACCAATGAAGCCAATGAAGTCAGTGTGAAGTTCAGTGAAGAACTGTGAGCAGGAGCAGCCTAGAGAGCTCACTGTAACATTTTTTTATGACTTACAAGGGTCACTGAAGGAGAACTCCACCAACTGTCCAAGTCCTTCAGAGTGATGTGATGCGATATGCCTAGTTCCAGAGAGGCAGAATTGTTGGTGGTGATGGGAACCAGACGTCTAAACACCTTTATGAGGCCCCTCCCAGAAAGTTAATAAACTAAATGGTTGTGACGATAGACTTTGATGTCGGACACATAGTTTTAAAATAAAAGCTATGGTTTTAAATGCATTTTGTAGTCAATTCATGGTGGCAGGATACATGCAGGTCATCACGAGGCAAAATAGTCCCCAAGGGAGACACACATCTTTTGGTCCCCCACACTGACCTGACCTTTTGTCATCATCAACTAAGAACACAGAAAATAAAACTAAGAACACATGTTGGTTCACTGCTGGGTTTAGTAATAAATAAAATGCCTGTTTTTATGTTCTAGACATGAAGACCCCAGGTTCCCATCACCACCACTGTAAAGCCATCTGAACTGCTAAGTTTCTCCTCTAAAGTACCACTTCAAGTCGAACCACTTTGAATGGCTTGTTTATACTGGGCAGTCATGGGCTGGAGGTTAGGGAACCAGCCTTGTGACTCGAAGGTTGCCGGTTGGATCCCATGAGCCGAGACACAAGACACGACTGAAGTGCCCTTGAACAAGACACCTAACCCCCCACTGCTCACCGGACACGGTGGTAGGGCTGCCCAACATTCCGGGCAAGTGTGCTCACTGCCCCCTAGTGTGTCTGCTCACTAGTGAGAGTGTTTCACTGCACGGATGCAGAGATCTTAAATTTCCCTATGGGATCTATCTTTATTTCAACCACTAATTTATAGGAAAGTTTGAAAAATTTGTGAAATTTCTTTTTAAACAACTACATCTGACCTAAAACTAGCGTTTAAATACTATTTGTCACGTCATGCAGTATTTTATACTGGAAATACCTCACATAACCACTGGGGATCCTGACTGCACCGATATACAGGCTAATAAAACCAAACAAACTAGAATAAGTTCAATACTTGTCAAACAAGGATGTGAGCAACACGTATCCATTGTTACAATTTTTCATTGTCATTGTCACTGCATTTTCATTTAAACCACTGCATGTTACTCTGTGGTTTGCTTTCAGAGTAACCTCCATTCAGAACCGTGTGCAGTTCGGAACCCTGACTTATTCCCTGTTTTAGAAAACGGACCTATATATTGTAGTTTATTGGACCTGGCAGACATGAGGGACTTCGCAAACACTCTAAAGGAGGTCATGTGAAGTGTTAGGAATACTATGTTGGAATACATTAGGAATATCAATCTGAATATCAGGCTATAAGGAGGTTGTGGACTTACATGGATGACTTTGTAGAAGTAAGCGTACTGGCGCGCTGTGTTCTTGTACTGGCTCAGGACGTCCTGGATGGCCTGAGTGGCCAACAGGTGGCGCACCTCCTCCTCCTCGAAGTATAAAGGGGTGTCGTAGTCACTGGGCAGGGTCTTGATGTAGGGCAGCCAGGGAGAAGCTGGGTTTGCCCGCTCGCAGAGCAGGTGGAGGGCGAGCGTCACGTTGCCCATGGCTTGCAGGATCCGGTCCTGGCTGTATAAAGGGCCTGTAGATACACGTACAGTGAGCTTCAGGTAGGATCATGTCATATACAAGCGACTGGCACGGTGACTTAAATATATGGACATACAAACTCGTGCTAGTATTTGTTTACTGACAGAAAGTCAGAAAGCTTCAGGAGCAACATGAGCATGGTCCTGACCCCCTAACAGGCTATTTACTGTTATTATCGTTACTGTCTGTTTTTCAGGACAGACAACATACCAACTGCAGGTTTGATTACCAAGAGGGCATTAGATTACAGTACAGGTGTTCGAATAGGACATTGAGGTGTTTAAACACTCTGTCTGGTCCACTCACACCAACGCAACACACACTATCACACCACCACCATGTCAGTGGTACTGCAGTGCTGAGAATGATCAGCCTCCCCAATAGCACCTGCTCTGTGGTGGTATCCTCATCATTAAAGAGCACGGTGAAAGGGGATGTACAATGTATGTATTTAAGCTAAATCAAGATTGCTGCTGAAGGAACTGAATACATTCATACAATGTCTGGGGCGTCCAGGAGAAATCTGGAACTACACTTTGTTCTTCAAACTGGAGCTCAAGATATGATCTACTTCTTTCACAATAAGATATTCATGTTACTTTGTATTGTATGTATACATCTGGTGTTCTTATTGGTAAAAATACACTTATTGAGAGGATAAAGGCTTTTAAATGATGCCTCAAACGTTTCCACAGTAATATATGTATGTATGTATGTATGTATGTATGTATGTATGTATGTATGTATGTATGTATGTATGTGAAACACTGAATATTTAAAAAAAAGAAATAGACAAATATTCCTGTGCCTGTCAACTTTTATCATTCCTCTGAAAAGAAAACATTGCCACATATCATGCATTGACAGGTACCCACTTGTGGATCATTTTGGACTCACCAAGAACAGAGTTTTTAGCAGACTCCACAGTCATCAGCATCTTCCTGGGAATCCACAGAAACAGCTCCTCTGCCTGTAGATGGCACACGCACAGGGAAAATAAGGAAAGAAGAATATAATATATAATATAATATATAATATAATATATATATATATATATATATATATATATATATATATATATATATATATATATATATATATATATATATATATATATAGCAGCTCCACTGACCATACAGTAGTAGTTCTATACTTAAAGACTGTAGTTTCTCTGACTCTCTGTATACTTTGTTACCCTGTTCTTTAATGGTCAGGACCCCCACAGGACCACAACAGAGCAGGTATTATTTGGGTGGTAGCTCATTCTCAGCAGTGCAGTGACACAGGCGTAGTGGTGTGTTACTGTGTGTTGTGCTGGTGTGAGTGGATCAAACACAGCAGTGCTGCTGGAGAGTTTAAACAACTTAGTGTCTCTGCTGGACTGAGAATCGTCCACCAACCAAAACCATTCAGTCAACAGTGTCCTCTGGGTAGCGTCCTTTGGGACCTGATGAAGGACTAGAGAACACATACTGTGCAGCAGCAGATGAGTTACTGTCTATGACTTTACAGCAAGTAGTAGGAGTGTCTAGTAGAGTGGACACAGTGTTTAAACACTCCAGCAGCACTGTTGTGTCTGATCCACTCACACCAGCGCAATCCACCACCACGTCATCAGTGTCATATAGTGCTGAGGATGGTCCATCACCCAAATAATATCTGCTCATTGGTGGTCCTGATTATTGAAAAGCAGGGCAACAAAGTATACAGAGAAACTGATGATCTACAGTCTGTAACTTGTTGCAAACTGGAACAGACAGCAGTCAAGTAGGGTGGAGGGGGGGGGTTGGCAGGTTGGGTTTGGTGGATGTGTGCTAGCCTTTCATCAACGAATTTAAACACAATCCAGCTAAATGTGAATTATCTAAACAGGGCTATAATTGCTCTGTCGCTCTGTCGTCCTGGGTCATTTAAAAGCGTAGAGTACATCATAGCCGTAGGGCTTCGACCAGCATGAATGAGGGCAATTGAAAACGTCAATAAGTACTTGCGCTGCAGCCACATGGAAGCATATTGACCACTGAGCCTTGTCTGAAAGCAAAAGATGACCAATCAATAACTTCTATTTTTCCACAACCTTCAATGCTCAGGTTACACCGCAATTCAGGCTGTTTCTAATAAGCTAATAAGTCGGGCTGAGGAAAATGACCATCATTACTACGTCTATGTGTAACAGCAATCACATTGCTTTTGAAAGGAAATGGACAAAATTGATTTCTTCAGTAACAACCTGTCCGCCAAAAATGCTGGTTTGGTTGTCCAGATCGA